>JBCFYV010001001.1:17436458-18636458 GCA_039000515.1 Timema cristinae | reverse complement strand
TTTTGACCATGCTGTGATTTATTAGTATTTTATTGTAGTGTAAGCTAACTTTCGACTACAAAATTGTGAAATATGCCGACAAACTTGACAAAGGATTTTAAAGAAAATATATTAGGTTTCAATATGTAAATAGTACTCAAATACCTCAGATATCATATAATTTTGAATAAACACAAAATAACACTGAAAAGTGAGATTTAAAAAATTTGATTTAACTAAAAGTAAAACAATTTTTACAGGACTCTACATATAATTATAGCAGTCTTTAAAACAATTCACTCACATTTAAAAATAAATCAGCACTATTTTAAATAGCCTTAAGTAATAAAAAATTCATTGCTCTTAGTAAAATAGTGCTAGTCAAAGATTAAAAAAAAGTTTACGCTGTTTTACACAATTTTACACTGAATTTCTCAACTCATTTATGAATATTTGGTTGACTCTATAAATGCAAGTGAGTTTTATCTGTCACATAAGTTTTTCCTGTTCTCTGAGTACGTATCTCCCCTGACTAACCCTGATGATTTTAATATGAAATGCCATTGAGTCATGGTCTACTCACTGCTGTTGTATGCTGTCCACCATGTCTATGAGCTCTGAAGCCCCTAGTTTGACAGCATAGAAGCAGAAGAAGACAAGGAGTCCCTTCACATACTTGGTGGTCTTGGTAGAAGACAGGCGTTGGAACATTAATACAAAAATCTGTTTCATGTATGGGGACAGGGCGTCTCTGTGGGCAAAAATTTCCAAAAAATCATTTATAACTAAGAGATTGGTCAAATCCACTAATTTACAAATCTGAATCGTGGAAAAAATTAAGAACTTAAAAGGAAGTAAAAGTATGATGAAATAGTAGAAAATAGTAACTAATTGTTAACATTATTATAATCCATTAATTATAATATTCATACATTCAATTAAGTGTTAAATTACTGGTCTGGGGTCTGTTTGTTAAGTTTACCCTATAATTATAGATGGTTCTGAACCACTATGAGCAGTATTAAAGCTCTCAAACAGATTTAACTTGAAAAAAAAAAAACATTTTTTTTTAAAAGTCTTGAATCATAAACTTTCTAAAATGTTAGAACCTCAAATATCCTTAAGAATTCAAGGGATTCAAGGTTCCATCCTTGTTGATAATATTCTTTCGTTAAGAGTTGTAGAAAATTGAGCAGTAAAATGATTACTATTACAATTTACTTAAATACATAAAAATTGAGTGTCCACCTTGTTTATGCTGAAAGATGTCAGTCTTTCCTTGACAAATTACACTATGTCAAATTATCTTATAAGCTAAGCCATAGTGGAAACCAGAAAGGTAAACCTGCTACCTTTCAGGGTAAACAAAGTGTGCATTTCTATAATGCATCAGGATTGTAGACTAAAACACAATATGACATCAAAAGACGACTATTAAACAATGAGAATTAAAAAGATGTGAGGCTGGTTCACATTTATGGAGTTACAGGGCTTAAACATATTGTAGGTAAAGCTATATTAAAATAAGAATTTAAATAAAATTCAATTCAAGATTTTTTTAATAAATATATCCAATTTTTAATAATTTTTAAGTTTTTAAGTTTTAAGTTTTTAGTGCTATTATGATGCTTAACACCCGTGTTTTCGATGAGAATTTTTGCTGGTTTCATCAGTTTATATTGGTGATTTTGGTATTTTTTTTTATTTATTTACTTTTTCGGTGATTTTCAGTTTAGGTTTTTATTTCATAAATGGAACAAATAAAAAAATCATGACTTGTTTTTTATATCTATCAATTATATAATTACACCAAACATCAACCAAAAATTTAAGTTGAATCAGAAAATACTCGTGTAGTTGATAAAATTAACTCATCATATTCAGTTTTTAATTGCTTTGCAGCTGAAACAACTTCAGGTGAAGAAATTTGTCTTCTAACACCTGATGATTATGATGGCATTTTAGACACTTTTTTTTTGTGATGTGCTGCTCTTTGTGTGTTTAGTATAGTTATCTTTTCTTTGACACTTGATTGCACTATTTGCAAATTAGGATCCTTTTAACCTTGTCGAAGATGTAAAACCCTTCACTGGAATATTCTTTTTCTTAATTGAAAACAATCACGTCCATCTTAATACATATGCAGGCGTCATTTAATCAAATTTTATTTCTTGAATCAATTTATTAAGATAAAGTTTTGGTTGAAAATGCAGTATGGTATCATACACAAACCACAATGTGTGCTAGAATAAGCTAACAGAGCGGTATGAAATCTTGTGTTTTAATTTTAAAGCAAATAAACTGGAATTGATCATGAACACCAAGATACCGAGTCAACTTCCAGCATCACCCCCTACATCATGGAGCCTCTTGTCTGCTGGTATTTGCACGTGTGCAAGCTAGAGTTTCTTGTCCGATTGTACAACACTTAACCTGATGTCGCTTTACACAGCATTCATTCTTTCTCTACGTTGCTGTAACAATATAAATAGCGTGGCGATTTCTACTACTATTATTTTCTTGCCAGACCACCTATATTTAAGTGAAACCAGTTAAAGAGTAGGAAAAATGCTTTAGACTATGATATTTGGTAATAAATAATATGATAGATGATTAAGAAAATGGTAGAGCACAAATAAAAGTAAAGATACTAACAGGTGACCTGGTGGTCTAGGGGTAAGGTGTCAGACTTCTGTGCTGGCGGCCGGGGTTCAATCCTCGGCCCCGGCACAGATTTATCTGATTACCAAACCCTTCCTTCACCTCTGACAAGACATCTTGTGAATGTGGGGAATGCCAGGCCTCCACCGTGGTTTGGATTCCACGTTAAACTGTAGGTCCTTCATTTCATCTCACAATCACCCTACCATTACACATTAGCGTAAGTGCGAATAACCCGAATGGGTAGTAAGACGCGGTGCTAATAATAATAATAATAATATTTATGACACCCTAAAATTCTATAAACATTTAAATTGAATCTAAACTAGCTTGGCTTTGAGCTTTGTTTCTAAATCAGGATATTGTGTTATGTTGCTACTTACTTTGGAAAATGTTCTATAATGCTCTGCATCAAATAAAAACCTTCGTGATCATTTAGTTTGGATGCTATCAACTTCTGAAACACCCCTAGTAGTCCGCTCTGAAACACAAGACAAATGTTTTTCTTTTCATTGTAAAAGCCATATAATGTTTGTTCCTTTTATATGTTTGATTCCACATTTCCTGTACCTTCTTGGAATATAATTTTATGAGAATTAAAAATTGAATTGAAACAAATTTAATAATAAGATACATTTCTAGGGAAAGCCCATTTAAGGTGCATGTGCAACTGCACGTGGAGTGATGGCAATGGAACAGAATAGGTGGGCATGCTCGATTATTACATTAAGGACTATTAAATGAAAAATGAAACCTTTCAAATTTATAACTTTGTGGTTGTTACGTTTACTTATAGGGTGATTAATGTTACGAAGGCGTATTTTGGGAAAATATAAACTGATTACAACATTGGTTTTGTTAACTTTTATTGAACTTGGTGTAAATTTAATGTCTTAAATACATGAGTGATGAAACCATTTTAATTACTATACTATTTCTATTATATTTTTATTTGAGTGATGTTCTTTTTTTTTCTCCTAATTTAAAAACTAATATTTCCACTTTTTCCCCCCCAAAAGTATTAACATTTATAAAAATGAGTGTCATTCTTCTTATTTTAAGAACATGTGTTGTTTTTAAAGTTTTAAAATCTCACATTTTAAAGATGTAGTATTTACATTTTATGATTGTTTTTACTGATGACATTTTAAATATACTATTTTATTTTTAAAATAAACAAATATATACTATAAACATTTAAAAACTATGAATATACTCAAATTCGACTTGAAATCAGGAGCTTTTTAAAATACTCTAAAACGAAAATAAACCCAGGCTTGCGAACCCCTACCACTTTGTGTGTGTCGCTGATCTGCTGAGCAGCTGTGCGTATGAATGCCTGCAATAGCCTCACTAGAGGGTGGATGTTTCCAGGGCGTTCCCATAGAACAGGTGACAGGAGACAGGGAAATAGCACCATATAGGGCTCAGGGGCATCTCCACTTGTATGCTGTTCTAGGAGCAATGAAAGAACCTGAAAAACGTACGGGATGAACTCTGAAACACAAAGCATGGCAGTTAAAATATGTTAGATAATTGCAGCTTTTTAACTTAAATATCTTAGGCATCCCTTCACCAAAGGTATGTTTTTTTTCTTTTTACCTTTAGTAACAAAATACAAGGGATGTTCAGGGCTAAAAAAAATTAACTTAATTCAGAAAAAAAAAAAAACTCAATCATGTCTTGAAAGTTTAAAATGAATCTCAAAAATTCAAGAAATTTGGAAAAGCAAATAACTGCCTTAAGAAATTTACAAACCAGAGTGATTATTATTTCTAATAATACCATATAAACCCAAAAATAGGCAGCGCTTTACCCCCATACCAGCCTTTACAAAGAAATGTTTTGTTATATTGTTTTTTATATCAAAATTTAACATAAATTTTTACACTATAAAATGAAATAAAAATTGTTTTCATTGCAACTATCATCCTTTTATTAAATGTATTTAAAATATGTATGAATTATATCTTAAGTGTTTGAATAAAATATAAGACAAACAGCGTATAACCCGAATGGGTTGTAATATGCGGTGCTAAATATAAGATATGACAATCGAAAACGAGTGCCAGCCCAAATGTCAAAAAGGAACTTTAGCTTTCTATGAACTATATAATATATATTTACTTAAATAAACATAATTAAATCAGGAAGGAATAAGGTAGAGCTTTGCGAGTACTCATATTTCAAGCTTTAAATAAATACTCTAGCTCAAAATTTCAAGCGCCTTGAATTTTTTATTTTTTATTTCTTTGCCTTGTCTAGTGATGAGTGAATAATTGCTTACTCTTTTATATGATTCAAAAATGAGGTGACCCAATGGCTAGATAATTTTATAATAAAGGAAATTGATAAAACTAAAGAAAGAGGAAAAATAAACTACTAAGAATAAGAATAAATTTGATGAAGAAAGCCCACCTAGGGAAAGAGGAAAGATGTGGGAAGAATCCAATGCACAAAGGTGACATCTTCTTCCTTTCTTCTGTCTTCTATAGTAGAAGTAGTCACACACACATTTTAGACACAAATATAATAATATTTCGGCATTGTTGCCTTTATCAAACACAAAGAAGAAGAGAGTACAAATAACACAAACAATGGATTACTCCATCTTGAATTTTGAATTAAACTTTAATTAATTCAAAATTCAAGATGGAGTAATCCATTGTTTGTGTTATTTGTACTCTCTTCTTCTTTGTGTTTGATAAAGGCAACAATGCCGAAATATTATTATATTTGTGTCTAAAATGTGTGTGTGACTACTTCTACTATAGAAGACAGAAGAAAGGAAGAAGATGTCACCTTTGTGCATTGGATTCTTCCCACATCTTTCCTCTTTCCCTAGGTGGGCTTTCTTCATCAAATTTATTCTTATTCTTAGTAGTTTATTTTTCCTCTTTCTTTAGTTTTATCAATTTCCTTTATTATAAAATTACTCTTTTATATGCTTGCTCGGATATGGTTTGTGAAATGAGATTTGTGGGAGAGTGAAGGGAGGAGGTAGTAAGAACCCAACAAAGAGGGTATGGTACAGCTTGCTATTGGAATTTCAAGGTCAGCAAATGAGTAAACTGGTTTTGGAGGAGAGTATAAGGTTTAGATAAAGGCATCTATCTCTCTGAAGTATTGAAAGAACATAACTACCTTAGTGCAAAAATATATAAAGTACACCTTAATGCAAATGTTTATGTAACATGTAGAGGGGATGGGAAAGCCGGGGATAAATAATATGTGAGACCCACCCCCCTCGTGCAGATTTTAGCTTTGACCTAATTATGATAATCCAGTCTATTGAGTGTGTGATGTCTTAGACCATGCGACATGTGACCCCTGATAAAAAAAAAAGTGAAATTTGTCTGCATTATATAAGAAGTTAAGTACATTTTTCATTTGGATGAATTTTTCTTTTGATATACAATTATCTATACTCTGTATACCTTGAACATCCTGCTGTAGCAGTTCCTGGAATATCGGAAAGAGTGCAGCTTCAAATGATGACACAGATGAAGGATTAGCCGAGCACACAATCCTGAACAAACATAATAACATCATAACACAGTATAGATTAAACAAGACATGTATTACTCTATTCTTTGAATCTTGGTAATAATTTGAGATTTAAGGATACAACAGTTTGGCAAATTGCAATTCAAACTCTTCAATATGTTGAGATTCCATAACTATGTAAGAAAATATGAGAATTCACAAAAAATTAACATTAGATTATTATAAAAAATAAATCTAGGCTATAATAATGGTGAAAGATTTTAAAGCTATTTTTTCATATTACATACTTGCAAAAGTGTTAATGTTATCACTCATTACAACTGTTATTAATTTTTTGTATAGTACCGCGTCTTACTACCCTTTCGGGTTTTACACCTATGCAATAATTTCTCTAGCATGTTAGGGTGAGGAAAGGTGAATCTTAAGAGGACATGCACAAACATTTGTGTAGAGGGAAAGTGGAAAACCATGTAGGAAAAAAACCCAGTGTAATCGACTTAGATTGAGCCTCGATCTAACCATTATCAGCAGCTAGTCTAATGGGAGAGTAGCGCCTTTGATCATGTAGCCACCGAAGCGTTTTGACCGTTGAAATTGTAACAGACCAACTGAAAATGCATTGCATGGATGAAATGTAAAATACTTTACAAAGCCAATTGCAATAACGATTAAGTACTTTTAAAGTTTAGGACTGTCAAAAAAGGTAATTAAAAAAAGTTATATCTTTAAAACATCTTTTCATTGTTTCATGATTAAAAAGAGGTGGCCCAATGGCTAAATAATTATATATAATAAAGGAAATTGATAAAACTAAAAAAAGGAAAAATAAACTACTAAGAGTAAAATTAATGAAGAAAGCCACCCTAGGGAAAGAGAAAAAGAATGTGGGAAGAATCCAATGCACAAAGGTGACATAATCTTCCTTTCTTCTGTCTTCTATAGTAGAAGTAGTCACACACACATTTTAACACAAATAGAACAATATTTCGTCATTGTTTCCTTTATCAAACACAAAGAAGAAAGAAGAGAGTACAAATAACACAAACAATGGATTACTCAAGTGTTACAATAATAGCAACATTCCGCAGGCATTGTACAGAAGATGTCTTTGTAATTTTACGAAATAAAGCTCAAATGACGGGTTTATTAATTTTAAGGCAGAAGAGGCCACAATTCAACAAAGTAACCGTATCACAACAAATTTCTCCCAATCGTGGAGGCAGGACTGTGTCAAAAGAGTAAAATATAGTTAAGACATTTTCAATATACAACAGTAGTTTGGTGTTACAGTCTAATCTAATGGCGGAAAAGGTTTTCCACGAGAGGGACAAAACTGAAACCAAACAGAAAACTGTTGTCAAGTTCAACATTACTGCAACTCGAGTTCCAAAGAGAAAGACATTTCAGAGCCTTCAAGTCATCAGCAAATGTTTTTTTATCAACATTTGGATGGCCCAGTCTGAAGCAAATTATATCAAAAGGTTTCAGAGTTTTGTTTAGGTTTTGTGAAACACAGTCCGTCCGGTGGAAGTACCACAGCAAATAGTTGAGCACAAAATGTTCCTCTATCTACATCGTCCTGCAAGGTGTTTAACCTGATGGTGTGTGTTTTGTTCGGGTTAGTGTGTATTGAACATTGAACATGTTTTTGGCATCTAAGTGAGAGTCTCTATAATTTGTATTTTGCTTACAAATTTTTGGACCCAGTAGGTTTAACAAGAGCTAAAAATCTGTTGTAAACATTTGCAAAAAATTGTGAAAAGAAGATAACATTTTTCCGTGTAGCCCCATGTCGTCTAATCTCAAGTTGGCCATTATCACCTCCATTCAATAATCTTGATGCCGTTTTAAAAGCGAGCACACCCTGTACCTTGGCCTTCCTTGTTATTCTGTAGATCATAAATTAAGAAAAGCTCACAACCAATGATGAACAAGTCAATTACAGAGGACATGCCTATTCTGCCCATGTAGTGGAACATGAATTAAATAAAACTGCAACTTGTTTTCAGTCGGTCGGTTTGATAGAAACAAAGTTTTGGTTATGTTTATAAAAACTAGAATTGTTTCTGTTTTTGGAAACACAACTCAGCCGCAAGTGTGTCAGTCGAGTGGAAAACCGCCTTTCTATCCACTACTTCACTTATCATTGTTATCAATTGTCTCCAACCTATGGCCAGATCGATTTAGTAAAAACCTCAATCTTCCTCTATCATTTGACTGTTCTTCTCCTCTCACTTGCACCCTTTCTGTTATCTGCTCCTCCCATCTCTTTCTTTGTTTCCCTTGCGGTCATTTTCCTACATACTTTATCTCCATAATTTTCTTTAGTATTCTCTACTTTACCATTCTGATTAAATTACCCGACCATCTCAGCCTTGCTTACTCTAATATGCCATGATGTACTCCCTGTACCCCCCCCCCCCCCCCCCCATCGGCCAAATAAAACTAGCTCAACCAAACTAAACTCAATGTTTAGCTACTAACCTAATGGACAGTCCAATTGTTTCAAACAAGTAATGGTTGAAGTGTGGTTTGCTAGGATTGCGGGCCACAACCGCCAGTTTCTCTGTCAATTTAGGAAGCACTTCTCCCAGGTATGGGATCACACGCTCTTGGAGACATGAGAATGTCCGCATAATGGCTGGAAAACATACAACATACACATAGTTTAAAATAAAGTGCAAGAAAATAATTTCTATAATTGTTTGTTTGATTAATCTTCTTTTTTAAAAAAAGCCATACCTTTCATAACATACTCGTTTTCCAAAGAGTTAGGCCTAGATAAGACATTGAGCAACTTTGTTAGTATCTCTTGGGCTATACTAGATAGTTCTGCAGCCTTCACTCTGAAAAACAAAAACATATTTTTTATGAATGTCAAAGTTTTTTTAACATTTGCATATTCTTAGTTTCTATGTAAGACAAGTTTTGTCAAAATTTGTTCATCAGTAAAAACTACAAACAAAGATAAACACAAGAAAACGTTAAAATAATTTTGTTTGATGTAATAAAAATAAAAGCAGTTTTTTTGGTCAAAAATATTGTATTGGTCCAAATATAGTGCAAGGTTTTTCTCCTAAAAATGTCCTTACGATAATAATATTTAGTATTATTAATACTTAGTCTTACTATTCGTTCAGGTTATACGCTTAAGTACTAATTACGCTAATGGGTTAGGACTTGGGAAGGTTGAATATAGAGGAAATGAACCCACATTTATGTGGAGGGGGAGTGGAAAACCATTTAGGAAAGAATCCCAATTTCAGCTGAGTGAGATTCGAACCCTGTCCTTGGTGGCCTAGCTCAACACGAATCTAGTGCATTAACTTACCATGCCAACAAGGCTGGTAATGTCCTTACAAAAAGTGTAATATTATATGCATAGCCTAACAATTTTTTATTAAAAATCATCAGAATCCTAAAGAGGTATATTTTGTAGCATACTCTAACTGTACTGGCTGTTCGGCAGTCTAACAATAAACTCAAGGTAAACAACACGTGAGAAACCAAGGCTCAATCAGAGTGTGCAGATATCACACCTGTGTGCAGCTAATAATAAACTTATGTTCAAAACGGAGAGAGGGAGGATTTCCACATTTCAGTGTAATTGTACTGGGGACTGATAATTCAGTAGGTAAATGTTAGCTGCTGGAAGAATCTGTGCTGTATTTATGATATAAAAATTGTTAAGAGTGCCTGCACATCAAGACAAACATTTAGGGGGCCTAATACAAGTGTGTCAAATTGGTGAAGTTTTTACCTGGTAGTATATTCAAGAACTTTTATTTTTTTATATAGAGTACCTTCAAAATATTAGGGTTGTATTGTGTGCGAGGCTGTACTCTATTCAGGACCAATAAGGTATAACAGCAGTTCTCAAACATATTTTAGAATGTACCCCTTGATCATGACTAAAAGTTTAATGTACCCACCAACATCAAAAATTTCCAAATGACAGGCTTTAAAAAATATGACATGGTAAATTATTGATCTATTTAATCTATTGGGAAAAATATCCGTAGTCAAAATATTTCAAATGTGACATAGCTATTTATATAAAATCCTACTGCTATAGCCTTAACATTATCCCTTATTGAAAATCGTTTGGATCAGTTTAAAAAAACATAATTTTAATGTAAAATGTTTGTAAAAAGGTTTTATACATTTTCTTAACAAATTCGTTCAAAAAAAAAAAAAAAAAGAGTAAATCTAAACACAATATTTTCAAATAAAAATTTTTAATTGTAATTCTGGAGCTGATATTTTATGAATCCCAAAGTTTTTAAGTGAGAGGGACATGGCTGGATGGCTTGGCACAACTTTTTGATGTCTGGTTGTCCAGTTGAAACTTTCAAGTGGAGGTACGGCTCCAAAGTTAGCCTATTGTGGTCGGTACGTATTTTTAGGTGTACCATGGATGAAAAAAACCACTCTCCCAGAGATATTTTGTTGAGAAAGGCATTATAAACTGCTTATTATTATTATTATTATTTAGCACCGCGTCTTACTACCCGTTTGGGTTATACGCTTTAAGTACTAATTATGCTAATGGATTAGGAATTGGGAAGGTTGAATTAGAGGAAGTGAACCCACATTGGCGTGGAGGGAGAGTGGAAAACCATTTAGGAAAAACCACCCCAAGTTCACCAGACCGAGATTCGAACCTCGATCTCCCCGTCCTCGGCGGTCGAGCTCAACACGACAAGCGCGTTAGCCAACTACGCCACCGAGGCGGGTCATAAACTGCTAATGTAGAATGTATCAAGTAGAGAATTGAAAATTCTCAGAAATCGGTCTCCAGCCGAGAACAAATACAGGGAAAAGAGGGATGGAAATAACCAATAGCTGCCAAGAATTAGGGTTTTCCAAAAGCTCGTTATTTTGCCAAATTTTTCTTGAGAGCTGCTAGCATACACTTTGAAAGGTGTCCACATACCCCAGTTTGAGAGCCGCTACGGTATTATATACTCACATAGGGCTGCCATCAACAGACATTAGCAGTATCTTGTCTATGGCACAGGCGGCATAGGTGTGTACCACCTGACTAGTGGCATCCAGATGTCTGACTAGCTGAGTCAGTGATCCAACCACCATTTCTTTAGGTAAAATACTTCTAAATATCATCACATATTTTATACTGTCGGCCTTCAGTACAGGTAACAGGTTAACTGGAACCAAAAATAAAGGGGAATGGTGTCAACAGGATATATTAAATTAACCATTGAAAGGAGGATAGAAAGGCAAGGCCTACACACTTAAGAGAAAACTGTGTGCCTCAAAGTTCACAGTTAAAACACAACAAAACACATAATTATGTAATTTTTGGGGTACATCAGTCCATTTGTTTAGAAGAAGAGAGTAAAACAGATTTGGAATGATGTACCCTGTGTGTTTAGAAATATATATACCTTAATTCAATTTTGATCGCAATAAATGTCTTTAAATTAGGTATGAGATCTCGAATCCTTTGGGATATTCAAAATATAAGGATTCAAAAAAATTTCAAATTTGAGACTCAAAGTCCTTTTAAATATTTTTTTTCTTTCTATTCTTCAAGTGAAATTTGTTTTTAAGAGCTCTAATACTGTTTGTTGGAGGCTCAGAACCAATTTTTGGATGAATTTAACAACCAAACCCCAGACCAGTAATTTAACACTTAACTGAATGTTTATGGATGGATTATAAGAAATAATATAACATTAACTCCTATTTGTATTTTCTATCATTCTATAATATTTATATTACTCTTACGTTCATAACTTTTCCAAGATTCAGATTAGGATTCGAGATTTGAAAGTAAATTGATTTGGATTCATAAAATAGTGGATTCAATCCAACTTTAGTTTAAATTAAAAATAAGTAAGTAATATGTTCCACTTGTGAAAAAAAATATATAATATTTTTTAAAACTTGTAACAAGTAAGCCACTTCAGTTGGTGACCCATAAAATGCAGAAGTTCAATAAAAATACATTATTGATATTTAAATTAATTATCTGTGGCAAGTTGGGCAATGAAGTTTATTGAGGTAAGCCATGTTTTTGCTACCACCATAGAACAGTATAGCTACAACCAACTGTGGCTAAGTTCAATTATAATGAAGTTTATTCATTATTTTTTTGTGACAGTTTAAGTATTTATTTCCACATAAAATTTGAAATTGTACACATTTAATTTTAGAAAATACCAGTCCTTTGCATCATAAGTGTTCTATATTTCTTTAAAACATGAACTTTGTACTGCCTAGTGGCGCCTATAGGGATCATTTTTTATCAAAAAGTATGAAACAAAGGTTAGTAATAATTATTTAATTCTATTCCTTTAGAAATGTGAAATTTGTATGATAAAAATGGCTATTATATTAAATGGTAAAACACAGTTTTCAAATGATTAAAGTCGAAAATACATAAACAAAAAATCTATATTTGAATCTTTTAAAGCAAGAATTTTTGTCGAAGTCGAAGCTAAAAAAACCTTCGATTTTGATTTTTAGATGATTCGCACACCCTTATTATAAACAACAATATTTTGGTAGCTTTCAATTTTCACATCACATTATCTTACCATCCTCCTTCTGTAGTTCAGGGAGTGTGTGGTGTCGAGCAAAGTCAGTCAGGTCGACCAACTCGCTAGTCTGGGTGATGCCTTGTCTCTGTGTTTGACCTTTAGATGCCAACGAGGTCACCAGGTAAAGAGCAGCGTCTTTGCTGCGCCAGTTCAGAGCTGGGTTGTCCTCATAGTGCTTCAACATTATCTGATACACAATCACATCTTTTATTTACTCACCCTTGGAAATAATTCCAAGTTATCAGTGAAACTAAAATGACCAGTTATCTTATGATATTCAACAGTTCACTAATTTGTGATCTAGAACTTAGAGTCAATAGTTCAAATTTTCATTTTAGTCAATCGTTCATTTATAGATTGTGTTCCAACCATAAACCAATAATAATTACTATTTTACTTTCTGTTAGTGTACTACATTGTGTTGCCTTGAGTTTCTGGTTTAAGTAAGCCAGAAATTTTTTTGTACGTCGAGTCCCAGGATAAAATAAATGGGATCCGAGAAATTTTGAAAATTATTTTTACTAATAAAAATTGTATAATTAAACTAATTTACAAAACAAACTTTTTTTTCACATTTTTTATACTACTTATATACAATCCATTTATCCTGTAAGGTAGAAAACTTACTTTGTGTGTTTCCACTATCGTATAGTTTAAAAGATAGGATCATGTGTAATCTATCAAAGAGAGACTGTTATGCCTAGTCCAAACTGACAAACACTGCCTGCGTACAAATGTCAGCAAACAACGAGAGTTGTGTACAAGTATCCTGGGTGGGTGTATGTGGACTGCTGTGTCCACACTGAAAACACATAGTGAGCCTTACTAATCTCGTGCCAAACATTCAAAGGGAGTGTTTGTCTTCACCTAGGTGGGACGATTGGGCGGGGATCAATTTTTTCAAGGGTCAGCCATTACCTCTTTGTCCAATGGCAGTGATGTAAAGTGTAAAATGTGTTCTTTTCATTATAAAAACCATATTGTGTTTATTTCCTTTTATATGTTTCCATCCACCTTTCCTGTATCTTCTTCCAAATACAATATGATTATCTTATAAAGCAAAAAGAGACTTTCCTTATAGATATATTATATATCTTCACATCCAATGTCCATTTCCTGTGTTTGTCTTTTATGTTAATCCTTTCACATGTTCCTATATTAGTGTCATATTATCGTTTACAAATTTTTTTTTCTTTCCTTGTTTGTTTTCCTGCTTTAGTAAGTTGCATTGCATGTTTCACAATCCCTCCTGATGAGTTCTAAGAGAATGAAATCTAGCTTGGGGGATTGGGCGGCAATGATGGATTTTCTTCATGAGGCAGCCATTACTTCTTTATCCAACACCAGTGATGTAAAATGTGAACTGTGTTCTTTTCCTTGTAATAGACATATATATGTTTTTATCCAGCTTCTTTCAGACATAAGTTTGATGATTATAATAACAGAATTTGCTGAATTAGTGAAGTAAATAGTAGATGTGTGCTTTGTGATGTGAAAAATAAAAACTATAGCCAATTGTTGGGGATGGAGTGTGGTCCAACGCTCTAAAAGTGGTGAACAATTTCTCCCCCCCCCACAAAAAAAAATATGATATATTAACTCTACATTGAAGGAAGTGAATTTAAAACCTTATCATATTTTCAAATGAAGGTGAATGGAAAAGCGAGAATAATTTTCCCTTATATTGATTAATTGTTTTCTCCAAATATAAATGGTCAAATTCAACATAAGAGTCCCTTTTCAAGAAAATAGTATTTGCTTTATATCTTTCTGTTTAGCTTTTTGAAGTATCAACAATTTATTGACCCGCTTCAGTGGCCGCATAGCCTAAGGCGCTATTCTCACACCCTTAGCACACCTGTAGTTATAAATTTCTAGCACCATGTATTACGACCTGTTGAGGTTATACGCTTATTGTTTTTTTAGTTTTAATACATTTTGGAATAAAACATAGCTATATTTAAATAAATCAAGTTATTTTTTAATCCTAAAATTTATTATTTTCTTTACCTTGCACCTTATGATGATAATAGAATCACAATTTTGTTTTGTTTTATTAAAAGAATTCCAGTTTCGAAGGATACACCTCAAGGCTTTTAATGAATCCCAGGTAATTTAAAATCAGGAAAAATCAAAATTCTTATTGTAGTTAATACTTCTACCAGATTGTCTGGGTTTCTTCTCCTGCCCGTCTTTCCTGTGCAAGACTTTCTTTGTTGTTTGTTTCTGTGGCCAAGATTATCTTGTGGCCTATCTATTAGCTGTATAGTACAGTTTAAACAAGAGCTGTAAATAAACATTAGTACGCAAAATATGCAGCCCAACCAAGAAAAATAAGCAACCAGAGGCAGTCAGCCACCATGATCCACCACTGCCTGACGAAGCTGACTACAGTATGTGACAGCGAAAGCTTGGAGAATAAAATGTGTTTGTGTATATTTATTTACAAACTGTGTCTTACTACCCATTCGGGTTGTACACTAAGTACTAATGAATTAGGACTTGGGAAGGTCAAATTTAGAGGAAGTGAACCCGCATTTAGTGGAGGGAGAATGGAAAACCATTTAGGAACCCCCCACCCACCCCAGGTCACCCGACCATGATTTGAACCTTGATCTCTCTGCCCTCGGCAGTCTAGCTCAACATGAAACTAGCGTGTTAGTTAACTATGCCATCGAGGCAGGTGTTGTGTAAATATTATGTATTCTGCGAGGTTTAATTACTAGTTAACCCTCACAAATGTAAAATTGGGGAACTATTATTTAAATTTTAATGATTTACATAGTAAAAATTTTGTCACTAAGCACCTTGCGAAACAAAATAATGCTCACCTTAACATACTGTCCAAATATCTCCATCATTTTCGCCTCAAAGTATCTAGAGAGAACTTTCACAAGATCACAAGCTGACCTCCGTCTGGTGTCAACATCAGAGCCCTCTATGTCCCGACGAATATACTCCTCTGGGTTATCTTCAAACAGTTCTTCGTCTGAAGCTAAACATTACCATTCAATTCTCAGGCCTTAAGTATCAAAATTTTGATAAGGTTAAATAAATTTATGGAGTGATGCAACAACTCTCAAAACATACAATTAGAACTTCCCCATCAGTGAGAAAGTAAATAAACCAAGATTACTGCCTGGTTTAAACCCAAGATAATTTAAACAATAATCCCTAAGTTCTAGGGTTCAAGCACTAACCTATAAACATTATCACAGATATATTTCATCAAATAAAATTAAAGCTAAATGTATAATACCATAAAGTGGGATGTGCAAATATTCTAAATTTGGAATAGCAAGTTCAAAAAACAAGAATGAATAGTAAGGTCATAAATCTGTTTAAACGCTCTGCCAGTCCAGTAGGTTTTCAGGTGGCAGTTTGTACAAGCCAAGCAGGTAGTTGGATAATTTTGTGACTCAAAAATGCTCTTTTCCTTTGTTCTATTAGGTGGTAGGCCCGGGCAAACCTTCAAAATTTCAAACTTGAATCTGAATGGCGGTTATTTGAATATTAGAACCAATTAATATGATCAAATTGGAAACTAGTTGCATGGTAGAGAGAATAGAGAAATTTTCTTGAGTTCCTGGCAGTAAAGAAATCATGTGAGGGACAGTTGTTTGCAACAATGAATCTCCATATTTTAAAAAAGATGCCAGGACCATCTTTTGGAAATATTAATCAACCTTTGCACTATTATTATAAAAGTGGTGAGATTTATTCGATATTTCACCTTTTGAGGTTAGGGCTATTGATTTTTTTTTGTGAACCCAAAATGTTTATAAAGTGATTATAAACATTTTTTGAAATATTTTATTATGGATTAGATTAAAAACCTTAGCATAATATAATATTACACACAAGTTCGATTTAAAACAACATCATAGAAAGTCGAACATTGATTATTTGATTTTAAATTACTTTTAAAATAAAATATTCAATCCAATCTAATTAAAGTATTAATTTCAATTTGAAAAAAAAAAGTTTGATTCAGATTAGACTCAGGATTTTCTTAATCAAAAGAATCGATATGGATTCAATTCCATATTTCTTTTGAGCTCGAGATTTGATTAGGATGATTCTAGTCAGTTAGCCAAGATTCAAATTTGATCACCATTAAATAACTTGGATTCGCACAGACTTATTAGGAGGGAGGGGAATACCAATGTCAGCAGAGAGTGACCACTACTTTATAAAGGGGACGAGGAGGAGTGTTTTAACACTGATGGAGAGACAAACAAGTTGGGAGGAGCACGAGACTTTGTTCTCATGCTATCAACAGTTAATGATTTCAGTTCAGCAAGGTAGCAAGCTCGAAAGATTTAGAGAAGGATAGAGATAATAATATATGTTACTCTACCACCTTAGGAAAGCGTGAAAATGATGGGGGAAGGGATTAACTTGCCAATGTCAACCATTGATGAGTGTACAGCTTAAGTCTGTTGTTAGCAAGCCAGGGAGGGGGCAACCCAGAGAAAGATTAAAAGGGGCGTAAATCCTAGAGAGCATCCAGAAGATGTCAAACCTATATAACATCTAAGGAATGTATATCTACTTAGCTGAGGGACCGAGTTAGATTCCCGACATGGCCGAAAAATGTATTGTTAGTGAAATGTGGGTTTACCCTTTCACAGTGATTAATTAACGGCCGGAGACTGGTTGTTGTGCCTGTAATAGTCTTAAGATATATTATAAAGCTACAACAGGCCTAGCAAACTGGTAATGGAAAATATATGGCTCTAATAAAAAACTGACCCAGGCCACAGGCTGGAAACAGTAATGGATGTAAAGTAAAGCTTGTCAAATCTAGAGAACATTCAAGTGGGAATATTTGATTCAAAATGATTTGACTCAATAAAAAATGTTATTTGGACATCCCTACTACCATCAAGGGGTTAACTTACTCCTAAACTCCATGTTGGGAATGATGACTTTCTCGCAGATATTACTGAGCACAACAGGGTCCTCAAATAAGTGCCTGTAGTGTGATCTGTCTGCCACTGTAGCAAGGAACTGTAGTGCTGTGCTCACCAGCTAATGACAGCACAATTAAAACTTTCAGTCAACATTGTAGAATATTATGGTTCTTTTATTTATAAAGCAACGTAAAGTTTCTTGTTTATATATTTTTATTGATACAATTAACAAGGTTATTAGATCTCTCAATTAAATAAATGTAGATTAAAAAAAGACAGCTGTTAACAGGAATCAAAACCAAGACCTTTGGCTTAGTGCAACAAAGTCTACCAATGAGCTAACCAATATTCATCTCATGATCTTGGTTGCCCTGCATTAATTGTTTTAAGGCTGAGTAATTTAGTTGAAAGATCTACCCAGAGAATTGACTGTACGAACAATAATAATTTACTAAAGTTAATTTCCTCTTCGAGGTATATAAGAGAAGTATATGAGGGAAAAAAAAGTAAAGTGGATCAGAGAAAAAACAATGGGACTAAACTTTAAGGAAGGAAAAGTTTAACAACCTTAAAGAAGAACCCCATCCTTAGAGCCTATTAGGTGTGTACGAAGTCCACTTTTTTTATTTCTAATCAGATATATGAAATATTCTCAAGCCAAATCGAAGTTAGATTATTTTCTTTTAGTTGTTTTATGCTTGAAAAACAATTATATTGTGGTTCAGTAATGCTAGGTAGTCGGAGCTTCATGTAGCAAGCAGCTTTGTGGATTTGAACATGGAACTTCTCAGTTATGGTGTAATATTGGTGGATAAGCCAACTGTACTACACTTACCAAGTCGTACTTGGATTGTTTCCCAGTGGATATCAGCAGGTTCCAGGCTGCCGTCACAAAATTAGGAAGGTAAGGTTGAAACTCCTCATCATACTTTTGAGCGTACAGGGCAACGTTCTCACACACTTGAGCTTTCAACTTCTCCAATAAACCTGGCTCATCGTCATCCTACAAAAGATTACACTCAACAGTTTTGTCTAATCAACAGAAAAAAAACTTAGCTAGGTTAAACTAACAAATACTAACAAACATTAGATTTGAAAATTTAAGTTGTGTTTAAAATACATAAAAGACTAGATCAATTGTTTCAAAAAGAGAGGTGAATTGTGAGTAGTTTGTTGAGATAACATTTTATAAAGATAAGTTTTCAATTTGCTTTAAAAACCTTCAGCAATTACAGTCATCAAGAATTACAATAATTTTTGTGAGAACATAAAATTACATACTTCAGTATGAAGACATTTGACATCAGCCGTTAGCAGAATGTGAAACTGTGGCATCCAGACGGCCATATTGTCTTCAAAAAACTCTGGAAGGTCCTAAAAACATAAAATTATATTTGATTACATAAGATAAGCCTTCTCATCAAATGTTTCCAGCCTGTGGCCTAGTCAGTTTAGTAAAATATCTCCATATCCCTCTTTCCTTCCACCTTCTTTTTGCTTCCATTCCTTCTTGCATGTCACTTTCTCTTTCCTTCTCTTTGTTCTCTTACTTTCTTCTCACTTCACTCCTCAATTTGGTATTCTTTACTTTTCCATCCTCATTACATGACCATACCAACTCAAAGTTAACTTCATGAGAAAGATAAGGGCTGAACTGATAAAACCCAAAGAGGAAGAATCCTGCACGTGAGTGGATATCTAAGTTGATAAATCTCTATTAAGTTTGCTCCACTGTATCAAAAGCGCTGAAACAAGTTATTGGCATTAATTTTAGAACAAATTTTTCCTAAACTCAAAAATATATGGCTAATATCAGCTGCAGTCTCATTGACGTTGGAGAATATAGCTTGTAAATTGCTGGTATCTCAATTATTATTATTATTATTATTATTATTATTATTATTATTATTATTAGCACCGCGTCTTACTACCCATTCGGGTTATATGCACTTACGCTAATGTGTAATGGTAGGGTGATTGTGAGATGAAATGGAGGACATACAGTTTAACGTGGAATCCGAACCACGGTGGACGCCTGGCATTCCCCACATTCACAAGATGTCTTGTCAGAGGTGAAGGAAGGGTTTGGTAATCAGAAAAATCTTTGCCGGGACCGAGGATTGAACCCCGGCCGCCAGCTTAGAAGTCTGACACCTTACCCCTAGACCGCCAGGTCACCGCAGGGTATCTCAATTAAAATTACCTCTTTGCTAGGTGCACCCGACAAGCTGGAATCTTTGTGAATAGATATTAATGTAACTTTGGTGAATAGAGCTGAAAAAAGATAAGGATGGGTGCTTACATCCTTAGAAACCCTAAGAATGTTCAAGATTTGAGAAAATTTTGAATTCAAGACTCAAATCATTAAAATATAAATGTAATTTTTATTTTTCAAGTGAAATTTGTTTTAGAGCTCTAACACTGTTTTTTGGTGGTTAATAACCAATTATAAATAAAGAATAAACCTAACAACCAGACCCGAACCTAGTAATTTATTACTTAACTGAATGTGTGAATGTTAAAATGGATGGATTATAAGAAATGATATTGACATTTGGTTAATATTGCTATTTTCTATTATTCTACTATAGTTTTATTTCCTCCTATCTTTATAATGTTTTCCAAGATTTGGATTCAGATTCAAGAGTCGGGATTCAAAGGTAAATGTGAGATTAGAGTTCGAGATTCGGAGTCGACCCAACTCTATAAAAAGAGCCCTGGAAGTGTGGTGGACTACCAGCAGTTGTCCAACTAAAATCTTACCTGGAAGTTGAGTGAGTAGAAGACTTTGCAGATGATTACAAGAGAGCTGTATATTACTTTGAGAGCATCAGGGTTGTTGGCATGGGTTGTCGCAAGGTTCATGGTTGCCTGAACAAACATTATCACTGAATTATACCAATGCACATAAATTAATAATTGAGAAAAAATGTTCTTGTTCTGGTATTTAGAATACACATTTTCAATGTCAAAAGTGATTGACAAACATTTTTATTTTTAGCAATGTGTCTTACTACCCATTTGGGTTGTACGCCTATGTACTAATCACACTAATGGTTTAGGAATAAGGGAAGTTTGAGAGGAACAGCTGCATTTGCATGGAGGTAGAGTGGAAAACTATTTAGGGGGAAAAACTCAGTGCACCCAACCGGGATCGAACTCTGGTCGCCCTGTCTTCGGCATCCTAGTCCAACATGAGAGTAGCGTGTTAGACCACGTGGCCACCGGAACGGTTGACAAGCATGTGTTTTGTCTACATATTTTTCATCTTTTTGTAATATAATGTTTCTTTAATATATGTATTTATTTTATGAAGTTACAGTATTATTAAAATATATTAAAATTGGTGATTTTTTCAACCTAAAATTCATTTTGAACAATATAGGTAGCACAAACTAATAAAACCACAAATAGTCAATCATACTGAGTTAGGCTTGAATCATTAGCATTATTAATTTTGCCCCTAAATTAGATTTTCAGCTAGGCTAATACACATCAGACACTTAACAAGCGAAAGCAACAACCACATTCTTGGCTGTGGCTGGGTTGGGCCTATACAAAGACAAGAAAGTGTTAGTGAATAAATCACCTGGAAAAGTTCTGTGAGGGGTTTAGCAAACTTGTCCAGCACAAACTTAATCTCTGTCCAAAGTTCTTGGGACTTAAACTCGTGTCTGTAGCGCTTGAACAAAGAATGAGCTGTGTGCAGGATGCCGTTGATCACATGGAAGTCACCTGTATAAACACACAAAATATATATTTTATAAATATATAAATCAAGAATAATGAAAATTTACTACTAAGGGTGTTCAAAGCTACAAAAACAACTTTGTTTCAAATTAAATGGGTGGGTGGAGGGGAGGAAGTTGGCTATGATAGCAACAAAGCTTCGCTAATAAAAATGTATGTCAGATTTTTGTCATTTTATGTTGTTATTTAAGTGTTCACATGACAAAAATATAAACTAATCTAATTACATGTGATATTTACTTAGCCCATCAGATTAGACCTACAAATGTTAAGCATTTTACCAATAAAATATTTTTGAAAGTCAATAATCACTTACAATAGCCGTCAGTTACCACCACCCGAGTGGCGAATGAACTACTTAATATTTTGTGTTATATTATTTAACAGACAGCTCGATTTATAACCCATAAAGACTCTTAAAATCCAAACCAAACAATAATCGCAGAATGACAAATGCTAGTTAGAGTTTGTACCAACCTGGAGGAAAATATAATCTCACCAGTAAAGTGTTAATCAAATTTGGTTTTATTTGAAACTGAAGGGCATGTCAATATAATAATTTCAAATTTATTTAACAAGGTTTAATGGTAGGTACACCACAGTCTTTCCTTGACTAATTACACTATGGCCCTTGCTTATAAGCTGCATCATGGTGAGATCAGAGTAGCTTGTTGATTTTTATCCTTTAAGGTAAACTTAGGGTGCATAATAAGTATTTGCACCTAATAGATTATTTTTGTACATCCATTACCGTTTCCAGCCTATGTTCTGGGGTAGTTTTTTTTTATCCAAGTCATATATTTTCCACCGCCAGCTTGCTAGGACTGTCATAGCTTCATATGCCTCATAATTTAACTTAAGACTAGGACAGGATAGTAATGACAAAGAAGAGGGTAAGGCCTAATAAAGCTACAAGGTTGTATGGAATAGAGCTGAGAAAAGTACAGAATGTAAAATATCTTGGAAGCGTGATTGAGGAGAAAGGTGTATGTAGAAAGGATTTAATAAGAAGACGACAGCAGGGAGGGTTGTTTTATAAGTGTGTAAGAGACATGCTATGGGGAAGATAAATGCCCTTGAAGTGTTGTACAGGGCGTACTTTGTACCTATTGTCACATTTGCAATAGAATAATGAATGTAAGAGAGACCAGGAAAGTGGAGGCAATGGGGATGAAGTTTGTGAGAGGCATGTTAGCTGGCAAGAGGAGAAACAGGATTAGGAAGTTAAGACTGAGATGGTATGGGCATAAAATGAGAATGGAAAAGACCGTAGTGGAGGCAAAGAAAGAGACGGGTGGAGCAGATAACAATAAGTGTTTAAGTGAGAGGCGAAGAATGAACTATATTAAAGGAGGAGAGTGGTGGAAGGATAGAGGAAGATGGGGGCATTTTACTAAACTGACCCGGCCGCAGGCTGGAAACAGTTGTTGATGATGATGATGATAGAGATGAGGATGATGAGAATGATGACAACAATTAGGACAGAGTTCAGAGTTTAGTTTATTGTTTAGTAAATAGAAAATACATTTAATATAGTACATATTTTTATCCTAACCTACTTGCCCCAATACCTAGAATGCAATTTGGGGCGTATTCACCTGCTAACTTAAACATCTTTCACAATCCATCTCTAATCTATTTTAAACAATAACTAATTATGATATAGTACCTAACCTAATGTCCTTATAAACCCTGCACATTATTCTTTAACCCTAATAGTTGGTCCGCCCCGAGTATTTAACCGCCCCGGTACCCCCCGCCAAAGCCTTGCCCCACGGCCGCCTGGGACCATGTTTTCAGAGCCGTGGCCCAAGGCTTCGACAGTGAGCATCCCCCTACCCGCCACCTGGGGAGGCGCCCTACCGAAGATCTCGCTCCGCCTACTCACTAACAAAACCACTTACTTTATTTTATTTTGGACCTTAACATAACTTAAACCTATTACATTTTACAAAAATCTTTACTTGCATAGGAATTTGTACAATACACCAAAAGAATTCTTATCCTAACTATAATCTAAAATTTCTTCTCCCTCTCGGCCATGAATTGTCCAAGGCACTACCTCCATCCGACTGCCAGACAGCCGTTGAATGGTGCCCCGACGAACAGGAGGCCCGACCACTCCGGCCCAACAAACATACTTGTTACCAAGTGGAGGAGTCGATCGAGCGGAAGGGCTACACTCCCTCGTCCCTTATTTGTCCCTCCTTTTCTCTCCCAGCCGGCAATTGCACCCCCACCGGTGCCTCAGCAATTCACACTGCTGGAATCCAGCGGGAGTACGCCTCGGCTGGTCTCCGGAAATCCAGGAGATTCATCCAACTCCATCATTTCAGCCGCTCATCCCTATGCCATTCTATTACCAATAATTACCAGTTTCTAGTAAAAATTTCGTCGTCATCTGTCCCTTCGTCACTGCTTGTTACTACGTCTATGTCACTGATCGTCACGTCCATGTCCTCATCACGTCCCCCTATACGTCTCATTCTACGTAAGTCGTTAGTATATTTTGTCCTTTCCCTCTTAGATGCATCATCCGCGATCCTGTCAAGGAAGCCCCACCTATCCACGTCCCTAACGATGTGGAATACCGCTCCCGCCTGTAAGGGCACCTGATACTCCTCTCTCTCCCCTAACGAAAGTGCACACTCCAGCACTACGTGTTCAGGCGTAGCCTCCCTTCCACAATCGCAAAACACACTATCTGTCTGTCCAAGTCTGAAGAGAACCGCTCTATATGGCCCATGTCCAGTCAAGAAGTGCACCAGCCCAGTGGAGGGCTCAAGATGCACCATCTCCAATCGTTCTCTGACACTCGGGAAGATTCGGTAAGTCCTCCTGCCCGTTTCACTCTCATCCCAATCTGTCTGCCATTCGTCCAGGAGAGCCTCCCGGATCTGTCCTTTGGTCCCTACCCCTTCCCTCGTCAAAGTCTCCACCTTGTCCACTTCTCCCTTTCTCAGCCAATACAGAGCAGCCCTCCTCCTTACCTCCAAGTCAAGGGGCCAGATACCCAGCGCCACGCATAACGAGTCGGTCGCTACCGTTCTATAAGCTCCTGAGAGCCTGAGAAGTATACTCCTCTGCAGGCCCCTCAGTCTTACCCGTTGGACCACCTGCCTTAGTCGATGTGCCCAAGTGCTGGCTCCATAGCCCACGACAGAGACTAGCAATGCTTGATGGTAGAGCCTGATACACTTCATAGGTAAACAAAACCTCCCCATACCTATACTTATAATCTTGTTCATAATCCGCAAGGCTCTACCACACGCGTTCTCCACGTGCGCTAAGAAATTACCCTTCTCGTCAAGCGTGACCCCCAGGTATCTAGTACTCCCACTCCGCCTAATGTTCTGTCCATCAAGTTTAATAGCAGGGTTCCTCCTCAGCACTCCCCTGAATAGCACGTATGTCGTCTTCGCTGGCGCCAAGGCCAATTTCACTTGCTTACACCAAGAGTTAAGGCCTGCTAACACAGCCCCGCTCTTGGCTTCCAGCTCCGATCTTGACTCAGCTTCCACTATTACCAACAGATCGTCAGCGAAGGCGACCACTCCCGCCGTTCCAGGAAGAGCCTCAACCACCGACAACCCAGGCTCGAGCCCTATGTCCCAGAATATCGGCCCACAGACCGACCCCTGGGGACATCCCTTCGTTAGCTTCTTGCTGATCTTGATTCCTGGACACCTCAGGGTCGCATACCTATCCCTACAGTAGTCTCGAAAAACCCTGTAGAGATCCCCCGGACACTGTATATCCCTCATTGCCTTAAAGAGGGCCGGCCACCATAAGTTATCGAAGGCTCCCGAGATGTCCACGAACACCCCTACCACATATTTCCCAGTACACCTATCCATCAAGGTCATAGCCTCACAGATAGCATCCTCAGTCGACCTACCCCTCCTGAAGCCGTACTGCTGCCTGTGCATCCCTACCGCCCTTCGATACATATTCAGCTTATCGCACATAATTTTTTCCTGTAGCTTGCCACATACATTCAACAAGCATATCGGCCTGTACGACTTCGGGAGTTGCGGGTCCCTTTCATCACCCTTACTGATAATAACCACTTCACTTTGCTTCCATACGTTAGGCACTCTGCCTTGACGCGTACACTCATTTAGCAATTCCGCCAGAAAGGGTGCTATCTGCTCGCTGACGGCCTGAAGGACCTCAACCCGAATTCCGTCGGGTCCCGGAGCCTTCTTCCTTTTCATACTGGCTACGGCCTTGATTACCTCTGCCTGAGTTGTCGGCCCTACTCTAGTATCATTTACATACTGTTCAGTCATCAGTCTCCTCATCCTTGTCTGTTCCTCGCACTCATCTAATCCATCGTCCCCTGGTAGCAAGGTGTTCATCAGAAGCCCAGCCGACTCCTCCCACCCAAGGGTCATGCCTCCACCCGGCTTCCTGAGCGTCGAATTAGGACAGGCAAAATATCCAATACCCAGCCGTTAATTAATCATTGTGAAATGATAAACCCACATCTGACCAATGATAAATTTTTCGGCCATGGCGAGAATCAAACTCAGGATCCTTAGCTCTGTAGACAGTTGCGCTACAG
This sequence comes from Timema cristinae, assembly GCA_039000515.1. Taxonomy (NCBI): domain Eukaryota; kingdom Metazoa; phylum Arthropoda; class Insecta; order Phasmatodea; family Timematidae; genus Timema; species Timema cristinae. Next base: position 18,610,512 of record JBCFYV010001001.1, on the reverse strand, counting down.
ATTGAGCTATGGTGTCAAATTGCTGAACTAAGGGTCCAATGTTCAATTCTTGGCATGGCTGAAATATGTATCATGGGTGAGATGTGGATTTCCTCCTTTCAAAGTTATGAATTAATGGCCAGTGGATGGGTTTTGTATCTGATATATATTTAATAATAGTGAGTCTACAACCTGAAGGTTGGCCTGATGTGTTTCCCATTCCCCCAGAGCAGCTTACACACTCAACCCTTTGGCTAGATAGTGTCTGTGCCATCTGTGAGAAACACGTGTAGTACTTGGGAAGTCGTCAAAGTTCAGTAATTTCCTATTCCTTTCCACAGTAAGTTTCTAGGAGAGAGGGCGAGAAAGAGCCTACCAATTTTGCCAGAAAAGTATATTATATACCTTCTAGGGCTCTTTTGATGCCATAATCGACATCAACCCAATGGATTTACTTTTACTTCCTTTTCAAAGGAAGTTGTGCTACAAATTTCATCTAAGTGTAAAAATCTGTTGACCTCAGCTGAGTTCGAACTTGCTAACGTCATGTTTGAGAAGAGCACTTTACCCCAAGACCATGAAGGCCATCCAGAGCTAGTAAATTAATGATATTATGTTAGTGGAATACCACGCACATTCAGCTTTGTTGAAGACCAATTTAATTGTTTAGTTTAAGTCTATGAACAAATGTGGCTAGATATCTTTTTCTTCTAAGTTTCAAAAATACTTTAGACCACATTTAATGGGTTTTATTGACAAACAACCCCATGAATAAAGGAATGCAAACTTTTGTGGCTAAGCATATGAAAATACTTAAATATTGTAAAAACCATCTGAAATTAACTTTATTTTTAATCACTATATTCTTACTACCCGTTCACATTATATGCATATATAATTACTCTAATGGGGTAGGTATGAGGAAGAATGCATTTGAGAGGTATTCAACCAGCATTTGTGTGGAAGGAGAGTGAGAAACCATTTATGGAAAACCACGTTCAGTAGATCCGACCAGGATTTGAGCCCAGATTTCGCAGTCATCAACAGGCCACTCTAACATAAATGTGATGCCTGAGACCATTCAGAAACTGAAACGGGTCTGAAGTTATCTGTTTTAAATTTTAAACATGCCTGGTTTCAAACTGGAGGACCAAGAATGGATTAAAAACCAAATCCAGAGGTGCCTTGAGAGTTACCTTTGGTACAAAGTTCAAAAGAAAAAATATGTTTTATGAGTTTCAAAAGATTAGATTTGACAACAATGGCCTAGTGTTTGTTAACAAGTTTACTAACTTAACCTAATGTGTGATTAGTTATGTGTAAATTTTCTAACAAAAATGTGGGTTTCAACCATTGTCTTCCAAAAATTGTTCACAATGAGGATCATCAGAAGCCTTAACTCACCTGTGCCAAACTTTTCGACCATCTCAGAGATTAAATCGGGCCACTTGTTGGGAAAGTCGTAGCGACCAATGATAGACACTGCATCACTCAACTGTTTTTGTATTGCTTCTGGGGAGTGAAGCATCAAGTTCACAATCAACTTCTTAACTAATTCTCTGTCCTCGAGATGAATCCTATTAGTGCCATCTTCCGTCTGTCATGTATAGTAACAAATTACAAATACAAAATAGGTTTTTCAATGTATTTTATTTCTTGTATTAAGATTTTACAAAAATTAAATAAATAAACTATCTATAATTGTAGTTATATTGAACCTTGCTTAGGTCACATTAAAACCCTGTGTGAAATGTATTGCTGTTTTTCACAATAATTTCCTTCGAGGAATAAGTAATAGATCTGCAAATACATTTTTACCAAAAAGGAAATTAAAAATTAAATAATGTTAGGCTGCGGTCACTTTGGATGCACGCTTGCACAAGTATTAGGTTGCACAAGCGTGAGCAAGCAGCTTGCGCGTGTACAAAGTCGTCAAATTGGTTGCAACTAGGTGCAAGTAATCACTTCCAGCGAGCGGTCAAGATGGAGTCATCAGACGAAGAAGAATTTGTGATGGAAAATGGTGTGTTGAAATTTTTAATTATGGATGAAGAGCCATTTAGGGAAGAATGGGCTAACGATTATTTAGATAATAGGGAGGAAGATGGAGAATATATTGAGTTCTAAAAACTGAAATTCAGTGTATGCCGGCTAATGTAGACATGATTCTGAAATGTGTGTCTTTGTTGCATAACATTGTTATTGATAGAGAAGGTAGTGCAGAAGTGGATAGTTATGTTGCACAAAACCAAACACAACTCCTTCGAGATACCGGCCAAATGATGACTTGCGTAGATACAATAGAGCTACTGAAAAGGCAATTAAAATCAGAGACACTTTTAAACACTACTTCAATACCTAATAAACCAAACATTGTTCAAACTTTCATAGGCTAACTACTAATAATGAAGCATAACTAGGTACTTATATTATTTTGTGATTTTTATGATAGTTAAAACAGTTAAAATAAAGTTTTTTCACCACTTTTCAAATCTAACTTTACTTATTTGGAATATCCAATATGGTTCCTATCTCTGCCCACACTTTATAATGTCTCTGTTGCTATGGTTCTTAGAAGAGGCATCCCAGATGGCCCTTCTAGCTTCAACGCATGCTATTAGCATATCAATTTCCATCGTAAACACAAAGACAAATACACAAGGACAAAACTATCACCTCTTGAAAACACAAGGGAAATAAAATAACTCTCGCGTCGATACAGCAAGCGTGCGTGAAGAAACAAATTTATTTGATCCACGATTGCACATGCACAAGCTTGTACAAGCTTGCGAATCCAGTTCGCACTCAGTGTGGCCAGCTCAAGCACGCAACCACTGGTTTAGATGGATTTACTCAAACTCTGTTTCTTCGTGCAAGCTTGCGCACGCTCGCGCATAGTTTACTTGCGTAAGCTTGCATCCAAAGTGACCGCAGGGCTTAGCCTAACTATGGCCTATGACTAGGCAATCAAGAAAAATTAACACATAATAGCTGGGATACTTACTTCTAATGACCAATCAAAACCAGTGATAAACTAGTAATTAATAGTAGAATCCATTTCAAATGAGACTCAAAGCCAAGAGAAGCATAAGACTACCTGATAAGACTTGGGTGGCTGGTGAACCATTACAAGCAGTTTCCAACATATTGGCTTCTTGTGGTGTGAAAACTGTCAGTTTTTTGTGTTTGTTAAGGTTTGTGTGAAGAGTTAGTGTTTTAGCACCACCTCTTACTACCCATTTGGGTAGTATACTTATGTACTAGTAACAATAATTGTTTTGGATTTTAGTAAGGTTATATTTATAGGAAGTGTACCCGCATTTGCATGGAGGAAGTGGTAAACCATTTTGTAAAAACCACCCTCAGTACACACAACCCAGATTCAGACCTTTAAGCCCCCTGTCATTGAAAGTCTAGTCTTCCGCGAGAGTAGCGTGTTAGACCTTGCAATTATCAAACTGGATATGTGAAGTGCTATTAAAGTTACTAATGTGCTTATTTCTGTTCAACTAAAATAATTCACTATTAAAAGAAAGGTCTGTTTTAGGGCAACATTTGAGTTGAAAAGCTTTACATAGAGTAGTGGAGTGAGTTTCGATTAAAATGGGAGACCATATAGTTTGAACACATCCTTAAAGGATAACAAATTTTGCGGTAAAGGACAAAACTTTGTTCCTTTCAAGTTTGTTATCTACCCCTTCCTTCCTTGTGTTTGCCATTAGTGTAGCTCCCTATCTCTCCTTGACTTAGCGGGCCAGGTTGCAATATATGCATAAGATTTAAGGTTAAGAGCTTGTTGCATTTAAAGTTTATTAAAAATACCAACATCAAACTAGAAATATTGAGCCCATAAGTATTTGTACATTGACATTGGTAATAACTCACCACTGGCCAGTTGCGCTTGATGAAGTTCTTAAAGGCAACGGCTCCAGCAATTTTGATGGTCAGTTCTACTTCTGGTTTATCCACCAGATGGAGCAGAAGTAGTGCATAGTTTTTGCTCAGTTCCACGGACTCCAAGAATTGCTCAGCTGGAAATGGTAAAATTGGTGTAACTTAGGTAATTATTTTTGTACATGTGGATGTAGGTTCTTATGTCGTGTTTCAACAGGCAATTGACAAACTGAAGGTATTAACGCTATATGTATTTTGATGAGTCAAATTTACGAACTCTTGCACCGTGGACAAAATTCATTAATTTTGTCTGTCATATATAGGCCTATAATAAATTAAATAGTTTTAACCAACTATAAATCTGACATCCTAGCTCAGTTGGTAACGTGTCTGTCCCCAAGGGTCACGGGTTCAATTCCCGGCATGGCTGAAAAATGTATGAAGTGTGTGTTTACTCTTTCACAATGATGAATTAATGGCCGGTGACTGGATGTTGTGCCTGTCTGAGTCTTAGGGCCAGTTTCATAGTCAAATTTAGTACGCCTCAAGTGCGGCGCTACACTAAACACAAGACGACACCTACCTAAACTCGAATGGAATGGGCCGTTCTCGCATAGGAAACTGGCCCATTCCATTATGGTTTAGGTAGGTGTCGTCATGTACTTAGTGTAGCGCCGCACTTGAGGCGTACTAAATTTGACTATGAAACTGGCCCTTAAGTTAGATTACAAGATATATGACGCTACAACAAGCCTAGCAAGCCAGTGCCAGATCTTTATCTACTTCTAAAAACCTTAATTCTGAGATTAGCTTTATAGAATAGTTTTTTTCCCCATCTTTTATTTCATGAGATTTTAACTAACTTAGGTTAGAAATTACCTGTCAAATTAATGAAAACTAACCTAATATTTAATCAATGGATAAGAAATGCCCCATTAACAAACAAAAAAAATTGTAGAATTACCTGGTCTTCTAATGTTCAACTCTGGACTTAACGTCTGGCGGAGATACTCCGACAGTGTTTTAATATTGTCATTTGTTAGTTCCATAATTAGAAGTAGCGTGGATCCTTAGGACACGATTATTTTAAAATGTGTCCGGCAATTTACCCTTAGCAAACATAACCAAATTTGTGAGCAAAAGATTTAACATGAACATTACACAAAGTTTTAACGTTCACATTTATTAATTATTGTTGTGAGAATGAATGTAAAAATTAAATTTTTAAGTAAAGAACCAATGAATAAATTCAATTTAATAGATTCACGATTTGTTAAGAGAAAGTCGCGCGAAATTGTGTGATTTTAGCGAACTATTTTGCTAAGTACCAACAAAGCTAGCTAAAACATTATAATCCCACCCAAAAAATGAGTGTGTGTATGGTATGAAAAGACCTCTATATTAGAGGTTCACATATGTTTTATTTCAGCCTAGTACGAAATGCTAAATTTATATTCATGAAATCATATGAATATCAAAATAAATAAAAATGGATAGCATACAATTCAATATAAATAATAAATATACAAAGGTTTATAATTAAATTAAGTGATTAAAATCTTACTTAGATTGATATATTTTATTCATATAAATTGGCCTAGCTACTTTTTCCTACCAGATTAGTTAAAGATAGTTAATAATTAGGCTCACCGAAATCATGTTAATTAAACTGTGCCTGTACTTTTAAGTCAAATTTTATTGACTCTGATTTTATTATTGTCATTAATATTATGTAATTATTATTATTTAATCTATATATATAATAACCCTGTTCCCTTGTGGGGCTAGCAATAAAATATTAGTAGAGCTACTTGATTATAATTGGTCCATCCTCACTAACTGTCTCTACATTTACCTATCCTTATATACTCCCTTCGCTTTACATCATCCACACACCATGTCATGCATGCTGTTTTATTCTTAAAATTCTTGATGTTTCTCGTTTTCACGCATTATTCTACAACATTTAACATGACTTACATGGCCCACACCTTGCTTTTGAACCGAACACTCTACCTTCATAAATTTGCATCGTCATTCAATCTACATGCCCAAACCAACGTATAGCACGCTTCTTTCACATTGACCTATTGGATTCCCTTTCAAATCACACTCCTTCAGCTACCATTTATTACTGAATATCAATGCGAGTTTTTCCATCTGAATTTTTTACATCTCATTCCACCGCATTCCTCCTACTCTTGTTATTCTCCTGATAAACCCAGGTTTAACATACATAAAACAATATTGGCGTTAGCAAACTTTCATATACCTTCATATATGCCTCTTTCGATACATCCTGATTATTTACAATAGTCCACATACATCCCACAACTCTCTGAGATGCAATCACACGTTTGAGAATTTCACACTATCCTACCATTTTTACAGACCATTCTGCCCAGATACACACAATCATTTACTTTTTCTTACAGTTTTCCATTTATACAAAGATGACAATAATTTCCTGATCCGGCATCATCTAAACTTATCACCTTAATTTTGGAGACATTAATAGGAAAATCCATTCTGCCCGTTACCAATTCAAACAATTTAATGCATTCTACAAGATTCACTTTCATTTTCAGCATCATCCGCTTATAACAGGGCTCTCACTATCACATTGTTCATGCGTACACCAACCACGTCCTCATAAGCATCCATCATACACTTATCCATGAATACATTAAACAACGATGGCTATATAGCCCAACCCTGTCTAACACCCGGTCAGTGCCAAGTCTTCCACTAAGAGCTCCATTCATCCTTACATACGCTTCACTTTCAACATACACCGCTATAGTTGAATTTACATCAAATTCTCTAATGTCATGACCTACCCTCCATTGGCTTGATTTGTCAGGATAGCTTACGGGAGGGGCTAGGTCACAGGCAAGATAATTTTGTGGGTTACAAATAAATGTAGGATTACAAATTTTGGTTTAATAGAAGTTACTAAAGATAATACAAAATGTGATTTTAAATAAAAGATAAAGGAATATAGAGATTGGACGCTCGCGCTCGTGAAAGAACTGGCTTAAATCGTGAAAACTTTGACCGATGGAATTGACTGACACTGCGTGTGACCCCGACAGAACTCGATCTCGGGACCCTGGGCTCAACGGATGTCCTCTAAGCCAAATGCTAATTAATACCCGAAGATATAGTCTGATGTGGTCCAGTGTCGGACATCATAACTGCCTGCAATATCGATGGAGTTATGACGGCCCCGATATTTAAAAAAAACTTTTATAGCCCACTATAGCCCATTTCCTGAACAACTAGATCAAATATTGTTATGAATATTCAGCATTTTCTTTCAACCTTTCTAGTTCAATACATCATACACGATAAACCAGCACTTTTTAGAGATGCGGCCACTCAAGTTATATAATCAAAACAAACATTCAAACATGGTTCAGTGGCTATTAGTCTAAGAACATTCCATTACATACTCCTAAACACCTGATTGTATGCTTTATCCAGATGAACAAATTTACAATAAACTTTTTTTTCTTACTGCCATACATTTCTTAATCCTTGCAAATATCTGGTCCATGCAACATTTAACTGACGTGGAACCACATTGCATGTCTCAAATTTAGTCCGCAGTTTTTTCCCGCACCTTCTCAATAATAACTCTCCCAAAAACTTTGCCTAGAATACTTAACAAATGAATTGTCACTTACATTCACTATACTGCCTTTGACTTTGTACAAAGAAACAATTACAGCATTCTTACAGTCATTAGTAACATTCGAAATCCTAGCACTCACATTGAACAACTTAGACCATCTGGCAAATAGTTTCATTCACACTTAACACTTGAACATTTCCCTTGTATTCTCATATACGCCCTGAGCCTTGCCATTATTTAACACTTTTATAGCTTTCAACACTTAAGCTTAATTAATTATTTCACTCATCATAACATTTTCCCTATTTTCTGCGATTTTTTCTACATTTTCCCCATACAATTGATAAAAATACTCTCTCATACCCAAAAAGGAAAAACCAACCATCTTAGTAACAATAATTATATTTACACATCAATAATGATACAGCTATATATAATGTTCACAAGTATAAGCTACAATAGACAGCTCTTCTGAGCATACATCCAGCATGAGAGAGAGCAAACATTATACACAATCTGCCATTAGGGCAAAGTCGTGTCTACATTGAGCCAAGTGTACATTTGCAGCGTTAAGCGCGGTTGGATGAAATTTGGAAACATTAACGTATATCATTAGCAAATAAGACATCATAACGACCCAGTTTATTTCAACTGTTCATTCCCCCATGCACCTATTTTAAGTTTCCCACCACCACAAAGCCACACACATCTTCCACGAACTCAACTACAATCTCTATTATTTTTTTCCAAGCAATTTCCATTATTATTTATTTATAAATTCCATACATGCTCTAGTAAAGTTAATTTTTCACCCAGCAATATTTAATATTGCGCTCTCACACTTTTATCTAGCAGCTTTTCCACTTTCACTATTACTTGCTTAATACTCTTGCACTGCTTCCTCACAAAACAAATGCCTAGTTTAATTAATCCTGTCCACATTCAACTCTACACACAGCCTCAGTACTCCTCGCTGGACACCTAAGTCTTTCATCATACACCACAAAATCAATAATCGTTCTCGAATCGCCCCTTTGCCATGCATACAAGTCAATATATTTGTGCTTAAACCATATGTTTGACAAAAATAAACTTTTTTTCTAAACACACTCAATAACTCATTATGGTACTACTCTCGTTCACCCTAACACACTCTATAAATTCTCTCTCTAGGTAATCACCCATCCATTCATATATCTTAACAAGATAATTATTTCAACAGTTTCACTTGCATTCAAGACTTCATTGAGCTAATTCCAAACTCCATATTCACATTCTCGTATTCACACTCTGTTGAAGCATAGAAACCAACCTTTTCACAAACAGCCTAGCTGTTAGACTTATGATAAAACACTTTCATAACAACTATTGTAAATATGGTTTAAATATTTATGACAATAATAAAATAAAAATAAAATTTGGTTTAAGTATTTGCACCTCTTTAATTAGGTTGTATACATTTTTTGAATTAAACGTTCCCTATATAGTCTACACTCTAATACAACGAATATATTTTTTGACAACATAATTAATTTTTATTTGAATATTTTCCACTTGATTTTATTATTGTCACACGCAAAATAATATAACTATGACCCACCCCCTTTGTTTATCCACTTCACGTCGCTTGCGTTTAATCGCTTAGGTAGGACAGTGCCTTTCATTCGTAGTTCAAGTCCATGTGTAGTTTGATCACTGTACAAAATTAATATACGACTTTTTCAAGATAATTTAATATAATAAATATTATTTCAATATAATGAAATTTAAATCAATTACAGTTAATAAGTTTTTTCTTTAATCTTCATTTGATTAAATAATCTTATTTTTATTTAATAAAATCAAATGTTTTGGAAAACTAATAAATTTAGTCTCACCATAATGAATACATTTAAAACAAATTGTTATATTTTTAATTAATATTAATTTCCCAATTTTATAAATATCATTATTTATATTATATTAGTAACTTTGGTTGATACTGGGCTAGTCTAGACTTAATAAGTATATTTTTACATAAACTATAAGGTTATCGATCTAGTGTTCGACCTATTGTATACAATCATTACATTGTGAGAATTGTTGTAAACTTGTTTATCTATTTTAATGGTTTGATCCATGTGTTTTACACCTGACTAATGTCAAGTTAGATAAAGATACTTCATTCAACAAATTATTGTTCCATATTTATGACTTGAAATACTTTCATAAATACACACATTTATTCAAAATGGTTAGTAAGCTATCCAATTTAGTTTCATCCTAATCTTAATATTAGAAATTTTTCAAAATAGGCTAAATTTTTCAGAATGATTTAGTTGTAAAATTCTGTCATTTCCTCCAAACTATTATGCTCATTTCTACTCCTTTGATTAAGTCATTAAATAGCTATTCATTTAAAAAAAATACCGCCAGAACTTACACCAATTTAAATGCCATACCCAAACACATATCAAGCGTGAATTATTTTATTATTTGTTAGTATCGAAATTCTTTCTCCCACCTAGGATTGAACCATAGTCCATTATCACGTTATCACTAAATTGGATTATAGAATAATAACTGAAAATATTTTTAACATGAGAGATGACCTAGCAGTCTAGGGATAAGGTATCAGACTTCTGTGCTGGTGGTCTGGGGTTTAATCCTCGGCCCTGCCAAAACCTTCCTTCACCTCTGACAAGACGTGTATTAATGACAACTTTTGAATGTGGGGAATGCCAGGCCTCCACCGTGGTTCGGACCCACGTTAAACTGTAGGTCTTCCATTCCATCTCACAATCACCCTACCATTACACATTAGCTTAAGTGCATATAGCCTGAACTGGTAGTACATCACAGTGCTAATTTAATAACATTTTTAACACGAGCCCCAGCTGCAATTATCAAATTTATTGATTGACCCAAATTAACTTATTTGGCTCCAATCAACTTGTAACAAAGCTCACATTCATGAAAAAAAAAAATAGCTAAGCAATTTATCTTTTTATGTAGCTTGTGGTTAAAAGTCGAGTTTTTCAAGTCTGCCCGGACATTCTTATGGCGTCCACAGCTCATTAGTAGCCCCAATGGGACACATAGTTGCTCAGACCAAGGGTGCTGATATGTTCTCCGAGTCAAACGAGGTCCCACTCAATAGCCACACCCACATGTGATCCTCTGGGCTGTATAAAACAAGTTATGTGTCACAGTCCTAGGGCCTGTAGGAAATTAGAGCCCTGGCAGGCCAATGAACCACTGTGGGGCTTAACATGTCAACTTTTTAATACTAGATAACCTACATTTTATCAAAATATTGGTATTATTCAAACAAATTATTCTTGACACCATCATCATGTGTGATTGGAACAATGTGGTCAGAGAATAATGCGAGCAGAAGATCATATGGTCACATGGATTATGAAAGAGAAACTATAGAGGGCAGATCTTCGTCAAATTCTACCAGCGGAAAAAATGGAAGACAAAGCTATGCACATGGAAGACATCAGCAGGTACCAACTTAGTATACCCTTGTCAAACGGCTGTTCATGAATGAAGGATGTGAAGACATTGCGAGGAGCCGACATTGATTTGGATCATAACCTGCTGGTGGTGTGCATTGAAACTAGACTGAAGAGGATCAAGAAGACGCGCAAGAAAAAACTTGGAACTTAGAAAAAATGGCTATAACTTAGTGACACTGTGAGAAATTCAATAGTGCTAAAGTTAAGTTTGGTGATAAAAAAAATAAGTGCAGAAGGGAAGGATGATAGTTTTAAGAATATTTTCTCTAAGGTGCCAAGTGACAACACCCATGGGTAGCAACAAAAATGCTTAAAAAAATAGAACAAATAAAAGGATATGGAACAACTTCATCAAAGAATATACGAGATTAAACAACAAGTTAAGGAGAGAAACAAAGCAAGGAAAGACTAGAGAAGAAATGCAATGTCATTATCGAACTGCAAAAACCTCATGCACCAGAAAGCAAAGGTGTGTGTGCAAACAACAGAAGACCTCAAGCACCAGATGATGACGGATCATAAAGAAGTTCTTAGGATTTGGATGTAGGAAAAAGACCGCAAGGGAGGGCAAGAAAGATATGAAAGGAGCAGATAACAGACAGTGTGCAAGTGAGAGACGAATTGTGGAAGTGTAGAGGTCCGTTACAATCAAATGCCTCCATCTTTCTCTATTCCACCATTCTTCGCTTCCATTTTACTCCTCTCACACACTTTCTGTTAGCTATTCCTCCCATCTTATTCTTGGCCTCCCTTGTGGGTTTTTTTCTACATACTTCATTTCCATCATTTTCTCTGGCATCCTCTCCTCCATTATTATTACATGCCCATACCATCTCAGTCTTGTGTCCATGTGGATGTTGCATTGTAATATTTTTTATTTTCTGGTTCCCTTTTTTTAAAATAAATTCCTATAACTCTCCTTTAAATACAGGAACTTGTTTAAAACAATATGTTGGAAGTAAAATTATGGAAATGTTTAGTGTGGTTATTGACCTGCTGAAAACTATTTCTTTCACTGAATTTTACTTAAAAAATTTAAATAAATAATTGGTTCACATAATATTTGATATCAAATTAAAGATTGTGTAGAAAAAATTGCAATTGTCAAGTACTCGGAAAGGACTATAATAGGTAGACAGTAGGCTATGTTAACGTGGCTTGATATGATGAATGAAACCTAAACATTTTATTTAACTTTTTTCTAATAATTTGTGAGATAGCAAATATTTCTTCTAGATAATAGTTCAAATCAAGACAGGCCATTGTGTTTGAAGTAAACATGAATGAAGTTTGGGTGATGTATTGTTCATTACTTGAAGCTAATTCTGTATTAACTTAATGTTTTCAGGCAAGCGAGATAGAGGAGACTATGAAGAGGATACAGTCCCACAAGGGGGTGGTTGGAACCATTGTTGTCAATAACGAAGGTGAAGAAAAGTGTTCATTCAAATAGAATAAAATATTTATACCAAATGTTTTAATAAGTACACACAAAGCTTTAGGAAGTTCAATTAGTAACTCTTCTCTAGTATACTATGCTATCTATTCCTATTAATCAGTTGTGTCGTGTCCATTGAGGTTCCATGGACTCAATCTTAATTACAATTAGCAAATAATTCTGCTGTCAAAATAAATCACTTCACTTCATTCATAATCTTATTTCTCCTTGTGACAGCTAACAAAATAAATACACTTAAAAAAAAAAGAATTTTTAATTAATAATTTAAAAAATGTATAAATCCCTACATTTCCAATAGATTTTTAATGATTCCCTTACCTTTGCGTTGCCAAGCATTATTGAGATTTGAGGTCACTTACTTCTGTTAAGTGATAACACTGTAACCTTGTCGGCTTGACATTTTATTTGGTTGGAAATCAGTTTCTGTAGGACCTGTGTACACATGAACAATGTGAATGTGCTGTTATATACAGATGATGCTGCATTAACGGCTGAACATTAAAGTTACTCTTGTAGAATGCATTGAATCATTTGAATGTGGCAACAGGAAGAATGGATATTTGTATAAAGTCTCTAAAACTAAGGTGATTTGATTATGGATCAGGCAATGATTGTCAGCTTAGTATAAATGGAAAACTGTTGAGAAAAGTGAATGATTTTGTGTATCTGGGCAGAATGATCTGTAAAAATTGTAAGATAAATGGTGAAATCGACAGACTGGTGAATGCATCTTAGAGAGTTGTTGGATGTATGTGAACTATTGCAAAGATTAAGAAGTATCAAAAGAGGCAAAAATGGCAGTATATAAAAGTATGTTACAGGCCAACATTGTTTTATGGATGTGAAGCTTGGTTATGTATGGAGAAATACAAGAGCAAGGTGAATGCAGTTGGAATGAGATAGCTTAAGAAATGTGTGTGGAAAAACTTGTATAGACAAAGTACGTTAATGAATGGGTCACTGCGAAAGAAGCGTGTTACGTTGGTTTGGGCATGTAAATCGAGTGTATGGATCAAAATAAAGGTGTAGGCCATGTAAGACTTTGCTGAATGTGGTAGACAAATTGTAAAAAAGAAAATTTTTTAAAAGTCTTGAGAATAAAAGAGCATTTATGACTTGGTGTTTGGATTTTGTCGAAGTAAAGGGCATATGCAAGGATAGGGTAGTGTGGAGAAAGTTAGTGATGGATTAAATACATTGTTTTTTTTTTGAGTTATATGTACAGTTCTTTGCCTACTCTGTAAGGGAACAGCGTTTAGGTGTGTGTCTACATATATGTTGACCCCCTAAATATATTATATAATCAATATGCAGGGTGTCAAGCATTAATCCTTGTATACACATTTCATATTCAGGGGGTTAACTTTATTTCAATCTGTCCAAAACTATTTGGTATACTGGGAGTGTTTTTATACATTTCTATTAAAACAATGTCTATAGAAATTATTTAAATTAAATAAAAATTCATATGTAGGCCTATATACATCATTGCTGTTGTATTGTAGGTATTGCAATCAAAACTACGATGGACAACACAACCACCACACAATATTCCGGGCTGATTAGCCAACTTTCTGATAGAGCACGTAGTGTTGTCAGGGATTTAGACCCAACCAATGACCTCACCTTTCTTCGCATCCGTTCCAAGAAACATGAGATAATGGTTGCTCCAGGTGTGTATATAATCAGCTATATAAGGAACATTTATACACTAGAAACACATCAATCCAAATTTTTAGGAACCAGGTCCAATCAGTATTGAATTCCAAATAATCTGTAATTTTGGAATTTTTTTACTGTTAGGGATGTAAGAAATTAGAAATATGCAATATATTCTAGAAACAACACATTTATTTACAGTATGAAGAATAAGATGTGATTTTTTGCTACAAACAAATACAGAATAAGGCTTAAAACTTCTTAAAAAATCAAAAACATATTTTTGTTTTAGATTTTATAATCGTTTGTGGGCCAATCAATCTAATTAGTCAATAAGGTATTCTGCATGAATTGGTTTCTATTGTATATATAATTCCCTCTTCAATGCATAACAAAATGTATCTTAATTATTGAAAACAGGTTTTCCTTAATAAGACAATACTATCTCATTTATAATAGCTTTGTCATTGAGTTTATTTTAGGTTGAATTAAAATTACAGTTCAAATACATTTTTGTCCGTTTTAAAGGCACCTCAATCCCCCTTTTAATAAATAATTCATAAAATCAAAACTTATCCATCACATAATTTTTTCGGACGATGTATTTTCCCGAGATATATAGTGGGTTTAAAGGGGGTTCAACTACAAGTCCCACTCAATTTGGAAAGAACGATATTAAACCACTTTTATTCATACGAAAGATTCCAGTCTGTGTTGTACTAGTTTTGAAATGATAGCAATTGGTGCCTTTTCAAAGAATATCCTTGGTTTCGGAAAAAAAAATGCCTTAAGTTTTAAGAGTTTATTCCATCAATTTTCGACACTATTTACTAAAGGAATTGTTTGTTGTTGGAGGAAAATAACTTTTGTGTATCACTAGAGTAATTATGTATTATCTAAAATTAAACTATTATATTTGATTTCTTTTGTTGGCAGATAAGGAGTTCATCTTGATTGTCATTCAAAATCCCACAGACTAGTTGGACAAAGTTTGGAATTCATATAACAGTGGCTTATAACTAATATATTTAAAAAAATTAAACATATTTAGTATACTTGTCATCATCATCATCATCATCATCATCAGTTGTGTCCAGTCTGTGGCTCCATCTTCTTCTGTTCTTTTACCATTCTTCTCCATTCGCACACTTTCTGCTATCTACTAATCCCATTTATTTCTTAGTAACTTTTGTGTTCTTTTTCCTACAGAAATGCAACATACATTTGCATGCTTATATTTAATCCCTTACTTTATTTACAAATATTTATTTAAAAGTTACTTAAATGTTTGCATAAATTAACATTTTACACATGTAATTTTTAATATATGGCACAATAAATAATTTATATTCGCTGATTGTTTAGTTGGCTATTTTAATTTAACATTTACATCATTTTATGATACAAGATATTTTTAGCATTGCATCTTACTGCTCATTCGAATTATACACTTATGTACTAATTACTCTAATGAGTTAGAGGTGAGGAAGGTTGAATTCAGAGTAAGCGTACCTGCATTTGCATGAAGTGTGGGAAACTATTTAGAAAAAACCACCCTCAGTACACCCAACCAGGATTGAACCACAATCTCCCTGTTATTGGCAGTCTAGTCTACTATGAAAGTAGCACCTTAGGCCATGTGGCCACCAAAGCGAGTAGTACAATGTGGGTGTGTTATATAGAGAAAGAGTAATTTCTAAATTATGTATTTTATAAAATAAACATTAAGTTGTTTTTATTACTAGAAACAAAAGATACACCTAATATTTGTGTGTCCATGCATGCATCCTTTACATCTTTTTATCCATTTAATATATTTTGATTGGACTTTAATGCCTAAAATTTTAGATAAAGTATTATTTTGGTCGAGTGAGTATGAAGAAAAAGATAATAAAAAGTGTGAAATAAAAAACACTGTTAAATTATATCTAGAAAATAAAACAAAACCATATTTTGGATAAAATATTAGCCCCTTGACGTGTTTTGACAAGGAATTCTCGACACACAGATACAATCATGAGCAGGGCTTGCCTAAACTTGCGCATAAATATATTTTGTGGGGAATTTAAATAGTAATCCTGGTGATTCATATAACCCAGTTAAACGTTGAGTTAAGAGCAGTGGAGTCGAATTTGATTTCCAGAAACCTACCAAAACGCATGCACTTAATACATCCCCCGACCAGCTGAGAACTACCAGATAGTTGTTTCTGTCTCCTTTTCAGCCAAACTGTTTGTCTAACTAAAGTAGCTTGTCAAAACTCAGCAACCCAGTTAAGGGCTCCTTTAGTAGGAGAAATTCGAAGGTCAGCAAGAGAGCAAACCTTCCTCTGTGAAGGATTGGGGTAAAGGGTTTATTCACAACCAAAATCAATCTTATTTTAATGATTGTTTAGTGTTTTATTGTATTGATTTTTATGAATCTAAATAATTGGTTTATATGTTGCTACTTATCAGCTAACAAAAATATATTTCAAAACTAATTTAGTAATTATTTTTAAGTACAATGAAAATATTAAAAATTGTTAGTTACACTTAGAATTGACAGAAACAAGGTTTAAAGTCCAGTATAAATGCTATGCTCTGAAGTTAATATAATTAATTCTCACAATTATCCTAGAATCATAATTAACTTTACAGTCATGTGACAGTTCTTGTATTTTAAAATAGATGAACTTAATGTTGTGACATCACTTGATGTAAGAATTGTCCAGGAGATAACCGTCAGGTTAAATGAAGTTTGAGTTATTCTATTAAGCAATCATATTGTAAGCAACATCAATACAGCTATTAATACTTCATTTGTTTGTGTATGGTGTGCAGGCGACTTCTTCGGTAGAGTTTATTTTTCTGCGTCTTAGGGCTGTGCAAAGTTCACCTTTTCAATAAAAGCGAAGTTGAATAATATGAGATATTCTCAAAGTTTGAATATTTAAAAAAAGTTTAGTGATGGATACAAATATTTAACTTTGATAACTATATACATTTAAGTATTAAATATAATTTACAAAATTATATAGTTTCAAACATACTATATTTACAGTAGTCTTAAAATACTAAATGATAAAATAATATTGTCATAAAATATAATCATTTTAGATTTTTTCCATCTGAACACTAATTTGTGATGGAAATAATGGCAGAAAATGAAATAAATAAAATAAACATATATGCGTGTTTAAACTTTAAATATTTTTTGGTGAAGCTTCGTAATTGTTGGATCTGGAATTTTACTCACAAATAAAAGTTGAAGGAAACAAATTTTTGAAGTTGAGTCAAAGTTTTGAAGCTTCGCAAACTCCTACCACATCCTAAGAATTCTAAGATATCTTAGCCTCTTTTAACACTTTATTTTGTAGCTCCAGTAAGCATGCATTGCAAGTACTTGTAATCTCAGCCCTCACATCTTGAGTTCAATTATAGTGAACAATTTGTTTTGAACAGCGAGTTGTTACGTTATCTTCCGTGAATCTTAATCCCACATTATAATGCTTTATGTTACATCAACATTAAATTAATTTAAGTTGATTGTAATTCTGGAATGAAATTCACTTTTTGAATCAGTGGAAATAAGTTAAGCTAAGTCTTTTTTATATCATTTTCTCTTTCTACCCTTTGATTATTGCCAATCAATACGCTTTTAAATTCTTAGTACACCAATAGTTAAAATATAATATATTATTAATTAAAATGTGTGTAGTCAAATTCTAGATACGGAATTTTTCCATCAACTCTGACTTAAAAGTGTCATAGTTAGTCCAGCCCTACTAAAAATATTCTAAGTTACCCCAGCTAAATTGATACCAAATGCAAAAATACATAAATAAACATTCATGAGAATAAGAAGCTAACCTCTCATACCATTTTTTAAAACTATGCAGGCATGAGAATACTTGATACATCAACTATCCTGATCACAATGGTATTTTACGCCATTGCTTACCCACTTAATGAGCGTGACAATATTTGATGCACATGCAATGAAATAACCTGGTGAAAATAATTGCATACTACTAGGTGGGTATGGCAATACTGATGTTCCCTTTGTTTACCCTCTAAGGTAGCAAGCCCACCTTCCTTTATTCCACTATAGTATCTTATCAAGTCATCATAAGCACCCAAAACTTTGGTTAAGGAAGGTTATCACCAAGAAAATGTCTACATGAGGACCTATAAGCAACAGCCCCACTACTCAGGTGTCGGCCACGACAGGCTGAGTAAGCCGGTGGCCAAAACAAACCCATACTAGAGAAAACAAAGTAAAATACTGGATTGAAAAAATTGATGACTCTTAGAAGCGTGATTGAGGAGAAAGGTGGAAGTAGAGGGGATTTAATGAAAAGAGGACAGAGTTGTTCTAAAGGTGCGTAAGAGACCTGCTATGGAGAAGAGAAGTGCCCTTGAAGTGTAAGAAATTGTTGTGCAGGGCATACTTTGTACCTAATGTCACATATGCAGCAGAAACATGGACATTGAATGTAAGAGAGACTAGGAGGCCATGGAAATGAAGTTTGTGAGAAGTATGTTTGTTAGATGTCACGAGGAGAAACAAGATTAGGAAGTTAAGACTGAGATGGTATGGGCATAAAATGAGAATGTTGGAAATGAAGTATGTAGAAAAAGACCGCAAGGGAAGACAAGAAATAAATGAGAGGAACAGATAACAGAAAGTAATCAAGTGAGAGGAGAAGAATGGGAGATATTAAAGGAGAAATAACAGAAAAATAGAGGAAGATGGAAGCATTTTACTAAAGTGACTCAGCCACAGGCTGGAAACAGTTGATGATAGATGATTAATTTATAAGATAAGGTCATAGTGTAATCCATCAAGGTAACACTTCTACCTTTCAGGGTAAACATATTGTATATGCATCAAAATATCCTCGTGTAAAATAATTTGTTGCCTCATTCACACCATATAGTGAAAATATTCATTCCAGTATTTAAGTTCATGCAGTAAAAATCCCTTTAGTCTTACATTTTCTCTCTTTTTTCCCCCCTGACCAAAAGTATCCTGTGAATTAATTGTCTTAGGATAATGCAGTTTCACTTGAATTACTTGAGCTTGCCCATAGAAATAACATATTCTGGCACTTTTTTCCCAGCCTCTTTTTGGATTACTACAGTATTATTGGACATAATAAAGTCTTGGTTTTTTTAAATTCCTTAGGACCATTATTAGCTTCTTTTTTTTTACTTCTCAACTTTTCAAGATTCATTTTTTAACTTTCGAGACAAGATCAAGATTATTTTTTTCTTGAATTTTCAATATATTTTCGAGTCTCGCAGTCCCTGCCCAAAATTATAAAAGTTATTTATATATATGTAAACAAAAAGTGTCTTTTTATTAAAACTTTAGCAAAACTAACATTAATATATTATTTTATAAAATTAGTAAAATACCATTCTAATATAAATCTTGGCTTTAAATTAATATGTGTGTACATTAACAACTTGTATACATTTTAATGTCAGATTATTAATGCCACTTGATATAGTTGTTCATATAAAATCTCTTGAAACTCATCTAGTGGTCTCCTGATGGAAGTGATCTGCAAGAAAATACAAATTAGTTTTTGGGGCATAGTAATGTTTAGGTGATAAAAGGTTGTAAATCATTAAAGGTAGTATGTTTTCTTTTTATTGTAATAGTCATAACGTGTCAAGTATTTGTTCCCTTTTATGTTTTTATATCCCTCGTTCCTGTACCTTCTTCTATATATAACCAAATGTACCTCAAAGTGCAAAGAGGTTATCCTTAATGTGAGATATATACAATCCATGTTAATTTCCTGTATTTGTCCTTTATTTATTAATCTTACAAGTTCCTATAAAAAAAAAGTCACATCAACCTTTGCCTATTTCTTTTTCTCCATTTCCAAGCCACTAGGCAATAATTCATTTTGTTTTACTCCCTTTTGTGTTTTTGGTTTCATATTTTAGGAAGTTGTGTTGTGCATTTCACACTCAGTCCCCCTTAAATGAGTTTCAATAAAATTAAAACTAAATCAAAAGAGTGGGTGGTAACAATTGATTTTCTTCAAGAGGCAGCCATTACTGCTTTGTGCAGTTGCATCAATATGAAGTATTTTCTTTTCTTTGTAAAACCCATATTGTGTTCGTTTCCTTGTGCGTTTCTATTCCTCTTTCAAGGTAAAAAAAAAAAAGATTCCATAACCAATGAAAAAGATAACTAAATTTGTTTTTTTAAATTCCCAAAGGTATCTTTGATTAATACTAAATACATTAAAATATATAGGTGTGAGAGTAGCAGACATCTTGCTTGGCTAATAGGTTTGAGTTGTCGTAAACCTAATATTTTTGATAAAATATTTCAAATTTCAATACAGTGAGAATT
Organism: Timema cristinae; assembly: GCA_039000515.1. Taxonomy (NCBI): domain Eukaryota; kingdom Metazoa; phylum Arthropoda; class Insecta; order Phasmatodea; family Timematidae; genus Timema; species Timema cristinae. The sequence goes on along the minus strand of JBCFYV010001001.1, from coordinate 18,590,024 downwards.
TTTTAGAACATTTTGATGGGCTGATATTAATATCTAATTCCTTTATATTTTATATCCAGTTTCAAAATGTATCATATAATCAATACCAAGGATGCCAACATTTGGAGGAAAATTCAGTAAATATACTCACAAAAATAGTAACATTGAGACATTTCACAAACATATGCCAAACTGTTATACTGTGAATGATAGTTTTTTTCACGGGGATCAACAGTTAATGTACTCCTTTTGTCAAAATACCTAGTAGTTGTAAATTTAGGGTGGCTACACAGAGAAAACCTGGAAAATTCAGTGAATTTTTTTGATGTCAGGTAATTAAATTAAAAACGACTTAATGCCAAGGAATTTAAATAATCATAATCATCAACTGTTTTCCAGCCTGAGGCCTAATCAATTTAGTAAAATGCCTCCATCTTTATCTATCCTTCCACCTTTAATTTCTTAAATTCAATTTCTTTTAAATGTTGTTGTAAAACCTGGAAAAGTCAGGGAATTTAATTATAAAAGTTTTGTAGCCACCCTGAAATTTTTTTATAAGTTGATAAAATTTGTTATATGCTTTTAAAGATTTGATCCTCAACTCTGTTAGCAACTCGAATCCTGGCCAAGATTTTATGGACCCATCTCTGATAATTACCTGTTGTTTGACACACATTGAACAGCACTGTTGTTTGTGGGGGCAGACTCCAAGGGAGCGACCAACAATAAGTGCACTTGCAGCACTAGGCGAGGTCGGACGCTCTCTCCACATTCCAAACAACCATCTAAGCATGATAAACATACCACTGTTACTTGTGCTTGGATACAAGCGTGCACAAGATGTTAGTACCTTGTAAAGATATTAATTTTACCTACATTCGGTTGAGTGGTAAATTAATGTTTTTGGGCCTGATTAAGTTTGTTCCGTGATCATCTTGGGCCAAATCACCAATAAGGAGAGAATCTCTAAAACAAATTATTACTAAAAATTTAAACAGTTCTTTTTATCTTAAATCTTGGAGATATATTTTAATATATATATATATAAATAAATATATCCCTGAAGGTTATTGAATAATATATATATATATATATATAAAAGTCAATAACCTTCAGGGTTCAAATCACCCCTCCACAGCTAAAAGTTATATTATTAATTTATCCGTTGTACCATATAGACACAACCCTAATTAATTAATTACAATTAGGCCACACAATAGGTTAAACCAAGTTTTGACATTCAAATGTGTACAGCTACTAAGTTTTGGTTAGTACTATCAGTCCCCCCATCACAATATGATCTAGAATGATAGGAGCTTTACCATTATCACATACTGAATAATCCTACATGTTGGAAAGATAGAAAATCTAAACACCACCCCTGTATAAGTGTCAGTTTCATAGTCAGACTTACCACACTTTTAAGTCAGAGTCGATACCAAATACGGGATGACACCTAACATTCCATTCTGGTCCAGGTAGGTGCCGTCCACTATTTAGTTTTGCACTGCACTAAAGGCATGCTAAGTCTCACTATGAAACTGGCCATAGATCTAAGAAGTGTCATGATTCTCAATTTCATCCCAACTAGTTCAAACCTACCTCAGGGGATGCAAAGGCAACACTCACAATAAACTTGACTGCCAATGACAAGGAGCTCGGGGTTTGAATCCTGGTCAGTTTAATGAGGGTGTTTTTTCCTCAATGGTTTTCCACTCTCCCTCCACACAAATGCAGATACACTTCCTCTAAATACAACCTTCCTCATTCCTAATACAATAGCAAAAGTGTCGGCAAATGATCAGGCTCACGGCAATTTTCAGTCAATTGTGTAAGAAAATAGCATTACCACTGAAAGTCGATCTTTTAAGTCTTTTGAACAAGCTAATATATCAAGTACTTTCAAATAATATTTGAAAGTGAACAAAATGTTAGAAGAAATTTAAATATATGGAAATATATATTTTATTGACAAAATTATATCTTCTTTATATTTACTACCTTCTCCTTTTTTGATAGAAGCTGTCTTCGGTGACGACTGTTTTGAACCTTCTGCTATACACAGCCTAGAACCATCTTCATAAAGTGTTCATATAATAGACATCTTATTAAATAATAAATAAACAAATTTTTTTGCGCCAAGCCAAGATCTTAATGAATTTGACAATTATGAGCATGATGTGCTGTTTATGTTTGCTCTATTGTGATTTTGGTGATAGATTGCTTATTAATATTATCTCTGCTTTAGTATGTTAGGTTGATTATAAAAGTCTGACACCTTAGCTCAGTCGGTAGCATGTCTGCCCACTGAGTTAAGGGTCCCGGGTTCTATTCTCGGCATGGCCGAAAATTTATCATTGGTGAAAGTATGGGTTTACCCCTTTCACATTGATAAATTAACGACCAGGGAATGTATGTTGTGGCTGTCCTAGTCTTCAGTAAGATAATAAGGCATATGAAGCTATGACAGGCCTAGTCTTCCGATAGTGAAAATATTAAGCTTGAATAAACAACTGACCTGACCCAGGCCAGAGGCTGGATACCGTAATGGATGGAAAAAATAATGGTTGATTATAAAATGTGCAGTTAGGGAGAAAAAAAAACCAAAAACGAGAGAATAGTGTGCAGACATCAGTATATTGTAATGTTGTTAGGGATGGTGAAGGTTGAATTTAGAATAAGTGTACCAGCTTTGGTAAAAGAAAGAGCGGAAAATCACTATAGGAAACCCAACCTTAGTAGACCTTATCAAGATTCAAACACCATCTTCCGTCACCGGCAACCCGGTATATTGCGAGAGTGTTGCCTTAGACCATTAAAATGGGTTACATATACACAAATTTCAAATCCTTTTAGTGCCACTAACCAATTTGATTGGCTTTCCAGATTTGCACTAGTTCTGGTGTTACTCGATACCTAAGGCAAGAGTGTATTATTTCACTAGAACAAGAACATTTTCCTCTATTATAGAACACAATATGCAAATAAAAATTACTAAACAGTCATGGTACTCTTCAAAGACAATTCCATTATAGCCGTGGCAATAAAATGGTTATTATTGCTAAAACACAAACTTATTTTAAAAGGCTCAGTATTAATCAATTTCAGCTGCATGCAGCAAATTAGTTCAACTCACGCCTTGTGAAGGAATGGTGTAGGTCATTATTTCAGAGCACCGACTGTATGTAACATGGCCCTGGCTGTCAACAGACATAACCTTCAACCTGCAAAAAAAACCATCTCAAAACGTAACTCATCAATAAATATTACAATGACATTATCGTTCAAGGAATGACTTCCAGCTTATTGTTCCCGACTTTAAGATAAAGGAGTTAGGCCTTTGTTCAATCCCAAATACATGTGTCGAGGATAATGAAAGACCAAAAACACAGAGTATTACATAAATTCACCCATATGCGTACAAGTTCTCATTTGTTTTGATTTTATTAAATACAAAGAACTGACCTCATCATGAGCTTGATCTTTTGAGGTACGTAAGTAGGTCCACCCTGGGCTGGAGCAACCACTTTCACTGTGACGGCCCGGTTTCCCACAACCCTCCAAAGAAGGCAGGCCCCGTACAGGAACAAGGGCCAAATCCAGTCCTCACTTCCCATATGTGCTAATGGGCACCCCCAACGCAGGGAATGTTTCAAGAATTGATCTTCTGTCACACTCGTCAGTTGAGAACTGGAGTTTAATTTATGTATTATTTTTATTGCAAACATGTGAAACATATTTTGTCCTAAGCTAATAAACCATGTTATTATTTTAATAGATTTTGAACATGTGGACATAAATTATAATGTACAAAATGTGCAATCTTATCTTACCTTGGTTAATTCCACTATGGCTTTATCTTATAAGCTACACCATAGTGGAATCAAACAAAGTAAGCTTGATAACTTATAGCGTTAACAGAGGCCACATATTAGTACAAAATGATAACAATTGAAAACAAATAGCCTACATATTTTATATTTCAATTATATTTCTGGTAAAGTTGGGTCGAATCCGCTATCATACGAATTTGTACCTTCAATTTACTTTCAAATCCTGAATCTTGGAAAAAAAATATTATCATAGTAGGAAATCCCTATAAAAGAATAATATAAAATATAAATAATAACTAAATATTAACATTTCTCTATCATGAAAGCCTCTTTTCACTTTATGAAGTAATTCTATTATATTTGGTAAAAGGTACAGGAAAGGTGGATAAAAACATATAAAAGGAACGAACACAATATGGCTTTTACAATGAAAAGAAGAACACAGTTCACACTTGGCAGCTATGTAGAGTGTGAACTGTGTTCTTCTTTTCATTGTAAAAGCCATATTGTGTTCGTTCTTTTTATATGTTTCTATCCACCTTTCCTATACCTTCTTCCAAACATAATAAAAATTAAATATTAACATTCTTTCTTATAAACCATTCATACATTCAGTTAAGTGTTAAATTACTAGTCTGGGGCCTAGTTGTTAAGTTCATCCTATTTTTAAATTGGTTATGAACCACATATATTATAATCAGTGTTAGAGCTCAAAAACCAAATTCATTTGAACAATTTAAAACAATTTTTTTTTGGTGATGTTGGTTATGTTTTGGAAAAAACATCAACTGGTGGCTGATGCAAGTTTTGAAGATGGTGTGTTTGCATGGGAATGAGCCTAAAGGGAGTTCGGTGTCAAGTTGGATCTAGGAGATTGGGTCTTGCAAGTGTGGCTAGCAAATTGGCATGTGGCTTATAGGTAAAGACCCTGAAATTGTTCTAAATAGATTGATTGAGTTTTTTAAATAAAAAAATATTATTATTACTATTATCATCATCATTATAAGTGGGTGGAAAAAAAAAATTTTTTTTTAGCCAAAAATGGTTTAAAAAAATAAACTTCCTTAAATGGTAAAAATGACAATCTGAACATAGGAATCGCACATTAGCATACAAAGCCTAAGGTTCTTAGTTTGAGTCCGGTGTCTAGGTTGTCATTTTTCACTTCATCAAATTTGATTCAACTATCAGGACTGATCCCGTGGATTAACCATAACATATCAATTTGTTATACCCATGAATTCATATTAAATGATATAGTTCTACGGATAGAAAAATTATCACTAAATTTTCATCATTCTTTAATTAAAGATATTTGCTTCTGGTCTCAATATGATTGTCGCAAAAGAGAGATAAGAATGAGAAATACACTTTATAAATTAGATCATTAAATAATTAGATAAGACTATTAAGATGAAAAAATTTTGTTAAAGTGGTGCTGGAACTTTTTTTTCTGGCAATTTTAGGTAAAAAAAAAGAGGACGAAAACGTTGTCGCCTGCTGATTAAAAAAAATTGTTTTTATATAGTTAATTTTCACTAAAACAACATATTCACACACAAAAAGGCCAAGTGTAAAATTTAACAAAAATATCTGATTTTGTTTTTTTTATGTGTGTAAAATACATTTTAAAATGTTGCAATGAACTTTAAAAAATTTGAAATTTATTTTAATGTGCTAGTAAAAAGTTTGTAAAAATATTTTTCTCAATATTTAGGGGTTGCAAAGGTTTATTATAAATACACAAGTTACTGACCCGAGGTCAATAGTGTTGTTGACCCTGAGTAGAGTCTTCCACAGATGGTACTTGATCCTCCTAACAGTGTTTTTGGGGTATTACATTGTCCTCTTCCACAGTCTTCACCCCAAATATGTCTTCTAGCACATGGCTCAGCCTCAGAGCTTGGAACACTGGAAGATAGCACTTGCCCTCTCCGTCTCTAGGTATGACAGAGTTCCTGCAAACAAGACACAGGTCAGCATAATTATACAATTAGAGTTGTTAGTTGTATTGAAGCCATCATCAGATTGTAAATAAAATACAACCATAATTCTTTGTGTTAATCCAACACCTAAGCTCAGTCGGTAGTGTGTCATCTACTGAGCTAAGAGTCCCAGGTTCAATTCCCGACATGGCCGAAAAAGCCAGTCCTTGGTCGATAATCCGTCACTGTGAGAGGGGAAAACCAAATTTCAAATGATAATTTTTTTGACCATGTCAGGAATCAAACCCTACAGGATCCTTATCTCAGTAGAAAGACATGCTCCTGACTGAGCGAAGATGTCATACTAGTTTCTTCTTCCTATAATTTAATAGAAACCTCACATACCCGCATAGCCATGATTCAACTTTGGCTAAAGATAGCTGTAGAGAAGTGAGAAGAAGACACGAAAATTAGTCGACTTTGAGGATTGAGATTAGTACACTCGAGACAACTGTGCCAAAAAAGATTCACGGTGAGTATTAGTGGGAAGAAAATGTGATTATGACTATTTATTGTTAATGAAAGTTTTGTATTATTTTAGTGAATATGTGAAAATTTAAGAAATTTGATCAAATTTCCTGACTTTACCTGACCATGCAAATTCCCTGACTTTTCCTTGTTTTCCAGCTCACTGGACATCCTGAAGAAACAAGTCAAGGTTAACAAGAAAACAGCTTTTTAAAGGAGGTAGGGAGGAATTTGTTGCTCACAAGAAAAGTAGATTTTAAATCTTTTTTAACAATACTTTCTAAGCACGTCAAACTCAATTCATCAATATTCTCAATTCTTATTGAAATTGGAAAAAAAATTGTGGATCAATTTTATTACATGAATAATTGTTAATGGTCAAATCTCGAATGAAAGTTTTTGCATTGACACAAAATGACAAGATTGTGGGTTGGTAATTGACAGTGTTTTTTTTTATTTGACTGTTTGATTTTAGTGAGGGTAAATTAAAAATGTACTTGACGTTCTCGTGATCTTGCACCTATAATTCCGGGTATTTTTTTTTGTACTATTTAGTATTTACACTTTATTTTAATGTTTTAAATAACTATAATATAGTATATAAATAAATAATGTTTATTATGTATGGTTGGATGCATTGAAAAAGATTGAAATTGTAAATGTTTTAGAGTCAAAATTGTAGATTGAAAAATAGAGGTTATAATGAATCATAAACAAGAAAAACCAGACACATAACATCTTTAATATTTTCACCATTCCTATCAATATTAATTTTAGAAAATTAATTTAAGAGTCAATACCTGACAGTGAGTGCAAATTTATTTTGTCATCTACTATTGTGGATATATTTTATATTAAAAGAAATAATGTGAACTATTTTGAGTTATGCTGAGATTAAGCCTTATTAAAGTTCCAATCAAATGAAAATTGACATCCTAGACAAGAGAAGTGAACCAGAGACCTTTGGCTATGTGCACCAATACTCAACCACTGAACGAACCATGGTAAATCACTGAAATAGTATTGCCATGAAAAGCCTTATGTCCCAGTTTGATTCCTGCGTCCAGGTTGACATTTTTAACTTAAATGAAAGTGAGTCCAACAAAAGGACTGATCCTATGAACTACCATCACATACGTCTATTTAGTTGGAGAAACAAAAATTAGTGACTTTTTTATCACCTATTTTGACCACAAAATTTCTTCAGTAATCGGCCGAACATTATATAATGCATATATAGGCATAATGCACTCACACACAACATTAAACTTTAATTAGATGGCGAAGATTATCCTTGCCCTTGGTGTCAAGGTAAAAACAATTAGGTGACTTGCGACTAGCACACAGCATCATGGGTAGTTGGTGGCTCAATATTCGACGTGTTTGCGTTGTTACCCAGCGTGGGAAATTCAAACAAAAATATTTTTGTGACTTTATGGCCAAAATATTGGAAATTTCTGACTTTTCAGGGACTTTCAACACTTTTTTTTTTTTTTTGCAATTAGTACATGTTTCATGACTATAGTGCCTTTTGTGACCCAGTAGACACCCTGACATATCTATTTGTGACAAATATGAATCAACCAAATCAGAGTATTTTATGTTCTTACTATCCCTCCTTGGCAGTGTCTTCAAGAGCTTGATGATTTTGTTTGGGGTCAAATCCAACCAATTACTGGTCGGGGTCACTTGGAGATAGACCCAAACCTTGAGCAGATCATAAACTGCTTTCTCGGAATAAATTACCATCAGTTCTGGACTAGCCACAAGTTTCGTCATCAGCTCTATACTGAAACAATACACATAAGCTATAACTCTAAAACTAGTGATGGGCCCTTGAATCCTTAAAGATATTCAAGTAAAGTTCATATTCAAGGCTAAAATCCATAAAAAAAACTTTTATTTTTCAATTTATCAAGTGCAATTTGAAATAGAGCTTTAATATTTACTGCTTATTGGTGGTTCAGAATGTATTATATAATTAACTTAACAACCAGGCCCCAGATCAGTAAATTAACACTTAACTGAAACTTGTCTTGGTGGCATAGTTGTTAGCTAACACGCTAGTTTCGTGTTGAGCTAGACTTCCGAGGACGAGGAGATCGAGGTTTGAATCTTGGTCGGGTGAACTGAGGAGAGGTTTTCCTAAGTGGTTTTCCACTCTCCCTCCACGCAAATGTGGGTTCACTTCCTCTATATTCAACCCTCCGAATTCCTAACCTATTAGTATAGTTAGGATTATAATAAAGAATGTTACTATTTGTGTTTTATATCATCCTATTGTATTTATATTTCCTCTTATATTAATTTTTTTCCCCCAAGAGTCTGGTTTAGATTGGGGATTCAAATGTAAATTGGAGATTGGATTCGGCCCAGCTTTAGTTCTGATAGAATAAAACTTAGGTCAAGGGGTTTAGAGGTTAGTAATAAATTTTCTACAAGACGCAGCCATAACCTTTTTTGTCCTGTGACAGAAATGAAAACCATGAGGTGTAAAAGCCACCAAATCCTATCAATATAAAGTGTGTGCGTTAACAACCTAAGCCAACATTGGTAATCTACCGATATGTTCCAGTCACCTGATCTCCTTGAGGGTGACAAGGTTCTTCCATACAGAGATCATCAAGTTAACAAGCAGCCAGTTGAATGCTGCATTTTGCACTTCTGTCAGACCATACTGAACACCAACCTCATAATACTGCACCGCTGTCTGAAACATGACAATGACGTAGCACAAAATGCAATATTACACAAACTTACCAATTAATAACACATCATCAAATGTTTCCAGCCTGTGGCCAGGTAGTTTAGTAAAACGTCTTCATCTTCCTCAACCCTTCCACCACTTTTCCTCCTTTAATTTCTTCCATTCTTCTCCTCTCACTTGAACACTTTCTGTTATCTGCTCTCTTTCTTGGCATTCCTTGTGGTCTTTTTCCTACATACTTAATTTCCAATATTTTCTTTGGCATTCTCGCTTTTTCCATCCTCATTACGTGCCCAAACCATCTCAGTCTTGCTTGTTCATGTACTCCCTGTACCCCCAATATTTCCCAGATAACTTCATTCCTAATCTTGTTTCCCCTCGTGACAGCTAACATGCTCCTAACAAACTTCATTCCCATGACCTCCTCTTCCTAGTTTCTCTTACATTCAATGTTCATGTTTCTACCTCATTTGTGGCAATGGGTACATTAATAAATTTAATAAGACACCTTTACCGTTATTTGTACTCAGTTTTCACTTTTGGGAAGTGCAAATGATTTATTAATGAGACCTTTTTTAGTAATGAAACAATTTAAATAACATTGCACTCTTCATCATGTTGTGACTTGCCCCCTTCTAACTATTTTAGAATGGTGATTAATTACTAATTCTAGCACACATATACATGTGCAGCTTCAAGTGAATCTTCATGCCAAGTATACATTATGAGTTATGATTATTTGATGATTCATGTGCTCTACAGCCAGAAGCTAGCAGACAACTTCGTTGGTCTTTTTGAAAAGATTTGAAATAACCCGTTAATGTAAAGCGTGTGTTTCGATGTATTGGATTGTGACACGACACAAGCGTTATAGTTAGTAAACATCCATCGGTACAATTATCTAAATATATATGTTTATAAACTAGAAAATAAAAAATGTTGATAATCAGCTATCTTAAGATGTAAGCGTTGCAATGCTTCAAGGGTCAACAGACAGCGCAGCGCGTGAATTGCTGTACCAATGAGGCAAATTCTGCTTTCTATTTTCGGCAAACATGTGAATCAATCTGTAATTTGTCTTGACCAATAAGCTGTTGTCAATGTCACACGAGGGTGCTACTTGGATGCATTGATTGATAAAAAGTAAAATAAATTTCAAGAAGAAAATGAATCTGGATTTAAAATACTGTAACCTTACAGTGTTAAAAGGATTTGTAATATTAAATTGTAAAATACCATTTATTATTTAAATTGATAAATTAGATATATAATTATATATAACATTTATTTTTTATAACACAGATAATTCAGTAAAAAAAAAACTACAGGGCAGTTTTGTTATAAGAATTCATCTTGAATAAAATAAGGGTTCCAAAAGTTTAACTAATTGAATATTAATGAAACTCTATAATAAAGCCTCTAACAATGTTTATTTTAGAATAAAAGTGTGTTAGTCAAGAGAGTAAAAAAAAAAGAAGTTAAAATCACATGTATAGATGATACAAGCAACGAAAACGAAAGCAAAGACTCACTCGGAAGTTGACAGTCTTGACCATAATGTTGGAGCATTGTTCTATGAGGCAGTCCAGCTGGAACAGCATCGCCGTGGCTAGCGTAGAGACCACTTTACAAGGCTCTAGCTCCACTTCATACTTATAGAGAGAGCCTAGCACACTATGCAATGCTGACAGAGAAACCACTTGATTCAGATAACAACAATATTAGCTAGGGCATTCAGCCCTCCCCCATTGGCCAATTTAGCACTCTCTTATTCTACAGCTCACTGGATATCAGGATTGTGGAGTCAAATTATATTTGAATACATTTGTTAATTCAAATTACAAATATTGGTCTTAAAGAATAATAATAAAAGAAGAGGATAAAATTATATAATTACCATATAATGTTATAATACTATAAGTTTTTATTTTGAAGTCAGAGGCGAGGTCGGTACATTTTTAACTACTCCGACTCCACTCAAAATTGCTTCCAACTCCGACTCCACAACCCTGCTGGATATATAACATAAGGTGTTGTCTTGACTAAAGAAATATAATAGTTCTGTAAAGGGTTGTTTTACTACTCGCAAGTTCTATTCTTTTTTTTTTCCGTAGCTCAAGTGTATTATATATATATATTACTGTCCAAACCTGATTCCAGAACAAACTAGATCGGACTAGGCTGAAATGATACATCCTGCCGCTTGTATGATGTTTTTAGGCACTACTAGTTTTCATTCTTCTTAACCCATACAATGAAATGACCTTGGACAGGTTTCATCATTCACATTTCACGCGCAAATGTCGTCACCTAACCTAGCTTAAACCTGGTTTGGTCTAATAAAATTGTAGGCTATACTAATTTATCCTACAAGATAGGCCAACATTTAAGGATTAACAAATTTAGACTGGGCATTCTAAGAGCCTCAGGATGTATTAATTCGGACATCTTTTATAATTTACATTAATTTTATGAAAATTATTTATTTTAGAAGCAATCTAAGAAGAAAAAAAAATGTATTTGTTTTAGGGATGGTAACTTTGAACCCATGAATCCTAAAGGATATTTGAGATAAAAAAAATTAAACAAAAAAAAAACCTCTTAAAAAAAGTTTTGAGTTGAAATTTGTTTAGGGCACTTATAATTTTTATCGGTGGCTTAGCCCAAGATAATTCCAGGACAAACTTAACAATTTGAATTCTCAGACTATATCTTGACCACTTAAATGAAACTAGTAATACTATAAATAATGTATTATAGCATAAAAAAACATATATTTCTATTTTCTTTAGAAACTTATGATTCAGTTCATTTACTATAGGTATGTAACATGCACTTTCTGAATTGAATGATTACAACAGCACGAGAATTTCTATGAGCCAGGTCGAAAGGGCCTACCAATTTTGTCGGGAAAGGTATTTTCACATACCTTCCAGGGTTCTCTTACGATGTGTAATTGAATTAGTAAAATCGTGGATGGTAAATATAATCATATCATCATCATTATTATTCATTATCATTATTATTATTATTCACCCTGTACTATGTCTCCTAGTTGAGCTCCCAGAATTGTATTCTTTCCTGGATCCAGCCCATATATAATTTATTTTAAATAGTTTCAGAAATAAAACATTTAAATTTATGAAAATTGTTCTCCCTAAAAAAACGTCTAAAGAAAGCTGAACAAATATTTGATACTTAAAACTTACATTCTACTGTGATGTTTGGGTCTAATATTGGAATTTTGATTTTATTTTCATTGGTTTCCTTCCATGAGCCAGAGAACATACTTTCAAAGTAGGGACTCTGAAAACATAGCATTCAAACAAATCACAAATCATTCACAATGGTTAGCAGTTTTGGAAACAATGTTGGTACTAGATAATTTTTATAGTAGCATTAACTTTTTATAAAATACAAACAGATTCTTTGTGGTCTATATAGATAGCATTTCACTATAATATAGGTATTATTTTATTATGATCTAATGGAGATTTCCTCATATTGGGGTACAGGCATTCTCAAGGGGATGTGAAGTATTTAAGAGGGTATGGTATATAACATAGCACTGAAATTTATTGGTCATAAGATTTATTTTGATTGTTAATATAAAGTTTAGTTAACAAATTAACGCATATTTTGACATTATGTATGGACTTTTATGTCCCCCTCCCCCTCTCCCGGCTTTGTTTAACTTAAAGCTGAAGCTTTATTGCAATTTGAAACGACCATTTGTACTTTACAATAAAACAGGTATTTGCATACATTTTTTATGAGCGGGTTAGACCATGACCCTAGGAGGGGTACAGAACTGGCAATAGTTTGGAAATCACCAATCTAATGGATGCAGGATAGCCACAGTCGTCATTAAGTTATACCATCTTTATTTAAAATATCTCTTTAAGGAATTTTTTTTAAATGTATTTTGTTATATTTGTTGTCCTTTATGTTATACATTCCTTTACATTTTCTATCTAAGTGCCATATAGTTCTTTATCAATTTAAGTTGTCTCCCTTTGGGATTTTGGATTTACTATTTTAGGAAGTTATGTTCCGTGTTTCACACTCTCCCACAATTAGTTGCGATAGAATGAAACCTGGGTCAGAGGATTGAGTGGTAGCAATCGATTTTCTTGAAGAGGCCACAATGTAAATTGTGAATTGTATTCTTCTTTTCATTGTAAAATTCATTTTTGTTTGTTCCTTTTTATATACTTCTATCCCCCTTTCCTCTAACTTCTCCCAAATATAAAATCTTTATGTAAAGTTATATGATTTGAAATATCAATCAGAGTATTGAAAAACATTCTACCATATTATTCTTCCACTCTTATATCTCAAAACTAATCAGTTTCACATGGAATAATCCATTTTAAGTCACAGGTGGTCCAAAATATTTGTATAATTCACACGAGCTAATTGAGATTTACTATAAAGTCTTAAAAAAAATCAATTTTTGGACTTTTCTCTTGCCATAAAATTCATGGAAGCTAATATGGCTATTTAAATGAGTTAGTTCTTTTTTATAAATTCCCTTTTTATTGTATTGTCTCTTGCTAGTGTGACAAATTCATGTACAAGTAGATATGCACTTTTATTGTCTTGTTATTACAAGATAATAAACTAGACTACAATCTTGATTAACATGACAGTGAAACACAATGATATTATGGCTGAACACACCTTCAGGGTATGTATATATAACTTAACTATGTTATCATTAGAGCCTGGCTTTATATGCACAATCAAATAGTAAAATATGCATGCATGAAAAATGTAAAAAATATGCACCATAATATGCAAAAAGAAATGAACAAAAATCAAATAAACTATATGTTTTGTGGAAAATCTTGCATTATTCTTGGTCGTTGCAGTATATAAAGAAAGTCACACTGAGATTTTCTTTTATGAAGTTCCTACAACTGTCACTGAATAATGTTCCATACAATGAAAATGTCCTTTGGACAACGCATGGTATCAGAGGTGCATGTGAAAAACATCACAAGTCTTTTTCGGCGAATTCCTTTTTTATTTAGTTTTTTCACCAGACAATTTTTTGCTAATTTTGACAGACTGTGTGTTTTGTAACCAATATTTTTATTTAATAGCCGAAAAAACTTATTGAATGCAATTTTAGCAACACAGTGAATTTCTGAAAGCAATGCTACTGAAATTTGATCTGTCAAAGAAGGTGAGAACTGCAAGGAAGGATTTACTTTGAGCCTCCAACTGTGTTATAATTTCAGGTAATTTAGAGAAGCGGCTATGGATGTACCAGATCTTTTTCTCATGCAGTACCATCTTCAGAACACACACATTCACAAACGCACGCTAGTTGTATGAAGAGATATTATTAATTAATCAATTAATAAAACTAGCCGATGACAGAAAGGGGACAAGTATGACAGTTATGAGTAAAATATGTATTTTTACCTTAAAAATTTAAATTATGCCTGCAAAATCATTTTCTCTCATTATGTACTATCAAACACTGGTCAAAAGGTCTATTAAGGTGTGACTTACAAAGTAGGCCTATATCATTTCAACATAACTCTAGATAATTATGTAAAAGAGAACATGCATTTTGCATACAAATCCTAGCTCTAGTTATCATCTTCAACTAACCTTCACCCACAAGGATAGAAGTCAAAATAAACCTACCACAAATATAAAAGGTTACATTTTTGAACAGTTTATGAAGTTAAAACAACATAATGGTTACATAATTATATTATAAAATTCTTTCTTTTCCCAGGTTCGCTATAATCTTCAATTTCCTCTAACACTTTTTTAGTTCTACTTAAAATAAAAAATGGCCTTTTTTAAGTTTATTTGATTGATTATATATTTAAAAAGAATGCCAACAAGAAAGCTAAACAACAACAACCTCAACATTTTTATTTTTCTAGTATTTTGATTTAGTTATTTAGTGTGTAAATGTGGCATGAAAAACAAACACTTTACAACTATCTTATCTTAGAATATCATATTTAGGCAATTCGTTTTGTTTAGCATGCGAAAAACAAAATCTCTCCCTTTTTATTTAGTGTTTAGGTGCAAAATTGATGTGATATTTTGAGCTAAGTATTTAAAAATCATACATTGATTTTTCTTTATTTTCAACTAGGCCTAAATACCCTGACGTTTCTTCGACAATTGATATTTCAAACTTTTCCAGGTTTTCCCTGCTTTTAAATCTTAATTTAAGAACCATATAATCACCTGAGTGAGGTATATCTTATGTAGATTCCAAGATTTTCCAAGAGCAACTACTGTGTAGTCACTGGATACTCCTTTTAGAAACAACTCTTCATAACAGCCTCCAGGGGACATAATCTTTTCCTGGGAACAAACAAGGGGAGTTATTTAAGCATAATACAAGAAATTCTAAACTAAACTGACCCAGCCACAGACCGGAAACAGTTGACAATGATGACAAGAGGTTCAGAATCTACTATAATCAGAAGACCTGGTAACCATTGTGTAAAGATTCTTAATTAACACCAACCCCCCAAAAAGGGTATGTTTCAGGAAAGTAAAGAAAGGGCCATGTTTATGAATAAAACACAGCTATAGTCTAAAATTGAATAAGATTAAATTTTAATGAGGGGCTTAAGAGGTGGGAAATTGATTAAAGAATAATGGTTAAAATTGAACACCAATGAAAGGAAAACCTACAATCTGAGATTAAATATGATTTGAGATAGTTAATGGCAAATGATCATATTAGGATTTACCTTAAGGCCCTTGGCCCTGTCGAGTGCAAGTTTAAACCTATTTTGTGGGATGGTGGGCGGGAGGGTAAAAGGCTGGTGGCTTCACAACCGATCAAAGTATCCTTCCACGCCAACAAGAATAGATAGATCATGTAAAACGTAGATGTCACCAGCTACTGGACAAGTCTTGCGGAAAAATCATACGTTTGGAAATATCAGTTTTCTCGAGAACGAGTGAAATTTTTATAGTAACATTTTCAATACTCTTCTAAATAATGTATAAATGTTTATTGGGTGTTACATATTATTTTTTGTTTTGCAGCTGGCATTTTCTACTGAAAAATGTCAATTTTATCGATATTGATCACTGTTTAAATTATAGAGGTGGGTATATAAAAAGTATAACTTAATCAACATGCTTCTATTCTTGAAAATCCCGTTTCTGAAAATAGAATTGCAAAACAATAGAAATTTTGAAAATGACTGTTTGTTTCCATGGCTCTGCATTTACATGCCAAATGAAAAGGGCCAATCACTTTGAACTTAGAACCAAAATGTTGACTATTCATTTGTGTCTAATAAATTGAAAAATGATACCTGGACACAGGAATAGAACCCGGGACCTTTGGTTTAGTATGCCAATGTTCTAACCACTGAGCTACCCAGGAATCATCCCGTGCCCAGGGTCAATAATAATATTAATTTAGCACCGCGTCTTACTACCCGTTCAGGTTATACGCTTTAAGTACTAATTACGCTAATGGATTAGGAATTGGGAAGGTTTAATTAGAGGAAGTGAACCCACATTTGCGTGGAGGTAGAGTGGAAAACCATTTAGGAATAACCACCACCAGTTCACCTGGCCGAGATTCGAACCTCGATCTCCCTGTCCTCAGCAGTCGAGCTCAACACGACAAGCGCGTTAGCCAACTACGCCATCGAGGACGGGTCAAGGTCATTCTTCACTCATATTTTAAGGCAAAGTCTATGATAAACGTGCAGAAATCACCAGCTAAAAATGTGTGATTTTATTAAGATCACGAGCTATCAGATAACACAGCCATCTTTGACTCGGTAGTTGGCTTAATGCTGCTATTGTACAATTATTATAATTGTAAGGGATTGCATATTTAAGAACAAATAGCCAAAGCTATTATTTATGCTTTATAGTGAGGATTACTCGATCTAAATATCATATTCCATCAAAAACTCTGTCTTAAAATATGAGTGAAGAATGACCCTGGGCACGGGACGAATCCTGGATAGCTCAAAGGTTAGAGCATTGGCATGCAAATCTAAAGGTCCCGGGTTCGATTTCCATGTCAGGTGTCATTTTTCAATTTTCAGTATACATAATTATGTAGTTTTTGGGTTACATCAGTCTCCTTCTTAGGCAGAAAAAGTAAAACACAGACTGTGTTAATTGTTGTCTTTTAGTTGTGAGCTTTGAGGCCTACAGTTTTCTGGCAAGTGTGTAGACCTTGGCCTTGCCCTTCTATCCTTCCTTCAATGATAAATTGCCTTAATTAATACCCATGTTGAATATTTGTTATATATTAGGAATGGGCTATTTTGGAATTCCCACAAATTACAGGCTTGACATCACTCAAACATTTTTGCTGTTCCAGTAACAACACGTAATAATTTTCCAACTTACAGTATCTCAAATAAAGCTAAGTTATGTCAAATGTATTTGTTCTAGATAAATAATTATATTATAGCAGTGGTTCCCAAAACCTGGATTGTGAATCATTTTTTGTCAGTTGTGGTTTAAAAAAATTTGAGTCAAGCATTGTATTTAGAATATCCATTGGTTTTGAAAAAGTGACATTGAATGCAATTAATAATATTCTTTTAAATATGTGAAAATATGTTAAAATCATTAGGCTTTAGGAATATTTAAAAGTAATTAAATCATCTAGGAAATGTTGGTATTACTATTGTTTGTGTTATTTGATGAGAGCCATATATTATATCCTATTTCCTAAGAACTGTTACACCAACAAGAATCTGAATTCCTTGCAAGTAGCAAGATGTAAAATTTTAAGCTTTATTGTAAAATTCCTTAGCTCAGTCGGTAGTGTGTCTATCTATTGAGTTAAAGGTTGTGGGTTCAATTCCTAAAGTGGCCGAAAAATGTATCATTGGTGAAATATGGGTTTGTGCTTTCAGTGATAAATTAACAGCCATGGGCTTGATGTTGTATTTGTTCTAGTTCTAATTTAGATTTTAAGTTGTGTACTGATATAATTAGTTGGTTCAAAAAGTGCACATTAAATACCTCAAATGAATTAAAATTAAATGAAATATTGTACACTTATAATATAATTGCATTTCGAATGTGTAGTATGTTTTCCCCTACAATTTTGTATATCAGCATTCTAGGGAAGTGTGCTAGTTTTAGTCATTAAATAATTCAAAGCTACTACCTAGCTATGTGTCAAATTTAATCAAAATCTAAAATAGTGGGTTAAATTCCCTGAATGAAATGAGCCCACACTTCTTATGGCATGGTCAATAAAAAAAAAATTAGTACTTGTAAGGCTTGTCTATTATATATAAAGAATAAAGTCCTAGGCTGTATCCGAATAGTCCAAGGCTCCCTAGTCAGACCCTTGAGTTTTAGACTTGGTGCAGTCTTGATAATTTTACGCTTCTCGCGCTGTTCATAGCAAAGACTGCATCACACTATTTGAATGGTAACAACCGTATTTAAAATGGCGGAAAACAAAAGTCAGTGCAATAGCAGACGAAATGATAATACTAAAACAATTGCCAGTCAAACTCTGCAACTGACACCCTGAGAACAGCGCATGGATACCAAGACCTCGAAAAGACTGCAAAGGTATCGTTTGAGACTATTCGGACAGATCTACACTCGGTCATGTGATTGCCAATGAATTTATAAAGGGCCGAGCCAAGGTGACGCCGGCTAAGTAGACTATTCAGATACAGCCCTACCCTACTTTCTCAATTTTACAATACTATTTTTTTAATTGACCACATTTTGACTTTAATACCCACCTAAATAATTACTATAGCCCATACATCCAATCCTAACCAATGTTGAACTAAATAGGTAAATAGGCACATAAGTTAGCCTGATACATTAAAAAAGATTATAAATTAACCTTGATTAAAACTTAGTTTCCTAGTAGATATAGTGTTCTAATCATCTGTAACAGGCAATGACAGCTCAATGAATTTTCTTAGCAAAACTACACTAAGATAAATAATATATTTGAATTGAAGTGTTATATTTTAGCTATTTATAGTACATTTATACATATAGCACCAATACTTTTTGATGGGAGGCTCAGCATCATCACTATCACAGAAAGAATCACCCTTATCGACCTCAGTTATCTTCCGTTTCATTCTGACATAACTCTTCAAATTCTGAGTGACAGTTTGCTGGTAAATTTTAAATTTATCCATAGAAGCACCCATTATCAAGTCCAAATCACTTGTTTAAGCCTATTTTCACTGAAAGATAAACAGATGTAATGTTTACTTATGAACTACCAAAAAGACGACTAAATATTTATAGTATTCAACATTTCCACCAAAATTAACTTTTTTTACTTATTGCAGAATGCAGACATTCAGATATTACTAAAAAATCGAAAGATTAATGTTTAGTGTTTACCAACAAATTTCAACAATGATTACAATAGCAAAACAAGGATCATGTCAAACGGTGAAACTATTTTCAAATCACAGATCAATATCACAACTTTACTCAGCATTTTTATTAGTGACTAAATAGTGTATTGAATCGCATTTAAAAGGCGAAACACTTTATTATGTGGGATAGTTAGTATAAAAAATGAGATCAAACACATTGTGATATAGTCATGATATATCATCTCAAAACCATAAGGTTTTAATTTTACAAATTTTCCCTACTGATTTTTAGACATTACATTTTATAACATTATAAGGTGTTAAACAAATACACGTCTGCTTAGAGCTTTTGATTTTATCAAAGCTCAATTTTCATCTAGAATTTCAGCTAATTCGATTACATAGCTTGTTCTAAATAAGCGTATAGACTTGTTGTAGTGATGTTTTTGAATCAAAGGGAGTATCTATGTAAGGATAAAGAAGTGTGGAAAAAGTTATTGAGGAATAAATATGGCTTAAGTACAAAGTTTTTTTTAGCTATATGCATAGTTTATTGCTTATCCCGGGAGGGAACGGCATGTATAAATAAGTTAAGTCAACTTTATGCATGTACATTATTCGCTATGTAGTGATTGTAAACGCAAGCATTGATAATAATGTATTTCAACTTGTTACGCACTATGTGATAGAACATCCATTAATGTCTGCATGAATATAGGCCCAGCTATATTTAAGCATTGATAAGAATGATACCAGTATTAACCTGTTAAAACATTATTTGAACATTATTTTGTGCATATCTATTGCGTGACTAAGTTTTCAATCAACAATATAACATAATACTAAGAGCTTCAAAATGTTGCCACATCAGCATCTCATTCGTTTTCACTAGCGCCATTAATGTCTAAACACGGTTAGTCGACAATTAACAAAGATTTTTAATACACAACCTAATTTTTAATTTGGAATGGAAGCTATTTACATTTCATTTGATTATTTATATATCTTACGTTAACATTTAAAATTGCACTTTTATTATCTTCAATCATAATTCAAATGGTTTTATTTCATCCTATTTTTATTAATTTTCCATGTTATAAATCTAAAGAATTTTAATGTTGGTACCGTGGTAGAGTCAATATTTATTATTTACTTTTATACTAGTGAAAATGGAAAATGGCTGGTCATTTATTAGTAATTGTGTTATAAATTGTTTATGTACATATGTTTAAAAGTATTTTCAACAACTAACATATTATAATAAAATAAGTCACATAAATATAACTACTATGGGTGCATCTTTGAATAAAATAAAAGGTTATCCTCAAATAGTCTTTGAAAATGTGACATATTATGCTGTGGGTGAAAACAGAAAACGAAAAAGGTCGATAGATTCTCAGAACGATGCAGCACTTGATAAGATTATGTCAACCCCTAAAAAGTAATTATGTTTTAATTTACCATACATTAATTACGGTTCTAATAATCTTTTGCATTTAAATCACCATATACCATGCCTAGTGTGTACATAAATAATCTTTCCACGGATATTTTGGAATTAAGTTAAAAGCAATTTCAGATCCATCATCTGAAAGGCCGAGAATAATTCTTGATTGTGTTCAAGCTATGCATATTATTATTATTATTATTATTATTATTATTATTATTATTATTATTATTATTATTATTATTATTTTATAATCATTATCATCATCATCATCATTATCATCATTATATTATTATTATTATTATTATTATTATTATTATCATTATTATTATATTTTAATCATTATTATATCATCATTATTATTATCATCATCATCATCATCATTATCATCATCATCATTATTATTATTATTATTATCATCATTATTATCATCATATTATTATTATCATTATCATCATCATTATCATCATCATCATTATCATCATTATTATTATCATCACGTCTTACTAACCCGTTCGGGTTATACGCACTTACGCTCATGTGTAATGGTCGGGTGATTGTGAGATGAAATGGAGGACCTACAGTTTTACGTGGAATCCGAACCACGGTGGAGGCCTGGCATTCCCCACATTCACAAGTTGTGATTAATACACGTCTTGTCAGGTGAAGGAAGGGTTTGGTAATCAGATAAATCTGTGCCAGGACCGAGGATTGAACCCCGGACCCCAGCAACAGAAGTCTGACACCTTACCCTAGACCACCAGTCACCTTATGCATATTACACCTCCTACAGCACAATAACAAAAGTGTTAATATGAGTAGGCCTTTTCGCACACTTATTGCAAAAATTAATATTTGGAATAGTACGCAAAGTAGGCGGGATTTTTCAATTGTTTCTAGAGCTTTGTATGAAATATCTACCTATGATCTGTTGCCTTGTTATGACTTTTGTCAGTCACATCGGCTATCATGCAACCAAGTGTAGATCTGTTCATATTCACCAAGGATGCCTATGCACCCTTCACACACCCTTAAGTTCAAGGATGAAAGCATTACGTCATTGGCATGTCCTTGATGCAGTGTTTGACTGGCAACTTTTTTTTAATTCTCTTTTCATGTGTTAAAACTCAGAATTTTATGGTATCCACCATTTTAAGTTTTGTATGTCACTGAAGAGGACACATTTTATGACATTAAGAAGTCATTAAAAAGTTGCTAGGCTTGTTGCTGTTTGAATTGGCTGGTGCACTTTTCTATAGGAAGTGCATAGGTAGTGTGAATTTATCCTGTCTATAATTTGAAAGGTGACCTGGCGGTCTAGGAGTAAGGTGTTGGACTTCTGTGCTGGGGGTCCGAAGCTCAATCCTAGGTCCCGGCACAGATTTAGTTGATTACCAAAACCTTCCTTCACTTCTGACAAGACGTGTATTAATCATAACTTGTGAATGTGAGGAATGCCAGGCCTCCACCATGGTTTGGATTCCACGTTAAACTGTATATCCTCCATTTCATCTCACAATAACCCTACTATTACATATTAGTGTAAGTGCGTATAGCCCAAACAGGTGGTACGACGCGGCACTAATAATAATATAACTCAAGGATCCTATAGTCTATGTCATGAAAAATTAAACATATTTTACTACCCATATTTATCAAAACAAGCAAATTTCCAATAATAATGATTACTATTGTAAAATAATTATATCTAACTTAGGCCCCTGATTAAAGAAATTCAAAAAACTCACCCTGATCCTAAAAGAATGTTAATTTAGAATTTAGAACATGAATATTAAATTAAGTCACAATATGGTGCCAAAAGTATTTTAATAAACCCTAGGCAATAGTTGACATTTTTCTTATTATAAAATATCCCAAATGAACAAAATCTAACCTTCCATGCGTCAATTACATATTTTTCACAGATCATACTCGAGAATGAAGTTGTTTGGCTCGAGTTGTTACGTTAAGTTCCGTAAATCGTGATCACTCATCTGTTTTCTAGTTAACTTTAAGTAAATGTTGCATTAAGTAAACGTTAAGTTAATCGTGATCTTGGCATAACTTAATATATTCTTTATCATTTAAAATACTTCCCAAAACATTTAAGACTGGTAGTTTATTTTAACAATATCACCTTGGCAGGCATTTCAAATTGATCGCATATTTTTTGTTGGTACTTTGAAGGTAAGGCTTTGTTAGGATTGAGAAGTTTATAATTAGGCTATATAAACATATTAACAATTTAACACAAAGCATTTTAACCTCCTTAAAAGGATGAAAACTTGATTAGGCTAAGCCCATATTGCTTTTTAAAACCGGAAATGGTTGAATTTTTTTTTTAAATATGAAGTTTCACTTTTTAAACCCATGATTAATATATATTTTAGTGGCTCATAGTTTAACACGAGGTGTTCATAAATATATTTATTCATTGCATGAGTTTTATAGTAGGTCTATCCAAAGCCGCTTCGGGGGAGATTTGAGGGGGACAAGGGCTCTGCCCTGGGCTTTACATTCTAGGGGGCCCCATTTCTCCCAAAAATTATTAAATTCAATAACAGTTATTATTCTACAGTTCACATCAAATAGTGTACATAGATGATTAACAGCAATAAGTATTCACTTAATGATAGAATTCAATTCAAGATTCCTGAAAAACCTAACTTTATGTAATTTAAGATTTACATGATTCGAGTAATGTGCTGCACAGTACAGTAGGCTATAATACGCCACCATTTACTACTGCCATTGGTTTACAGAAAACTAACAGTGCAATGGTGCAAAGAGGAATCTACTTTTGTTAATTTAATTTGTTTGCATTTAATAAAGTACACTCATATAATAGGTTGATTAATAATTCCATAAAACATGAGACTTTTTAAGTAACATAAGTACCGAGTATGTATCATTATATTATAATGGCTTAATCAGGGTGTCCAGCAACCTGGAAAACAGAACTGTCAGGGAATTGGCTTGGCCAGGGAAAAGTCTGGGAGTTTTATTAAATTTCTCGAATTTTTACATTTTGTCTCTAAAATACCTCATATTTTGATTTACAATAGTCAAAATAACATTTTTCTTCCAGTTAATCCCAACCTGAAATAACTTTCAAACCATTGTCCCTGTTGAGTAAACTAATATCACTTCTCAAGGTCAACAAGTGTGTTTTGGGTCTTTCCACCTTTCTGCCTCGTGTCTTCAGCCAAATTTAAGTCATGGTTATTCACATGCGCGAAAATTTGACTAGGCTTACATTTTAAGCAGAAGGAATTAAGAACGACTATGTCTCACAAATATTTTAATTTAAACTTACAATAGGTCATTTCTCCGAAGGCGGAAATTGTTTAGTTCTTTAATTGAGTGACCCAATTTCAGAATGTGTATATATCTAGAAAAAATAACACTATATTAATCTGTGATCTTAAAAAATGATTTTCGTAATATATTAAAATATGATATAGATTGATCTTGAAAAAAGTAAATTTTGTAAAAGTCAGGGGGGATAAAAAAAAGTTTGTCTGGATAAGGAAGGTTGAATTTTAAGAAGTGAACATGCTTTTGCATGGTAAGAGAATGGGAAACCATTTATGTAAAACCACTCTCAGTAGGCCTACACCTGACAGGATGAAACCACATTCTCCCAGTCATCGACAGTCTAGTCTCTTGCGAAAGTAGCGCCTTAGGTCACAGAGACACTGAAGCGGGTATGGAAATATTTTAAGAGAACTCGTGTATATGAAGAAGATGAAGAAAAGAGTGCTGGTAATATATATTTTTTCCTTTGCACCACATCTTGCTACCCATTTGGGCTATACATTATCAGTAATAATTTTAAAACTGAGGGTGGAAAGAATATTTCAAAGCCAAGATCAAATACAAAAGGACATTAATTAAAATAGAAATAGGAAAGAAATACTCTGAAAAATGTATTCAAAAGTATGAGCTTATTATTTATCAGCCCTACAGGCTATACACATTTGTAATTTACCCCCGTCAAACAGAACAGGTAGGGGGGGCTTCCTCAAAATTTAACGATATATTTCAAGGGATCCTCCATACACTGCTATGGAGTACTACTATTGAAACTTTTAATGTAGAATGCCTGATCAGGCAAGATTCAATACTGGTTTACACTTCACTAGAATCAGGAGCTACCGCTAAAGGTTAATGACCTTTGTGTTGTGGGCGTAGATGGAAGACGACTAAGCCAGAACATGTGTATAAGAACTTGTTCTTAGAAGGCCAATATAGTGACATCACCATTTGTGCTCTGGGAAAGTCTTGGCATCTGCACAGGATATACCTCAAACAGGTATGTATGAGAGAAACCTTGTTTGCTGTACAAATTAAAATAATATTTCATTAATGTTTGTGACCTGGTGGTCTACGGGTAAGATGTCAGATTCCTGTGCTGGGGTCCGGGGTTCAATCCTCGGTCCCGGCACAAATTTATCTGATTGCCAAACCCTTCCTTCACCTCTGACAAGACGTGTATTAATCACAACTTGTGAATGTATGGAATGTCAGGCCTCCACCGTGGTTCGGATCCCACGTTAATCTGTAGGTCCTCCATTTCATTTCAAAATCACCCTACCATTACACATTAGTGTAAGTGCATGTAAACCGAACGGGTAGTAAGACGCGGTACTAATAATAATAATAATTCATTAATGCCCCTAATATGCATAATCACTCAGAGTGGCTATAAAACTGTTTCATTTTGCTTTTCATTAAAACCTGATAACAAATCTTTACTGCAGCCCCCACCCTAATAAAAAGTTGTGAATGCAATCAAACTTACCTAATTAAGTACCATGTGATAAAGTCAAAATTGTTTCCCATTTTATAGGATATGAATAAACATTTTTGTTTTAGTAGCCTATATTTATGTTGAACAAATACATATTCAAACACCATGAATAAATAAACACCCAACACAATTTTAAGATTTTACTAAAGTAACTTTTACAATCTTAATTACAACTAAATTTTTTTCTTCTTAACACTTAACCTAGTCTTTGTGTGTCAAAAAATAAAATCTTATTGTTTAAAAATGACACAAAACTATGTAAGCTATTCATGATTTAAGACTGACACTAAATTGTTTAGCTTTTCATTTTTCATTAGAAATAGGTAATAATCATTGTAAACAAGCGATTTTTTTTAAATTCTGTGATTAATAATGTATCATTACTTAGCTATGGTTGTTTATGTTTATTTTTATTTTCTTATTTAGGCCTAATTAGGTTTTTATGTAAAGTACTCTTGTACTTTTAAATGTTGGCTAGCACTATAGTAAAGGTATTTGTATGAACCTCTAAAATAATATGGCCAAATGAAGACAGGCAATTAATTTATAAGCTATGTATTTTATTTTATTTTAATAAACATTATTTATTAACTATTTGATTCAAGCCTGTGCTCTTTTTGTAAACAACAAAATAAATAATTAATCTCAAAGTCACATAAATCTCTTTTATTAATTGCTCTGTTGACAATCTCCTTTGAAAATAAAATAAGTTTCATACACTCTACCATTTAATTGATGAATCTAGTTAAATAACGAAATTGTTGTATTTTAAAGTTTGAATGAATAAAATTGACAGTTGAGCCATGATATAATTATATTTTATTTTTAAAATTTGAATATAATCCACTATGAAATATCTTTTCCTACTGCAATCTAGTAGACGTGGGGTGAGTTAAGAAGAGAGTACAATTTTTTATTGGCTTTTTGTCCACCCTCTGTTAGCAACTTTGTTGACTAATAATAAGATCAAAGTGCTTTGTCACCTTTAGAATAAGAATTCAAACTTAAGGTCCACCATTTGTATATATGATTCGAGTTTCTCTTTAGGTTTGCTTATTTTATAAACACTGAAGTGAATACTGTTCCAAATGGATACAATTTCGATTTTAGTGGCTATAATTCCAGGGGGTACAATTCCTATTTTTCATTAAGGTTGCTTGTCTATGAAATACTGGAATGGTAACCATTCTAAATGGAAACAATTCAGTTGTTTCCACTGAACAAAGCACTAAAATATTAAAGGCACACCAACAGTTTTTTAAGGATAGTTTTTATCATTTAAGAAAATTAGTATTAAGATTGTGTTTAAAACTAAAAATTCAAAAGCTATGTGAAACTCTCAACTTAGTGATTTTTTTTACCACCACGTCTTATTTCCTGTTCAGGTTATACCTCTATGTACTAATTACACTGTTAGGTTAAGGATTAGGAAGGCTTCATCTAGAGGAAGTGTGCCTGTATTTGTGTGGAGGGAGAGTAGAAAATTATTTAGGAATAACCCCCCCCCCCCCCACCCACAGTGTACCCGATCGGGCTCAAACTCTGATCTACCCGTCTTCGGCAGTCTAGCCCAACACAAGATTAGCGCATTAGACCACTCGGCCACCAAAGCGGATGTGATTTTATTCTCAAGGAGTTTGGTAAATATTGTAAGTTTATCTGTCACCGGGTACCTTGTGAATGTAAAGTCAGGAGTTTGAAATAGGAGTCATTTCCTGTTAAATCCGCACATACCCATGAACACTTGAGTCCTGTTGAGACAATAGTGAATCTGTAGGAATCGCTGTCTCAAGTATCACATGGTTTTTATGACGAGGATAGAAATCTGTTAGTGCTTTATGCCATCGTTGGTAGATTCTAGTTTGTGTGTCCTAGAGTAGAGCTCTAGGCAGTTGGTTCTAAGAGTTGGTTCTAGACAGTTGTCAGAGTGGGTCATTAAAGATATGTGAGTTCAATAATGGTATGCCTTAAGACATGGCTAGGACATGGTTAAGACAGTGGTTGTGCTAGATCTGGGCTCTAGAACGTTAGAGACAGAGAATCGAGTGTGGGCAGTTTCCCAAGTGTGCATAAGTGTCTTAAGCTCTTGTCATGTACATGTTTTTATGTGACACTCTTTTAATGGGTTTGCAGACTTATACCAAAATATATGTTGTGATTTAAGCTCACAGATGGCTGGGGTACGAGTGGATCTGATGCTCGTCAATATGACGACTATGTATCAGTGCATTTTTATTTAATAAACTGGTGTTAATTGTCTCACACTCATTAACCTCTTCTAGATGAACCTCCCACATTACGATGACATAAGTGTGTACTTAAGTGATGATCTGACACATTACTTCTAACTTTAAAATTCCCCTTCCCTCACATTGTGGAGATTTTCAGTTTAACCCCGACATATTGAGTGTCATTCTAAGATTTGTTCACTCTACATCGTGAGTCAACTAAAATTATAATAATTATGTTAGTTTAAAAAAATGTTGATCATGGATTTAAAAAATATTTAATTTTATCCTGCATATTTTTTCTTGCTTAATTTTTATCTTCGTCCAAACCTAGGCGACACACCTACTGACCCTTCGCAGCACATTAGTGTACAACAAAGGGGGGGGGGGGGTCTTTTAAATATATTTTAGATATTAGATGAATTTTATGAATTTTTTTCCCTTATTTTAATATTATATTTAAACCAAAACTACTAAAAAACCGACAATATATCTTACAAAAACTCACATAACCATTACTGCCCAGGCTCACTAATATTTTTGTCTTCTGGAAAGGGGTCATGTGTAAAAATATTTTAAAAACATGTGATTTTGAATTATTAATATATTTAATTCTCTTGTTTCAGAGTCCATTCTTTCAAAGTAAATTCTCTGATTCTTGGCCGGAGGGTACCTCAAATACAATCAGTCTCAACATTGATGATCCCAATGTTACTGTGGAATGTAAGTTTGACCGCGAAAATAGGTACTAGATTAAAGTTCACATCATTGACTAATTCACTCTTAAAAGTGAACATTAAATAGTTTTATTTTCATACAAAATTGGTTAATTTGCTACCAGTATTTTCTTTATTTGTTATAAATAGTTTCTTTAGTAACAACAGTTAATAAAATCACTCCTGATATTAAATATAAGAATTACGAATTAATTATTGATATAATTAGTATATGAATAGCTTATAACAATTCAGATTAATGAAACAAACAAAAGTTGAAATACAATAGAGACTGATGGTAGAAAATTTTGATTGCATTAAATCAAAAAAGGCGCTGGACAATCTAGGATTCTCACTGGACACTATTGCATAGTGGATTCTCTACACCCCATTAGAATTCTAAATTCTAGTAACAGTGTAATTTGTAAAGCTGACAACTTTCATCATGAACACAGAACATCTATTACAATGTATCACATTAAACAAAGAAAGACATAACAAAACCAGCTTATACTGATAATTTCATAGCAAATAGAGTCCCTAAATATGTCTTTTTGTCTAGTTAAAAATGAATTGAACAGTTATATTAAATTTGTTTAGATATTCAAATTTTTGTGAAAATAATTTTTTTCACAAAAAAAAATCAGTTATGTAAACAATATTTTGGTACTTATTTTTTGTTTATGCAGTGATCTATTACATAAATCCTACTTAAATATTTTCTTGAACATGAAAAAAAAAAACCAACTGATTTTCTTATTCAAACTCACTCAAAATGATAGCACTTGCACATTTGGACACACACAAAGTAGACACATTTTATATTCATACTTTCTTTTCAAGCGTGTTTGTACAACCTGGAAAACCTGGAAAATCATAGAAAAGTCAGGGAATTTGTTAAAATTTCTGTAATTTTCACATAGTCACTAAAATAATAGGCCTATGCTACTTTATTTACAATAAA
The DNA here is from genome assembly GCA_039000515.1 of Timema cristinae. Lineage (NCBI taxonomy): Eukaryota > Metazoa > Arthropoda > Insecta > Phasmatodea > Timematidae > Timema > Timema cristinae. Next base: position 18,560,541 of record JBCFYV010001001.1, on the reverse strand, counting down.
ATAACTGTCAAAAAACATTTTTCTTCACTGCAAATTTATTTTAGTACAGTTGTCCATTTTGAATATACTAATTTCAATTCCCAAAGTCAACATGGGATTTTCATCTAATCTTTCCACCCCTCTATCGTGTCTTTGCCCATAGTTAGCCTGTGTAAGCGATCTTTTAATGTGTCAATATGATCTAACTCAAATCTAACTTGGAACACACGACCCAACAACCCATTGCTTTAGGTTGACATCCTTTAACCCCTTCATAGTGTGTTACAATTTCAAAATGTGTATATGTCTAAAAATATTATTACATCAAGTCGAGATCTTAATATCACAATGTTTATAATATAGTGACTGGAAAAGTTGGAAATTGGCTCTGGAAAACCTGGAAAAGTTAGGGAATTTTAAGATATAGTTTGGCTAGATACCCTGATTTAGATATGCACGGATGGACGCCCCACACACACACACACAACACACATACTTTGAAAAAATACTATACACTCAGTGTTTTGCCATTAGGTTTCTTTTAGTATTTGGCCAAAACCAATTTTTTTTATAAAGCCTTGTACTCAACTTTATATTGTGGTTGTCCCATGGGCTATCTTTTAGTCTGTGCTTTGTGTCTTTGTAGCTCTGCAGACTGTGCTGGTCTACCTGTACACCAAGAAGGTGGACATTGACGCAAGTACAGCTGTCAAAATTCTAGCTGCGGCATCCATGCTTCAATTGGATGCCATCACAGAACAATGCGTCAGCATCATGACAGCTTCCATCACTGTTAATGTTAGTATCAGCTACCTTCACAATGACATAGTGGAAGCATCTTTGAAAAGTATCAATTCAAATTTAGAGAGCGGTTTGCCTATAAATCATTGAATCAGTTTTCAATCTTATATTGATTGACTTAAATGTTTATTTTGATTTAATTTTAATAAGATGTTTAAAAAATGATAATCAACACAGTCAAGTTAAAGATAGCAATACAAGGGCCTCGCTTTACAAGTAAAACTGTTGTTTCATAGGTTATAAAAACATACAGCAAAGTATGAAACAGCTTTTGGGACACAGCGAAAGATAATTAAACTGACTAAAACAAGCTTGAGATTAAACTTCCTTGGATCCTTCTTGCACAAACTTTAGTCTTTAGTGCCCTGGGGTCCCTATGGCTGGGATTGTCGAACTTATCTATCTCACCTTAAAACATACCTAAATTACAACACAATAACTAAAACACGATTAATCACGAGGATGTGTTACAAGTTTAAATAAGTAATTGATGAAACAAGACTTTTGTGAAGTTAATGTTCGCTTAAACTAAGTGTTAAATATTTAAGACTAGAGATGGGATGCTCATATCCTCAATTTCTTGAATCCCTCTTATCCTATTATAATTGAGAGATTTGAGATTTGTAGGAATCTTAAAAGAGTATCTCAAGTAAATCTATGAAGATCTTTACTCGATATCTCAACTTTTAAGGAAGTTTGGTAAAAGGAAAACTTTTATAATTGGGAGATTCCCGCCTCCTTGGCATAGTTAGCTAATGCGCTAGTTTATTGTTGAGCTAGACTGCCAACAAGGCAACAAGGACGAGGAGATCAAGGTTTGAATCTCGCTCAGGTGAATGGTTTTACACTCTCCCTCCATTCAAATATGGGTTCACTTCCTCTATAATAAACCTTCCCAATTCCTAACCATTAGCGTAATTAGTACTTAACATATAGCCTGAACAGGTAGTAAGAAACGTTGCTAAGTATTATTAAGTATTATTATAGATGGTAGAGTAAAAAAATCATGAATAAGAACAAAATTGTAATAATATGATCAATTTACCAAAAACGGGTTCTATTTGTTGTTTATAGCGTAGTGTAAACGACAAACAAAATAGGATTTGGCAATGACACCAAGACTTAAACAACTTACTTTAAATGATTTTAAATATTTTTACTTAAACTAAAATTGTACTTATGTATAAATGTATAGCTTCGAATTTGGATTCAAGATTCAAAAGAACATTTAAGATTTGGAACCAATAAAAATAGGATTCGACCCATTTCTCTTTGACACAGAATTATGAACTCTCTAAAAAATTAGCCCTTTGCTTGTCCATACTTTTTACAAATACTCTCGACATTATTTATAAAAGAATTAAGCCTATTTGACTCTGGAGTGCAATGGGAATCTTGAATTTAAAAAAAAAGTATAGCTGAAACAGAGTATTTTTGAAGCTATGTACTTTATGTGAAATGTGATACTAGTGCTCCAGATTTATGTTACATAGTCTGAATAGTGATTAATAAGGGTCAAATTAACAATTTTGTGTTCCCTTGGATGAAATATAGTATAAACAACTGATGCATTTACCTTTCTTTGACTCACGATATCAGTCATGATTCTTGACAGTTTCATTCAGTGCACTTAACCAAGCATGGCATGGTTAAAAACTTAATTTTAATCCAAAACTACTACTAATTTGTGTGGACCATCAAATCACGGGATTACACTGTGTTTGTTTGCAGACGGCAGTGGAGTATTATGAAGCTGGTATAAAGTATGAATATTCCCAGGTGACAACAGCAGCTTTTGATTGGATGTTGCTGAACTTGTTTTATTCGTTCTCTAAAAACTTCAAAGAACTAAGGAAAATTAGGTAAAGACTAGGGGTATGCGAAGTTCACTTTTTTGGTTTGAAGCAAAGTCAAGTCAAATATGGAAAATATTATCTAAGCTGAATCGAAGTTAAGACTATTTTTCTATTTAATTTTGAGTAAAAATATTATGTTGACATTGAGAATATTTATTTAATATCAAACTAAATACATATATTTCTTCTTAACACTAATATTTGTAACTTATTGCCAACATATAAATGTTATATTCACTTAACCTATGTATTAAAAACACTTTATGCCTACAGCCTGAGTGAGTAGTTAAAAAAAACATGCATTTGCCCTTGTTCTAAAACCCAAAAAGATAAAAATATATTTTATTTCTTGAGGTAATTTCAGTTCACTTTTATTCGATGTAAAAATATAAGTGTAATATAATCACTAGACTTTGATTAGCTGTCAAAGCCAAACAAGGGCTCGAATCGAATACAAAGTACACTGAGATTTGAATTGGCTTTGAATTTTTTTAATTTTCGCACACCCCTAAAGACATTTCAAGATAATTGTTCACTCAAAGTTAATTAACTCACTAATGTAAATCATCTAATAAAAACTCTAAAAAGGTGTAGATTCAAACTAGCAATGCAAACTAATTATTACATAGTGTTAATTAAATTAATACTCTGTAGGATGTTTTTTATTATTGATTGCTTGGTTTTACAATTCTCAACAACACAGTGTAGAGCTGATGACAAAGCTTGTGGCTAGTCCAGATCTAGCGGTGGAACTAACAGAATTCTCCGTCTACACCATCCTCAAGTTGTGGGTCTTGCTCAAAATTAGACCTGACTGGGAGCAGTTTACCAATGAGAGTGACGTGATAGAAGCTTGCAAGAACGACCACGGTAATCACACCCTTAATTCTTAGTTTTTATACATAGTATTATCTTTTTTAGAACATTTAATTCAGAACATGAATTTGTATATATGAAATAAAGTTCCTTGAACAAAAACAATTTGTAATAAATAAAATGATATAATATTAGGAAAATGTTTGTGCTCTACTATTTTCCTAATATTCTATCATTTTATTTAGAACATGAATTCAAAATTTAATCAAAGCAATAACAATTTAAAATTTAACCCTAGTGCTAATAAATGTATTATTAACAATATAAACACAAATATGAGATATTTAAGTCAGAAAGACTGAACTTTGAATGCTATAGCCACAAATTACAGTAGTGTGCTGTGAGTGAGAAAACATCTTAAAATTTCATGAACACTCTTATTTTACTATATGAAGTTAAAATTAATTAGCCCTTGAACCTAAAACTATTTAACAATATTAGTTGTCTTCCTCAAGCATACCATCACCTTAATATCAGGGTTCTTGTTTCTCAAAAACTAAATTTATTTTGATTTGCAGTTTTGATCCACTCACTAATGAAATTATTTTAATTGTCTGTGAGTGTGATAAAATCGCTAATGTGAGTACACTATTACAGAGAAATTAAACCTGCAATCAGATAAAAGCAAGGTTTTCAAGCCTGCTTTCCAGGCCCTACGTCTGCCCCACATCCTTTGCCACGAAGACCACCTTAAGACATTGGAGGAGGACAAACTGTTCCCGTTAAAGATGCTAGAAAAGATGGCTGCCTTATTGTACGATACAACCTTGGAGGCAGACTGTAATACCAAGGGCAGGTGAGACTTCATACAGCTTTGATCTTCCACAAATTGTTAACACAGCATCAGGGCTAGTCGAAGTTTGTAAGCAATCTTGAGTGGAATCGGATTTATAGTAAAATGAAACCGACTTTGACTTAGACTTGAAAATAAAAACCTAAAATATTATAAAAATATATGATACATATATTTTTTTAACTCAATACCTTTATATTCTAGGATCCATGTTGGTAATTTTGATTTGTAAACTATGACGTCTCACTACCATCACCGCACACTCTTGAACTCTGGGCCCGCCGTGTGTGGCGCTAAAGTGCTGGTCACGGGGTCTTTCTCTCTGGCTTACACGCGGGCGGGACCACAGTTCAACTCTCACTCACTTTTACACACTTACTTTACTAACTTACTTTGGGTCAGTCAAACATGATAGTTTTTGCTTGCACGTCAAACAAAACAGTTATATCACACATTGTTTTTTATTTGAATCATCTATTGTGGTTATAACCAAAATCAGCACGCTTCCAGTAACTAAGTGGTTAAAAAGGTCTAGTGAACAACAAACAAACAATAAGAAGGTAACCATAAGGGTTTCAGATTGACAAATTTATTCACAGAATTTTACCATGAAGTAATTTTATTTTTGAGCATTTTACTGCAGTAAATTTGTTATTACTAATTAATATACATTAGTCATTTCTGAAGGAGCCCGAGTTGGACAGTTGAATAATTGAGGAGTCAAAGTCAAAGGCTTGATGTACCGACTCCACAGCCCTGTACAGCATTGCTAGTATGGTCTAAGACCTTCTCATTGTAGGACGCTCTGAACCACTCTGTTGCCTGACCTTATCTGGGGACATCAATCGATCAGGCAGGACACTATTGGACAGTGTTTTACCCAATATCACAATCAAGAGGTTAGAGATGCTATTAGTCTTTATAATTTAAAAACAATGTTAAAAACTGTGTTTTCTTAGAATGTGACTCATCAAATTGGAGATTTTTCTGAAAGTATCATACGGTGGGGAATTAGGGAACCCGAGCTAAGGGCTTTGTTTTTTAAGTTTATGTAACTAAACATTTTTTTGGACAACTAGAATCAAACCACACTAGAAAAAAATTGATAAGTTCTTAGACCAATACAAATCTCACAATTTGCCTAAAATATATTAATATATTTTTAATAATAATTCTTGTGAGGTAAAGTAGATGCTAATTAATTATTTTCATATTGATCGAAAAATAAGTCACACTATTCTTTCAATTAGCAGCTTTTATAAACCCTTTGAATATCCTTTAGTACATAACAATTGTGTTAACTTTGAGGACTGAAATATTGCAATATTTTATTATCAACACATCACATCACATCTTTACTTTGACAAGGTGAACTTTTTTTTTTAACAGTGTGTCTTGCTACCTGTTTGGGCTATACGCCTATGTACTAATGGGGTAGGGATGAAGACGGTATAATTTAGAGGAAGTTACTCTGTGTTTGCATGGAGGAAACTATTAAGGAATAACCACCCTCAGTACACTCGACATTCTAGTCTATTGCAAGAGTAGTACTTTAGACCACGCAGCCACCAAAGTGGATAAGGTGATCTATTGTTGTGTGAACATAACAGTCTCAGAAAAAATTTTAAGACCACCCATTAAAAACACAATTTTTCCACATTTCAATATTCTTATTTACTCGGAATATTACAAAAAAATAGTTTGGGTTGCATTATAATGTTTTATGATTCAAAAATGAGGTGGCCCAATGGCTTGATAATTTTATAATAAAGGAAATTGATAAAACTAAAGAAAGAGGAAAAATAAACTACTAAGAATAAGAATAAATTTGATGAAGAAAGCCCACCTAGGGAAAGAGGAAAGATGTGGGAAGAATCCAATGCACAAAGGTGACATCTTCTTCCTTTCTTCTGTCTTCTATAGTAGAAGTAGTCACACACACATTTTAAACACAATATAGTAATATTTCGGCATTGTTGCCTTTATCAAACACAAAGAAGAAGAGAGTACAAATAACACAGACAATGGATTACTCCATCTTGAATTTTGAGTTAAACTGTTAATTCAAAATTCAAGATGGAGTAATCCATTGTCTGTGTTATTTGTACTCTCTTCTTCTTTGTGTTTGATAAAGGCAACAATGCCGAAATATTACTATATTGTGTTTAAAATGTGTGTGTTACTACTTCTACTATAGAAGACAGAAGAAAGGAAGAAGATGTCACCTTTGTGCATTGGATTCTTCCCACATCTTTCCTCTTTCCCTAGGTGGGCTTTCTTCATCAAATTTATTCTTATTCTTAGTAGTTTATTTTTCCTCTTTCTTTAGTTTTATCAATTTCCTTTATTATAAAATTATAATGTTTTAGTAAGACTCAGAAAAAAAATTGTTTACATTCCCATGTTTGATAGTCAAAAGGACCCCCTCTAGCCTTGCTTTGATCCTCTCAGGCATGGAGTGGATCAGCTTCCTACATTCTTCATATGTCAGTTTTTGCCAAAGGCTTTGGACTGCCAGTTTCAGTCCTGCTCCGTTTTTGGGCTTCTACTTTGCCAATCGATATGTCATGGTGTTCCATACATTTTTAATTGGGTTGAGGTCTGGACTATGTGATGACCAAGGAATCAGTTCATTGTCCCGGGTATCAAACCATGTCCTTGTTGCCTTGGACTGGTGGTATAGGGCGTTCTCCTGCTGGTAGATTTTTTCAAGCATAAAACAAATAAAATAAATATTCAAACTTCGATTCGGCTTCAAGAATATTTCATATATTTGATTCGAGTTTGCTTCAAATTGAAAAAATGGACTTCGCACACCCCTACATCATAGGCACACAAACCGTACTCTTCTTTTAAACAAAACATTCTCAAGATTTAAATAGGATATAATAGAAGTTTCTAGCAATTAGATATCCTAAATGTGCACCGCTCACACAAGGTGAGCCATTCACATTCAAAACTATTATTTATAATATTTCCTTCAGACAACAAGATTACCCTCAATTCACTGATGTACCCAAAAAAATTTATAATTATATATTTTATTGTGTTTTTAATTATCAACTTTGAGGCTTACAGTTTTCTGACCTAAGTGTTAATTAATTTACTGGCAAAACTTTATGTAAAACTGACCAATTAAGTTAAAAATGCTCATTATTTTGTTTGAAGTTTTTTCCAAACTCATTCTCATACTATTCTACTCATACCTATTTTTTTTTATTTGGTTATGTATTTAGTTTTTTCCCGGCGAGTGTGAGTGAAGATCAGTTCTCAAGGCGTTGTCTGCGTCTAGGGAGGGTCCTTATTCATCCAATGTCCTACTCGTGGAGGTGGACTAACTTCCTGTTTGGAGCTAGATTTCTGTGGACTCTAACTAACGACAGTCTCACTGTAAAGATGGATCGATCGCTCGGCAAACACCGTAATATCCGACTCATGCTCAGGTGTGGGCTACTTTACAATCTTCATTAACATTTTTCATTTAAACACCTTAGCACAGTCGGTAGCATATCTGGATACTGAGCTAAAGGGTCCTGGGTTCAATTCCCGGCATGACCGAAAATTTATCTTTGGTGAAATGTGAGTTTACCCTTTCACAGTGATGAATTAACGGCTGGGGACTGGTTGTTGTGCTTGTCCTAATCTTAAGTTAGATTATAAGGCATATGGAGCTACAAAATGTAGTGGGAAAAGATGGCTTGAATAAAAACTGACCCAGACCACAGGCTGGGAACGGTAATGGATGTAAAAAAAGTTAATACTATTTAATCTGAATATCTTAGACAAATTTTATTTGGATTAAGGTACAGGAATGGTGGATAAAAAATACTTCAAAAAGTGAAAAGAGGTTTTCCTTAAAGAGTTATATCAAATTAATTTTAGTTATTTACTTTCTTTGTTGCGGTTGTCCCTTAACTTGTAACTCTACATTGCTGGTAAAGAAGCTATGTTGACCGTTTGGTTACTTATATGGGTGGGACCCTCAAACCCATCATATTCTTAAGAATATTTGAGATTTAATGATTCGAGATTCAAATCCTTAAAACATTTCTTTTCTCTCTCAATTCTCAAGTGAAATTGGTGTAGAGCTCTAATACTGGTTATTGGTGGTTCAGAACCAATTCTAATAAAGCATGAACTTAACAGCCAGACTCCAGACCAGTAATTTAACATCTAAATTATATTTATTTTTAGCTACATCTTACTACTCATTTGGTTTATAATCTTATGTACTAATTACTCTAGTGGTTTTAGGGATGAGGAAGTTAATATTTATAGTGAGTGTACCCACATTTGTGTGGGGGGATAGTGGAAAACACCTTTGCAAAACCACCTTCAGTACACTCGACCGAGATTCGAACCTCGATCTTGAAGTGTTTTGTATATTACTGGGCCGCGATGGGCGCCAATATGTAAACGTTTCTTGAATACGGGTCCCTACGTTGTGCGCCAATTGTGATGTTCTGATATTTTACTGCCACGATGGACGCCAATTGAAGAAGTATAATTAATAAACACTTATTATTTTGACATGTTTTTTATTTCTGAATTTCTGTTTATTTAATGAGAAAATAGATCATGTCGTTGAAATATATACGCGGCCTATTGTATGAGCGCGGACAGGTGTTGCTGGACGCCAAGTGCCCAAGTGAGTTCTGGACACCAACTGCCTTTACGTTGCACCATTCTTTGTATATATCCCTTGCTCATGGAAGCTTCGAGAAGGTTTAGTTTAGAAAAAACAAAATACAAGACAAAAACATCTCGGTCTTGCTAGAAACTTCGAGAGCCGGAAACTGACTCAAGTTACATTTTAAAATCTCTCTTCGAACCTTCGAGAAGAGGAAGTTATTATTTGAAATATATATATATTGTCAACAATGACTTTACTAACGTTACGTGCGTGACGTCACTGATCAGTGGCTTTTGCCTTCTTAGAAGAAGTGCTTTAAGCGCCATGTAATATACTATATAATTTAAATGAAATAAGATATGTTTATAAAATTAAGACGATATTATTGTCAATGCTTTCACATACTTTTCAGGGGCAAATCAATAACATTACAATCTCCATGTCATCGACAGTTCTGTCTACTACAAGAGTAGTACCTAAGACCATACGGCCATCGAAGTGGGTAACACTTCACTGAATTTAGAAATTATAATAAAGAATGTAAACACTTAGTTATTTTTCGTATTTTCTCTTATTTTATTATATTTAAAAATTATTTATATTTCCTCTTATATTAATAATGTTTCTAAGATTCTAATCCAGATTTGAGATTTGGAACTAGAAGGTAAATTGGAGATTCAGATTTGTAAAATAGTGGATTTGACCCATTGGCCTGAACCAGGAGGTGAGAGTTTGACTCTCTCCCTATGTATTCCTCTTCTCAACTGAATTCTCTGTCCACTCTCAGCCTTACCACTTAACTAAAATAGTTAAATTTTCCTTTAAAAATACACGAGGCATGAGCACCACACTATTTTAATGACAGGTCTGAGTCTCTCTTTGTAATAAGGGGGAGGTGGGGAGGGAAGTGTACTATTACTATGATGGCCTTTTTATTTTGTGACTTAATACTCAAGTCCAACTTTTTATTCAACTAAATCCAATCAATTTATTTACTACAAATCAGGGTCTCTATACCTTTTCATTAGTCAAATAATTTCTCTCGATGTGTTATTAATGTTTATATTGATATTAAACTAATCCATCTCTCACCATGTACAGGGACGAATGTTCTGCACACACTCTTATTAGTTATTAGTATTTAATTATATGCTTGCTCAAGTTTATCACTATAAATAGGGCTCTTAATACATTATAGTGTATCATATGCTATGTTCAAGGGTGAAAGCAACGTCGCTGGACAAGGAAGGTAGATCTAAGGCAACACAGAGTTCAGGTCTGCAGGTTATAACGCTTGGTTCTTTACAAGTAAGTAAACATTAAATCTTTGTCTCAATTTTATCCTTTTAATGGTTAGTCTAATTTTATTCGCACCTGCTTGTAAGCTACATAAGAAGCATCAAGTTTACTTTCTTCTTCATAATGGACTGCTTTAATCAATTGTTATAGGACATAATTTCAACCAATAGTAATTAAGATAAGGAAATAGGAAGACATATACAAGACTTTATCATTTAATAGAGCCTTATATAGTAGACACAAAATTACAGTTATTGATAGTATATTATAAATGTTAAATTTGTAATTTAACTGAAATTCTTATTTTAGAAAGTGAGTTGGTAAATATATTTAAAATAATTATTATTCAATTATTTAGTAATTTATTTAGCTATTTTTATTGCTTTGTCATGCTATTGAAACGTCATTTGAGGATAATTCAAAATGGACAAGAATATTGAATAAGCACTGGCCCTTTCACTCTTGACTGTGATGTTTTGTTTTAAATATTGTAATTATACTGTTCTGGACCCCTTTCATTTATTTAAAAAGTCATTGATGAAGTGTATTTTTCTTTAAAGAACTGTATGTAAATTTTTCTTTCAATACTTCATTCATGGAGGATCAGGCGTTTTCGGAAGTAATTTCAGTATATTACGTTTTAAAACTTTCTTTCTTTAAAAAAAACTCCCTTTGTTCTATTTGAAAATCAGGTGATGTGCTGGCTGCCTTTACCCAATAGGAAGCTAGCCTTCACAACATCAGGTTGCCAGGAGTTCTCCTATTAGCTAGTTTTAACAATGGTGACAAGGGATCCAAGAAGCAAGGGGTAGGTTATATATTAGCAGCTTGTGTGTATAGTAATACACAGAACATAGTAATTTCAACAGAAAAAATAGTAAAAGAGAAAATCTCAATTTGTAACAGCACTAGCTCTGGCTCTCCGCGTCAGTTCATAAATGAACAAAAAAATGTATTTTAATATTAAATTTACAATAATGAAGTGCAATTAATAAAATAAATCATGTACAATGTTAAATCTCTACTAATTTCAACAATAAACCAATAAATAATCTCACAGTAAGGAATACACGTTAAATCAGATTGTCATAGCCATATATTCAAGTGCGCAGTAGAGCATGCACACGTCGTCGTCATCATCGAATCGCATCATAAACACTGGAAATTTTTAATTTGTGCCCAACCGTGCGGCATACACGGCTCCACATCCACAGCTTTTGAATTTGCATCTAATTAGAGGTGACTTGGTGTCTAGGGTAAGGTGTCGGACTTCTGTGCTGGCGGCCGGGGTTCAATCCTCGGTCCCGGCACAGATTTATCTGATTTCCAAACCCTTCCTTCACCTCTGACAAGACATCTTGTGAATGTGTGGAATGCCAGGCCTCCACCGTGGTTCGGATTCCACGTTAAACTGTAGGTCCTCCATTTCATCTCACAATTACCCTACCATTACACATTAGCTAGTGCGTATAACCCGAACGGGTAGTAAGACGCGGTGCTATAAAATAACTATAAATAATAATAATAATAATAAAAATAATACATCTAATTCCTAAGTGTGTTTAGTCCTTGACGTTTTATTTTCCTATTATTGTTTATTGAATACTACTGTGTTTGAAATTCTTTTGGCAATGATGAGGCTAAATGATTTTATAATAATAGTTATTGATAAAAATAAGCCAATAAGTACAATTTAATTAAGAAAGCCCACCCAGGGAAATAAGAAAAAAGTGGGAACAATCCAATGCGCCGATGACATCATCTTCCTTTTTTATATTGTCTATAGTAGAAGTAGTAACACACACACACATTTGAAATAGTACTCACTCAAATATCTGCATGGGTTTAAATATTTTAAGTTCTTCCCAGGTAATCATAGGGGTTATAGAATTACATCCCCCCAACGCCCACCAACAGACACCCACCCAAACACACAAGTATAAAGTAGTTGTGTAATTGTTTCAGACCGTGGTGCTGACAATGGATAAAGTGATACCTTATCCTCTAATCCTGACTGTTAACTACCTCATTCTCAGACCTGAAAATTCCTCAAACAACATGAAAGATCACATGTAAGGCTTGGTTCACATTCAAGGGTAAGGTATCCTAACAGTTATACTGGCAGAACCTTCCAAAAGTTTATACAGTACTTTCTGATTATTTTTTTGTCTGAATTTTAATTTCTAATCTGTTAATGCAGCATGGTTGAATATTTTATGTCTTTTATAAACTCATTTTGCCATTAAGTGTATTTGTTCCGTGATTAATTTACATAATCATAGACTGCATTTTATTGTCAATGCACTAGTAAGAAATTTATTCTATTCTATTATTAATTATTGTCATCATCTTCATCATCTGTTTCCAGCCTGTGGCTGGGTCAGTTTAGTAAATATTTAATAATATACTGTGTATATTCTGTTATAAATAAAAAAACACCCACATGCATGTACAAACACAACAATTAACTTGGGTGTGTATATATATTTATAATATATATATATATTAATTAATTTTATATCTACATTACATCTTGGTGTAGCCTAAAATTCTTGCCTCAGGACCTGATGTTTCTTTGTTAAAACCCAGCCGGGCCAGGGGATTTTTCTTTATTGATAAAAATCCATAACACAACTTCCTTCGGAGGGGAAGTAAATCCTTTTGCCCGTGTTGATTACGGCTTATAAAAGAACCCTTGGAGATATGTGAAAAGATCTTTTCCTGTCAAAATTGGTAGGCACTTTCACTCCGCTCATAGAAATTCTTGTGTGCTGTTATAATCAGTTGGTTCAGAGGGCTATGTTAAATACCTCAAATAAATGAAATTGAAATAAATGGTATGGTACAACACACAGACCTTCTCTCACTTTTATCCTAAAATAGACATTTACTAAAAATTCATAAGACTTGTGAAACAAAATACTAGATCTATACATTGTTATAGAAATGCTACACCAAAGATCATAAATTAAATAATATATATACTCTTATTTACTTAATCAATGGCACTAGGAGCTAGGAATACTTTTACCAAAAAAATTGGGAAAATAGAAACATCTTTGTCCATCAAAGAACATAAGAATCAAATTTATTTTGAAAGAGCTAAATTAATAAGTATATAATGTTTACTTATAGCTTAGAAACTATTTGTTTTATTAGAATACATTTCTAATAAAAGAATTTTATCATTAATAGTACTACAACTTTACATTGATAATTTATTTTGTATCTCAAAGAGTTGCAGAGAAATAATTAAAATGGGAAAATTTCTCCTAGTAAAGTACCCTAAAAGTCATTTTCATAAGAAAATGAGAATTGCTGTCTTGTTTATAATGTTAAACTGTGTCTAGATACAAAATGTAATCAAAATCGTTAGAACGAATTTTGAGAAAATCAACTTTTTTATCTTTTTTTCTTAAATTTAGGGTTAGATATCTCATTTCAAAAATTCCACAGGGTACCTTATAAAAACCCCAGATACCAAATTTTAATCCAATTGGTACAGTGGTTTTGGCTCAAGCCCGAGGTACATTACATTGTGAACACCGCTTTATTTGGTTTCAGGTTGTCATGAAACAAAATCAAAATCTCTAGTTCGATTTTTTTGACGATCACAATACTTTCTCTCCAAGGTGTTGAGAGAAATAAAACAACAGTATGATCTAACATGTCACTCTTGCATTAAACTGGGGAGATAGGTTCCCTGTCATGTGTATTTTGAGGGTGGTTTTTTTTCTAATCTATTCCATTCTTTCCCCATGCAAATGAGGGTTCATTTCCTTTTAAATTTTACCATTCTTCCTTATTTCTAACAATTTTTTTATATAAAGAACATAGATAGTAGAATTAAATACTCTTATCGTTTAATTAGAACATAGTTTTTACCTTACTCTTGATTGAACTGTTGTTGTGGTGACAGGACTTCTGAAGTTCGCGAACTGCACGGTCTTGATTTGTGACATCGTGACTAGAACACTTCCTAGTCTACAGGGGCAGCTTCACCAAACTAAAGTATTTTATTATAATTTTACTCTATGATTAAAGTTTATATGGTGTAATAATATTAATTGCTTTTTAATACATATTAATGTTACCACATTTATGAAGTTCTAATAAATTATATTTTTGTTTTCTTATTTAATACATGTTCATATGTATGTATTGTATTTGTACAATCAAAATATTTTTTGTAATAAAATTATAGTCAAACTTATTTTAAATTAATTTACATGACATTCCAATTTGTTTGTCAATTTCTTTGTTAAGAATGAATTTATGCTTAATATTGAATTAAACATTGAAAGAACTATAGAAGGGCAATGCTGCAGGGTTCCGACGCTTCATGGAAAATAGCATAGTGCTGAAAAAGCTTGTTCACACCGGTAAGTTGTATAAAAAAGACACTGCATAGGTGTGTGAGGAGGAGGGGAAGCTTTTTATTGATTAAGATTAGGCCTACTGTTGTTTAGTTATTATTTTAACTTTTTTTTAACTAAGTTTTGGTGATTGTTGTGGACCCCCTAGGAACAGGGGTCCGTCAACCACCTTTTGGGAACCACTAGTATAAGGTGTTACTTTCGCAGTAGACTAAACTATTGATGACGGTGAGATCGAGATTTGCATCTCAATCGAGGTTACCGAAGGTTGTTTTTCCAAAATTGCTTTTCATTCTACCTCCACACATCTGTGTACACTACCTTTAAATATAACCTTCCTAGTCTCTAAAACAATTAGCATAGTTATTATATAAGCGTATTGCCTAAATGGGTAGTTAGATGTGGAGGTAAAAAACACACAATTAGTCCTTAGTGACATTTTCCTACCTGATTTAACTAGCATTATCGAATTGTGCTTCAGTGTCAAGCCACCTGGTGTTTCTAATATTGTAAATATATATTTTTTAATAATATTTCAACTGTAATGATAAGTGAAAGTGAATTTTTTTAGATATGTTACATATGTTAATAACTCAACAAAATTAATAATACTAATGTGCTATTTGCATACCAGTTATATTTAAGGGTTTTAATTCTACATTGTTAGCCATCCATTTACTCTGATATGTTTCAACTCCATGGCATGAGCTATCAAATGAGCTGTATCGACTGAGGAGCTACCACCGCCATTAGCGATGATTGTAACAACATTGGTGTCATATGGTCAGCATTACGAGCCCTATGGCTGTTATCTCAGTTTTCTAAACCAAAGTTTCTACTTCTTTACTACTTATTTATTAATTATTACATCCATTACTGTTCCCAGCCTTTGGTCTGGGTCAGTTTTTTATTCAAGCCATATATTTTACACTACCAGCTTGCTAGGACAGGCACAACATCCAGTCCTCAGCCATTAATTTATCAATGTGAATGAGTAACCCAACATTTCACCAATGATACATTTTTGGCTGACATTCCGGGAATCGAACCCGGGATCCTTAGCTCAGTAGGCAGTCACACTACCAACTGAGTTATGGTGTCATATTCTCAATTAATTATAATTATTTTTAGCACCGCGTCTTACTACCCGTTCGGGTTATACGCTTTAAATACTAATTACGCTAATGGATTAGGAATTGGGAAGGTTGAATTAGAGGAAGTGAACCCGCATTTGCGTGGAGGGAGAGTGGAAAACCATTTAGGAAAAACCACCCCCAGTTCACCCAACCGAGATTCAAACTTCGATCTCTCCATCCTCAGCAGTCGAGCTCAACACAACAAGCGCGTTAGCCAACTACGCCACCAAGGCGGGTCTCAATTAATTAATAATTGCATTATTGTGTTAGGGTTAAGGAAGGTTTTATTAAGAGGAAATGTACCAACATTTATGTGGAGAGGGAAAGTGGAAAACTATTTAGGAAAAACCACCCTTAGTACACCTGAACTGGATTCGAACCGATGTCCCTGTCATCGGTTGTCCAGTCTCTTACGAGCATGGAGCCTCAGACCATTCGTCCCCCAAAGTAGGTAACTATAACATTTGAGCACACAAGCTATTAACGAGAGTAATTTAGAGGGAATGTACCCACATTAGTTTGGGGAGAGCACATAAAAACACATTGATAAATCCTGTGTAAAAAAAAATCCATATTACATCTGATTATTATCCTAAACTATGGCTCATCCTGGCTAAGTGATAACTTAGTTGAACACAGACCGTGTGGTCGCTGGTGTGAGTCAGGTTAATTTAGTCTAAAAAAATGTAACCTTTAAGGTGGGGATGTAGGGTATGCGAGAAAAGAGCAGTATTTTTCCAGTATTTATATATCATAACTGTTTTTGTGTAAAAAATAAATCCAATATTGCTTCAGTACAACCATAAAAAGATATTAATTTTATTCACATGGTGACCTCAACATATATTGAATATCTGTCAAGAATGTCCTAGAATTTAATGACTTTTTTTTCCTCTTCATTTAAAAAGATTCTCATCTAGTGCCCTTACATTAATGGCAGATATTCAAAAACTGTCATCACCATTTGAAGAAAATTAAATTCTGTTTTTGTACAGTACTAAAGAAATTTTTTTTATTTTGGCCACAAAAAAGTTTGACATAGAAAAACCCTGCAAGCACACTGACCTTTTCTTGCATTCCTCACATTTCAGTCATCCCCTCCTTAAAAGCTTAAGCCCTTCTTCAATAACCCCTTGTTCACCCCTCCAATTAGGACCTCCCATCTCACAAAAACTTAAGCCGCTACTGCTCTTGATAATCTTTCTTATCTGGAACCAGCTGTAAAAGAAACGATCCTCTTGAAAATAAATTTAAAAAAAACCAAGATGTCCTCATGGGAGCCTATGCATAACATGTTTGATTGAAATTTTTCCATCAGGTCTAAAGAGCGTTCGTTATCAACGGAGAGAAAAAGACTAGTCACGAGTCGGTTCGTCTATCTTCGTGCAAATTCGTGTGTAATCGATGACCTAGCAGTGACGTCGCCGCGAAGGTTTTAATGTATTGTAGGGGGAAAAAAGGGGGGAGAGAGAGAGAGAGATCCCGTCATGCAGCGCGCGTTGCGTGTCGTCCAGGGGTAAACTCAGCCTGCTAGCGGACACTGCAGGATAGAGTTGGCTACGTGGTAGGATATTGACAGACGGGAGACTTTCCACCGTTGTTAATAGTTGTTTTTTTCGGGGGTGATTTGTTTTAAATCAAATCGGATAAAAGAGATCTAGATTCCGATAAGAGAAACGTTGAATGAACAGTTTTTTAAAACTACGATAGCAACGAGTTGACGTTTCGAGTAAGCGATATATATTTTTCCTTCTTCCATCGCTGAAGATTAGTATTATAATGGAAGGATTAAGGATAGCCGGCGTTTTGACGGGTTTATCGTAATTCTAGGATGCTTAACGAAGAGTGGTGAGTAAAGTCTTTAAAAATGTGTACATAATGTTTAAGAAAGGAAATTTCGAGTGCTCGTATCTATCTTTGTGTGTATTCTTGTGATAGTTAATAGTTTTACTCTGTCACTCGAACGAATGTTCGGGCTCCACTGCAGTCTGAGAAATCAATCGGTATTTTCCAGTCGTCACAGTTCTATAACATTGTCACAGGTCTTTGCGGGCTTGATGAATACGTTTCATAAACATTAACTCACACGAGCGATAGTTAACATCGTGGAGAATATAACCTCATTAATACAATATAATTTTTTTTTCAGTAAGAACTTTCTCCGACATTTTTGAAAACCCTATTTAAAGACAAATAAAAGTTATTAAATCTATTTTTACGTATTTATACGTGAAGTCATTTTTTCTACGACTGTCACTTTTGATAAATATCAATTTCTATAAAATAACACTAATAATATGATAAAATGTTATCAATATTGACAGGGATTTTTTTAAAAGTCTCTTTCTATAAAAATTGAACCGTGCAATTTTTAGTTTTAAATTCAACCAAAAGATATCTTAGATTATTAAAGGTAAGTATGCGTTTTTGAAAGAAAAAAAATTGTGTGAACGCAGGTTTGCTTTGTCTCTATGTTAGGGGTAAAATTTTCATGAGACTTCGGGAAATAAATATTTTGTATTTTGTATTAGCAGAAGAAAAAATATCTCATCGAAGTTTGTCTTAATGTCGTAGAAGAGTGGGAACTTTTTTTAAAATCAGAAACATGACTACAACAACGGGGAAAATTTTGTTTAATTTTTAAATATTCCCTATCCCTGATAATCATCGGCTTTCCTTTAATCTGACAAGTTGCCCTTATTTAAGGGAATACATACCCAATCCTCCATTAGATGTACTCAAATTATGTTCAAATTGGTTAGTTTATCTTTTTATATATTATTATACTAGGATCATTGTAAACAAAGCAGTTAAATAAATGATGATAGAAGACTGTAAGAAAGGAAGTATCTTATAATTACCATATAATTATCCTAATTATTACTACCCTATAATTATCTTATAGTTACTAAACGACTTTCATATATTCATACCTCAAGTCATGTGGCCTGCAGCTGTCACTTTTGATACATTTATAAAATAACACCCATCTCGGTGGCGTAGTTTAGCTAACGCGCTTGTTTCGCGTTGAGCTAGACTGCTGAATACGGGGAGATAGAGGTTCTAATCTCGCTCGGGTAAACTGGGGGTGGTTTTTCCTAAATGGTTTCCCGCTTTACCTCCATGCAAATGCGGGCTAACTTCCCCTATATTCAACCTTCCCAACTCCTAACCATTATCGTAATTAGCAAACTAGCTGGCCATTGACGCATCAAGCGTCAAAGTTTTCAGCCCTTAAATTCTATAAAATAATTAGAACTTGAAATTTAATTAATATAACTAGAATTAAATATTCCTATCATAATTTTAAACCCGAATTAAAAATTCCTCCTTCAAATGTTTTGAAATTAAAAAAAAATTGGTCTTATCCTCGTTGTAGCCTAAAAGGTTTTATCAAGGAAAAATCTAGAAATATTGGCTGTAAAGAACTCTTAAGATAATTATTATTATTATTATTATTATTATTATTATTATTATTAGCACGCGTCTTACTACCCGTTCGGGTTATACGCAATTAGCTAATGTGTAATGGTAGGGTGATTGTGAGATGAAATGAAGGACCTACAGTTTAACGTGGAATCCGAACCACGGTGGAGGCCTGGCATTCCCCACATTCACAAGATGTCTTGTCAGAGGTGAAGGAAGGTTTTGGCAATTAGATAAATCTGTGCCGGGACGAGGATTGAACCCCGGCCGCCAGCATAGAAGTCTGACACCTTACCCTAGACCACCAGGTCACCCCTTAAGATAATTGTTTAAGGCAGGCGTGTTAAAATGGTTTGATCATAAAGGCAACATTAGAAATTAAAAATGCTGCTTTAAATCTTGTGCTGAAGTAACTTTGACCCTTTTTTGTCAAATAATATGTTCATAATCTTAGAACTCTCAGTTATTTCATATCTTATAATGTGAGAAAACAAATATTAAAATACGTAATTTCTGCCAAACATCGCACATATTTAGGGCTAAAATTTAACCACTTTTTGAACTTGAATCTTCATATCCGTGGAAAACCATTTAGAAATAAAGAACCATGCAACCATACCCGCATTTGCTTGGAGGGACACCCGCGGCCAGAATTAGAATCCCGACCTCTCTGTCCTCGACAAACTAGAAAGTATAAAACTATGCCTTTTTCCGCGTACCTAACATTGCGAAGATTATCAGTCACTGGATGCTATACTTTTGCGTCTAAAAGGAGAACCTATTGTTTAATCTTGTATACAAAACACTTCACTGATCCAATCGAGATGTTCACAATGATCGTTTAACCTTGACAAGGTAGCAGAAGTTCGGAATAAATTAATGTAATGCGTGTTGCTGTGACCAAACGTCTCCTTACAAGTTTTTACCTTGGACGTCATCAACATGTATTGTAATTCGACACTTTAACTCAGTCGGTAACTTGTCTCTCTCTACTGAGCTAAGGGTCCCAGATTTGATCCCCAGCATGACGAAAAGATTTATCATTCGTAAAATGTGAGTTTATCCTTTCACAGTGATAAATTAACGGTCGAGAGACTGGATGTTGTACCTGTCCTAGTCTTAAGTTATATTATAAGACATATGAAGCTACGACAGGTTTAGCAAGCCGGTAGGGAAAAAATATATTGCTTGAAGAAAAAACTGACCCAGGTCATAGGATGGAAACAGTAATGGACTTAGAGGACGGGGAGATCGAGGTTCAAATCTCAGTTGGGTGAACTTTTTTTTTCTAAATGGTTTTCCACTCTCCCTCCACGCAAATGCGGGTTTACTTCCTTTAAATTCAACCTTCCCAATTCCTAATTCATTAGCGTAATTAGTACTTAAGCATAAACCGAACGGGTAGTAAGACGCGGTGCTAAATAAAAATAAAAATAATAATGGACTTTCAAAAAATACATACTGTACAAGCTATAAAAATTTAGTCGGACAGTGGCAGATTTACAACTGAAGTAATTTAAGTGCCATTTCCCATAAAATATCAGAGTTCTAGTTTTTTTTTACTAAATAATAGCAAAGCTTGTGTAGTCATTGGAACTAATTTATAAGAGGGTGCTAAGCCACTGAAAAGAGAACACACCACGGTGTGTATAATTCATTCACGAGCTAAGTTTACCTGGATGACAACTCTAAATGTTACTAGAAGTAATCCCTAATATATCACTACGCCAACAGCTGACATCTATCACTTTGGATGACTGTAATGAAAACAGATGGTAATATATTAATGTGTAGTTAACCACAGTAATTTAGGCCAATATTATTTATATATTTATTTGAGGTCGGACACAAAGTTTATTTATAGTTTTATTCCCCTTAAAAAAAATTAACACCACTTTCACAAAAACTTCTAACGAACATAGCTTTAAAATGGCGACTAACGAATCTAAACCACATGATTGAACATAACGGTAAACAAGTTTTTTACAATGATGCAGACACGCAGTTGATGACAATATTTTATTCGATTAAATATTTCAAAATACGATAAAATAATCATAAAATCATTTATTGTATGTAAAAAAAATGACAACATTTTTTTCTTTTCCAAGTAAATACAATGCCTGTATTAAAATATATTGATGTGTGCACTATATTACACAAAATCAGTAACGTTCCAAAACGAAAAATATGTACTTTTAATTATGTTTAAAATATTGTTTCGAGTTTGATAAAAAGAAATTATTTTTAAAAAAGGAAAGAGTATGAGAAAACCTAAGTTTACGTTATTTTAAATGTAATATATAACAGGTAGTTAAAGATCTTTACATTTTTAGCAAAACTGTGATCTTTTACAACCCAAAACCTAAACATATGATTTTCGAACTGTCATCCAGGTAAAAACCTATCGTGAACGGAATATACCCGCAAATGAGCCATACCGAACGATCGACCAAGCGGCCGCAGCCATTAGCGATGATAGTACCAACATTTGAGGATAGAGGTTGTCATGTGGTCAGCACAAAGAGCCCTGTAGCCATTAATTTCATTTTTTTTTAAATTTAACCACTAGTTCTTTATTCAAGTGGCTCCTCATTTGTCCTCATGACCCCATTAGACCCACGAGACAACAATGCTCAAGTTATAACTTATCTTTGAAGGCGGGACCTCTAAAGCCGGTTGTTATACCAAGTTGCTTCAGCGCGGTGGTTAAATAGAAATAACTTTGAGAAAAGATTCATAATACTTCACCATTGTTACCAGCTGACAATTTTTCCGCCTAGATAATTAATTGTTGTTGTTTTAAGTTAGACTGACCAAAGGAATTAGCTCCGGGATGTGTAAGATTATTACATTTATAGATGGAAAGGTCACGTGACATCAAATAGAAAAAATTTCCGTCAAACTATTCTCGAACAAAACTTCATTTACTGAATGAGATATTTTTCATTCGAATTGTTCACACGGGTCTCAAACCCCTTTCGGAATTGTCAATATTCGCAACAGATATATCGACATTATTTGCTAGACAGAAGTTAAAACGATGGAAATTAGAATGAATTATTTTGGTGATAAGAGGAAATGAAGAATTTGAAAATGTATTTAATAGAGTGCTGCGTATATTCAAGGAAAGGAAAGAAACTTTCAAGTTAAGTGATTTATTTTTCACCTGCCTTGAAAGCTTCTCTTTACTTTCCTGAAATATTGCGAAACACTACATTCTTCTTATTTCTCTGATCACCAAATAATACATTCTAAATAATATATAAAACTGTTCAGAGTGAATAAACAGTGAGATGAATTTGATTGAATGCCTTGCATAAGTAATGGTGAACCAATTTGTTCATCTTCTGGTTATTTAATTTTTATTTATCTTAAAAATACACTCTAAAACTTTTTAAACACACAGACGTAGCAGAAAAGAAGAAAAAAAAAGTATATCATACTTTTATTGTTTACAAAATCATAGGTGTATGTTCATAAAAATGTAAAGTACAACACAATTCAAAAATATTCCACACCGAAGGTTCTGAATTTTGCGATATAAAGATCGATTATACGAAAGAAGACGACTCATTGTGAGTTGCGAGATTTTAAACTGAAGAAGATCAACTTTACGTAATGAAATTATGAATTCAAATGGAGCAAGGTGAGATAATCTTTCAACATCTAGTGGAAAGGACTGCAGGAATTCCTGAGTCGAAAATCAATCGAATTGTCTTTATTGTTTTTATTTTTAGTTAGTATGTTTTAAAATATGTAGGATATTATCTAACGGATTTTTTTTATGAGTTAGGGGCGAGAAGGGTAGTTTTTAGAGGAAGTGTACATGCACTACCTTGGAAATGGGATTGAAAACCACCATTATATATGAAATGTGGAATTCTACACACCACCCGCTCTCAAATTGAAATTCGAGTTTTGAGCTCTCAGCTCCTCAACAATCTAGTATCCACGTAATCAACAATGTCGGTTGTTTATGTTCGAGAAGAGGATTGCTCATTCTATGTCATCATAATAATTCGGCTTGATTTTCAAATTGGAAACTGTATTCGATATGTTACTTAATTCATCTATCACCAAGAATGTATTAATAATCATACAAGCAACTAGGATACAAATTTAATGGCCTACATTAACTTCTCATTCCGACCAATATGTGATTTAAAAATTATGTTTCAATATTTACGCATTTATAAACTATCGATAGTATTTAAACAATATACTTACTCAACATAAATGCTTAAAATGTATTCAAAAAACCTAAAAAGATTTTAAAATGCATACTAATGAACCAAAAAGGACGCAATTTAAAAAAATCTAAAATCCAAAATAAATAAAAATAACTTATAAAAAAGTTTACACAACGAGGGGATCATGAATCGAATTTATAGTTTTATGAGCATTGTCTGTGATGTACAAAAAAAACAACATATTATCAACATCCAAGCCTTTGTCGTGAGCTTGGTGGTATTTCACCAGGAACTTATTAAATGAATAGAAAAAGTCCTGATCAAATTACTTGATACTCATGACAAATAATTTAAGAACGGTTGAGAATAAAAATTGGAAATGTTTGATTTATTATGGTCGAGAAATGTTTTTGTTATAAAAACTAAAAATATGGACTTTAATTCAAATTCACTTCCATCTCAACTTATGATATTTTCAATATTAAAAAAACACATGAGAGAGTCTTTTAGACACAACAAACCTACCTCCACGTTTTAATAATATTCATTGTTGCAAACCTTCCTCCATTTGTTAAGGAAATTTCGCACCCTCAAACACACATTTTGATCTCATCCTGTTTTAAATTCATGAACTGCCACTGCCGTCGAGAAGAAAACTAATATTATATTTTTTAACAGTTTCAGTTTTAAATGTCCGTAGTTGATTTGTTACACTATCAATGCGATTAAAGTGAATACATTCAGAAAACTCTCAAAGCAAAGAGCCCCTGAGTAAAATATGTCCCACAGTCAACTGATTAGAACATTTGACAGAATAGATGTTTAATCTATCACTGCGTTTTACTACCCGTTCATCTTATACGCATATATTTTAATTACTCTAGTGGGGTAGGGGTAAGGAAGGAAGTATTTTAGAGGTGGGCCTAATATACCCACATTTGCGTGGAAGGAGAGTGGGAAACCCTTAAGGGAAAACCGCCCTCAATACACACGACCGGGATTCGAGCCCCAATCTTTGTCATTGGCGCTTTAGTCAATTGTGAGAGTGACGCCTTAGACCATGCGCCCACCGAAGCAGGTGCTAAGATATTAATTTAATATCTCAAATGAAAAGAGATAACCGTTCAATCTCTTCATAATCGGACATCGACAGCAGTGACTCGGAGTCACTCGCTTCTGTGGGCACGTGGACTAATCGTCAAGCTCGTCTAGTCAGGTTTACCGATGGCCGGGGAGATTTGGGCTCAACTCCCAGTAAGGTCTACTGAGAAAGTTTTTTCCTAATGTTTTTATTTATCATCCTTCCTTCGCGCAAATGTGTATTCTATCTTCCTCATCCATACATCATCGGAGTTATTACATGTGGATAGCATGGACAGACACGTGTAGCACAAAAAACCAGCAAACCTGGTGTAGAGGAGTTCAGGGCTAGATCATTGTACCACTTGATTAAGGGTCTGGTCTTTTTATTTTTTCAACTCTACCCGCTCTAAGACGCTACTCTTGCAATATACTATACTATCGATGACGGAGAGATCGAGGTTCGAATCTCTGTCAAGTGTACAGAAGGTTTTCCCCCCTAAACGGTTTTTCACTTTCTCTACACCCAAATTCGGGTACACTTTCCATATAAATAACTCTTATAATCCCTGAAAATCATTAACTTAATTAGTACATAAGCGTATAACTCGAATGGGTGGTAAGACGCGGTGCTTAAAATAAACTTTACCGGTTGTACTGCTAATCATTGATTGGCTACTTTCACATAGAGCTTCTCAACCTTTCCTACAGTCCCACACATCGCTACTAGCGCTTGATGTGCTCCCTTCGCTCACTTGAACTGTTCTGATGCTCCTGACTGATCAATTATTGATAGTGTTTCGATCGTATCTAGCGCACCACTAATCAATCTGCAAGCGTCAGCTTATCGTTTTTTTAGCACCGCGTCTTACTACCTGTTCGGTTTTATAAGCTAACTCGCTTTGCTCGTTGGGGGCTCCGCCCTCAAACCCCCGGTGTGTTTTATTTGCAAGCGGATGTAAACTAATGTAATTAATGAGCTGTTTTTTGATAGGTCTTACCGTTTAGCCCCAAGAGACCTCCAAAGAAAGGTCCACACCAACTTTAAAGTTGCTCCTCCATTTTGAATTTTTTTTTCGGGGATTAAAAATATTTTTAAAAAACTTTTTTAGAATCTTAACGTCGGTTACAGGTTAGAAGCTATAAGTATGCCAAATTTCAAGTTTCTAGCTCATCTGGAAGTGGGTAAACATTAATGTCAGTGAGTGAGTCAGCCGTGTGTCTTTATAATAATATAATGTACTAATTATGCTAATGGTTTTAGGAATCATGGAGGTTATATTTGTAGGAAGTGTACCCACATTTGCTTAGAGAGTGACAGTAGAAAACCATTTTGGGAAAAAACCTCAGTACACCCGACCGAGATTCGAACCTCTATCTTCCCGTCATAGGCAGTCTAATCTGCTGCAAGAGTAGCTCCGTAGTCCATGAGGCCACTGAAGTGAGTTTTACCCTTATTGTTACCTTGGCACAGTCAAATTTTCTTTCATGTGATGATTAGAAAAGTTACTAGATTTATTTTGACGTATTCATACGTCAGATTATTTGATCTGCAGCCGTCAATTTTGATATATGTTATCAATACCTATAAAATAACACTAATAAAATGTTATCAACGTTTGCCGCAAAACATGCGTTTGTATTTTATAAAAAGCTCTTCCTAGGAAAATCGGACTATAGTCGAGATTCGGAAGTCAGCCAAACCCCATATATAGTTTTAATTCAAACTTTTTTGGTGAAAATGAATTAAGGAAAATTAATTTCAAATAGAGAGAATAATAAATTTTTGTTAACTTGACTTAAAAAAATGTACGTACTTAATTGATCTTGTTCAACCTAGATTTACTCCATTCACGGTAGGAATTACTCTCTGAAAGGTCCTTTTTCCTACCAATATCCTACTATATAATATATTTCTGGTAAGGAAAACAATTCCTACCGTGAACAGACTTAGATTTTATAGGGGTATACCTCGGAATGTTTTTTGATTTTAACCCTAACACTTAATTTAATGGTAGCTTAATAATGAGGGATTTTTTTTATTCAAAATTTTTCGAAAATTGCTTTAACGATTTTGTTTAAAATGTATATTTGGGGATCGTTTAGCATGACAAATAAATTTGTACACTTTTTATTCTACGGGTAGCGGGGGTGTGATTGGGGGAAATTCGTTTTTGAGGGTAATTTTCTGATGACTGTGTTATTTCTTAATTTTCATATTTTAAAAATGGCTCAAGCTATTTGGTTCAAAATCAACTAAAGTAATTAAGTAATCAATAGACACTACACACAAATACTAAATCGTAAATTATAAATAATTATGTTTACAGTATTTGTTTTTATAAAAACGTTCATTTTATGGTAGTTTACTTTATTTAAAAAATCTCTTAACGATTTTGTTAATTATTGGAATAGGTGGATTATTTTACATAATAAATAATAATGTATATTTATTTTTCAAAAGTAAATTGATTTAAGGGTAGTTTACTTACGACAACTAAGCGCCGTATGCAAGAACTTGACTAAGTGGATGCTAAGTGTCCTATCGTGGGTTTGCTTGCGTCATCATTGATTAAAAGGTGGTGACCTGGTGGTCTAGGGGTAAGGTGTCAGACTTCTGTGCTGGCGGCCGGGGTTCAATCCTCGGTTCCGGCACAGATTTATCTGATTTCCAAACCCTTCCTTCACCTCTGACAAGACATCTTGTGAATGTGGGAATGCCAGGCCTCCACCGTGGTTCGGATTCCACGTTAAACTGTAGGCCCTTTTTTACATTCATTACAATTAGCGTAAGTGCGTATAACCCGAAGGGTATAACGAACGGGGTGCTAATAATAATAATAATAATAATAATAATAATAATAATGATAATGATTAAAAGGTGGAGCGGTATTGTGCTTAGGACCATACTATCGGTCCAGTAAGCAGTCACTATCGTTCTTGCATACCACCCAAAATCTGACAAAATCAAAAGCCTTAGCACGTAGACACATATTCTAAAGGGTAGGTCTTGGTAGATGAGCATAGAGGAAATGTACCCACATTAGTGTGGTGAGGGTAATTGGAAAACCAAACCCATAGCACCCACCTGAGATTTGAACCAGAATCTTTCCCTCGTTGGAAATATATTTTATTATTAGTCTGACACCTTATTTCGTGAGACCACTGATGTGTGAGAGAGTTCAGATTAATTTTAGTGCATCGGTCTGTTAATCTAATTGTCCAGGATTGAATTCCCGATAGACCCAAGCATTTACTATTGTCTAATTGAGGTGCCACACACCCGATACTATCGCAACAAACAATATATTTAAAATGAAATGTTGGGTTTAAGCGCCTCAGGTGCCGCGAAGCCCCTCGAATCGGCACAGAGAAGCCTAACAGTGGTAACAGTGGCCGACAGTAATCAATAGAGCTCCCCTCGCTAAAGAACAATTTGCTGACTTCTGGTTACTTACTATTAATTTCTTTAAAATTTGTGTTTTAAAACCTTTCGTCAGATGCGTACCTCTTTTAGGCCCACAGCAAAAAAAATAAAATAATAACTCTTTCAGCTCTTTTTTTAAAGGAAAAAATACTTGATATCTTATAAAGTGATAATAGGTATTTCTAAATTTTAGTAAAGGTTTAGCGGTAAAATAATTACAAAGGGAAAGAAATACTTATAAAAGTCTACAGTAAAACGTTTAGATCTGCACTAATTTGTTTATCAGACTTACTAATATAAAATAAATTATATAATTAATAAAACCTGGGGTACAGGGCATACAACTATTTTTGGAAACAGTGAAATATACAATCTTGATAGTTGAACGTACTATGTGTCCAGCAAAACGAGCTGCTATTTGATAGTCAATGAAACTGGTTTACCTAATAACTGGAGAGAAAAAATAACCGAGGATATTCATTTCTTATTCGAGGTGAGAATTCACCTAACTAGCACATTTAGGTCTAATTGTTTTGCAAGTAATATTTTCAATGAATTCTTGGTAAAATCCAATCTGAAGTTAATAGAGGGTGCTTAAATTGAATTGTTATCATATTGAGGGGAGAGGGAGGAAAGGATATTTTAGCCATGAAATATTATGGCTTTGAGATAAATAGACGAAAATTGTGTCCTGAAACAAAATAATGCTATTTGTTTTGAATTCATATTGTTTAGTAGTTCTGTTATTATCTGCAGTTTGAAAGTAAATATTGTATATTAACTAAACAGCTGGATTACAAGGTTATTTTGATTATTTGTATATTAGGGGGTGAGGCTAATGCTCTATACCTGGCCATTCGACTTTCTCTGACTTCTGCTCTCCTGGTATATGGAAGAATTCATTTCTGGAGTGGGGACACCATTAAGTCGAATTCCGCTATCCTCATAGATTTTTTAGGTGCTTATTCCAAACTTGTTATTGTATTTTGAAAAAGAAAATAGCTAAAATATGTAATGTCAATTCAAGATGATCTAAGTCCCGAACTACATGCTAGGAATCGGGACAAAAAGTGTAAATAAATATCTTCAGATCTCCTAGAATCTAGGTCCTGATGGTTCTTAGGGGGTTTGGCTGGAAAGGGTACCAGGCTATTAAAATACCCGTCGGACCAACTAGTGAAATTCAAACCGTCAAGGGTGGAAGTGGTTCTAGGAATAGGTTTAGGATCCTAACCGGATAGTTATTATATAAATTTAAAGCATAAATCAAACATAAGAAATAATATAGTAAATTCCCAACTAGGACTAAATTATCAGAAGCCGAGTTGTATCACACAGCAAAAAAAAAAAAAAGATTGTAGGATGATACGTGAGAATTACAATGGTAGAAAGCAAAGGGGATCTACAGTTTAACGTAGGATCCGTAGGCCTAACATTCCACACATTCACAAAGCGTGAAAGCACACACTTTGCCAGCGGTGAAGGAAGGGTTTGGAAATCAGATAAAGCTGTGCTAGGAGCAGGGTTTGAACCCTGCACCCCTATCAAAGAGCTTTACTCCTAGACTGCCAAGTCCCCTTATTAGTATATTAATTTTAGTGATTTGTGTTTTAGCGGGAGTTGTCTTTTTGACATAATATTATAATGTAAAGTTTTAAGTTGTATTAAAATTTATAAAGGGCCAAATTAAGTAGGTTATAATGGTATTTCTTAGCCTTTTTCTGGTGCTATTTAAGTTCTTTACTAAAAAAAATTACAATCCCTAGAACATCAAATTATTCACCTTAAGGTTTATCACCTAATTTTAGCTCAGGTTTATCCTTATTAGTTTGATTAGTTGCTATTTATCTAGTTAATCTATTTATATTTAATTTAGATAAGTGAACACATTTAATAATTGTAAAAGTAAATAAAAAAGAGCATACAAAAATCAATTAATTCAGTTAGTGTTCACCTTATAGATAGCAACACCTGCATTCAGACACGATGGATCAAATACAATGTGGACACCTGAGTAGTGTTGATATAGAAATATTTTAAATCCATTAATATAATTTAATATCATTGACAGAAGGTTAGTTTAACTAGTGAAAACCCCGAGTTTTGTAGTATGTTGGAAATAACATAATAAGTGGTGTGTTCTTTTTAACTCAGAACCAAAATATGCATAGAGACTGTTCAAAATCAATTTTTAAATTTTACTTACGTGAACATATCATAAATCTCAGAATGTAATTTATACGAAAAACTTAATTTTTATCCATCCGTTAATTTATCACTATGAAAGGGACAACCCACACATTACCTGTAGTATTTTTTTCAGCCATGTCAGGAATCGAACCCGGGAACCTTGGATCATTGGACAGACTCGCTACCGACTGAGCTAAGGTATAGGGCTGGATATAATCAAGAGTTGTACTTACATGTATAGCTCTATAATATCCAAGAGTTGGACGTACATGTATAGCTCTATAATAGCCGAGAGTTGTACTTACATGTATAGCTCTATAATATCCAAGAGTTGGACGTACATGTATAGCTCTATAATAGCCGAGAGTTGGACGTTTATGTATAGCTCTATAATAGCCGAGAGTTGGACGTTTATGTATAGCTCTATAATAGCCGAGAGTTGGACGTTTATGTATAGCTCTATAATAGCCGAGAGTTGGACGTACATGTATAGCTCTATAATATCCAAGAGTTGGACGTACATGTATAGCCCTATAATAGCCGAGAATTGGACGTTTATGTTTAGCTCTATAATAGCCGAGAGTTGGACGTACATGTATAGCTCTATAATAGCCGAGAGTTGGACGTACATGTATAGCTCTATAATAGCCGAGAGTTGGACGTACATGTATAGCTCTATAATAGCCGAGAGTTGGACGTACATGTATAGCTCTATAATATCCAAGAGTTGGACGTACATGTATAGCTCTATAATATCCAAGAGTTGGACGTACATGTATAGCTCTATAATAGCCGAGAATTGGACGTTTATGTTTAGCTCTATAATAGCCGAGAGTTGGACGTACATGTATAGCTCTATAATAGCCGAGAGTTGTACTTACATGTATAGCTCTATAATATCCAAGAGTTGGACGTACATGTATAGCTCTATAATATCCAAGAGTTGGACGTACATGTATAGCTCTATAATAGCCGAGAGTTGGACGTACATGTATAGCTCTATAATAGCCGAGAGTTGGACGTACATGTATAGCTCTATAATATCCAAGAGTTGGACGTACATGTATAGCTCTATAATATCCAAGAGTTGGACGTAAATGTGATAGTTCAACACTAGCTGAGAGTTGTACTTACATGTGATAGTTCAACACTAGCTGAGAGTTGTACTTACATGTGATAGTTCAACACTAGCCGAGAGTTGGACTTACATGTGACAGCCGAGAGTTGGACCAGAGTATGACACCTCGACAGTAGCCAATAGAAAGATTCGCATGCGATTACTTGACGGTAACCTAGAGTTGGACTTTGAAACTCGGGATATCTTCTGATTATTTCCTGTAACCACCCCCCCACTGTGAAACTACCCCTCACCACGTTGCTTCTAGTTTAGCATAGTAATGTTTAAAGGGGGCAGGGTAGCAACATGCTCTTCCAGAGTGACGTCACGTCTTGTGCGGCATATCGATTGGTGCAGAGCGGCTCGCGATAGGGGGAGGGGAGCGGGGAAGTGAGAGAGCTGGAAGGGAATGGTAAATGTCAAGGGTCAAGCCCGCTCACTCTGCAGCGGTTGGGCACCCTATGTACCCACGACCCTTCTCTCAACCCTTTAGCATATACGATTAGAAAGTTTAGTAAGTGGCTAGTGTGCCCATGGCACACAGAGGGCGTTAATTTAGGAGGGAAAGGGAGGGACGTGAGGAAAGGTCAGTGTTTCTTGAAGTTTTCATAGCAAGCCATATATATATATATATTATATATATATATATATATATATATATATATTGTTCTAATAGAAACACAAAGTTTAATTTTCTTCACATGTTGACCTTAACATTTCTTGAATCTGTCAAGGGTGTCCTGAAATTTAATGACAACTTTTTCTTTTAAACTAAAAAGTTTCTTATCAATATCTAATATGCTCTTGACAGATATACAAGAACTGTTGAGATTACCATGTGATGAAAATTAAACTTAGAATTTGTATTGTAGAAGTATTTGATTGATTTTGTCTTATATATATATATATATATACAATACAAATTCTAAGTTTAATTTTCTACACATGGTAATATATATATAAGACAAAATCAATCAAATATTTCTACAATATATATATATATATATATATATATATATATATATAAGACAAAATCAATCAAATATTTCTACAATACAAATTCTAAGTTTAATTTTCTACACATGGTAATCTCAACAGTTCTTGTATATCTGTCAAGAGCATATTAGATATTGATAAGAAACTTTTTAGTTTAAAAGAAAAGGTTGTCATTAAATTTCAGGACACCCTTGACAGATTCAAGAAATGTTAAGGTCAACATGTGAAGAAAATTAAACTTTTCTGTTTCTATTAGAACAATATTTTATTTATTGTGGCAAAAAAAAAAACCTTTGCTTTACAAAAAAACCTGCAAAAATCTTGCCTAAACTCGCGATCCCTACAATGCAACCTAAATTTTTCAAATTTGGACATTCCATTCGCGGTGTAAACAACAAAATAGTTCAACCCTTGTCAGAACATCTTTAATATAATATATTATGGTCCACGTGGGACAAGGAATAACTAATTCGTGTCATTTAAATATATGTACCCTTTTCCATTGACATCGTTTGGAAATAAATGGGGTGTTAGAGTTCCTGTTTTTATTTATGTTTGCAGAAAATAATTTGGGAAAACATCTTTTGTTTTAGCACCGCATCTTACTACCCGTTCAGGTTATACGTTTATTTACTAACTACGCTAATAGTTTTAAGGATTAGAAAGGTTATATTTATAGAAAGTCTACCTACATTGGTGTGGAGGGAGAGTGGAAAACCATTTATGACCAATATTTTGGAAAAACCACCATCAGTACATCCGACTGAGATTCGAACCTTGATCGCCCCTTCATTAGCAGTCTAGTCTATTGCAAGAGTATCGCGTTAGATCATGCAGCCACCGAAGTGAATGGAAAACATACTAAATATTATCATAGCTTGGGACATACTACGGAAACGTAAAATAATTTATAAAAAGTTATTTCATTTATTTTTCATGTTGATAATTATTGACATTGCAATGGTCCTAAATAATATTTACTCGGGATAGCTATAGTAAATAAAATAAGTGGACCCGCTTCAGTGTTCGAATGGTCTAAAGCGTCACTCTCATGTCGACTGGCCTGCTGATGACGAAGATCGGGGTTCGAATATCAGTTAGGTCTACTAGGGTGTTTTTTCTAAATGGTTTCTCACTCTCCTTACATGACAAATACAGATTTATATTTTATATAATAAATAATTAAGTAAATACGTTTTTAAAGTTATTTTATAAATTAATTTTGCTTTATACCTGAAGAAAAATATTACGTTTTTGTACAAATCTACCTCGAACCAGCAAATGACTACTCTAGTAGACAAGGAAAAGAGCACTATTTCGGGTGCGTTCGGACATATTCGGGAGTGTCCGCGTTCGCTCATCACCACTGAGACACTCGGTACGCCAAAAGTAAATAATATATTAAGTGTTCAATCCTATTGTCGGTACAGTATTGCGGCCTACGAGCCAACAAGAGACATAAACTTTGACCCTTGGACATAAAACGGGGGAAGACCCCTGATCTTTGCTTTGTTAGATAGCATTTTCTCGGTCTTACGGAATTCTCGAGTAGTGAGTGGCTTGTGCTGTAATATGCTCTGATTAAATTTAAAACGAGATGTGGTTGCCTAACTATAATATCGATGTGTATATTGTTGACAACTATGTGCTGGCTTTTAAAGGACTGTCCTGTTTATATCAACACTTCCTTGATAAGTGATATCTAATTAAATTAAAATCTATTTCAATTCAACGCATCTCATTTCCCGTTTGGGTTATTCACGTCTTAACACGCGTTTGAACTATAAACCTATGCCCTAATTACGCTAGTGGGTTATGAATTATGAAGGTTGAATTTAGAGGAATAGTACCCGAATTTACCTGGAGGGAGAGTGGGAAAACATTTAGAAAAACCCTCAGTACATCCGATCGGGATTCTAACCCAATCTACCAGTGCAGTTAATTCGACCCTTTGAAGTTTCCGTCTATGACAATATGGCATTAACAATCATAAACGTATTATTATTACTAATATGATTAAAATAAGCTTAAATGAGAACTGCTCCCGCGATACCAAAACCACTAACCATTCAGGTTGTACACATTTTAAATAAGTTGATGGGTAGGTATAATTGAGAGAAAATGTACGTGCATTATCATGAATAAAGAGTGGAAAACCATTAAGTTAGAAACTCTAGCATTACACCCAGTCGAGATTCAAATCCTGGACCTTTACTTCACCGGCAACCAGGACAATTTGAGTCTGACATTTAATCCTCATTCCCACCGATGCAGATACTCTTGGAGTAGCTTTAGGGGAAAGTTATTGTTTAAAAGGAAAGAACTTCACAAACTATCTTCAAGAGAAGAGAGACATTTAAAAAAATATTTAGGTAAATGTCGGATGGGTAGTAAGACGTGGATTGGAAAAACAAACCATTGGCGTTAATCCTTTGGATATAAAATAAACATTTCAGAATATGCGATAATATAGATTGCAAGTATTGGCCATGTAGGTAAATTAAAAAAAAAAATTAAATTGATGATCTTATTTCATAATTGGAGATGGGAAGAGTTTTGTCTCAACATAATTACATTGAAATATCATCCCAGTTTTCTTGAAAAGTATAATTAATCCTTAAAAATGCAACCTAGTGGGGTGGGTGGGGGCTTACAAGTAAGTCAGAAGATTTGAAAATTCTTCAACGTTTTGGACATAACCATTTGGGATTCTAATTAACTCAAACTAGACTCAAGACCATCGATTCATTTGGAAGAAAAGTTCTTAAATATAAAATTCTACTCATGAAAATGAGAAATAGTTTTGACACTCAAATTCAAGAAGGTGAGATGGCAGAGACTATATAGACATAGAAACTGATGAATGAGAGTGTATTTTTTTTAACACTGTGCGTCAAAATAATTGATAGCATTATCTTGCAAACTGTCACCAGCTTTCTGTGGAAATAAAATGGGCAATACAAATTTATGGTATTATAAGATTAATAAACTATAGTATTGAAATTTAAACTTACTGTATCACTGCTATTAACGTGATACTATAAGTAAATTAATGATTATGTGATGTTCTGTAACACCTTTTACCACCACCTCAAAATTTGGTGACAAAAAATATTAATATTATATACTATCCTAAATAATTGTGAGTATGAATGAAGTAGAATGTTGCCTGAAGGATAGAATTTGAAGTTTTATACATGACCTGAGAAAGGCTTAGCCAAATAATGTGTGCAAGACGAGTAGATAAAATGTTTATCTACTGCTACTACTTTGTCTAATGGAAATTAATAATACTATTATAATAATAATAATAATAATAATAATAATAATAATAATAATAATAAAGGCGTGTTTGGGCTACTTCACTCTGTAGCTCAGTTTGCGGAAAGATTATCAGTATTACTTTACCGTTCTCCAGGGGATCCTTTCCGTAGAGGTTTTTTCCGTGTCCCGGTGAAGTTAGAGGATTATGAAAGTGAATATGATGGGCAAAGTCAACGAACAATGAAGATTTTAACCAAACTTAAGCCTAATCAACCAAACTCTGGTGGCCATGATAATTATTCCTCTTTTAAAAAAAAAAATCCCTTGTACCATCTGTGAATCGATCCTGAGACCTCTAGGTCAGCAGCCAGGTTTTCTGACCAACATACAACAAAGCCGTTCATGGATTTAATGAATATGTGCTGTCAGGATACATATTTTTGATTCAATACAGCTGTTTATTCTCATTTTAACCATACTGCGTTCTACTGCCCATTCAGGCTGTACGAATTTAATTTCATTTATGGATAGGGAGGAAGATGAAAGAATTTAGGACTGTATCCGCATATGCGTGGAGGGAGAGTAGGAAACCATTTTGTAAAAAAAAAAAAACACCTTCAGTACATCCGGATGGGATTCGAATAGCAACCCTCCAATCAGTCGCAAACCAGACTGGATGATCTTGATGTCTAGTACACGTTCCCACCCATGCGAGTCTGCTGTTACTATTATAATATCAACCTCGGTGATCCTGGGTTAAAATGCTCGCCTCAGGACCCGGTGTTCGTGGGTTCGAACCTAGCCGGGGTCTACGTATTTTTATTGAGCTATAAAAACCTGTAGCACAACTTCCTATGGAGGGAAATAAAGCCGATGGTCCCATGTCGTTTGTGGCATGTAAAAGAACCCTGAAAGGTATGTGAAACTACCATTTTCTACAAATTGGTAAGCCCTTACTCTTTCGCTCTTACAAATTTTCATGTGCTGATATAGTCAGTCAGTTTAAAAATTGCGCGTTAAATACCTCAATTACTTGTAAATAAAAGAATACAATAAATATTTTTAAGCTGTAGCATAAAATAAAAATGGGTGTGTGTACTTATGTACGCGCGCGAGAAGTTATACTTCTTTGGCATCATTAAAAAATAGTTTTTAATTGCATGCAAATAATTAATTACAATAAAATGATAATATTTAGTATTAATTATGTTAAATAATAATATTTTAATTTATATCAATAAATAATACATACGAATAGTTAACCTCAATTATATTGGAGCACTTGAAAAAGACTATAAGCACAATTTTTTTCACTAATATTTACGAATAGTAAATAATATTAATCAAAATATTCAATTTAAATCACTACTGAATATAATTTATTAGCACATATATAATTCGCACTTGTATGAAACTGAAATACGTGTTGTGAATGTAGAAACTAGAAACATGTGGATAAATATTATATATATGAAAACAGTGATCAGAGGCGACGAGCGTACCAACATGCGCGACTAACAGAGGTTCTATTTCTATTTTGTTGGTAGCTTTTTTCTTTCGAGACTTAATGAGCGGTTTAACTTCAACCTGTTACTTTTGTGTTACAGTGATGCGCGCGCATCTTAAAATTTCACTCTCATCATTTTTTCATAATGCGCCTAAAGAAGTATAACTTCAAAAATATATTGATATTGCTATATAATTTTAGATTATGTTAAAGAAATACCTACGGAGTTTGTTAGCTAACATTGAGTTATAAAATGCTAATTCTGACGTATTACAAATAGTGAGGCAGTAAAAACGTTCTTTGTTGTTTTAGGAACAACTAATATAAGGTGGTCTTGACCATAACCCCATTCATTAGTGATATTTTGCCAGTGGCGTGTTGTGAAGTGTTGCCCAGGTAAGCAGTATTGGTTTAAACTGTACCTGTGAATTGGTCACACCCCACAATAGAGCACTCATTGGTCAGCTATAGAGGCATGCAGAGAAGATCATGTGTATGATTGATCAAATAGGGCCTAATGGACGAGAACGTTATTACAGGTACAGTTTTAACAGGGTCTTCTTCCAGTGCAACACTCCACTACACGTCACTGTGTTTGCATACTAGTGGGTGACTCACGTCTCTCCCAAACTCTCTTTACTACCCCCTTAGACCCCTTCATTAAATTATCTAGACCACTAATAATCCATTTTAAAAACCTTATTGTTTAAACATGAGATAATTAATTCAAACTATGGCAAAAATTCATCTTAACTCACTCTTGTGATCTCAAAATGGGAAAGCACCGGGTCAAGCGTTTCTATAAACGAGGTAGGATATAAAATCTGTTTGTACCTCTCAATTGCGCATGCGCGAAATTTTTTTAAATGTATTGGAGCCATATGATAAAATGGGAATGCCTCATCAAAACCCTTTATTTAGAATGTAAGATATAGTATCATAAACCATTCATTATAAAATGCTTTATTTCAAAATATAGCTCACACCAAAATAAAGTGGAAAGATTCCTAAGGGGCTATTTTTTCTTAACAACCGTTTATCTTTATTTATTTTTAAATACAAAAATTGTGTTAAAATATGACATGTCAATTTCAACGACTCTTAAGCATATTTGTGGAGCTTTAAGAGTAAGCTTGATGAAAAAGCGCTCTAGATTTAAATCTACTCTAACAAATGCATTAATATTTGATAGGCTCACAAGATAATAATATGTTAAGATATTTGAGAACTATCGGCGAGCTTTCCTCTCTACGTTGAGATAGAATTTTAGTAGTCTTCTTTTCTCTCTTTCTCATTGACATAACAAAGGGGGGTTGTAGGTGAAGGGAAAAAGGGTAGACCGATAAGCATAGGCAGAATAAAGACAGAGTTCCATAAAAAGACACAGACCAGTATATTTTAAGCCGTGTGGTCTGACAGCGATTGATACTTTCTCGATGGTCGAGGCGCACACCTTAAGTTTAAAACTTTGTCGAAAAGGGGTTCTTTATGAAGTATGGATATGAAAACACTTTATAAATAGTCACTTCTCGTTAATGGTCCAATAATTTATGTATATGATCATCTAGTGCCAATAATATATGTATGCCTATAGGCTATACTTAGGCTAAAAAAGAAAAGTGAGAGTTTAACGTGTGCGGTAATGTCTATCTACTCGTTTTGCTCGTTGGGGGCTCTGTCCCCAAAACCCCCAATGGATTTTCTTGGCAAGTGGATACAAACTAATGTAATTCCAGAGCCGTTTTTTGATAGGTCTTACCGTTTAGTCACAAGAGACCTCAAAAGAAAGGTCCACACCGATTTTAAAGTTAATCCATCATTTTGAATTTTTTATGGGGGTTAGAAATTAAATGTTTTAACTTTTTGGAATTTTCCCGTCGGTTCCAGGCTAGAAGCTATAATTGGCCAAATTTCAAGATTCTAGCTCATCTGGAAGTGGGTAAACATTAATGTCAGTGAGTGGGTCAGACGTGTGGCTTTATAGTAGTATAATATAATACCTCTAACAATTAGGTGAACTCAATCGACTGGTAGTTTCATATAATCACACACAAATGGCGTAAGAATGAACCAAGTGTTGCGTATCACACTGTATTTATTTTCACAACCGTTTTACTCGTGGGTCGATAACAGTACATTTCGGGGTGACTCACGTCCCTCCCCTTTAACTCTCTTTACCACCCCTTTGAACCCCCTCATTAAATTATCTAGACCACTCTGCTTACTGGTAGATTTCCCATACGTTTCATCGGTCACACAGTAGAATTCTTAACTCCGTGATGTCACACAATCAACTTAGGCTCAAAGTAGGGGTGTGTAAAGCTTCGAAACAAACATCAGCTTCGACTTTCGCTTCGAAACAAATTCTGGTTTCTAAGCTTCGTCGTTAAAAGTCTTAAGAGCAAATTACTTCATTTATGTTCAATTTTATCCATTCTGATTGTTTTGTACAGAACAAATTAATATTTATATGGAAAAAATATTAAAAAAATTGAATTTGTCAAAGTAACACAAAATATTACAAAAAAAAGTGCAATAAAACATTTTCCAAGTAATTTTAGTGCATAAAATAACATAAATAACCACAATATGTTTGTTTAAGCATAAAATAACTAAAACTTAATAATATATATTCGATCTTTAATAAAGTCTCGAGAATATTTCATATATTCGATTCGAGTTCGCATCGAATTGAAAAAATGGTCTTCAAAGGCACTATTCAAAGGAACTGTACAAATAGTTCCATATAATATTAGAATAAGCTAACATTAACAATTGTGTACTGCAGGGGTTTTAGGTGGTGAAATACGTATCAAAGCAATTAGTTAGGTATATTTGAATGTGTGTAGGGATATATCTTTTAAATATAAATTCGTAATCCCGATCTAAAATGTATCCTACGCAATTAAAATCTCTTCATGATCAATAAAATAAAGAAAACTAACTACTATACAGTTAATTGTAAGTTACACAGAAAGCAAAAGTTGGAAAACTGAAATGATATATTTGTTTACATTTATAATAGCCACATTAAATAATAAGTATCAAATTCGTAAAAAAAAAAAAAAAAAAAAAAACCTGCCTGGATACGGGAATAGAACTTTGGACCATTGACTTAGTGTGCCAATGTTCTATCACTGATATATTCAGGATTTATCACGTGTCCAGGCAAGAGCCTGTGGTGGATGTGTGGAAATCACCGGCTATCATGACCTATAATTGATACC
The DNA here is from genome assembly GCA_039000515.1 of Timema cristinae. Classification (NCBI taxonomy): domain Eukaryota; kingdom Metazoa; phylum Arthropoda; class Insecta; order Phasmatodea; family Timematidae; genus Timema; species Timema cristinae. The sequence continues at coordinate 18,520,365 of JBCFYV010001001.1, read as the reverse complement.
ACAGACACATGTACAATAATTAATGGTGCAAGCGTTAGTTTTCTCCGTGTTAACCACGTTCATGTACAATGTCAATGTAAGTAAAGGCGGTATAAAGCCATTCCCGAGCTCATTATTAGCTGTAAGGTGACCTCTGGCAGTCTAGGGGTAAGGTGTCAACTTCTGTGCAGGGGGTCCGGGGTTCAATCCTCGGTCCCGGCACTAGATTTATCTGATTGCCAAACCCTTCCTTCACCTCTGACAAGACGTGTATTAATCACAACTTGTGAATGTGTGGAATGCGAGGTCTCCACCATGGTTCGGATCCCACGTTAAACTGTAGGTCCTCCATTTCATCTCAAAATCACCCTACATTTACACATTAGCGTAAGTGCGTGTAACCCGAACGGGTAGTAAAACGCGGTGTTAATAATAATTACTAGCCGACGATATACACACGGCCATAACAGAATCTGCCATAAAATATGACTGGAGATTGACCCTAAGCATGGCACTAATAATTTATATCTTAATGGAAGAATATTGGTTGGGCTAAGCCATTGGTCCCTGGTTCGATTCCTTTTTTCATGTGTCATTTTTAAAGTTTAAAGAATAATTTATAATACAGCTGTTTTATTTCACATGTTTTAATGTTTATTACAATTATTGTAGATCTTTGTGACATGAATGGTGGGGGGAGGGAATTGCACTTCTCTCCTGAGTGCGTCGTTAGCGTGCCGAGCTATTTTTAGGGACGAACAGCTAATTTATTATCATTATCAAAGTAAAGTTGATCTACGCTCGCTGTCAGTGAATATTGATCAATGATTGTCAAGTTTCGTTTTAATGTGTTTCTATTTCGGCCCGCTACTATATTAGTCAAATCGATTGGTTTCTTATACGCTTAGGTGCAATAGTTTCTGTAATAGAGACTTAATCCAATCTGAGGGAAACTGGTAAAGATTTTGAAAGTTTTAAATATATTCATCAGAATTTTTATTGAAAGAGGATGGGTAAACATATTGAGAAAATAAATTCCAATACCCAGCGAATCTAGCCGGGATTCGAGATACGGCTGTTAGAGTCAAACACGATAGCGATCAAGGTTACTATATATAATTTCACATATTCATACGTCAAGCCATATTACTTGCAACTGTCACCTTTCATAGATATTATTAATAGTTATAAAACAACACTAATCATTTTGTGAAATATTATCAATGTTAACCGAAAAATAGTATAGTTGAAACACATTTTAAAAGTTTAGTAAGGGGGAAATATTACAAAATTATAAAAAAATCACTCGAATAAAAGTTGAAATTTTTTTTCAGGATAAAGCTTGTTAATAATTGTTTATATAATAGGTAACAAGTAGCCTAGTCAAAATTCACGAACACAGCAATACAGTAATTTACATATTGAAAGTCATTAAAATGGACATATGGGTTAAGAGCCGTTGTTAAACTACAAACATAAAAACGTTATAAAAATAATTAGGCTCACATTAAATTAAATGTGTAATTCCTTATAAAGGAGAATCTTAAGTGTTTGAGAAGTACTATAATAGTTTTATGTTTTGAAATGTGGATGATTCTAGATAGGCCTACTAATTAAGTTTGAATAGTTTTATATTATTGGTATTGAAACTAGTTAAAACAATGAAATTGGAGAAGAAAATCTAATTAACAAAGAGGTAAAGTTAAATTAAGGAAAAATGTAAGAAAAATATTTAATTGCAAGTATATTCGTTTGAGAAATTTAATAATAAATATTAAGAATAATGATTCCTCTTATCTTAAACCCCGTTCTTATTGGGTCAAAAGGCTACAAGAGATTCATTCTAATTAATTATTTTAACTTTAAGTTAATTGATTTCTCACCATTTTTCAGATAATATGTCTGTATTTTCTAAAGGATTGTTCCTACCATCGTCCTAATATTGTTCTGCCGGTTAAACAAAGTTGCCTCTGACTAATTATTACTTATTACACTCAATCAGCAATGTTCACGATTCTTTATCTGTCCTCCTCAACTCCCTTCGTCTCTTGAATTCACTTATACCCTCCATTTTTCTTATTATGCCGTTCAAATTAAACAGTACATCTTTAATAAAACATTCTAATTAGCCCTGTGGCAATTCCCATACTCGATTCCTCGATATCCATGGTAGGTTGATTACTCAAACTGTTAATTTTGAACTCGTAGTTTTGCTTTGTCCTATTATTCTGTTAGCTCAGTTATAAACTCAATATAAACAAGCCCTGTCTTTGCAGCTTATAAACAACACATTGTATATTATTATTATTATTATTAGCACCGCGTCCTACTATCCGTTCGGGTTGTACGCACTTACGCTAATGTGTAATGGTATAGTGATTGTGAGATGAAATGGAGGACCTACAGTTTAACGTGGAATCCGAACCACGGTGGAGGCCTGGCATTACCCACATTCACAAGTTGTGATTAATACACGTCTTGTCAGAGGTGAAGGAAGGGTTTGCAATCAGATAAATCTGTGCTGGGACCGAGGATTGAACCCCGGACCCTAGCACAGAAGTCCAACACCTTACCCTTAGACCACCAGGTCAGCCCCCCCCCCCCCACCACACACATTTTTTATATATTCAAGTTATTAATTTCACTCAAATAAAAATGACATTTTATTGTGTGTGTAAATAGTGTGCGACTATTATTTTTTTAGTATGTTTATTTTCTTGACAAATATGTCAAACTATAATTTGACAAATATTTATAATAATATTCTATAATTCTGTAATTAGCCTACTAATTTTATATGCTAATGTCTAAATAAAAAACTGACTTTCAAGATCTTTCATTACTTAAAAATAATAATATTTCTTAATGTAGGCCTACTGAACATTGTTATTTTAGTCTTGTTGATTCTTGTTATAATTTGTTTAAATAGCCTAATTGACTTGTTTACATATCTAGACACATGGAAACAAATTAAATAGGTTTCTTTTGATCTAGTTTCTATGCTTACAAATTGAGAATTTATTTAATTTAATGTTGAATGGTATCGAATAGGGTATCGTGTATCAAGGAGATGAAGTGATAGTATCGATCAAGGTATCGGAATCGAGAAAAGTAGATATCGGCCCACCACTAATTCTAATAGCTGTTGTTTTGTGATACATCTTAATGCATTATGCATGGTTGTAAAGCTCTTTGCTAAAAAAAAAAAGTTCGTACAATACATCTAAAAGATAATCCAAAAGTAGTAATAAGTTTTAAATATGATTATTTTGGCGGGAAAATACAGGTTTAGACTAATGATTGTCCATGGAGGATTTCGCATACAGTTTTAAGATGAACTACACGTTTTATGAAATCAACTAATGATAAAAAAATTCTGAGATATCAGTAAAGAAACAGCTTCCGCCCATTTTACTGATGAGTGCAAACTATACACAAACAAAATGAGTGATCTTTATTTTCTGAGATCAGCTAACCTTTATTTCTTGTTCCTTTTGTATAGTGATAAACGCAATTACATCTTTAAATTGGAGATCATCATCTACAGTAAATATGCTAAATGGTGAATATCCTGTTGTTTGTTTGAGGAAAAAAACACGTGTTCACACGAATAAATGCATTCTTAGTATTTGACAATCTGAGTTCGGGCTATTTATTATCAGAAAGGAATCTATAATTTTCATTAGATTAATCTGAAAAATATTTCAATTCGTCCTCTAAATCGACGATCATTTAATTCATTGGTACAATTCCTGTACAATGCCTGCATCAAAGAGGAAATGAGATGAGAACACATTTGTTCGTAGAATTTTTTCAAAATACCTTAGACTACTTTTGATACAACTTTCCAAATTATAAAAAAAAAAAAAAAATCACCTAAAACCCAGTCTTGAATGTTTCACCCGAAAACCTTTTCTTGAGTATACTTCACAGACGGCACAAGATTGATACGAAACAGATTTAATTTGTCTTTGAAAGCTTTCCCTGAACTATTCGTTATCTTCATTACTTTGTCGTATCTTGTGATGTAAACTTCAAGTAATCAAAATGTTTCGTGTCCTATACAGGCACGCATATAGGGTTCAATTTAATGGGGGGAGGGGGGGGAGAAGAAGGGATTACAAAGCACTCAATTTAAATTTTAAATTTAGCAATGTAGGCATACATCTTGAATTTAGTTTTGGTGAGGCATGGGTTTTTGAGGGTTGACCTAGAGATGGAGTGTGTTTCTGTATAACTCGACTACTCACAACTTTGATATTATGTTGATTTGTAGTTATTAAATAAAAATGTGAATACACAAATTATTCTTGGTATAAAAAAAAACAAGAAATATCCAGTTACAGCCGACAACAATAATTACTTAAAACGACTTAATGAATCAGACAATTAACCTATTGTTGGTTATAACATACATTACAATAATAATACCAGCAGTTTTACCTGCAATCTTATCACGCTTAAGCAGCACAAAAACTATATCAAATTAGAACGTTCAACACCCGGCTGAACACTTTTTAATAGTTTTTTTAATCACCACGTCTCAGTACCCGTTCGGGTTATAAGCTTATGTACTAATTACACGTAAATGGTTTTAGGGATTAGGAAGAGTTAAGCTGTGGAAAAAGATTATTTCCTCTCTTTGTAGTGCCCAAACCAAACACAATAGCCGATGCTATGGAGCTCTATATTTATTGGTAGGGTAGTGTACTCCTAAGGGAGTACAGTCCCTGGTGGATCAATATCTGACCGGACTAGCAGGCACCACAAGCCAAACTTCCTGCAACACAGACACATGTAAACTATTGGATAATATTACCCAAGATACCTCGCACGCGCGTTATATCCAGTTATGTATCGATGGTAGGGTAATACCTAGCAACAAACACTATATATTTAAAGGTGTTTCATCCAAATCAATATCACGAAGATTGGGGTAAATTTGGAAACCAAATCCACTACGGAACATTTGAAAAATGAAAGATACGTTTATATAGTCATCAACCTAGCTATCCATCTATTTTTTAATTCTATGTGTTTGGGCGAATATGTGTCTGGGGTTAAAAATAGTTATTTTAGGCTTGATTTAGTAATCATTTTGAAATTAATGATCATCAATTTGATCTAAATAACTATTTTATGGTTAGGAAAGACATGGTGAGACTTTGTGAGACATGGTGAGACTTGTAGAAATGGTCGAGACTTTGTGAGAAATGGTGAGACATTGTGTGACATGGTAAAGTTATGGTACTAGTTGTTGAAACATGGTTTGGCATGTAGAGAGATAGTGAGTGACATGGTGTGACATGGTGAGACATGGTGAGACATGGTGTGAAATGGTGTGACATGGTGTGACATGGTGACATTGAGTGTGTTGACATGGTGAACATGTGAGACATGTCGAGACATTGTTAGACAACTATACATGGTGAGACATTGCGAGACACGGCGATACATAACGATACATTGTGATACATTGTTAGAACAACCTATACATGTGAGACATAGGACACATCTGGTGAGACATTGCAGACAGGCGATACATAACGATACATTGTGAACATTGTTAGACAACTATACATGGTGAGACATGCGAGACACGGCGATACATAACGACGATACATTGTGAGACATGGTAGAGGTATGATAATACATGTTAAGACATGGTGTGACATGGCGAGAGATGGCAAGACATTATGAGACATGGGACAGGGATTCGAACCCCATTCCCCACCATGTTAAACTTAAATTAATATAAATTCTCAGTAGATAGTTGATGTGGAGTACCAAAAATAATAAACGCGTTGATGGTCGCGTGGTATTAGGCGTCAATTTCGTAACAGTGTGGATTGAGGCTGATGAGGAGGCCGGGGTTGGAAACCCAGCTGGGTGAACTGAAGGTGACTTATGCTAAATGGTTTTATGTTCTAGCTCCACTCAAATGCGGGTACATTTCCTCTAAATTCTACCTTTCTCATTCCTGTTAATAAAGTACAATATGTGGATATCCCGGATGCGTACTAAGATATGGAGCATGAAAATACTAAAAAAGAAAGCAAGTAAAAGTGTAATTTACAAAGATTTACCACCATGTATTTTACTAAGTTGTTTCAGAAGGAACTTCAATTACGGCTTGTTAGTTCTAATAGAGTATTACCCCGGGGAAATGATATACAAAGTTGGTAGACCACATACCGAGGGTACAATGTTTGTGTGGCATAGAATGTACCAGTGTGCCAAGGGTGCGTGGTGTTTGTAGACCGATGTGGTAAAAATCGATGCCTACCTTTAGTCTACTCTCGCAATACCCTTCCAGTAATTTAATAACACATTCAGTAGGGTGTGTCCTTATAACGTTCTGAATATGTCTAGTTCACTCTAGTCTCACAAGGTCCTTCCAGTAGTTGGTAACTAGGGGGTGGATTTATAGGCACTAAATTTAAAAAAAAGGCAGGCAAATAGGCACTAAAAACCACAAAAATAGGAACATAAATAGCAAATTATAAAGTAAAAAAGGCAATAAATAGGCACTAAAAAGAAAAAAAAATAGGCATAGTAATGCATAAAAGCACCAAAACACTCAAAATTTGTATATTCACTCTTAAAATCCAGCATACACTTTCCATAAACACATAATAATTACTATTAGAGTTAATTATCAAATACTTCTCAAGATTTTCAGGTGTAAATTTTGTTCTGTTGTCTGACAAAATGTTTTTATACTGTGAAAAACTTCTCTCGACTTCACATGAAGTCATTGGGCAAAACTTCAAACAAGCTATTTCAGCTGAGCTAAGCTTGACTTCTGGGAGTGATGTAGTTTGTCCTTCTAAGATGTTCACAATACTTGCCATCAATTTCCACCCAGGGTTTCGCTGCAATACTCTGTTAAATTTGTCGGCGATGGCTGTGCCAACTGAGCCAGAAGCCTCATTCAGGTTTTATTTTATTCCCCGCATTATCTTCACAGATTTCACAAGAGGCAAATCCCTCGCCTCTAAAACTGTGATTGCTCCAGGAAGATTTCCAAAATTGCTTTTTACATATGCCAAATCCACACTGACACTTAAGCAGGAGATGGCAGCATTTGCTTCTGTAATGGCGACAGCTTGTTCCTCGTCAAATGTTTGGACTACCTACAAGCAAAACGGTTGATAAATCAAAACTCACCATTCTTTCAATATTTTGTGTTCTACAAGTATAACCATTAATTTTTTCCCCAATAATGTGGACGGACAGCTGGAATCAATAAAACTAGTGGTAAACACTCACTGCAATTTTAATTTGTAAACGCACCTAAATATAGTGTATTGTATAATACCTTTTGAATGTCACCCAGGTAATCTGCATAGTACAACGCAGCATGAAGACATGTACCCCAACGCGTTAACACTGGTTGTGGTGGCAAGGGTGTGTTGGGCAGAGCGGCCTTAAATGAGAAGATTCGTGATGGAGGCTTCGAAAACACTTTCTTGACTGTGGAAATAATAACGTTAACATTTGGAAAAGTGATCTAATATCTTCTGCAACCCTATGAACAGCATGCACCAGACAAGTCACGTGAATTAACTTGGTGTAGAATACTTTTAAGCTCGCAGCCGCTTTCAACATGTAGGCCGCATTGTCTTTCAGCAACGCCAAAAACCTTTGTCGTTGTTTTCTGATGGCCACAGGACACCTAATATAAACAAATTAACTTATTTATAATTATAATTTTTACAGGACTAACACTGCGAATCATTAAATTAACACAGTATATATTGTGCAATTACATTATATACTTACGCAAAGCATCACGAACAACTATGGCAATTGTCGAGCTGTTGGTTGCCTCAAGCATCTTTGAAACAACCAAGTGAGGTTTCCCAGGACCCGTAGAGTTTAGTTTTCCAACAACAAAATTTGCAACATATCTGCCACAGCGGTCAGTGGTTTCATCAACAGTAGCCCAGATGTATGATTCTCCAATATCTTCTCGGATTTTCTCAACTGTCTTAAACGAAATAAAAAGAATGTTTACTGTAAATAGTTTAAATCAATAAAATTCAGTTAATATTTTTTATTATAAGAAAGAAAAAACTGCTATTGTAAAAACTTACGGATAAATAGGTTGAATGCAAGTAGTGTTTCCTCAGAGTTGATTCGTCTGGTATCTTCATGTTGGTATATTTGTTGAGAAAAGCATTGAAATCTGGATTCTCCAGCTTCTTCCAAGGTATATTTGCAGCTACCATCGTAGAGCATAAGTCAGCAGAAAATTGCTCTTGGGTTTTATCGGTATCGTTAACTTTAGGAAAAAATGGTTGCGATCCTGTTTTCTTTCCGGAATTATTCATATGTATTGCAATATTTTTGTGTTGTTCTAGGTGATACTTCTTCTCTCATTTACCAAAATATTAAAAATGGAAATTCTCATCCAGTAATATATGTGGATTCTACGAATTAACAAAGCATCACCTAACAAGATAACTAAGATTGCTTTTTTTTCGATCGTAATGTTACGCTTTGGTAAATATTTCCAATTTGTCGTTGAAATCCTCCAATAAGAAATGAAACCTAGTCTGAAAAATAGCAAATAATCGTGATTTACTTTTAAACAGTAGACAATCTATTTAATAAAAGCTATGACTTTCAAAATTAATAATTTCATTTCCCCTTTTGAAAAAAATTACTTACCTCCTTGGAACATGGCTGACAAACAATTATTTTGCCATCCGTTGTGAAATTCCTATCACCACCAATCCACTGTTTGAATAATACACCTTTACACGATTTCTCTTTAGGCATTTTCTACTAGTTCAATAATTTACACTGAGTCCAATACAAAGAAATATTAATGAACAGATTTGCACATCTAACAACAGCGTAATATACACAACCACTGAATGAACTGACACTGTAGTGCGCTAGAAGAAGATCTCTGTTGCCGGACTGACCAGTCTGAACTTATCCGACCACTGGACACATGGGTTTTTCCTACCTATCACGAGTATCCACGTGGAGTAACCAAAGGATTGATGGAGAAGGGAGGGAGGGGGGGCAGCCGCAAGTATTTAGAAAGAAAAAAGAGAGTGGGAGGAAGAGAGAGATAGAAAAAGGCACTTTAAGGCTCCCATTTGTAAAATAGGCACTAAACAGCGAAATAGGTATTTATAGGCACTATAAAAGTTATCACATTATCTTCGCAATAATCGAAAATAAACTTATACCTCAAAAGCCTACTTTTAAAAGCATAGGAATAAAAAAGGCATTTAGGGCAAAATCCTCCCTTATTGATAACACACAGGGTGTGTCCTTATATCATTTTGAATATGTTTAGTTCATTCTGGTCTCAGAAGGTCCTTCCAATAGTTAATAACACACAGGGTGTGTCCTTATAACGTTCTGAATATGTTTAGTTCACTCTAGTTTCACAAGGTCCTTCCAATAGTTAATAACACACAGGGTGTGTCCTTATAACGTTCTGAATATGTTTAGTTCACTCTAGTTTCACAAGGTCCTTCCAATAGTTAATAACACACAGGGTGTGTCCTTATAACGTTCTGAATATGTTTAGTTCACTCTAGTTTCACAAGGTCCTTCCAATAGTTAATAACACACAGGGTGTGTCCTTATAACGTTCTGAATATGTCTAGTTCACTCTAGTCTCAGAAGGTCCTTCCAATAGTTAATAACACACAGGGTGTGTCCTTATAACGTTCTGAATATGTTTAGTTCACTCTAGTTTCACAAGGTCCTTCCAATAGTTAATAACACACAGGGTGTGTCCTTATAACGTTCTGAATATGTCTAGTTCACTCTAGTCTCAGAAGGTCCTTCCAATAGTTAATAACACACAGGGTGTGTCCTTATAACGTTCTGAATATGTTTAGTTCACTCTAGTTTCACAAGGTCCTTCCAATAGTTAATAACACACAGGGTGTGTCCTTATAACGTTCTGAATATGTCTAGTTCACTCTAGTCTCACAAGGTCCTTCCAATAGTTAATAACACACAGGGTGTGTCCTTATAACGTTCTGAATATGTTTAGTTCACTCTAGTTTCACAAGGTCCTTCCAATAGTTAATAACACACAGGGTGTGTCCTTATAACGTTCTGAATATGTTTAGTTCACTCTAGTCTCACAAGGTCCTTCCAATAGTTAATAACACACAGGGTGTGTCCTTATATCATTCTGAATATGTCAGAAATACTCTATTTCATTATCGTTTGCTCATTAACGAAATAGTTCTCATGATATATTCTGAAATTCAAAAATGCTAAAGTATTCATAACATTTGTCCATAAACAGTCGTTTGTATTTGAACAAAGAGAAGGGTATAAGACCTATTGTACGACCACGGACAAGATGGACGGACCAAGTGCAGAAGGACATGGAAGATAAAGGAGCAGTCTGGAGACGTGTGGTTGAGAGAGCAGTTTGGAAAGATCGACAGGAATGGAAGAGGATGTGCCAGACGAGCCGCAGAGGCGGAAACAACGAACGATGATGATGATGATGATGATGATTATGAGCATAAATACCTGGGCAAACCTTTTATTTTCTTCAAACTGACAACATAAAAAATACACTTCGTTTTCTTTCTTCCCATTCAATTTTTAATAAATCTAAAAAAATCAAATCCAAACTTCTAAATGCCAGCTTCTATGTGCAAATGTTTGTGCACATAAGCTATTAATTTAAAAAATTCAGCCCTATATTTGCGGTAGATATCACGCAATTCTCATGACAACCCCACTTAAATTGAATAACTCACCTGAATTCAATAGTCAAACTAACAACTTAATGAATGTTAACGTAATATTCTTCACGGGATCACTATAAAATTTAACAGCGCTGTTTAGGGTGACCTGGTGGTCTAGGGGTAAGGTGTCAGACTTCTGTGCTGGCGGCCGGGGTTCAATCCTCGGTACCGGCACAGATTTATCACCAAACCCTTCCTTCACCTCTGACAAGACATCTTGTGAATGTGGGGAATGCCAGGCCTCCACCGTGGTTCGGATTCCACGTTAAACTGTAGGTCCTCCATTCCATCTCACAATCACCCTACCATTACACATTAGCGTAAGTGCGTATAGCCCGAACGGGTAGTAAGACGCGGTGCTAATAATAATAATAATAATAATAATAATAATAATAATAATAATAATAATAATAATAATAGTAGTAATAATAATAATAATAATAATAATAATAACAGCGCTGTCTGGCAACTATACGTACTACGCATGCCCAGTCAGTCTCAGGGATAGAACGGTTGAGATGGAGGAGGTTTCGGCCGATGGAATCTAATCATACAAAGGAGCTCACAATTCTACCGAAATTACCAGAGTTCAGCACTCAAAAAACGACAGAGACGTTCTTTAGTTTTTGGACTCACAAATGTATTCAATGAGTTACAATCCGATTTTTTTTTAAGGAAGGATTTTCTTTTTTATAGTTATTAAAGTTTCTTGTCTCAGGCGTTACTCTCGCAATAAACTAAACTGCCGATGATAAGGAGATCGGGAATATTATCTCTCTACGCAAATGCTGTTACACCACTCTAAAATTCAACCTTCCTCATCCATTGCTCATTAGCGCAATTAGTACATATGCGTGAAATCTGAACAGGTAGTAGGACATAATGCTGAAATACAAAGTTAAAAAAAAATCATCATATATTCATTAAATAATAATAGTAATAAAACTAAAGTAGAATAATATCATTTATTGACCGCAAACACATATTTTGTTTACCTTTTCTTTCTACCTAAAATCCTACTATATTTTCACTCCTAAACACGCTTGGATATTCTATACAAGAAGGAATGTACAGTCAATGTACCATAAACTTGGTCCAACTTGACCTCTGGTCATAAAAATTAAACAAACTGAGGGATAACTTTCCGCTTTGGTACCTCAAGTTCAAAGAGTCTAGAAGAGAAATTAATCTTAGTCTTTGATTTATTTATGTCTAAGAATGTGGTATTGAAAGAAAAGTATCGATCATTTATATTTTATTCTAGTATCGGATCCGAACTGATACCATATGTAAGAAAGTACTCAAATGAGTAAAATTATCGAAACAAAAATATCGTGGTTAAAAGTATTGGAATCGAAGGGAAACGATCGATATTAGTAAAGTATTTATCCTTTTTCCTCATCCTTATATTATGCTAGATAAACTCTAAGAAGAGATGGAATCCTTTTTACGTCAAATTTCGATCAAAGTTAGCTACAGTAGCCCCATGGCTTCTTTGGTGCTGACTGACAGCTCAGAGCTGAAACTAAAAGCTTTGAAAAGTTACCAGACCAAATTATGTATTCCTACGCCGAACCATATGAGCTGCAAAAACATGAGTTTATCAGCTGTCACTTCCGACAGTCAAAATTTAGGTATATACCTAAATGTTGACTGTCAGCTGTCAGATGTGAGCTGTCAGTAGCACCAAAGAAGCCATGGGGCTACTGTAGTTAGTATACACAATTCATTAAAAATGATCTTATGATCACTTTGGTTTTTTGGTTTAGAGAGAGAGAGAGAGAGGATATCCACTTTATCTTACTACTCCTCCGGGTATACACGCTACTCATTTTAGTTAGGCTAGAGGCATAGGAATTAAGAAGGTAGAATAAAAAGGAAGTGTACTTACATTTTTGGAGAGAAAGAGAGTAAATTTATTAAGTAAAAAACCACCCTTTGTACACCCGGTCGGGTCTTAATACCCATAACTGGCAAACCAGATCATATGTAATGAGAATGACGCTCAGCCCGTGCGCCTACTAGTGCTGGACAGATTATTATTGTTTCGTAAAATGAGAAACATGCACTTCCGTTATATAAAGGTCAAGTATAAATTTAGATCCATCCCTTAAACTATTGTGTCCCATAAAGATAATTTATTTAACCTCTCAAATAATATAATTGATTTATTCTCCCCGTGCTCTTTCATCCTGGTACCGTGCTCTAGTACCCCATCCCCCAGCAAGGAAGTATAACCACTATGGAGGTTACGCGTGCCTTATCTTGGTTCAAGCTTCACACAAAAGGGACAATTCCTTTCTGCTTGTCTCCAAGAAACCTTTTGTCCCCCTTCAATTTCATTCCTTCTCAGCCCGAACATACTCACTCAACCGACGTCATCCAAATTCTGCCGGTGTTGTATTGTCTGCCCCATTTTTTTCTTCCCCTGTGCTTGAGGTAGATTTGATATCTCCCACTCCCTTAGAGCCAGCGCTACTCCTTCCCTCACTTCGCCCGCGAGGGTGACGTCACCGCTCCCAGTCGATAACAATCGTGACGTCACGCGAACATATCGTACAGGGAGAGAACGGAAAGTTATCTGCATTTGAGACAACTTTTTTCTATAATGTTTATTAATAAACTTAACACTACTATAGACAGATTTAGAGAAGAAGGTACTTTTTTGACAGTTATAAAAGTTATAAGAAAATCTTTATATATTTATAGTAAAGTTTTGTGATCAGCAAATGTTAATTTTCATAGATAAAAAATGCCAATACCTATGAAATTACAGTATAATATCATAACGGGTTTGTATTTTATAAAAGTTTCTTCCTATCGGATTCCTACTAAACTAAAGGATAATAGAGCCTCTTTGCCGTAAAAATTGGTGGTCACTGACAGCTATCAGAAAAATACAGTTAAAAGAAATACATACTGTTTGTTGTGAAAGTTTTGACTGCTAAACGTGACAACGAATCAATATATGGTCTTGCGGAAAATATGATTTATCGAATGGATACATTATATTAGATCTGGTAAATTTATCTGTCACTTACAAACACTCCTACAGTAATGGGTAGAGGTTTGAAAATCTCTTAATTCAAGGACTTTCCACACTCCTCGCCTTTTCACTTTCTACATAAAATAATCTACTGAGATTCGAACGCGTGTCCTTTTCACATTTCCAACCTGATGATACTTGTACCTGTGATGGATACACTTGTCTTCCAAGCGTTGTTAAAAGAAACTTCAGCTTCGGGGGAACTGACAATGACGTTATCTTAAGAGGGAAATCTGATAGTTCATCATAAATTTGTTTTAGTTTGTCTATTTTAAGGTTACACCATAATCTCTCTTTTATTGTTTCATATTTTTTTACAAAGAGTAAAAGTAAAACTAAACTTGTCTCACGAAAGGATGGATGTCAAATAAAGATACGTTTGGGAAACACAAATTTGTTTGTTGTTTCTGAGAACTTTTTTGTTGTCATGCGGGCTTTCATGCAGAAATTTACACAATTTGTTTTAACTATAAGAGCTGATTTTAATATTATTAGAGGATTTATTCATGCCAAATAGTATACAGATATACATATATTAGTTATGTTATGCATGTTAGGTCTTGTTTTAACTTAACTATTCGGCGTTTATTCTGGCTGTCCGGATGGTTTTATCCAATGATAACTAACAAACGCGTGGATCAATTTTAACAAAATTTGGCAGGAATATTCTTTGAACCTATGACAAACAGCCCTTCGTTTATCTTGTAAAGTAGCAAGTTTACCTGGCATTATTCCGCTATGTTATAGCTTATAAGATAGGGTCATAGCGTAATTCATCAAGGTAAGACTGCTATTTTTTCGGGGTATGAAGTTTATGTTGTTTTTCGATATGATCATCTTTTTAAAGTTAGCAACCGCTCAAAAATCTGTCTGTTTATTACGCGATAGGTGCTAAGTGCGTGGACAAATTGTACATCTACATAACTTAGATTTTGAGTAGGTTTTAGTAACATTGTGTTAGTTTTTAATGACTTAATCTAGATAATCCCAGGATTTATGAGCAAGAGGAATATTAAAAAAATGACTTAAATTCATCTTAATACAGGGTGTAGGAAAGCATAGTTGAAAAACATTTATTGTACGCCATGTCAGGAGTCAAACCCTGACCTACCAGTACAGATAGTCAAGGACGCTAGTGCACACCTAACTTTACTGGTCGATCAACAGATGTTTTGAAATCCATACAGTAGAAAACACCGCGATGATTGCAAACTCTGGTTATTTATTAAAAAGGTTCTGCACCCTACCTTTATAGCGACTTACCCACTCCTGAACAAAGTCAACTGACAAATAATAGTTTTTTTTTAAAGGGTATGCCACAAGGGTTGGAAATATATCTAGTCTGTAACTCAAATAATGAAGCTTTTTACTTTCTCTCGACATCTCGTTGAGAAATTATTGTGATCGTTAAAAAAAACCGAACTCATGATTTTGATAGATGTCGACCAAACTAAAAAAAGTTATTTTTGCAATGCCATTTGTCTGTCCGTACCTCGGGATAAAACCCAAACTATTTTACCATTCGGTTAAAACTTGGTGTCTGGGGTTTTCATAATGTCCCCCAGAGTCGTTTTTGGAGTTATACATCCAATCCTAAAATTAAGGGTAGTTTACTGAAGGGGAAAAAAACTAAATTTTCTCAAAATTTGCTTTAACGATTTTAATTCAATTAAATATATACTCGTATGAACTGTTTACCATTATAAATAAGATGGCAATTCTTATTATATCATGAAAACTACTTTGAGGGTTCTTTACATATGGTAAATTTTCCAAATTTCATAATTTCTCCGCAACTATTAGAGATACGAAATAACTTATCATTGTAAAATTATAGTAATATTAGATATAAAAATCTTTTATGTGAAATATGTTTTTATAAAACCAACAATTTTTTATTTTTGTGCTCTTTTGTGGAGAGATATGTTTATCTTTTCTCAATTTTTCTGTAACAGTGTTCCTAGTTTTTAATGCCATAGAGTAAGTAACAATGTGTGTATGATCTTTGCTATAGTGTTTTTCAACAATGTATAGACCTATTATTTCCTTTCACAAACTAATGAGTTTTTAGTTAATGTTTATTTTAAGATAAAAGGGAGTGAAAGTCTTTGCGGTGCGCAATACTATTTATTTATATCATATACTTATCGTTACTACAGTTCTAAGAATTTATCTTTGGATCTCAAGTTACCTTAATCATTTATTATTTCTCCTTGTATTTGAAGTTTATATGTCCTTAGTGATCAAGTTAGACAGAAAACCAATTAATAATGTATTATTCAAAAGTATATTATAATCATAGGTAATAACCGTTGTTCATAGGACTTAAGATGTCAGTTTCACAATATAATATGCCAAAATTTAAAAAAAAATGATCTAAGTACTCAATCAACTGCTTACAATTAAAATTAAAATTCTTTGAGATAAGCTAGCTATCAAACAAAATAACTTTTTGAGTGACCGCTTTATTGAAACGAATAACTAGATCTAAAAACTATGTACACTACATACACCATTAATCCTAGGTTAAAATAATTTCCCTGCCATAATTAGTTAAAATTGATCTACGAATTTAACAGTTATCACGTAAAAAATTTCTGGACAGACAGATGAAATGACAAATGCTCGAGCTAAGACACAACCTCACTATGTTCGGTTTATTGAAAAAGGTTTTAAAAAAAATAATGGTCTTCATCCCTAGCCGGTTCATTGATGGGGTGGTTACAATATGAAGGCCATTCATTAAAAATTGTCTTTGTCGCAGAAACGAAGGTGATACGAACCAAAAATATTTATCATACTAATTTATAGAGCTTTCGATGTTTGAATCGTTTAAAAACAATATTAATAATCTGAAATGGATTGAAACAGAATCCTCTAACAATAACACAAAACAAAACTTGTTTTTAAATGCTCTAATACGGAATGTTAACTTCTCCCACGTTGAAACAATGTGACGTGCTAAGCGATAATTCAAACGTGGTTGTATAGGAAGATGTTGAGTGGTATAGTCAAGTCAACGCCTGAAATAAACTAAGATATGTAGACCCGTCATCCTTCACGTACGATAGATTGCATCTAAATCTATTTAACGGCGTTATCTCACTCAGTTTAGCACGTCGCGTATAGTGCAAAAGGAAATAATATAGGAAGCCGAAATGAAAAAGTAAACTATCGCGACTTTAAAATAATAAAATACGAGCCACTAATTTTGCGACATTTTAAAGTGCAGTCACTCATATCGATGGCCCCATGGTACAGCACGTTACTCTCATGTTAGGCTGGATTTCTGGTGACGGAAGATAGAAGCTCGAATCCCAGTCGGGTGTAATGAGGGTGGTTTACCTAAATAGTGTCCCTCCACGCAAATGAGGAAATGTTGAACGCCACTAAATTAAGATTTATCTAACATAGACAGTTGTTATTTACCAGCATGAAGTAAAATGGTGATACTTTATTTAAAATATGGTTTAGTGACGTCTGGTGATTGTAAGCACCCAGTAAGCATACGTTGAATATAATGCGTGTCTTTACCAAGTTTTGTATCGAGGAAGCTATTAAGCGCTAAGCCCTTGGGTAGGTAGGAACGGACGTGTCTAATACAGCTATGAAAAGCTACTAGAGTTACTTTCACATATTCGGACTCCAAGTAATGTAAAATTCAGCCATCACTTTTAATAAATATTATTAATACCTATAATATAACACTAGTTCTATAGTAAAATATCATCAATGTTGACAGGAAAAAAAGTTTATACTTTATGAAAGATGCTCTAAATATATACGCTGTGAAAATATTTATTTTATTTACAAGTAGTGTTTAGAATTTGTGAACACAACTACACAGAATAGTTCACAAAAATTTCGTTTGCATAAATAGCCCAAAATGAAGAATGCTGATGAATAACAGCACTAATCTAACAAGTATTGATATTTGTATGAATGACGGCAGTGTTTCAAGAATTAAGTGTTATTGTTGCAGGCCAGAGCATCAGGTGCTACCACTGTAACTCGGAGTACGATCCCAGGTGCGCGGACCCGTTTGATGCGTACTCCCTGGGCGATGTGAACTGTAGCATGAGGCCATTGTTGGAGCACCTTCAAGACTATCAGCCAGTTATCTGTAGGAAGACCGTGCAGAAAGGTTAGTATATCACATTCAGAGGTTAGAGAGCTCACTGTTATACAGAAAGGTCAGTATATCACATTTCGAGGTTAGGTAGCTCACTGTTATACAGAAGGGTCAGTATATCACATTTAGAGGTTAGAGAGCTCACTGTTATACAGAAGGGTCAGTATATCACATTTAGAGGTTAGAGAGCTCACTGTTATACAAAAAGGTCAGTATATCACATTTCGAGGATAGGTAGCTCACTGTTATACAGAAGGGTCAGTATATCACATTTAGAGGTTAGAGAGCTCACTGTTATACAGAAAGGTCAGTATATCACATTTCGAGGTTAGGTAGCTCACTGTTATACAGAAGGGTCAGTATATCACATTTAGAGGTTAGAGAGCTCACTGTTATACAGAAGGGTCAGTATATCACATTTAGAGGTTAGAGAGCTCACTGTTATACAAAAAGGTCAGTATATCACATTTCGAGGTTAGGTAGCTCACTGCTATACAGAAGGGTCAGTATATCAGATTTAGAGGTTAGAGAGCTCACTGTTATACAGAAAGGTCAGTATATCACATTTCGAGGTTAGGTAGCTCACTGTTATACAGAAAGGTCAGTATATCACATTTCGAGGTTAGGGAGCTCACTGTTATACAGAAAGGTCAGTATATCACATTTAGAGGTTAGAGAGCTCACTGTTATATAGAAAGGTCAGTATATCACATTTCAAGGTTAGGTAGCTCACTGTTATACAGAAAGGTCAGTATATCACATTTAGAGGTTAGAGAGCTCACTGTTATATAGAAAGGTCAGTATATCACATTTCGAGGTTAGGTAGCTCACTGTTATACAGAAGGGTCAGTATATCACATTTCGAGGTTAGGTAGCTCACTGTTATACAGAAGGGTCAGTATATCACATTTAGAGGTTAGAGAGCTCACTGTTATACAGAAAGGTCAGTATATCACATTTCGAGGTTAGGTAGCTCACTGTTATACAGAAAGGTCAGTATATCACATTTCGAGGTTAGGGAGCTCACTGTTATACAGAAAGGTCAGTATATCACATTTCGAGTTTAGGGAGCTCACTGTTATACAGAAAGGTCAGTATATCACATTTCGAGGTTAGGTAGCTCACTGTTATACAGAAAGGTCAGTATATCACATTTCGAGTTTAGGGAGCTCACTGTTATACAGAAAGGTCAGTATATCACATTTCGAGGTTAGGTAGCTCACTGTTATACAGAAGGGTCAGTATATCACATTTAGAGGTTAGGGAGCTGACTGTTATCTAGAAAGGTCAGTATATCACATTTAGAGGTTAGGGAGCTCACTGTTATACAGAAAGGTCAGTATATCACATTTAGAGGTTAGGTAGCTCATTGTTATACAGAAGGGTCAGTATATCACATTTAGAGGTAAGGGAGCTCACTGTTATACAGAAAGGTCAGTATATCACATTTAGAGGTTAGGTAGCTCATTGTTATACAGAAGGGTCAGTATATCACATTTAGAGGTTAGAGAGCTCACTGTTATACAGAAAGGTCAGTATATCACATTTAGAGGTTAGGTAGCTCATTGTTATACAGAAGGGTCAGTATATCACATTTCGAGGTTAGGGAGCTCACTGTTATACAGAAAGGTCAGTATATCACATTTCGAGGTTAGGTAGCTCACTGTTATACAGAAAGGTCAGTATATCACATTTAGAGGTTAGGTAGCTCATTGTTATACAGAAGGGTCAGTATATCACATTTCGAGGTTAGGTAGCTCACTGTTATACAGAAGGGTCAGTATATCACATTTAGAGGTAAGGGAGCTCACTGTTATCTAGAAAGGTCAGTATATCACATTTAGAGGTCAGGGAGCTGACTGTTATTTAGAAAGGTCAGTATATCACATTCAGAGGTTAGGGAGTAGACAGATACAGAAAGGTCAGTATATCACATTCAGAGGGGAGGGACCAGAATGTTGTCTTTAGGATGATCATGCAGGTTTCACAACTATAAAAGTATTTTTAGTATATTATGAGTTTTACATTTCTTTACAACAGGCTAGACGTTAACCACTTACTGACCTAGTATTAGCATGCATTTCATAACTATCCTTTTCCTAATTTCTACTTTAGTGTTTACTAAATATTTGAGCTCACTAACCCTACCAAATGATATCTTGTTCGTAATAATCTCTAAATTGTCGTCCTCAGTCTGCGTTCTCTGTGTGATCAGGAAATGCAGGCCTGCTTTGTCTTCTTTTTGTACAGATATAATAACAATAAATACAAAATTGGAATAGTGATAGAATTATGACCATATCTCATATTAAATTATTACTGTTAATATTACTAATAATATTTAAATTAGGGCCTTAATACGTTTATAGCTAATTTCTGAAACAATAGGAACTTTTAATCAGGATATAAAAGTGTGGGTTAAAAAGATTACATTGAAATACATTTGTTATTGCTAAGCGATGGTCTCTTTTTGATACCGGAGTGTAAGTACTAAGTACTCTTAAGAGTAAACGTACCGACCAAAATATGTATTTGCATTGAAAGTAAAATATCGATATTAGTAAAGTATCGATTCTAAAACATCCGCTTTAGTGGCCGAACAGTATCAGGTGTCAGTCTCGTGTTAGACTGCTCTCCAGATGACTGAGAGATCGGAGTTCAAACCCCAGTCGGGTCTACTGAAGGTATTTTATCTCTAAAATGCCTATTTCCTCATCCCTAGCCCATTAGAGTAATTATCATACATGCGTATAATCTGAATAGGTAGTAAGACGCAGTGTTAATATATATATATGGTTTTTTTCACCCACATCTCAACGGATTGGCACTAAAGAATACTAATATCACAATGAATCTAGGCTCGTACTATGGACAGGAGTGATAGTGTCTTTCTCCCAGAGCATATTTTCTGAACGGAATCTAGTTTGAAGATGTCAATGGAAGCTGAAGGGAGGTGACGGAGGCATAATCTGAAGGCTTAGCGATTGTATTCGGAATTTATTAAATACACTATAATAACAACGATTAAAACTAATTTTACTTTACATTATCCAGTCAGTGAGCAGTTTATTCCGAGTTTTCAACGCCCGCACTTCCGCCTTTATTTCTCCGAGGCTGATAGAGGTAGTTTAGATGGACTGGACTGTTAGCGTTGGCGCTCTGCCATAATCGATACTGTCCCGGCGTCAGACCTCCTCTCTGCTACTACGAAAAGAGTGGAAGGTACTGTTACTTCCCGAACTACGGGGAAAAAAAAAGGGGAGTCTTATCTGATTTCACAGACGAGTGGGATACTTAAGACTCCTAGATCGCGCTATGGTGAACTCCTGATTACTTTTCTCTCATCTGCTTTCACGCGTGAGAAGACTAAATCCTTGTTCCCCACAGGTTGTCATGGGGTGTTTGGTTATCTCTGAAACTAAACCTGGCAACATTCTTTTTTGCCAATGTTACCAAATTGTACTAACAAAATTCCACCAGAATTGATCAAAATAATATAATTTTCCGTTATATTTTAACTAAATAAATCTACATTTTCTAATGATATTATTTTAAACATAGGGCCAAGAATATAAAATGTTATACTACTTATTATGTTAATTAAATCAATACACGCTCAAAGTATAATGACCCGCCTAAATCCCTGTTGCAAATTAGTATTCTAGAACTTCGATCAAGAGAAAGAATACTTAATACTTTAACAAATACTTTTAGAGCACACTTTAAAAGAGTAATAGCATTGCCACTGTTAGACTAAGTTTCCAATTTATTTACTTACTTAGTTCGTAGGTTACTTAAAAATCAATAATCCAAGAAATATCCAAATTAATTATTTTTTACCGCTGAAACAAAGGCTAGAGTAAATTTTTTTTTTTAAACTACAGACTCCCTCAGCCACTATTTGAATATTTTAACCACCAGATCACCTCTGAATAAAAAAATAGATCTCTAGGGGAAAATCAAGCTAAGCTAGCAACACTACCGCTTGTCCTCTGTAAGAATTCTATGGTTAGACGAGGGAGGGGAGCGGTGGAATTATACATCGTCATACCTCATACCTCATACCTCATACCTCATACCTCACCGATCACCCCAAATCTATAACATAAACACTAAATGTAGATACCGGAAGTTTAAACTTCAGCCAATATATTTCTAAGTTTGATCAATTAAAGAATATGTTAACGAGATAAGGATGAAAAGAGTAATTTAAGGCAAGAGGAGGGAGGATGTTTTCCTTATATTAATTTTTTGGGGGTGTTAAATCCACGCCAAAAGAGTCTTATGTGCGTTAAACATTTCCTATAGCGTGTTATAGATAATGTATTATTTTTGTTTACAAATGGCTATTCAATAAAATCCATACTATTACGTATTTCACCCGTTTTGATGTCCGAATGCTTGAAGCTGCCACTTTCGTGTTAGACTAGACTGCCGATGACAGGGGGATCGAGTTTCAAATCTTGGTCGGGTGTACTGAGGGTGGTTTCTCCAAAATGGTTTTACACCCTCCACACAAATTCGGGTGCACTTCCTCTAAATATATCTTTCCCAAGCCCTAAAACCCCTATCGTAATTTGTACATAAGGTATAAACCGAACGGGTAGTAAGATGCAGCTTTTTTTAAAAAAAAAAAAAGGAACTGCCAATTTTTTCAAATCTGAATAAAACATATTTTTCAAAGACGCAGCCAGAACATGTGAGATTTTTTTTTGTTTGTTTTATACTTTTATGCTTGTAAAATGTAACTGTCTCTAATGAATGTTCATAATATTGGTGTTCACATTTTTATGAGGGCACCAGAATGTATTTTTTCTGGCAAGTGTTCTCGTCAAAAAAGAAAAAAGTTGGAAACTTACAGTAAAACACTCAAGTGTCCGGAATAAACTAAATACCTTCATGTGAGATATGCAGATAATACCATTGCAGATGGGTAAAATGGGGGCCGAGCTCCACAAACCTTGGCAACACACGCCACGCCACTGTATTCTGTTTTGTTTTTTACCAGTGTACGGGAAGGTTCGCGTCGTACGTGGTTGCGGTTACATAGAGGAAACTAGTGACCGCGGTTGCATCCGCCGGGCAGGGACTCACGACGTGATGGCCAACTACTGCTCGTGCAAGGAAGACCTGTGCAATGCCGCAAACCCCATCCAGCGCCCTTTAGCAGCCGCCCTTGCCCTTCTCGCGGCGCTGCGGGCCACCGTTTTATAACAATAATAAGCTGACACTCGTGAGATTGTAGATATGGAGATATTACACTACCAAAGAGGGAGGAGAGGAGTGTGACGGAGAGAGTGGGCGCAGAAGGATTAGAGCTATAAACTTTTCACTCTCAACACCGCTTTATATTACAAAGTCTTAGTTTGGAGGGGAAGCTTACCTGTGAAAGAATTAAGTACTCAGTAAAAATATACTAACATAAAATAATTTACAGTTAGTATTCAAAGAAGGTCTATTTGTGAGGTTATAGCATTTATTGTCGTCCCAAAAACAAATTATTTGTTTGGTTATGTAAATGAGGTAGGTAATCTAATTTATTGGAATAGATGGTAGATGCTTGTTTGTTAATCCATTGCCAGAAAGCAATGTCAGTGTAGATGATGTATAAAACTAAGGCACCTTACTATTTATATGTGCTTTACAGGAAATCTGCCATGGTTAATAATAAAGGGAATTTAAAAGGAAATGAGCATGGTAATTGAGATTAATAAAAATAAAGCCCCACTCTCTTGAAACTATCAATGCTAAGAATTGTGAGAGATAACTTTTAAGTGTACCTATGCAATTATTTTGAAATATTTTATATAGAAAGTTTGAGCATATTTTTGATCATACTCATTTTACTAAAGTTAACAATGGAAATTGAAATCATCTCGGCGGAAATTTAACAGAAATGACCAAAATTGATTATGACCATGACTTTTCTCAAAACTAAGACCTTTCAATATGGCAATTAATTTTTATTTGTATCATTAAGTAGTTTTTAAAAAGAACACAGCTCCCAGTGTTGCACCTACACAAAATAGTCATGGAACAAAATGTTTAAAATTTGTATAAAAATGCTACACTATACATTTCCTCCAATAAGAAAAAAAAAAAGTTAAAAAAAAAGTTTTTATCAGTTGCTAAAATTATTTTTACACCCACACACCGTAATGAATTATCAAAAGAGTTGGTAGCTCATACATTATCAACAATACTATTTACATTTACATAATACATGGAAATGTGAATGCTATTGTTTTTTACTATATTACAATAGGTGTATTATGCTGACTATAAATTAACTATTAAAAATACAGATTTGAAATAACTAAACTTAATAAAATGTTTGGAGGAACACATCAAAATGATTTGACAACAAAACTTTGTTTTACTGTTGAAATTTTATTTATCCAATAAGAGGATATTATTTCTTAAAAAATAATGATAAAATATTGTGTCAAAAATAAAATATTTAGTAAAAAAATAATTAAAAATGGGCAATCAGAAAGGTGTTTCCTTAGGTAAAAAGGAATGTGTCATTTTATAAGAAAATATAATATGACCATAACATCACAGTATAATTTATAGGTAATTAATATATTTTGGAAAAGATTTCAAGGACAGTTTTGTGAAATTGTATACCTAAATAAAATGTATTGTGTATGAAAAAATAATGAATACATTTTAATTTTAAATACAAAGTTTTAAGTGTGAAAGGATGCATCTAGCTTTAATGTTGATTACGCTTAATAATGTTGACACCACTTTAACAAAGTTTTCAAAAATAAATTAAATACATTTGAAATATAACTATACTAATGGAATCATTAATTCTAACCTTAACAGTAGTAATATTAAATATTACTAAAATATTGTTTTATTTGGTGTTACACTACCTATAGTTGTACTACAAGTATACTAATATTTAAAGGTAAAAATATAGTAAATTAGTTTATAAATCAGTCATTTTAACTGGCATGCACATATTGTGATTCTCTTTTCCATACACAAAGAGAAAAATATCTGGTTAAAGCTAATAATATCTATATGTCATTGATGATAGTATATTTAATTTAAATCATTATCAAAGAACAATTAAAATCAAACTATTTGAAAAGAAATTTGATAATGTTAACATAGTTTTTGAAATAATTCACAAATGAATTAATTATTCATAAAACCAAAATATAGAGGATATATTTAAATTCCACAAAATATTGTTTTACTTGAATACAATAAAATTTTTAAAATGGAATTTTAAAAATGGGAGCTGTTTAAAAGTTAAAATATAAGACAACATACAAAAAGCTAAATACACAACCAACTTTTAACACCACAAAATGACGAAATGTTTGTTTAAATAAAAAAACTCCACTAATCCAAGATCCAGAGTTAATATTTGAATGTTTTTTATTTCCAACCTAATTTTTTTATTTAAATTAAAACCTGTATGCTATTAAAATTAATAATAATATACAAAAAACTTAAAAAAAAAAATTGCCTCAACTTTAGGAGTAGTGGTCTGATATGTTAAGATCTCTGACATCAATAGTGTTTGTTTGTGTTAAAATGTAAGTAGATACAATATATTTAAAAGGGGATGGGGGGGTTGTTGATTTTTATTGTTGATGTAAAAAATTATGAAAAATTATGAGTTTAAACATCACTTCATTTTAAGAATACACAGACCATCCATACGGCCACCTAGATGTAGATTAATAAATGCTATTTTAGTATATGGACACGAATATGGAGTTGTTTCTTCAATAAAATAGCCATACCGATGTTTTAATTAAAAGATATATCAACATTTCAGATAATTTTCTAATGAATATGTAATAATAAATTTGGTTAAGCTATTAAATTAATTTACACAACACAAGTGCCAGAAGTTGTTTATAAATTCTGTTTTTGCTAGTTTTTGTATTCATATGTATTCATATATAAAGTATACATAATGGTACATCTTTGAATATGAAGAGCAAATATGAATTGACATTTATATATAATTTTAATTTTCTATTATAATAAATGAGTTATCAAATCAATTATTTTGTACAATGTGTAGGCTACGCAATAGCACAGTGCTAACATAATTTATAGTAAAAAATAAAAACACACATAAATTTATTTCCTAAATATATTTAAACTAATGTGTTCTTTTGTAGATAATTTAAACAATGTATGTACCAGTTTTAAATATGAATTAATAAACAGTCAGATATTAAGCAATATAATAAGCTCTTTTTCAAAATCAAATTTGGCAAAGCAATTATATTGAAGAAAAATTCAGTAAAGTTAAAATAATACTAGGTGTGTTATATAAATCTAGGTAAGAACAACTCTGAAAGTAAAAAAAAGCACATAAATACTGCCATAATAAATAGGTAATCAAGATGTTCATGAATATTGTTTACATTATTTCTTCACACTGTGAGTAATTAAAATATTTTGTGCATATATATGTAACTTTTTTTAAAAAAATAATCCATATGTGTCATAAATAAATTATTTAATTGTATTTTTTTTAATTCTCATCCAATATTCCACAATGTTTTAACCTTATTAATATTGTATATACATTATAAATAGCTGTTGGTATTTCAACTCAATTGCAAATGAATGAAAATTATTAATGGTAATGTCACATTGTACTTTAAATTTATTCAATAGTTCAAAAGTAAGATCCATTTTTAGTATCAATATATCTTATAGTTGATAATGAGTGTTGACAATGAAATGGTTGTAAATTTAAAAAAAAACACTTTGTATTTGATAAAAAGTGAACTCAAGATATGTTTAAAATAACGCTAGTGTAAATAAATAAATAATACAACACAATCAGTACTCTAGCAAGGAACACAATATAAATGTGTTACTATTTATGTTTCTTAATATAATAGGTGGTATTTTAAAGTTATTTAAATGCATTTAATGATAACTTTCTAGCTTCTATAGGTAAAAGTATTTCCAAATATTTCAAGGAGAGTATGAATATACTTTAAACAAAATATTTTAATACAAGCAGTAATTTAAATATAATATTTATACACATATATATATAAGATATATTGATAATAAACATGCTCTCTATCTAGTTAATGATAATATTATTAATTCTACACTTGCAACAAGTTGATGTGATATGTAGGCAAGATATCACCACTACTAAAAGACAAAAAAAAAGTAATCTAGGGCCTAGAAATAATGAAAATAAAAGTAACTTTTAGAGTGAACTAATAATGAAGAATATTTGCCTTGTCACCTTAAGCCACCACTCATTCTAATTTGTAACTTTTTTTTCCTCATGTTATTTTTTCTGTTGGTACTGAGCTTTTGGTATTGCCTCAATATTCTATGTAAAATGATATGTAAAATATTTATAAAGTATATAAGTATGGGATCAGCTATAGATGGGCCCTTAAAATAACCAGGTACAAAAGTTTCAAATTGAACAACAAAAACTACTCCAAACTACATCTAAAATAAGTAAACATCAAATCTACATCTTTATCATCTCAATGATATTTTTGTAAAAATATGAGAATTTCTCAAAATTCAAACAATACAAACCTATGAAAAAACTACAATAATTCATAACATATAATCCTCTTGAGTACTGTACTTTGTTATGTTTTGGGCGTGTCTGTACAATTTACTAATGACAAAAGGGAACTTTTAAAATCATTTGTTTGTGTACATCCCAGTTGTTACAACACAAATCCCATGAGCTTTTTAATAAAGGTTGTATATTGATATTTTAGTCTAATGTTAGATGTATACCAAAAAAACATAAAAATAACTTAAAAATATAATATAATATTGAGAGCAGTTGTGCTCAAATTAAAAAAATATCTTTCTTGAAGTAGTATTAGTTTCAGCAAGTATAATAAAGTGCAGAAAAAAACATAGGTTTGAAATATAGCCTATGTGAAAGTAAATTAGTTTATTATTAAGAATGTGTATGTAAATAATATTGTTGACAACTCAGCTTTTGTGTTGAGATAAGAAAAAAAAATCAATAAAAATTAATTGAAAACTAATATTGAAGAGTACAGCATGAGGCAAAAGTTAGTATGCATTTTAATGATAACTACTGTATGAAGTAACTTTTGACACAGACTGAACTTAAGCTCTTACTAGTAGTGTAGTGCTTTAATAAGTAGACAGAAATGTCCCATAAAATAAAATATTGGAGTGAAATCAGATTGAGTTGTGGTATCAAGTTTGAAAACCCTATTGAAGCTCCATTCTTCTTTTATATATATCTAAATGAGATAGTACTTGGTGGGTAATTGTGTTTTTATGTTTAACCTGCATGAAATAATTCCTTGGGCCTAGCCTAATTAACCCAAATATGTAACTAAAAACACAATAATTGTATGGAGTTTTAAAAATGGCATCAAACTAGGACTAATAATAACATAAAATAAAGATCCAAGCTATATCTAGTAGTTTTATACAAGACTTGTAATAAGCACAAACAAATGGTTATAGAAATATAAAACTTCGAACATTTAAAAAAAGGGAATATGTAATAATAAATAAAACAAATAATATAACTTTATAACAAGAGTCATAAACAGAAATGGTATAAACTAAGAATACAGATTTATAGGTTAGAGCAAGAGCTTAAATGTATCAAGCAGAAATGTCAGTAGTCAAGATATAGGAGGAAAAAACAGTACTTCCAAAATGGACATGCACAATAAAGCGAAAAGGATGTTATGGACATTAATAATAATTATAAGAAGGAGTTTTAATAGGAAATAGCATTATCAAGTGGTAATGAACATTTAAGTCTAAGAGTACATGTATGCCAAAGAGTGCACAAATTACTCATCCCTCCTATCTTGAAATAACGCACATCGCTCATGGAACAATCTGTGCATATCGAGAAGATTGCTCAATGCACTTTGTACTCGGCTGGGGAAGACTGTATGGAGCATTCGTGCTGAATTGTTTCTTAAACATCTTTTTATTTAATTTAATTAAAACATTTTTAATATAAAGAGCTTTAATTTTACTTTTAATATAGTTACTAAAATAAAAAAAAAAATATCTTTGACAGCAGTAGTGATGATAGTGATGACATGTCAACGGCAAAATTTTACTTCTTAGCCAGTAATATATCTAGGCAATTTAGTGCACATGCTATCAATCAGAAGAGACAAAGACTGGGAGAATTTCATCAATTATTCACTGAACTCAGAAGTGATGAAGAAATGTTTCACAGCTACACAAGAATATCATTGGAAACTTTCACTTAGATATTGAATGACATTGAGTCAAAGGTTAAATCACGACATTAGAATAACTACCATGTTAATCCTATTTATAAGTTTATCTTTCATGTCCCTCATTTCCTTCCTAAAATACAATCAGTCTGTAGACAAACGTCAAAGTAAAAGTAAAATTGACAAAAGATGAAATAAAATGTGCACTCAACAAAACTGAGGGTTTACTTTGAACCTTGAACCAACCAATAACAGCACCAAGCACATCGCACAACCCTTCAAAAAACAAACCAGTTTGTTTCTTGTGTCTGGTTGGAGTGAAGTGTGGAGAGTGAGGTGCTCGGTATTCACGTTTCCGTTACTTTACATGGGTTTGTTTCTACAGCTTGTGCGATGTGCAAAGATAGGAGTGATGAGTGATGTGCACACTTTGTGGCAACCATGCACTTAGCATCAAAACACAGATGCTAAATCAGATGTGCTAATTGACTAGCTGTTCGCGCCAAACCTCTTCTTTCCACTATAAAGCCACACGCGCATCTTACAGCTTCCGGGTACAGATAAAATAAATCACAATGCACAATGTTTAAAATGAAAGGTAAAAGTAATAAATTTAGATGACGCTAAGATTCCAACAAAGACTTTACAAGAATGAAAACTACTAGATTTAAAGGTTAAAGACCTAGAAATGAAACTTTGGTTATGATTTGGACAACATATAATTAACATTAAACCCCACACTTTCTTATAATGAAACGTTTGATAGTAATATAGAGATTAAATTAGGCTTAGAAAAGAATAATACACTTTATATGCTAAAGGCTATTTATTAAAATAGGCCTAACGATTGGAAAACATTAATGTGCAACATTTTTGGCTGCAACTCATGATTTCCATATGTTCCAAATCAATTCTATAGCGTTAAGTGACGTGACGATCTAGGGGTAAGGTGTTGGACTTCTGTGCTGAGGACCCGGGGTTCAATCCTCGGTCCCGGCACAGATTTATTTGATCACCAAACCCTTCCATTCACCTCTGACAAGACGTGTATTAATCACAACTTGTGACTGTGGGGAATGCCAGACCTCCACCGTGGTTCGGATCCCACGTTAAACTGTAGCTCCTCCATTTCATCTCACAATCACCCTACCATTACACATTAGCATAAGTGCGTATAACCCAAACAAGTAGTAAGCCGCGGTGATAATATAATAATAATGGGTTAAGGTTACAATGATATGGAGGTAACCCAATAACACTGCCCATGTTGTTCGCATAAATCATTAATGCAAAGTTTGCTGAGACGTACATCGGCAGCGGACTAGCATGAAGAGCTCACTTTTCGTCATCTGTTCTTCATATGCAATACTATTTGTGTCCAACGACAGCTGCAATTCAGCCTTTTGTGATTCCATTGTTATTGGCTTATTATTTGAACAGTATGATACGGTGCATTATCTATCACAATTAGGCTATTTTGATAAAGGTTCGGATAAGTTTTTCTTTCATCAAATTAGAAAAAAAAATTGAAATTCATCTCAATGTGATAGTCACAATTTTTTGTTTTTTTTTATTTGAAAATAAGAAATGCATTTGATACAAATCCCTGCTCTAAACGGAATTAGAGAATAATCCACCTCCGTCCTGCACCATGATTTTTCAATACTCCTGTTGTTTCTGGGTCTTAACATTTACTCACACTGAACGAGGGATGAATCCAGGTTTCCGTCAAGATATATCACAGGACATTTTGGTCCCTTTATCATTTTATCTCATTCTTCTTAAATATCCATCCTCCACACAACTATTTTATTTTTCTACATTATAATTAATATTTTATTTTTACACCTTTTAAAGTTAAACCCCAGGTTTTTCAATACTCTTTCTTCTGAAAGTTTCTTTGCTCCCAGTGAAATTGATTTCTTCTTTTACTAATGTTAATAATTTATATTAAAAGATGGTACTTCCTTTTTAACAATGTAGAATCTCTGTATAAGTCGTTGAATTACACATAAGTTAAAAGTATTGTTTGTCCCCCACGTGCCATATTTATTTCCCTTCGAATTTTACAAATAGTACACTTTGATTTTCCTGTAGCTTCTGCTGCAAATTTTGTGACTCTTTCAACATGGTGCTTATAATGTCCCGATAGTTTTTAACTCTCAAAAAAATCAATTATATTTGCGATAATTCCGCATCCTTCTCTATAAATAGTTGGTTTAGCACGCTTATTTGAATCTATTTTAAAAATACTTTATGTAGGTACCTTCTATTTAAAGTTGATTAGGTATCCATAATGTTTGTCAAAAGAAGTAAAAATAAAGTAAAAACATTCTACACAAAACAACTGAAGTCCTAGCCTATTGAACTTATAAGCCCCCTGGGTAAGCTGACTAGAGTGTATACGCCAGAACGTCAAGATTAAAACTGACGACACGTATCACTGTCGAGTTGAAAACTGTTGCACTGTTTGGGAAATGCTCTTATTTATTTTTACTCCAACAGTTTCTTTTTAATTCAAAATTGAATAATTTTGTGTTTTTTAAAGTGTATTCCCCTTCTCTTATTGTTTGATAAAAACAAAAATGCCAAAATATTACTAAATTATTGTTAAAATTCTATTTAAATGTGTGACTATAGAAGATGGAAGAAAGAAAGATGTCACCTATGTGCATTGAATTTCCCCCACAATACAATACTCCTCTTTCCCTTGGCGAGCTTTCTTCATTTAATTTACATTTACTTTATTTATTTTTATAATTTACATTATAAAATTATTAAGCCTTGGACCACCTCATGAAGAAATGATCAGATATTTTGATAAACCTATTTAAAGACCACCATCTAAAACTATTCAAACGTATCTCATAAAACTATTAAGAAAGATATGTATGTACATAAGTGTAAAAGAAAGTTTTGTGAGCGTTTTAATTTGAGAAATAGGTGTATCTTTAAGAGAATAACTGAATAATAAGCTCGCTCTACTTTGTTAAGACAAAAAACTATTGTCAGTTTAATTTCCTCAGTGAAATATGAACAAGACAGTGATTCATGGACTGTTCTTGATAGGCCTACAAAGATGACCAATTATGGAAGATGAAAGGAATATGTCAATAGGTGGTACAAAAGACTCAAACTCAAAGATTGATTTTAGCTTTTAAAAAAAGTTTTATTTACAAGTATATACAAATAACAGAATAAATATAATGCCAGTATCTTTAAATGATGCTCATTCCATATAAAACATATTTACACTACAACCATAACAAAGATACCAAGATTCCAAATTTACACAAAAATTAGTAAGGGTAATTCGACAAGCAAATAATGGTAATATACTTTGGCCTGCACTTGAAGCAAAAAAATTGTCCACTATAACATACCATACCAAATACAACCAATATTAATAATGCAGATAGTTAAATTTTATTCAGTAATTATCTTTTCATATTTGTTTATTTACAAATAATTACATTCAAAGGGACTATTGCTTTGATACAATTGTACCTATAATTATTCTGTGAAGCTTTAAAATGAGTCGGCAGCTCTACACATACTCCTATGTAACCATCTGGTATTAGCTTTCTTATAAAAATATAAAAACTAGTAAAATATACTCCAAACATGTAAACTTTAAACAAAAACAGATTAGATTTAATAGGTGCACCAAATATGTACAAAGTGTTTTTGTATAAAGTTCAATCTTAGTTTGTTAAGAAATGTATATTTAATAGGAGTGGAAGAAGGCAGTCTAGACAGCAACACAAAATAAAATTTAACAAAGCTCACAATTCTGCAAATATTTTGGAACAAAAAAAGGGGCACTAATCAACCCCTAAAAATAGTATGTTATAGTGTACCCGCAAAGCTCTCAGGAAGTGATGAATATATTACCCAATCTTCTTTAAAATTTATCCATATTTTAACTTTGAGTTTATAAAAAAAATATTGAGGTTTTTTTAAAATAATTTATTTAATAAAATTTAACATTAAATTAATTTGCATAATTAACTCAATGACAAACTTAGAACAAAGCTTGGTCTAAACATTTTCAAAAACTTGAGCACAAACAGAAACTTCAATCTTTGAATGGTACCTAACACCCAAAGAAATGTCTGTTGACCCCATAATGCCCGACAACACCAACCAGAAAAGTACATTTGCCAACAGTTTGGTTTTTAAGTTTATTAATGTTGTTATCACCATGTCAATTGTGTTGATGATGGTGGTGAAAGGTATTATGCCAATACAAATGTCTTCAAACCTATTGACCCTTATAATAAGATTCTTGTGCAAAGTAAACAAAACTGAAACTATTTAAACTCACACAAAGCGGACTCAGAAGGTCATCTTGAAATCCTGTGATTGATTTAGAACACATCATGAGACTACGTTTCTGTTCTGCTCGTTTTTTGGCAAATAGGTTTATCAAGAGTAATGCCAACACTAAAGGATTATAAACTTATAAAGACTGTACTGTATTTACAAGAATATTTACAAAAATTACATTTATATTTGGTAGGATTTTATTTTAATAACAATATTAGAGGTAAGAGAGTTATGTTATAATTAGTTATTATTTCTATGTTTCTTAGTTACTAGGACCTGGAATCTTTTAATTGTTATGTAACTCAAACCAAACCGTATTTTGACTAATAAATCTGCAGTTGAACTCCTCAACTAGAATTTGAACATTGCATATGTATTTTAAGACCTTCATCAAGGATCGGTTAGAGACCTTTAGTATGACAAAGCCTTCGTTTACAATTACCAACACTTAAAATTTAAATTATATTATACAAAATAATATGTTGCTGATATTTACTAACATTAGGAAAGTTTGTGCATGCATATGTGTGTGTGTGTATATATAAATAATATTATCCTTGTCAAAGGAGTCAAAAAGAGTAAATACAATTGCACAAAGAATCACACTCAATGCAGATAAAAAACTATACAAAAGTATTTTTATTGCACCATGAACTATCTGTGAACAAATTTGCGGCCTAAAAATTATTTTCTACTCAAGAGCTTTTTTTAAAATGAAGAGAGATACCACACTATGTATGCACTTGCAATAAATAAATCAATCAATCATCAATCAATCGAGCACAAGTCATATAATAAATGACAAGGTGATAGTAGTTTGCATTACTTAGCATGCAACACATTTTGTTTTATTGTTCAAGAGGTGATACCAGCATTGAGAGTGCTTTTAACAGCCCCTTTTTCTTAAGACTCCATACATGTCAAAATTAACCGGGAAATTGAATAGAAGATTACATCCTAACCAGTAAGGACTGTCTTATATGACTCTTGGACAAATATTAATCTGGTAAATAAATATTTATATCTGGTGGATAAGTTAAAAGTGTGTCTTATGACTGCCAGATAAATTGAATTTATCCATCACATTTTTATCAGGCAGTTTAAGTACCAGATAACTTTTATCTGGAAGTTAAAATGGTTGCCATAGTGGCGCGTTGTTTTTAATGAAGTTTCGCCATCAGAAACTGTTTTTAGGTTAAAACTTGGTTCACGTGTTTAGTAAGCACAAGCATGGGCTCTAATTATATAACTTTATAACATTTAATTCAAACTTGTATATAAGCTGACACGCTATCTGTAGAGTTATAGTTGTATAAGAACCAATTATTTAAATGTGAGTAAAATAAATGAAATGTTGTAAACGTTGTACCAAACTATTGCCCACAATTTGGCAGACACCAAAATTAGTGCTTGCAAGACATCTTAGCTTCTGCGCCCCCTTGACGCCATGTTTCTTCACGCTCATTTAGCTGCCATTATTAACAATGTTGAGCATCTCACCAATCGCTAGGTTGTAGCGCTATCAGCAGAGATTATACGCATGTGCGCATCATTAAAAACAGTACCAACCTTGCGTGTTTTAACAACTGGAGCTAAAGTAAAGAACTAAAAATCCTTTTAGTGATGCTCTTGAAAAATGAACATGCTTGGTAATTCCAAATTTGAAAGGAAACAAATAGGCGAGCTTATGACGTTCCTACACCAAAGCTAGTTTTGGCTTGCAATCCAAATAAACCTATAATCCAAAAAGTCAAAATATAAAAATCTTTTGAATATGGAGATCCAAAAAAATCACATATAAAGACTTATGTAAAATGAGTAAAGGAGTCATTTTGCAAGAGTTTAGTATAATTCTGTACATTATCATTGGAATGTTACTTGTACCACATACTCTGTAAGAAATATATAATTTTATATTTTATTCCACCTGGACAGCCAAAAAGCATAACACAATGTGAGTTAATGTTTCCATTTTTCTTTTAAACTTCTAAATAATAATTACAAAATTATTACTCTAAAGAGTTTAATGACTATAAAATAAAGGAAAAATTGCACCAAATGGCCATTTTAAATTCAACAGTGAAAAGAAGATAAAAGGACAAAGCCTACACACTTACCAGAAAAGTGTAGGCCTCTAAGTTCACAATTAAAAACACAACAAAACACATGATTATGACATGTTCAGAATAATGTATTATCTTCTGTACTATACCCTGAAAAGTTCATAATTGTGTGTTTTTAGTTGCAAACTTTGAAGTCTAGTTTTCTGGACACCTTAGCTCAGTTGGTAGCATGCCTGCATAGTAAGCTAAAGGTCCTGGGTTTGATTCCTGGTATGGTTGAAAATATGGGTTTACCCTTTCATATTGATAAATTGACGACCAGGGACTGGATGCTGTGCCTATCCTAGTCTTAAGATAGATTATAAGACGTATGTAGCTACGATAGGCTAGCAAGCCAGAAGTGGAATATATAATTATGGTTTGAATAAAAAAACTGACTCAGGCCACAGGCTGGAAACAGTAATGATGTAATAATATAAAGTTTTCTAGTAAATATGTAGAGAGAGGCAACATCAGGCAAATTATTTGGGGTGGTTGTATCTAGAGCTGGTAGGTTTCTTTTCATGTAGTGTTTGCTATCAAAGATATACCTTATACACATCCTTTCCATCAAATTTCATGTGGGTCTTTTATATTTATCATTCCTATGCATGTGTACAATCAAACATTACCCATTTTCACTTTCTATCTACCTTTTGGTTTTTTAGTTGCCTTTAGTTTTTAGGAAGTTGAGCTGCACTCCCTCCCGAATAAATTTGAAAGAATAAAACCTATACAGAGATATAAATCTCCTTCATTAAAATTGGGCTTGAATCACAATTACCATTTACTACATTGTAAATAAAGCTAACCCATTTGATTTATTTTGGTTTGGCTAATAAATGATCCTCTTTCTCAATACAGTTCTGAATGCATATCTTCCAGATACATTTAGGATCAGTCAGGTTGTTAGTTGATACCCATGGTCGATAACATGTTGCCTGGTTATTGATTCCAATCCCAAATGGACAAAGTTAAGTAGAATGTAATGAATTTTTGATTGTCAATTTGTTGGTATCACACAATAATAGCTTTCATAAATTGAAAACTGAAAATAAAACAACCACAAATCATAAATTATGATGGGACACAAATTATCGCACATATAAAACACTGTTTCTTTGTTTTATTTCTATAGTTCTTTGTTATTATTACACACCCAAGAGTGAATAATATTGAGGCTTTTAAAGTGTATTAATTTCAAATAATTGTATAGTTATTGACTACCATGTGTGTTGAACTGTGATCCAATTGGTTTTAATCTTTTCCTATAGACATTACATTTTTTTATTTGATCAATATAATTTGAAATTTTAATTTGTTAATGCATGAAAGGTTAGTTTTTTTTAGGTGGTATGTATCCTAAAAATTGTTTTAAACGTTAGTTTGTGAGGTCATCTAACTTTTACACATGAGTGTGGCAGTTGTAAGTGGTTTAGTTGGGATGTATACTTGTGTGATCTTGCATCGTATAGTCTCATTTGTAGACGTACAAGATTTCTTCAAACAAGATAAAAATACAATTGTCTCATTTGCAAGAGTTGGATTTGCTAAGAAAAAGAAAAAACAACTGGTTGATACCGATTAACAGGTTGATTTTGTGGTAATTTTCAGTTGATTGTGTAAGAACACTTTTTTTGTCTTTAAAAGGAAATCTAGGCCCCTACTAAATTCACAAATATATCAAGTAGGACTCCTTGCAAACCATATAAGAGTGTGACCAAAATAACAATAATCTGTCATTAATCAGTAATGTTACAAGAAAATTAATAGTTTAATAAGACAGAAGGTTTTACATATATTTTTATAGAACTATGGGGACGTAAGTATTTGAGGAAAACTTGAATTGATGGGTGATCATGGGAACGTTAATAAGTTTATTAGTCGAATGAGGTCCAAAAATGTTGCCGACTCATGACGTAAATGATTATCGCGTGCTTGTAAAAACGATATCTATTCTTTGGGATAAACAAGGTGAGTCAAAAGTCTCCCCATGCATAGGGATTTTTTAAGGCAAGTGCCTATAGAGATTATTCTTTTGTCTAGATCAAGAAACTGTTAGAGATGAATTCAATAAATGATACTCCAAGGAAAACAAAACACACAAGAAACTGTTGCCAAACTTAGTGAGAAGTTCTGAAAGATCGGAAGAGTGACCAAACATAGGCATGGCCGTTCAAAAACATCCACCAATGAATGCATATCGGCCAAGGTACTGGCAGAGTTTGAAACGAGCACAGTAATGATATCCATAAAAAATTCAAATTGTGCCTGCTAACTATATATGGAGACTTTGAATCATTCTGTAGTTTGAGGTGTGCCATGTGTTTGTGAATTAAAACATTAATGCATGGGAACATTTTCTTGACAGAGTGAATTTACCTGTGCAATTAGTTATTATAATATTAAGTTTTTTATAGTAATGGAAATGGATAAAACTAAAGAAAAAAGGAAAATAAGCTAATGAGAGTGAATTTGATGAAGAAAGCCCACCTAGGGAAAGAGGAAACATGTAGGAAGAAACAAATACAAAAAGGTTACATTGCTTTCTTCATCAAATTTACTCTTTTCAGTTTATTTTCTCTTTTTCTTTAGTTTTATCAATTTCCATTATTATAAAATTATTTAGCCATTGGGCCCCCTCATTTTTAAACAATATTAAGGTTTTAGTAGTATCAAGTGGTATGGTAAATTGATTATATAACATATAGTGAGGTTCGGTCAGTCGAGCAATTTTACTGATGTTTTAATGATTTTCTGTGAAAGTTGCTACAGGTTGAGGAATATCTTTATTTCTAGTGGTCCTGAGGTGGTTGCATGAAATGATGAATCTATAACTGCAAAAAGGAAAAGTTATTGTGGTAGGCTTGTTTTAGAACGGTTATTTTTGATATTTTAAAGGGTCATATTGCAATTTTGTATGTGTCTAACAGGACATCCAAAACCTTGAAGAATTTAATAGTAACACATGTTTTGCCTAGAACAGTTATTTGAATTGATCGCTGACAGTGATATTTTGCTTCCAGATGTTAGAATCGTGTGTCGCCATATGTTCATTGTACCGTCAACCATCAAAAGAACTTTGTTGATCTTAATAAAGGGACATGTATAAATAATGTTGAAGGATATTGGTAAATGATGAATGGCTTTTATATGAGGGCTTGAGGTGTTCTGTTTTAAACAGATTTTTGAGCATTTATAGTAGAATAGTTCATGTGGATGGATGTTTATGAGAAATCCAATAATGACTCACTTTCAACCATGCTATAAAATATGGCCAGAAAGTATCCTGTCACTTTTTTTGTTAATTGATGCATCATCTTTAATATATATATATAGTATAAAAAATTGTTTTGTCTGGGAAAAAAAGTGTATTAAATACTTGATATTTTGTATACAGTTCTTCATAAAATTAACTAAAGATGGGTTTGTTTGAATGGTTTCTAAATTTTTACCAGTTCTGGTTGTATTATTTCAGCCTTCAGCTCTAAATTCCCCTTAATCTCTCGAAATGATCTAAATCTATTTAAAACCCATATTTTGAGTCAATAAGACACATTTTTGAGATTAAATTTATAATATTAGTAAATTAAAGGTTATTGTTTGTATTCACTAATATTTTTTAAAAACTTGTACAGCAATTAAATGAGAAAATACTTTGTAGGCAATGAAAATGATTCTAGTTTTTAAATGAAGTATTGGCGGAACGTGTATAACAAAGAACAAAATTGACCCATCCTTAAAATAATTAACAAAAATATACATTTGAATACTCTTCCAGGCTTTAATAATACTGAATACTAATTGAACCCTGAATAAACATAACATATTATATAAGTAAAAACCTAGACTCAATCTAATTAAATATGTTCTAACTTACATTTAATATTAGTTTCTATATTTTGGAAGATTTACAAAACGCCAAGCCAGACCAGAGAATAAATATCACAGAGGTGTCTATGAGAATATTGTTTAGTGTGCAAGAGGAGACTAGAAATGAGACATATTAACATAAGTATTAGCAATTTTTAAATCAATAACTTTGCATAATTTCAATTGGTTACTATCATCATCAAGATATTCACAGTATATTAAGATTGATATTATATAAAACTAAGATAAAATTAACCTTGTTAATTTTGGGACAAACAAGCTACATTCAATCGCTAAAAATCATGCCTGGTTTTACGAGAGGGTCTCCGCAAACTGTTGCAAAAAAAAAAAAAAAAAAAAAAAAAATCAGGTGTGTGTGAAACTTTGAAACTTCAATTTGGCTTCAAAACAAACATCAGCTTCAACTTTCCTTTGAAAAAAATTCTTTCTTCGAAAATTACAAAACTTTGGTGATGAAAATATTGACAGCTAAAATACTCTATTTATCGCCCAATGTTTGTAATGCTGAGCTGTTATCTGTATTAAAAATCAATATGGGGAAAAAACTCAAGTAATTGAGTTGTAAGTTGTGATAATATATTGATTTATCAGAATAAAACAAAATATTACAAACAATTGTGCAATGAAATATTTTACAAGTAATTTTGATGTATCAAGTTATATAAATAACTACAATGTAATATTTGTTGAAGCATAAAATAATTAGCTAAAAATATTCAAACTTCGATTCAGCTTGGATAATATTTAATATGATGTGAATCAAGTTCGCCTTGAATTAAAAAATAGAATTTGCACACACCTAAAAAAAAACTATTTCTTTTTTGGCTTATTTCATACAAATAAAGCTTGGTCTTTTTGTACAGAACATTTGAGAACAATTATTTTTCTAAATTAAAAATGTTGACATTTTCTCTTCTAAAAGATAAATTAAAGAAATTGATAAATATATGATTTGACCCAATTAAAATCTAATTAACTTTTAACCAGAATTTCTCAAACCTA
This sequence comes from Timema cristinae, assembly GCA_039000515.1. NCBI lineage: Eukaryota > Metazoa > Arthropoda > Insecta > Phasmatodea > Timematidae > Timema > Timema cristinae. The sequence continues at coordinate 18,479,911 of JBCFYV010001001.1, read as the reverse complement.
AATAGTGAGAAAATAACTAGAATGATTCTGAATAGTCAATATTAAGATCACATGATAATTAAAAAATCAAATTGAATATTATTTAAGTATTGATTGAGCTTTAAAAATTTCTGGTAAGTACATAATTTTAAACATGAAAATTATAGGGAAAAGTTGTAGAAACAAGTAAAAGGAAGGAAAATCAAATTGCTTTTACAGAAAAAAAAACCTCATATTTGTGATTCTATCCAGCCTTGACAGAAAAGAACAACTTCAAACTATTGAGTACATTTTAACTAAAAGTATTAATGTTGTAAGAATTATAAATTAACTATAAAATATACTTAGTCCAAGATTATTTTTTATTCAATGCTGTTTACTACATCTTAATACCTGTGTATGTTACACTCAATTCAATAAAGCTAATGGAGTAGGGAGATGAAGATGGTAGTATAGGAAATTTACCCACATTTGTATGGAGGGATAGCGAGAAACCATTCATGAAAAACCAACATCAGTATACCTATTACCGTCACCGGAAAATCAGATGAGATTAGCCTGTATAGGTCAAACTTTTGGCTTAGATTTCATTAACCTATAAGTACTGTTCAGGAGGGAGTGTGAAATGTGAAAAACATCTTATTAAAAGTTTAAAACAAAAAATATTAAAATTACTAAAAAGTTTATTTGTTTCAGATCCCTATTTCCCTTGCCTTTTCCCTTGTAAAATCTTATGTACCAAGAGTGAACCGATTTCCTAATTGATATATTTAAAAGTTTCTTTAAGCATTGGTAATAAACATTTCAAGACCAGTCTACAGATTCAAGTTTGAGAAATACTGTTGGAGACAACAAGAAATCAAATTAGGATCAACTTGCACGGCTGCAGGGAAAATAAATACAATGGACCCTACTTCTTGCCCGCCTTTGCCTGCTGTTTCTTAGGTGGGGCCCAGCGAAGTGCGGCTGTATCACAACCAACCTTGGTCGTTTGAACTGTGCTGACTTAATGTGCTCCTCGACCAGTTTGGGAGTCACACAGATGACATGCTGGCCCTTCCAGTACTTCACCATGTTCATGGACTGAAGCGTGGAGATTATGTCTGTCTGTGCGATGCTCGTCATCTCACTGAAACACCAACAACTTCCATTACTTGATCATGATCATTGACTTGAGTGTGGATATGATGCACAGCTAAGAATTTTAAGTTAGCTCCCTTCAGTTTCTTTGGCGCAATATGAACCATACTTTTATAAGACAAATGTATGAAAGAGATAGAAGGTGTATTGGGAAAAAAAAGAAAAATATTTGGGAGTTTTTAACGCCGCTTCTTACTACTCGTTTAAGGTTTAAGCTAATCACGCTATTGTATTAGAGATTAGAGAAGTTTATATTTATAGAAAGTGTACCAAATTTTTATGAAGGGAGAGTGGAAAATCAACCTCAGTACACCCGACCGAGATTCAAACTTCAATCTCCCCGTTATCGCGACTCTAGTACCCTGAAAGAGTTAGGTCTTGGACCATGCAGCCACCGAAACGGTTGGAGAAAATTTTGTTCTAAAGTTGAGGCTCTTAGATCATTTAATCAGTATAGAGCCAAAAATAAATTTAGTGTCTAGCTTTATAAATTCTATTTACTAGTAGTAAATAATAGTTGGTTTATCATCAACCATAATACCTTTGTGTACTATACAAAGTGTAGTCTATAATTCCCCTTTAGAATAAAATTGTATACCATTTGTAAACAAAAACCATACTGCAATATTAAACTACACACATACATATATACATACCTAATCATGTCCCTTACAGATTAGGCAAGAAACTGTACATATAGTTCTATAAACAACAACTTTGTATTTAATTTATCCTCACTAACTTTCTCCACACTTCCCTTCCTAGTATACTCCCTTAGCTTCAACAACATCCATACCCGAGTCATGCATGCTCTTTTATTCTTAAAACTCTTAATGCTTTTCCTTTTCACACATTCGTCTACATCATTTAACCAAGTCCTACATGGCTACTCCTTCCTTTTGATCCACACACTTTACTATCAAATGTTTGCTTTATCACTCAATCCACACTCATACTCTCAACATGCCCAAAACAAAGTAAGAAACTTCTTTCACATTGACCTATTGGAATCACTTTCAAACCGCATTCATTCAGCACCCATTCATAACCAACTCTGTCCATACAAGTTTTTCAACATATGTTTTTTAAAATTGATATAACAGGTTTGAGATAGTATAAAGAATAATTAATAAAAAAAACAATGTACCTAAGACAAAAAATAAATGAATACACAAAAGTCTAAATAATTTTTTATGAGAATATAGATTAAAAAAACAATATGTATATTTATTTATTTATTCAACAGCCACATAAGTTTTCTACAAGTTGGCTTAAATTTAGGGGCTATCCCATTAAAACCATCCTTACCCATATCAGGCCACACTTCAAAAGCTTAACAAACTTCACGTTACGAAATTTACAGTATAGTTGCTCAAATTGTACCAAGCACTAGCATCAGTTTAACTCTGCTCCACTTTTAAATATTATTAACCTCTCCTTCCCTCATTTGAGGGAACTCACTAACAATAGGCTGATTTTAAATAAAGCTTTGGCGATTCTTTTCGCAAAAGATAAGAAACATTTGTAAACATTATCCAGCTTTGTGTCCACAATGTCAAGACTAACTTTTTACCAGCAACTTTACTTTGTAGGAGCATCCCCATCGTCTCTAACATACCTTCCTTGGCTAAAATCTTTAATTTACATACACATAATACAATAGTTCTTATACTATTCCAAATTCAACAACAATCCCAATTTCAACTTAACTTCAGGGGTCTGCCAAGGAAAAGAGATCAGAGATGCACAAACCACCAGCTGAAACAGTTCCTGCAAGAGTTCCTCAAATCCAGGAAACTCATTTTCCTCAAAGAGCATTGATAAAAGAAGAAGTAAAATATGTGTTTGAAAAGGGTATTATAGCAACCATATTGTGAGCAATATTTAAAGATAATGATGAATTTTATTCATAATACTCTTAATCATCAACATCATGAGGTGGCCTGGTGGTCTAGGGGTAAGGTGTTGGACTTCTGTGCTGGCGGCCGGGGTTCAATCCTCGGTCCCGGCACAGATTTATCTGATTACCAAACCCTTCCTTCATATCTGACAAGACATCTTGTGAATGTGGGGAATGCCAGGCCTCCATCGTGGTTCGGATTCCACGTTAAAATGTAGGTCCTTCATTTCATCTCACAATCACCCTACCATTACACATTAGCGTAAGTGCGTATAACCCGAACGGGTAGTAAGACGCGGTGCTAATAATAATAAAAATAATAATAATAATAATAATAATAATAAAAACAACATCATCATGAACTGTTTCCAACCTGTGGCCGGGTCAGTTTATTACAATGGCTCTGTATTTATATGTCCTCTCAACATTCTTCCTCCCAAGCTTTAGTCCATTTTTCTCCTCTCACTCCCACACTTGTTATGCGTTCTTCCCATCTCTTACTCGGGATTCTTTCAATTTCCTTTTTCATTATGAATCCATACCATCTCACCCTTGCTTCCTCTACATATGCCCCTTGTTGTCTAATTTGAGAATAAACATTTTCATTAATAATTCTATTTCTCCCGGCAACAGCCAAAATCTTCTTTCCTATTGTCTCAACCCTTCTTTTTTCTCCTGCATCCGATGTCCACGTTTATGCTAGTTACGTAATTACGGTAATGAAATACACTATATTCTGTACTTACCTACATTTCTGTGGTACTCCTTTTTTCTATAGGAGGTATTTTACACACTTGTACAACACCTCCCTCTGCTCCATCTTCCCATTAGATCTTCTCTGCTACCACTCCTCACATAAGGTATCCTTCAAAGATATGTGACACTCTTTACTACTTAAAAATCCACTACATTCAATTTTATATTAATTATAAGCTTTATCTTCTTCCTTGTCATCTCATATCACTTCATTCTTCACTATGCTGAATTTCATCCCACAATCTTTCATTTCTTCATTCCATTCCTGTACTTCCTCTTCCATTTCTCCCAGTACCATTAAGTCATCCACAAGAATCATCACTTTAATCTTAACCTATCCCAATTTCCTTGTCATTCTATTCATGACCACTTTAACAAAGAGTAGTGGTGAAAAGGCCCTCCCCTGCTCGACTCCCTATCACTCATTTTGCATTATTGCACTGTTTTACTATAAATTTCCAAGCCATTAGGCAATAATTCATTTTATCTACAGAAACTCAAATTTTTACTACTACAAGTCAAATGTTTAAAAATGAAGTGGCCCAATGGCTAAATAATTATATATAATAAAGGAAATTGATAAAACTAAAAAAAATGAAAAATAAACTACTAAGAGTAAAATTGATGAAGAAAGCCCACCTAGGTAAAGAGAAAAAGAATGTGGGAAGAATCCAATGCACAAAGGTGACATATCTTCCTTTCTTCTGTCTTCTATAGTAGAAGTAGTCCACACACATTTTAACACAAATAAACAATATTTCGTCATTGTTCCTTTATCAAACACAAAGAAGAAAGAAGAGAGTACAAATAATACAAACAGTGGATTACTCCATTTTGAATTTAAAGATAGACTGTTAAAAACACTACAAGTCACGTTATCTATCAATAAGCAGTTTTAGATATACAATACAAATTCCAACCCAAAATTTAAAGGAGATATTTTTTTAATAACAAAACTCGGTTCAGATATTTTCTCAAATATACTTAAGGATTCAAGGAATTTGAGGATTAGTAGGTTTTTTTTTTACATTACATCCATTATTGTTTCCAGCCTATTGCCTAAGCCAGTTTTTTATTCAAACCATATGTTTTCCACTACCGGCTTGCTAGGCCTGTCATAGCTTCATATGTCTTATAATATAACTTAAGTTAGGGAAGGCACAACATCCAGTATTAGGAAAATGGTAGAACACAATAAAAAAAGACACTAACACATATTTACACACACTTCAATATTTCGATGCTATGTGTTAGTGTCTTTTCTTTAATCTGTGTTCTACCATTTTCCTAATACTTTATCATTTTATTCATTACTAAATGTTTTTGCTCAATGCACTTTTTTCATACATATAATTGATCAATGTGAAAGGCTAAACTCACATTTCACAATTTATAAATTTTTCGGCCATGTCGGGAATTGAACCCAGGACCCTTAAGCTCAGTAGACAAACACGCTACCGAATGAGCTAAGGTGGTGGAGGATAGGATTAGTAAGTGCCATCTCTAAACAATAACGAGAGCTTCAAATTGAATACAATCTTATATAAATATGAATTTGGTTTCAAAATTATGAACAGATGCACAGGCTTACTAATTTTAAAAATATTACATAGTATTACAGTATCTCCAGTTACACAAGATTTATTATTTGTTAATAGTTTTGAATGTAGTACTTGGTTGGACTAGAAGCTCAAAACTCACCTGAGATCTTTGATGGAAATACTGCCGCGGAAGTCCCTAAGTATTTCTAGCAGCACCCAGGACCAGTAAGAACGATAGCTAAGCTTCCCCAGGTCCGACAAAGGTTTCTCAGGACTTCCAACAGAGAGCTCCATCTTGGAAAGTTCATAACTGAAAGCTATCAGAAGTTTGCCATAGCCCTGGCGTTGGTAGGGAGGTAGAGTCAATATACATGCCACATTGTTGCCATCGGGGGACTCCTTCTCCTGTGAATATAACAACGCAAGTATTACCATCCTGAAGATCAAAAGTGTTAACCAGTGCACAAATATGCAGTATTTATATTTTTATATCCTCTTAACGCTATCACAGAGACCGCACTTTTGTGTGGGTAGGTACTATAATGAATATTAGGGGTTTCGAAATTCATCAAAAACATGTATTAATTTATTAAAACATTTTGGCATCAAAAATAAGCTAAGCATCAATACATGCTATGTATGAAATAATGTAGAGGAAAGAAGAATAGGAAAAAAAATAAAAGGGAATGAAAAAAATATGACTTTTACAGACAAGAGGAACATGGTTTACACTACATTGCTGTCACTGGACAAAAAGGTAATGGCTGCCTCTTGTAAAAAATCAATATATAATGTTCAATCCATTGATTATAGTTCCTTCTTACAGAACTAATCAGGAGGAGTGTGAAATGCAACTTCCTGAAAGAGAAGGGGGGAGAAAGGAGAAAAAGAAAGTTGGTAAAGAATGGCAGGGCATAAAAAAGGAACATGTAAAAGAAACAATAATTTAAGGACAGATACATAAAATATTATAATAGCCTTTCTTAAAGGAACATTTTTTATTTAAATAATGGAACCGAATACAGGAAAGAGGAATAGAAAAAAATAAGGTGCAATACCTTATACAAATTTATGGTGATTTAACAATACTGTGCCATAAAAATACTTATTTTGTCAATACAAAAAGTAAAAGTTTTTGAATGATTAATTACAAAATAAATATAATTCATATGTTACAGGGGGAAAATATATATGAAAAAAAAATGTACTTGTTTTTTAAATAGTAACGAGTGTGGCAAGTACCTTGGAGAAGTATCCAACTAGATGGGCCCCATGTTTATCTACTTCACAAAGAATGTAGAATAGGAAAGGTTCAACATCAAAATAGAGGGTCTTGTGGTCAAGAAAAAGTTTGGCAAGAAGACAGAGGTTTTGGCTGTACACTTTGTGGTCTTTGCCGTCTACTTCCCAAATAGACAGAGTCCCCTTACGGTAGATCTCCTTGCCTGGTGGTTGGCGTGAGGTGCACTCACTCTGAAAATAAAACTTAAAAGTAATATGCGCCAAAATTACACAGCAAGTACACTGCCAAAAGAGTATTCTTACTTGTTTTTTAAGGTTTACAAAATAATACAATTTATCATTTAGATTTTGTAATATCTCAGAAAGTATTTCTTTATTATTCTTTGGTATGCAAAATCAATTATTGTTAATTTTGAGCTAAGCTTAATGCCGGGATCACAATCAACTTAACGTTAACTTAGCATAACTTAACGTAAAGGACCTCCTTGTGTGTTTAAATGGAAGTGATCACGATGCAGTTAACTTAACGTAAGAGATGTCCTGGAAGGTCTTTTACTTTAAGTGAGTGTCACATGAAAGGTATCACGTGATTTAGCCAGCCAATCATTATGGAATGACGTCAGGAGGGCTATTTAGTAATTCATTTGTTGGTATTATGAAAAAGGTTTAATCTTTAGTATAAGTTCTAGTGATCAGAAATTGAAACAAAATAATTAAACTAAAATAGGAAAGCAAAATTTATCAAAAACGTTTAATAAAAGAGATTTATTATATCAATTGAAAACGGTAAACATTCACAGATCATCACTTTACAAATAGTACAAAACCACAGATCACACTCAAGAATGCATATATTTGGCTCGAGTTGTTACATTAAGTTAATGTTAAGTTGATCGTGATCCCAGCATAAGTGAGCTTCTCAAAGAATTCCAGAGTATCAAATTGAACTCTAGTTATAAAAATATACATTTAAAATTTTACTACTTAAATAAGAATCAAAGGATTATTATAATTTAAAAAAATGAAAATGTCTTAAAATGTTAACAAGATTCTTAAATTCAAATAAAATAAAACATTAACTTTAAAATTACAATAGAATTGCAATTTAATTAATATTTTTACAATTTACAATAAAAAGAAGTCGTGTCAGCTGCACATTTTACAAACAACATTCAAAACTTATGCCTATGGATGTTAAGCTTGTTTAATTTGGTTTTACAGTGAAAAGGCGGTCAGGGTTCTGAATCCCTTAAATTGGAAAACTATACAAATATGTGCTGTGTGTTATTTCACAGTAGTGTAAGAACTAATTACCATGTGATATCTGTGCGTCTTTTCCAGTCTCATGTACTTGAGGCAGTATTCACAGATCCACAGCTTGGGTTGTTTGCCGTATTCCTCGGGGTATGGGCTGAAATACCACGTGTCAATCTCATAGCGACCAATCTGGACACGGTCAATGTACTTCACCTTGGTAATAGCCTCATGTTCTTTCTCCAGAGCAGCTGTTGTGGGGTCCATTTCCGCGTATGTCTATTGAAAAATGTAAACATACTTATGGGCAAGGATGGATTGACAAGTTTCCAAGCGGCCTGATAATATTGCAACTTTGATGGCCCTTATCATAAAATTCTTAAATACCATTGAATCTATTTTTCAGACTTCAATGTAAGCTAAAGTTTGGGGTTGAAGTAGCCTATATATTTTTTGCGTTGGTGAATTTAATCCCAAGGTCATTTAGCTACATCATCAATGATTATGACACTAATGAATCTACTTAAAACATCAGCTTTTAATGCCATCAAATTTGTTCACAAATAATATATTCTGGGCACCTTCAGACTAAAGTTTGATTCACAAGTTTGCTGAAAATATGAAGCAGAATCTGCATATGTGGTACAGCATCTCACACACAGTATGTTGAGCAATGTTGCATTGCAACACTAAGTTAAAACAGCTAATTATCAAGAGATTTTATTTTCTAGTGGATACACATATACTTTAGATCATTCTCCTGATGGATGTTTTCAAATTATATCGCTGTGCCGTGGTACAATCCAATACACCGATACAAACGATTTACATTACGGGTTATTTCAAATCTCCTCCCAAAAGCCAACAATACTGTCTGATAGCTTCTGGCTGTAGAGCGCATGTATTGTCAAATGCACACACATACTGATTTGAGATAGCTGGTTCTGAGATTTGATTGGTTCTCCTGTGTCAAAGATCTCAAGCAGAGCGGACAAAGTAGAGATAGGTTAAACTTCAACAGAACAGCTTGGCTAATTATGCAGGAATCTTGTGTTCTGCATTTGTTCGACGAACATGTGAATCCAGAGTACCTCAATGAGATTTTTGATTAAAATTTAATAAAAACAATCCAGTTAGAATCTAATAGATGGATAACTTGATGAAGTAAAGTTGGCGGCCCAAATTAAACCAGCCCACCGGGATATCTCTCAGAATCTCGGGCGCCCAGTACACCCTGCTTGTGAGTTTATTGGTCAAATTCCCCTTTCCTCAAATTTGTATTTTAAATTTACCTGAATCAGAATCTTAGAAAACATGATAAGTATAAAGGGTTAACTTTCCAAAACTGGTATACACACTGTTTTTGTTCACATTAATTATTTAGTTGCTATGAAAAACATAGCTCATAGCTAAATAAAAAACAATTTTCTTCGAGCACGAATTTACATTCAGTTACTATTAAGTGTTATATTAAACGTCTGATATCTTGTTGAGTTTGTTATAGGCCTACTTTTTTTTTAAATATAGATAATACAAATTTTAACTACTATTTATGGAAACAATTAAAAACATCTTAGGTTTTTTATTAACTTTGTGCTAGTTTTGTAATAGCAAATTGCAACAACAATAATAATGATACATTTTTCGGCCATGCCAGGAATCTAACCTGGGTCCCTTAGCTCCGACATGCTACCACCTGAGCTAAGGTGTCAGACAAAAATAATAAAATAATCAAAATGTTCAGCTAAGAGCATAAATTACCAATAAGTCAGTGTTCTCATTACCTTAGCTCTCTGTCTTAGCCTCACATTTTTTGTGACCTTTTTTAAATTAAGAGCTGTAAAATGAACTGCTTACTTTTTGAATGTGATTGATCTCGTCATGTCTTCTTTTCTGATTTCGAGTAATTTTTCTGTCAGATTGATCTGCCAACAAGTCCCCAGATGGATTTCTTTCACTGTTCTTCCATTGTTGGTCCGACATATCAAACCGTGAGCTCATGATCCTATAAAATTACCTTTGTTGTACACTATTGTTATTTAAATATTTCACTCCAAGACTAGGACCCCCAACATTGTTATCAAGTGGCAGCTTGCCAATCATTTTGAGTCATCTAATGGCCTAGTAAAGCTATAAAGTTGGATGGTGTAGAGCTGAGAAAAATACAGAATGTAAAATATCTTGCAAGCGTGATTGAAGTGAAGGGTGTGACTAGAGAGAATCTAATAATAATAGAAGAAGAAAAAACAGCATAAGAAGTTGTTCTATAGATGTTTAAGAAACCTGCTATGGAGAAGAAAAGTGCTCTTGAAGTATAATAAAGTGTTGTATAGGACATACTTTGTACCCAATGTCACGCATGCAGAAAAGACATGAACACAATGTAAGAGAGACTAGGAAAATGGAGGCTATTGGAATGAAGTTTGTGAGGAGCATGTTAGCTGCTACGGGGGAAATAGGATAAGGGATGAAGTTATCCTGGCTAGAATAACACAGGGAGTACATGAGATAGTAGAGGAAGCAAGACTAAGATGATATGGTCATGTAATGAGGATAGAAAAGGAGAGTTACTAAAGAGAATGATGGATATGAAATATGTAGAAAAAAGAACACAAGAGAACCCAAGCAAATAATGGAAGGAGCAGATAAAAAAAAGTGTGGAAGTGAGAGGATAATGGAAGCAATTAAAGGAGAAAGAATGGTGGTAAGACAAAGGGAGACGGAGACATTTTACTAAAGTGACCCTTCTATAGGCTTGAAACAGTTGATGATGATATGATGATAATGGAAACTTAATCTCACCGGCTGATTAAGGGCCAAAACCTTTAAGCTCATTCGAATGACAACAGTTCACCCACTGCATATGTATCTCAGAACTATTATTGTCAATAGAATGAGCCTTTTAGTCATGGTCCTATGTCCCTCAGAAGGGGCAAGAAGTCTGGGAAAGTAATCTCTCTATGGTACATTCCTTTTTATGCCATGAAGACTGTAAGTTGCCATACATACCATTTTGGGGTTTATAAATAGTTTTTATTGAGAATCTAAGTTCCTTTACTAATATCTTAATTGTTGTCATGTCTAGACTGTATAGGTTAGTTTGAATTGAGGTAATTAACGGGAAGAGGTCATGATAAAAAGGGACTCTCACAACTAGTAGTGAAGAAGTTGTTTCAGCTATTGAGAAATACTGAATTCAGCTGAGGCTCTCAGTGTTGCCTCATTCAAGGAGAGAAATATTGAGCTTCTGATAATAAGACTAATGGTGTTTGTCTACCTAAATTGAACCTCACACCTTATTTCTACAAACCCTTCATTAGTATCACAAGGTGAATAAAAGAAAAGTTGAGCTAGGGTGGTCGAGAGAGATGTGAAGTCATTGGATGATAATTTAGAGAGGGATGAATAAAGAGGCCATTGCATTAATGGTAGTGGTTTCCTTTTTATGGTTCTTGGAACCAAATAATACGAGGAGTGTTCAAAAAGAAACTGAACATTTGCTATAACATCTTTATTGCTCATTGTACAACATTTTAAGCACTGCCCCCCTCAAAGTAGTCCCCTCATACTGGCAATATACCGTTCCCAATGTGCTTCATTTCTGAAAAGTCTCCGGGAATGCACTTTCTGGGATGGCGCGCAGGTCTCTTGTCGCATTGTCCTGAGTCTCCTCCATGGTTTGGAAACGACTTCCCTTCAACATGGCTTTAAGTTTGGGAAACAAGAAAAAGTCTGCTGGGGCTAGATCCGGAGAATAAGGTGGATGGGGCACAACGAGATAGGTGGGGTCAAGGAGCGACGCGTGAGCCATCTCATTGTCATGATGCAACATCCAAGTCTGGTTTTCCCACAATTCATCAGGCCTCTTCCTATGCACAGTATCTCTTAAACAGGCTAGAATTCCCTGGTAGACTTCCTTGTTTACCATCTGACCACATCGTACAAATTTCTGATGTACAATGCCTTTGCATTAAGAAAACACAGCCAACATCACCATGATCCTTGACAGACTCATACATTCTTTTTTTTTTGGACAAGGAGACCCTTCGCCCAACCACTATAACGACTACACCTTTGTTTCAATATCATAGCCATAAACCCACGTCTAATCACCTGTTATGATGTTCTAAAGGAAGTTTACATTGTCATTGGCAGTGGCAAGCAGTTCCTGACTAATTTCAACGAGGGTCTGTTTCTGATCGTCAGTCAACAAAGCAGCATAAGTTTTGTACTGACATGAAGCATCTCAAGTTTGTCACCCAAATTTGATGGCATGATCCTACGCTGAAGCTCACTTGGTCAGAAACTTCTCGAAGAGTTAAACAACGATTTCCACGAATCACAGCACACTCTCTCAACATGGTCATCATCTGTTGATATAGAAGGTCGTCCAGGCTTGGGATAGTCATCGACTAACATTCTGCCATGTTCAAAATGCTTAAACCACTCATAGCACTGAGTGCAACTCATACAGTCCTCCCTGTATGCTTGGCTAAGCAATTGAAATGTCTCTGTAGAAAGTTTGCCAAGTTTGTAGCAAAACTTCACATACACACGTTCTTCAAGCTCTTTCATTGTCACTTTGGCACTAATCCGACAAACAGCTTGTGCGCATGCTCACTTCAGCGGCTGTAGCTCACCAACTAACGATCAGAGCGAAACGCGGCAAACGGCAGTTTGTTGTCTAAACCTGCCGCTATGTGCGCTTAGTAGCTACAGCGCTCCCTCACCTGTTGGTGCACAATTTCAATAGTTTGGTTTCTTTTTGAACACCCCTCGTATACCAAACATTGGTTTAGAAATATCTTGTAAAGTTTGTATTATTCAGCATGTCACTAAATATATGGCAATATAAATTGTTGGGTAAGGAATTTAAGTAATAATTTTAACTAGCAATAACTAAAGCTTATATTATTTTGGAGATTAGGAAAAGTATACAGTTGAGAAATGCATGTTATTACACATTCAGTAAGTTGTTGACATTTCGCCTGCTTACAAAAAATGTAAAACTCAGAATACACAACAAATTTACCGGTTGTTCTTATCGGTGTGAAACATAGTCTCTTAAATTACACAACGAAAACAAATTTTGGGTGATTGAAATCAAGTGTTTAGGAAGATATTTGCTTCAAAAAGGGATGAGGCTATTGGTGAGTGGAGGAGATTACATAATGATTAGTTACATATGTTTACTCATCACAAGACATTGTTAGGATAATCATGTCTCATAGATTACTATGGGCAGGACATGCAGTATGAATGGAAGAATCTAGAACCATGTTCAAAGTATTGACTGGCAAACCCAATGGGAAGAGATGATTGGGAAACCCTGGGCGCAGATGGGAAGATAACATTAGTATGGAACTGAAAGAGATAGGGTGTAATGAGGTGGACTGGAGAGTTAGCTCAAGATCAAGATAGGTGGCGTACTTTTGTAAGTGTGGCAGTGAACTTTAGAGTTCCTAATGCGATAGAGTAAGTAATTAAGTGAGCTTAAGCCATGTGTGTATTGTATTTTACTTGTGTGTCATTATTTTGGAGTTAATTCTATTGCACACTTAATATGTGATAGTGTAAGCTTGTAAGTTAATATTTTATATGAATTTGCAAGTTAAAAAAGACTACATTCTGCTTTCCGGCAGTGGTTTGAAACCTAGCCTGCTGTATGAGCGGGATTCTACTATGATAAGCTCAAAGTTAATTTAGATTAAAATTACTTTTACATCCATTACCAATTCCAGCCTATGGTCCTGGTCTGTTTTGTATTCACGCCATATATTTTTCCACTACCGGCTTGCTAGGTTTGTCGTAGCTTCATATTCCTTATAATCTAACTTAAGGCTAGGACAGGCACAACATCAAGTCCCTGGCTGTTAATTTATCAATGTGAAAGGGTAAACCCATATTTCACCGGGTATCAAACCTGGCACCCTTAGCTCAGTAGACAATCACGCTACATACTGAGCTAAGGTGTCAAATATTTAGATTAAAATGAGTATCAGTTATTATTGTTTATGTTTGATCAATAAAACAAACCTATTAAGGTGCTAAGACTAAACCATTAGCTTAGAATATTATCACTTAGGGTTTCCTGAGAATTTCATCTACAAATAAGGGTTAAGGATGTAAAGTGAGGCTTATAAGCATTAATGAAGTTCAGAGATCTTTATAATCAGATGGTCCCGAATAAGTAAAATGCTTGCAAAATAACAGTAGGCCTAAAGTCATTAAATGTTTTCACTATCACATATACCTGTCTCTCTGTACCCATTCATCAAGCCTTCTGTTATAGCCTTCATAATGTACATAATATTCATAGTGTCCATCTGGGTCATTGTAGCGGGTTTGGATGATTTCAGCTGGATCTAAAAAACAAAAAAATTGAAATATTATTTCTAAATTGAATCAATTAACTTTAGATAATGGACCCATATTAAGAATTCCTAGTACCGATAGTTAAATAAATAAGATTTAAAATGTAGAAAAATGTAAGCACCAAAATATTGAGGTGATGCAAGTGCTTAAATTACTTTTAAATTTGTGCTTGCTTCATTTTCTACAATCCTAACATAATTATTTAAGTATATTACATATGATATATCTATTTAGCTTAATTCACTTTATTTCAAACATATATTATTACAGATATTAATTGGTACTATATAATTGCAGTCCCTTTTGAACAACACCACAAATATAAACTATGTACATATTTCTAATTGCCTGTTTTCTATTTACTGTTACTTTTCATATATTTTTGATTAAATAACATAATTTTGTGGCAAAAGTTATTCCTACCTCAACGGTGTTTCCATTACAAGAAATTTGGCCTATATTACCTAGTGGGCATCCTAGTTGGCATACATATATATATATATATATATATATACTAGTGGGCATCCTAGTTGGCATACATATATATATATATATATATATATATATATATAAAAAAGAACTTGGCAGTTTTATTTCTTATGTTTCAAACATTATATTTTCCACCATGAATAGCAGGTACTACTTCCATAAATGAGGCGGTATGAATAGAACTTACAGTTTTATTCATTATATTTAAACAAAAACTTTCACTTAGGTTTTTTTTTACTAAGAGGTTTTACTCAATCATTAGTATAGTCAAGCTATGAAATGGCGTCAACTAGTAAACAGTAAGTTTCTCAGCCTAAAAATGGCTAACCGACGAAGAAATGACACATACTTAGTGATTCTGACAATGAAAAGGATTTATAGATACTATTGATAATGAAGATGTATATGTTTCTGATGATTATGATAGTGAAAGTGTTGAACTAACTTAATGTGTCAGCAATAATAACCTAGCTAGACCTTCTGAAAGTGATAGCTCTTTTGACAGAAGTGATTCAGACAATCAAACAAAGAAAAACTATTGAGAGAAAAAAAACACTTTATGGGGTAAATTAACACTATGCTTTATAAATAATTGTAGCTATGTTATGTTATAAATTTGATTTTTCTTAAACAAAGTATATACAGTCCAGAAAAGTAATATTTGTCAATAATAGCTATAATTGATAAATGATAAAAACATACATTGTGGAAGAAGGGAGAGGGGTATACATTGAAGGATATGGGGGAAATAATATAAGTGGGAGGGGAGTGAAATAAGAAAAAAAAGTGATAAAGGAAAGAAAGAGAGATAAATAAAGGCTGAAGGGAAGTGCTAGGAGAGAGGGGTGATAGTGGAAGTAGATTGAGGGGAAACAGGAAGGAGAAAGAGGCAAAGATGGAGGGAACAAGAATATAAATGGAAGGAGGAGGGAAAAAAATTATAATTTATTATGCCATAAAATTTCTGTTTAGGGAATTGAAATTGCAAATATATTATAGAAGTTATATCAGTTAAACTAAACTTGTGCATAAAGTATTTTGACGTGAATTTAAATGGTAGTCCTGGTGTAAAACATAGCCAGGTTAAATGGTAAGTCAAGGGGTTAAAGATTGATAATGTTAAAATGAACTTTGTTATTGAAAGTTTCAATTTTTCTGTTCACTAAAACCAAAGTTGGGGGTTCATTATAAACAAATTTTTTAACACACATTGTATGCGAGTTGGAACCAATGAATTAGGTTCACTGTAGCCAATTGTTCACTTCAACTGAGTTCACGAGTTACTGTAAATGTTTTTATAACTTAAAGAAAAAAACGTACAAAATATTAGTTTTAAAATAAAATGCTTTTATTTTGTAGACCGCGCATGAATACAATAACAAGACAGTTTGAATGACATCATCAAACACCCTCGTTATGGCTGGTTCGCAATCTTAACCAGAGATACTGCTTCAACAAAGAAAAAAGAAACATCCAAACGTTCATTTGTGTTTCAATAATGTAGAAACAGCTAATAATTAATTGTTGTGAAAGTATTAACTGCCAAAACTTATGACAAATTAACATAAATGGTCTTGTAGATCATATGGTTTGGCGAATGGATACAAGGTAACTTTTCTTAGCTGTTAGATACCACACTTCCAAACATGGATGCCCTATATGCGACTTCAGGATATGTTTCTTATTATTACTAAGTTTACATACGTTACCATAGGCCAAAAGTTACCAATACACCCAAAAGTAGGTGGCTTCTGGTTAAACATGGCCTAAGTATTATAGGCCTATATATTCCAGCCCTAAGAAATGTTACTCTCAAGTATGAGTAACCTAGTCTAATTAACCATTTTAAAACATGCTTCAGTGGATGCATGGTATAAGGCATCACTCTTGTAATAGAATAGACTGCTGATGACGAGATGGTGGTTCTATCTCGATCAACTGTATTGAGGGTGGTTTTTTTTAAATGGTCTCTCACTCCCTCTCCACACAAATATGAGTATATTCCTCAAAATTAAACCTTCCTCATCCCTAGCCCGTTAGTATAATTAGTACTAAAGTGTATAATGTGAATGGGTAGTAAAACGCAATACTAAAAAATTGTATTCAACCTTAAGCCATTATTGTAATTAGTACAGAAGCATATAACCTAAACAAGTAGAAAGATGTGATGCTAAAAAAAACTGTTCGATGAATTTATCAATAGAACCAGTAGAGGAGGCCTATCTGAGAAATTGTTCAAATCTAAGAAACATCCTACGACCAACTTTTACATGATAATCATAGGGCCTAGCCTTTATCATTTCAAATATTTTCCGAATTATAATATGGGTAAAGAACATTTATGGTTCCTTCTGATAATTTTTTTTTACAAAAATCTTATCTTGCAGTGTTAGTTATTCCATTACACACACAAAAAAATGTCACCCATTAAAATATTTTGATTGGTTAGCTAAATAATTAATTAGTTAGAATGTCTCTATTATAATTCACACATGCCAACTTTGCATAGACATAACTAGGCATGTTCTATAGATGTATTAATACATCAAAAAATGTGTTTTAAATTAATTTTAACAGACTTTGAAGCTTAGGTAAAGTTTGGTTGATTAATTTTTTTGAAAGGTTAGGTTAAGGTTTAAAGATTATTTTTATCTAATTATTATGATTAAATAGGTGTTTTAGTATCTTAGAGTTTTTAAGCTGCCAATTCGGTAGCTATATCAATTTTCTTTATTTTAGTACCGTAATTACTTACCGATAACCTAAGTGAGTTTTTGAGAGAAGGTAACTTAAGTTAAAGCTTTGTGTGAGAGTTTGATTAATGTAGGCTACAATAAATAAATAGTCAAAAAAGCTATACCTAGCCTTCCAAAAAATTAATTAACCAACCTAACTTACAAAGGCTTTTGAAATTCTATTAAAATACATTTGTGGATGGATTAATACAGTTGGAGAGTAGTTATTTCAATGCAAAGCTGTATATAGATACTTGGAAAACTAAAACTAAAAAAAAAATACATTAAATTATTTATAATTAGAAAGTTTCAAAATAAGGTTTTATAGCATTTATATTTATTTAACTAAACAATCAAAATATTTTAATGGGTGAGGATTTTTTGTGTCATATGGAATAAATAGTATTGTAAGGTGATATTTTTGTTACGTGATAATCTTTTCTCAAAAGAAACCATTTATGTCCCCTATCCTATAATATTTAAACCCCGTAATTAATTTACCCAGTATTTTGTTTCTAAATGTTTTAACGGGGCATGCTGTTTAAAAGTCGTTAAATGGATGAGTCAAAACTAAAATAAGTTTTGTTTCAAGCTTTTCTTTGTTAGGTGTGGAAATAATGACTCAGTCTATTCAAGGACATAATAAGAATGGTCACTATAAACATGTTTTGAGTTTCCCGCTTAAGTTTATTTAATCAAAGCTATTTCTAGTTTTTCCTAAATTATAAGGTTTATTTTGAAATACTAAAAAGTATTAAAAATATCAATAGCATAAATGTTTATTGAGAGTTAAATGATATTATAAACAACCTTAATGGATATACTAAATGAAGCAACAGAACCGGCAAAATCATACTTACGCCAAGATCCGTCAGATCTTCTAACCAAATAATGTTCCCCTATATCAAGAGGTTGCTCTTCTAAAGAGTCGTTATCCTCATTGTCACCTCCTCCTTTATGATCTGAATGAGTATTTTCATTCCTTTTGTCTTGTTTGACCATAGTACCGTCTAATAATTTATCAGCAATGTTTTCTTTAGTTCTAATGTCTCCATCAGCCATTTTCATGATAAATATACAAAGATTAAAACCCGCGACAGGTGCTTCTAACGATTAGTCAAAAAATTAGTTTCAACAAAATCCACTATGCGCTACTACTATAATTTCCTTGATCAGGAAGAATTCATATTCATTCAAAGCACATGACTATTATTATTGAAATTAAAGGAGAAATATTAAATTATTCATTTGGTTATTGAGACGAACGTCTACTTCAATATTTATGAGAAAATAAAAATCAGAGTCAAATACAAATCGAATCTGATTTAGTGAAACAATAGCCGGAACTATTGTTAATGCATTTTAGTGAGGATAACACCTCTCCGATATCATATTCTGAAAATTGAAAAATGACACCTGGACACGGGAATCGAACCCGGGACCTTCGGCTTAGTACGCCACTGTTTGTTTGTTTGTTTGGACATTTATTTTTGGTAACACACAATAATGACATTTAACATGTATAAACATTGAAAAAGGTACAGCTAGGACAAACACCAGCCCCGAGGGGCTCTCGAAAGTCAATCTCTGTAGGAAAATAATAAAAACATAAAACGAAAGTCTTTTGTCGCCCTTGCGGGCTGATTAAATGTGTTCCAATTTTATGATACAGACAACACATCAGATAACTAAGAGTCAATAATAAAACAGTTAATATATATATATATATATATGTAAAGTTAAATGTAATTCGAATAATGAATATGCTTCGATAACTTATTTGAAATATTTTCTGGCCGGAGCCAAAAGTAAATATAATTGCCAATCCATATTATAATAATTTAAAAATATTAAGAAAGGTTTCATATGTTTATTGCTATTACCTAGGAAGTTGAATTAAGTTTCCTTTGATATAGATATTTTACAGCCAAATATGCAATATTTGACTATTTTTTTTAAATAAAAACACTTTTAGCTCCACGGGAACAGCGTTACAAAACTAAAGTTGGTTCCATCATACTGAATCTTCGTGTGAAATTGTGTAAAACTATTCATTAGTGAAGTATTACGTTCAGTATGGGAATTGAGAATGATACTTGTATTGTAAATTATATGGGAGTTGTTTTTAAAAACTTCCGGGACCACATTGCATGTATTTCCATAGTCATAAATGATATATTTCGGAGAACTAGTTAGCTAAGAAGAAATTATTTGGTGATACCAGCAAATACTTAATTCGTACAACCATCTGAGCATACGGATTAAAAACCAAAGAGGTTGTTGACCTAATTAGCAATTTTTGAACTGTCTCTTTAATACGCGCCTTGGTGTACAACTCCATTGTGAGCTTGGCAATTTGTTTTGGAATTATTAGCTAAACTAAAGCGTTGCTACCAAACTATTATAAATTTTAACGTACAATTATTATTTATTGTCTCTCATAAAATAAATATGTACTAACATCATTATATGTATATAGTTGTTATTGAGCTTGTAGTGATTCTAGTCCCATTCTGATGCCGTGAAGCGGTTTTTCCCTAAATGTTTGGACACTATCCCTTCAACCCCATTTTATCATTTGTACTATTCTTGAAGTTAAACTTACCCGTATATACCCATTTACTTTGCTATGATCTCCCCCTCCTTTAACATTTTGTTGGTAATTTATGTATGCATTGTTTCTCTTTAACTGCATGTTTGTCTATTTTTAGGTACTATTCAATCTGTCACAAAGCACTTTTCTACCTCTAATACATTTCTATTTCCTTACTCCTTTCCAATCTTTGTTTGAATTACTATTCAATAGTTTTTTTTATGCAACTTTACATTCTTCTAATTTGTTAGCTATTCCTCCCCTTCACAACCTTGAAATTTATAATTTAATCTTCTTTGATTTCTTGAATATCCTCTTTAACATTTACTATTCATGAAAAATTCACTCGTCCACCCCTCCCACAATTCTCTATCAAGATTAGTAAAAATTCCCCTATTTATAATTTATTTCCTTCTATTATGAAGCACATACATTCCCTCTTTAAACGTCTTAATTTCTTTTTGTATTATGAGGAGTACTTATTATAAATACAAACATATCATGAACATATTTATAGCTCCTCCTTATTTTACCGACTTATAAATCAAATGCAAAAAATATTTCAAACCTATTGAAAAATGATAGTGGTAATTTACAGTGAAACCTGCCTTAAGCGGAATCGCAAGGGCCCAAGATAAGTTCCCACTAAAGCCAGGTTTCCGTTTAATGAAGGTGTAATATCAAAACTAAACCAGGGACATATATTGGGATAAAAATCTAAAATAAAATATCACACTCATTATTAAACAGTACTCATTATTCATACTATAAATTGAACATATGGAAACATTACTCTGAACAGAAAAAAAATACTCACTTTATATTTATTTTTTCAATTAATCAAGCAGGGTGCACATTGTTTACTCTCTTGGCTGCTTGACTTTTCAAAAACACTTTAGCTTGAGAAATCACGCTAAGCATATCAGAATAATTCTGTTGTATGGCAAATTGCTGCAATTCCTTTAATCTTTTGACAGAATCTTGATAAGTCTTCACGCTACACTTCTGAACCATCGTGGCTTTGCTGCCTTACCGATAAATAAGGGTTTCTCCATTTCACATGGCATTAAACCACATAAACAAACAATCAATCATTAATTTGCTCAATTCTTCTCCCGAACATTTTTCACCTTTCAAACACAGCGATTTATTCGGTAGTGCGCGGATGAACAGTCTTGTCTTGTCACCATTTGCTATGTTTCCAGGTTCACATCCCTCAATTATTGAAGGAAGTTTAGTAACCCACTCTTCAATGGTTTCACTATTTACATTACTAGATCCACCATATCGTTAAAACTATCCGATGTCTTTTGCGAAAAATCTCCAATCATCCATTAGATGCTTTGAATTCAGTTTCCCCAGTTTTTGATCAACCTTTTTAGCGTATTACTGTAGCACTGGACCCGACATGTGGTGATTTTTCTCCTAACACTCACAAAACACACGCACACTATTTCATTAATGTCTTCGTTTGCAATTTTCAGTTATCCTTTTATATTTCCATTAGCACAGTTTTCTCACAGCTTAAAAATTTCCATATTCTTCTTTAGAATCTTGTACACTTGAGTTTTACCAACGCTTAACATCTACATGATCTGCTTAACAAATAATGTATCTCGCTCACTTGCATGAATAACTTTTATTTCGTATTTAAATCAAGCACAACTCTTATCTTTGAGACCATAATGACAACTGCTAGACTAAAGTAAATAAAGGAGAATTAGAATCCATATTGAGTAAAAAATTTCTGGAAAGGACAAACAATTAAATTTCAATACAGGTAGGGTTGTGTCGTTAAAAGTTGAAAAGTTGAATACCATAGGTAAATGACAAGTCATTAGCAC
Source organism: Timema cristinae (assembly GCA_039000515.1). Lineage (NCBI taxonomy): Eukaryota > Metazoa > Arthropoda > Insecta > Phasmatodea > Timematidae > Timema > Timema cristinae. Next base: position 18,458,063 of record JBCFYV010001001.1, on the reverse strand, counting down.
GGAAGGGGGAAGAACAGAGATAGCAATCAAGAAGAAATTACAGTTCACAATTTTGTAAGCAAGGTAACAAAGGAACTAAGAAGGGAAAGGAAATATACCTGGTTCAACACTTCATCTCCTCTTAATATAAAGGAAGAGTTAGGGAAAACAAAATTCTGTAAAATGTATAGAATGCAATTTTTTTTTTATCTAAACGATGTTTGCCGGAAGATTGGAAATTTTCCATGTAAAGGATTATTTTAAATTTCGTTTCAGCTTTAGGACAGTTTCCGTTTACTCCAGGAAACTTAGCATGTTTGTCAGCCCTATTCATGGGACCGTAAAATATTTCCGTTTAATACAAGTTTCCACTTAATAAAGGGTCTGCATAAGGTGGGTTTCTTTGTTTTATTGAAGATAGAAACGAATAAATTAAAATAGCGATAAATACTTGATTCTTAAAATAAAAGAGGAACGAAAACCCGTGGTCTAATCATAGGTGCTGCTTCTTTTATAAAACTTTGCGTAAGACTTTTCACAAGTGATACATTAGTGAAACACTTCTCAAAGTTCTGTCTTTGTGAAAAATGGCAGCGAGCTCGCCGGTTAATAATGGCAATGATACATCTTTTGTGTCATTTTTTAAGTCTATTCACTTAAAATCTCTTACACAACATAATATTTTTTACTATTATTTACCTCTTAATGGAGCTATCAATTACACAGCATTGTCAGTGAATATTATGAATCCTAGTTTGTTTTCAAGGTAAGTTTACTAAGCTCACTAAACCAACTTTTGGTTAGTACAACTTTGTATTTAGTAACGTTATTTTATTTGTATTGTTTTTAAAAAAAAGTATATAATTTTTTATTATGTAACAATTTATGTAACTGACACCATTGAGAAGTGGTCAAACTTGTTTTTAATACTGAATACAATTTAGTTTTATTCCACAAAATTTTAGGCTTTAGCTATATCACCCCCAGATACAACTAAAGCTCCATTTACAGACTACCTATCTTTAGGCCAGTATTCCCTAAGAAATCGATGCCACAGTATCAGATTGCTCTGTCTACAGTGTCCTTTAGCTGGGATCACAACCAACTTGTTAATGTAACATGATGGTTGTCCTCTGGTTTTTAAATTGAATCCATCACGATGGAATTAACTTAACATTAATTTAACTCAATGCTGGGATCACAATCAACTTAACGTTAACTTAAGGTTAACTTGACAAAGGTTATTCTCGTGTTTTTAAATGGAAGCAATCACGATGCAGTTAATGATGCAGTTAATTTAACATTCACTTACAGTTAACTTAACATAATACATGTCCTGGGAGGTCTTTCACGTTAAGTGAACGTTACATGAAGGGTATCACATGATCTAGCCAGCCAATCATGCGAGTAACGTCTACAGGGCTATTTAGTAATTCATTTGTTGGTTTTATGACCAAGGTTTACTCTTAAGCTTAGAGTCTACTGATCAGATATTGAAACAAAATAATTAAAATAAAATAGGAAACCTTCTGAAAATTGACACCTGGACACGGGAATCAAACCCGGGACTTTTAGCTTAGTACGCCAATGCTCTAACTGCTGAGCTATCTAGGAATGTCCCGTGCCTAGAGTCATTCCTCACTATCTTAAGGAAGAGTCTATGATGGACGTGTAGAAATCGTTGGCTACAAATGTATGGTTTTATTAAGATCGCGATCTATCAGATAACACAGCCACCTTCAACTTGGTAGTTGGCTTATTGCTGCTACTTGTACACTTATTATAATTGTAATAGATCAAATATTTAAGAATCAAACAGCCAAAGGTATTATTTTTTGCTTTTAGTGAGGATTACTCCATCTAGATATCATATTCTGAAAATTGGAAAATGACACCTAGACACGGGAATCAAACCCAGACCTTTGGCTTAGTATGCCAATGCTCCAACCACTGAACTATCTAGGAATTGTCTCATGCCCAGTCAGTCTTCACTCTGCCTTAAAATATAGTGAAGAATGACTCTGGGCATGGGATGATTCCTGGATAGCTTAGTGGTCACAGTATTGGCATACTAAGCAAAAGGTCCCAGGTTCAATTCCCATGTCCAGGTGTCTTTTTTCAATTTTCAGAATATGATATCTAGATGGAGTGATCCTCACTAAAAGCATAAATAATAGCTTTGGCTATTTGATTCTAAAATAGTAAAGCTAAATTTATCAAAAAAGTTTAATAATAGATATATATTATATTGATTGAAAACTCAACATTCACAGATCATCACTTTATAAATAACTAGTACAAATCAAGATCATAACAGAGGTACTCTAGAATGCAGATGGTTGGCTCGAGTTGTTAAGTTAAGTGAATCGTGATAACACATCTGTTTTCTTAAGTTAAGTAACTTAAGTGAACATTACGTTAAGTTAAAGTTAAGTTGATCATGATCCCGGCATAAAAGTTGTCCAAAGAAGAACTTTCACATTTAGTGAAGGTACGACGTGTTCTATATAGCCATTCATATAGCGAGTGATGTCAACAGGGCTATTTAGTATTTCATTTGTTTGTTTATGGTATGCAGACAAATTATTCGTTACAAACTTTTCTGCGTCTTGTTAAACTCTAAAATTTTGTACACTTTATTTTGTACATCCAGTAAAGCTTTTATAACAAGTAGGCCATACTTGTAGCTTAATCAGTCCGAAAGGATTGGGTTTCATTTCAGTGAACTATTGGTTTTCAAACAGTTCAAATCTATTGTCTGTGTTTTGTTCAAATTATGTTATGGGACATAAATCTTGATTACACACTAGTTTTGTTAAGTTTAGTGAATGTTAAGTGAACCTTAATGCCATGATCATGATCAATTTAAACATTCATTTAACTCTTACCATAGGAGTAAGCCTAATTAAAAAAAAGAAAGCCTTGGTTGGTATTTGGTAGGTTACCGGTACCTAATTCTTCTGCCTCAAGCCATAATGCTCATGGGTTTAACACTTAAAAAATGGTTTTATTAAATGAAACTAATTTAATTTGAGTGTCTCTCAAAGGTAGGCAAGGTTACAAAACTTCTTTTTTATATAATTTGCACAAGCATGTGATGAAAAAATTTGATGGTAATACAATGTTGATTATACACAACGTTATGAATTTTTTCCTTAAATACTCCACTACTTATTTGGAGCCTAATAAAAAACATTTAAGTGTAATTTTTCAAAACTTTATCATTTTATATCTCAGAAATTATGTGACTTGTGGGGAGGAGCAGTGGGAGGAATACATGGATTAAATAACTTGACTTGGTGATAGTAATAGTAAAAAAAAATTCACGAAACTCTGATGTAGGTGTAATTAAAAATTTAGCTGGGTGATCTGATATGGAATGAACCTTTGATGACTCTAAGGTAACGTTAAAATAATTCCTTCATTAAATAAAAATAGTCTGCATTGTAAAATCATATTTAATATATTTGTAGTAGGTCTACTATAGATTTAAGTACCTACTCTACATAATATTTTTGTGGAAATGTCTAGTCTAATATTGACTTTCCACCTATGTTGATTCTTCAATATCTCAATCTGAACGCTGCATCAATAGTTTTAACTGCTAATGTACAAACATTTTATTTCAGAACCTTTCCTAAACGAGATGTGACCAACATATTCCTATTCAATGCATTGATTGGATCAGGTTTATATATCTTTAACCGAAAACATTTGTCCAATACATCAACTTCCACAAGAATTGTATACAGGTAAAGATTCAGAATAATGTATGAAGCTCTTTAAGGAAAACCTCTTTTCGCTTTTTGAAGTATTTTGTTATATTTGGGAGAAGGTATGTAGGAAAGGTACTAGATAGAAAACATAAAAGGGAACTAACACTACAGTTCTTATTTGACATTGCTGCCACTGGACAACAGAGGTAATGACTGCCTCTTTGTCCAATGACATTAATATAAAGTGTGAATGTGTTCTTTTTATTGTAAAAGCCATATTGTGTTTGTTCTATTTAATAGGTTTCTATCAACCTTTACAGTAGGCCTACCTTTTTCCAAATAAGAATGTTTTAGAAAAACAGTAGAAATACTAGTTAATTAAAGGAAGTACAAATACTATAAAAAGCGAGTCCTCCTAAAAAATACCCTCAGACACAAGATACAGACTAACCCCAGAAACTGCATGTGCACACAGTTATACCAAATATATCGAAGCAATATTTGATTTATTTTGGGAAAAAAACAACTCTTCTTGCTGTAAATATTTCTGAAACAAACTATTAAATCCCTTTATATGTCTCTAGGTTTTGTGAATGTAAGGGGATTTAAATTTTAAAGTTATTTTCAAGGATAGGTTAGAACATTTTGTCTCATGTCATTGTTAATTATATTAATTTTATTTTAAAGTCAACACATTTTTTTAGTTTTTTTATTAGCACCTTGTCTTACCACTCGTTTGGGTTATACACTTATGTACTAATTACACTAATGGTTTTAGGGATGAGTAAGGTAATTTTTTTAGGAAGTGTACCTGTATTTGTGTGCAACACATTTAAAAAATTAAATATGTTTAAATTTAATATATCTTTCACAAAATCTTTAATTTTTCCCTGACAGTGGTGTTGGGAGCATCTTGTTTACATTTGGATCGGTGCTGCTTTGGGCAGTTGTTAGGAGTTGGCTGCCCAAAAGTGTCCCACTCTGCGCCACATTTGGCCTTGGTTCTGGGATATTTCTGCTCAAGGTTGGAAGAGATTATCTGGACTTGGTGGACTCCCGATGTACAGGGGTTGCGTGAATTGGATGTAGACCATGTTTTGGTTTAGATTTGACTGAAAGAACTCTTTAGGAAGACTCACAAATTAAATTCTCGACAAAAGAATATATTTTGTGGGTAGTTCAATTATGTGTTTCTATGTATGTCAGTCATCTTGTATGAAACACTAATTAGTATTCTATGCTCAACAATACTTTATTTTCCACTTTACAACTCACTTTCTGGTAATTAAATTGTGAACTATATAGAGTTCCATATTTCTATTTCCTAAACTTTGCTTATAAAAGATATATTTGTCAAATAAATTGTTCTATATTTCTCCATATAAGAAGCTTATTTTCTTATACCATTTTTTTTAAGAATACAAAATCTCTAAAGCTTTCTGCCCTTATTTTTATTATCATTGGTTCAAGTTTTCAATGGCAAGTCTGATTATTGTAATGTATAATAATAACGGACCAATCCTCATGAATTTAACTTATGATTCATCTAGTCTTGTGTGTAATTTATTGTATTAACCTGCATTATTATTATTATCATTATTGTAATATTTTGTTATACTCCTAGTTTGATATTATGAATAAAATCGTATAGACACTATTAAAGCATCAGTCTTTGATTTGTGATCAATTTTGAATAAAAAATAACTTATTCGCTTGAGGATTTTAAACAAACTTTTGAAAATACAGGCTGTGGCAATACCATTAATGTATTGCTCAATCACCTCTTAGGTAGTTTGTTACTTTTAACCCTAGTTGAGTCAAATCATTTTTAGTCCTAACACAATGTTTAAGTACACGATGTAAAGGATTTGGAGTTCACTATATTATGTGCAATAATAATCATCCATAGCTTGTATTAAAGAGCCTGAAAAAAATAATCCATATTGACTACCAAACATAAGAATCACTTTCACATTGCACTAGGCTTGCTAGATCTAAGAAGACCTGAGCCATAATAATCAAATTTGTTGAACCCATTTCCAGGGACAAATTTACACATATGCAGTCAAATGGCATAAAAATTTAGAAAGTTGTAGACATACTGAATAAATAAAATTAGGGCTCTGTTTTATCCTGAACTTCAGGAAATTGGTTGTTCCCAAAACTCGAGTAGGAAAAAATATTTCCCTGGATTTTTCAGGATAGAATATAAAAAAGTTACAATTAAGGATGTCTATCAATGACACGCACGTTTGTATTTAATTTTCATTAAAAATATTATTAATCTGTTAAATTTAAATTAATCTTATCTTCCATTTTAAAGATGGATACCCGAAACTTCAGTCTTTTTTATTTTATAGCTCCCTTACAACAAAATGTAGCACCATTATATTTATCCCTGGTTAGATTCAAGGCAGTATAACATATTTTTAGCACAAAATAATGATAAAAGTACTTTTTAAATATCAAATTATGCACGAAATACACCTTCACCACACTTATTTTCAAAAAGACATGTCTATTGAGTAAATATATTTTTTGGAGTGGCATCCATTTGCTTTTGTATCATAGATAATAGTATTTGGATAAACCAATTTTATTTTCAGTCCAACAGCTCTTTTTGTGAGAGCTTTAGCAACTAAAACATAATTGAATAATACTTTTAACTAAGCATCTTAAAAAAGTGTTATTTAAAATTTTTAGTTAATTGTCTAAAAAGAATTTTGAAAAATACAAATAATACTTTTAAGCCGAAATGGAATTTTGCTTACATTCTCTCTCGAAGCTACCCACCTAGTTCACAGAACAAGTCCCAAGAGCGCTCTTCACTTGGCTGAACGACATTTTATATTCTATCCCCAGAAGAAGGGAGTTTAGGAATCACGTGGGGGTAACATACGCACTGGATGGATGGAGAACAACCAATTAGAGTTTCACACTTTTATAATGATTACGTTAATGGGTTAGGAATGAAGGTTGAATTTAAGGGAAGTGTTCCCACATTTGAGTGAGGATAATGAGAAACCATTTAGGGAAAACCACGTTTAGTACACCTGGCCAGGATCGAACCACAATCTTATATAAGTAATTAAATAGTACAATCTTATGTCGAGGATTTTCCACTCATGCCAGACTATAAGATATAATAAAATTTGGATATCCAGATGTGAGAACATCTGATTGTATACAAATCTTAAACATCAAATTTATAATTTTTGAATATGGAGCTTAAATCCACAGTTCTAATACTAAAGTTTCAAATCAGCACATTCTATCAGTTTTATATTATGTTCACCTAAAAGCAATAGGTATCTTAAGTTCCAACAAAAACAGTTTGGAATATATTAATGTAATATTTTATAACTCTGAACAGTCGAGGGCTACAGTATAAAATTTGACCCAATGGTGTACCGTATTTACAAATTCACACAGTACTGTTGAGTTAATTAACACACTTTCAAACTCTTAGCATCTCCTTACCCTCACAAAGCAGTAACAATAAAACGAGAAAAAGAATAATACTCTTCTTACAAAATAGAGCCTTGACGTGAGGGGATAAATAACATGTTTTGAAAAGATTAAGTTATATGTTGTTCCTTGAAATTACACTATTCAACATTTACACGTTTTCAAATGCTTGGTAATAATCAACTTTTTTTAAGTGAATTTAAATGGAGTTTAAAAAACCGGCACAATAATTTACTAATTATTCACTTTAGTGGCAGTATGGTCTGAGGCATTACTCTCGTGTTCGACTGGTCTGATGATTATGGGAAATCAGAGTTTGAATCCGTCGGATTCACCGAAGGTTGTTTTCCCTAAATGTTTTCACACACTATGGAAATGCGGGTAGATTACCTCACAATACTTCCTTCCTCATCCCTACCCTATTAAAGTACCTGAACAGGTAGTATTATTATTATTAGCACCGCGTCTTACTACCCATTCGGTTATACGCACTTACGCTAATGTGTAATGGTAGGGTGATTGTGAGATGAAATGGAGGACCTACAGTTTAACGTGGAATCCGAACCACGGGGAGGCCTGGCATTCCCCACATTTACAAGATGTCTTGTCAGAGGTGAAGGGGTGAAGAAGGGTTTGGTAATCAGATAAATCTTTGCCGGGACAGAGGATTGAACCCCGGCCGCCAGCATAGAAGTCTTGACACCTTACCCCTAGACCACCAGGTCACCCAAACAGGTAGTAAGATGCGCTAAAAGAATATGTATTTATTCAGCTGTTATTAAAATATTACAATAATTCTATAGCTTTGAGGTAAACAACTAACAATCCGTATTAAATTATTGAAATGAATAGAACCACTAACTTATCATGCCATTCCAAAGGTGATTAAAAATAATCTACAAATTTAATTTTAAGATATCACTGTCAAAATGAATACTTGACACTTAATACCACAATAACATTTTTACTGCCTGCATTGGTGGGCACGCGGGCCAAGGGGTCAATATAATCCATTTTGTTCGAATACTGGCCAGTTTTACTATAGGTGGGTTAAAAAAAAAAATGGTTTTCCACTTTACTTTCATGCCATTGTAGATACATTCCACATAAAATTTTACCTTAACTTATTCCTACTTTATTGTTAATATGTGGATAGTCCAAATGTATAGTAAGAAGCAATGCTCAGGCAATTTACATGATTTTGTCACAGATGGTAAAAAGATTGGCGATGTCACACGACGAGAGAGGTGGGAAACGCAAGAGAAAAAGGAATATCTCTGCAATATTTTTTCTATTTTTTTAACACACTCTTCCAACCAATTCGGATTATACGCCTACGTACTAATTACACTTATGGTTTAAGCTTTAGGAAGGTTGAATTTAGAGGAAGTATCCCACATTTGCATCAAGAGAGAATGGGAAACCATTTAGGAAAAACTACCTTAGGTACATCCAACCAGGATTGAAACACGATCTCCCTGTCATTGGCAGTCTAGTCTATTGCAAAAATAGCGCCTTAGACCATGCGGCCACCAAAGTAGGTGACATGTGAAATCATCAGCTGCTCGGAGTGTATTTATTATACAAACGTCAGTATGAATGTCGACTTTTGTTGCCAGTGGCTGTGGTTAATCTGTGGTAGCTATCAAATTTGTAAATATAAATTTTTTACTTTCTTGCTATCTTACAGGTAGAGAAAGTATAGTGATCGTCAAAAAAATCGAACTCAAGATTTTGATAAATCTTAACGTTTCATGAACCCCCAAATCAAAAAAAGTGGTTCTTGAATTTCCGCCTGTCTGTCTGACCTCCAACTAGAGCCTAAACTATTTTACCGATCAGGCTAAAACTTTGTATCTAGAGTTTTCATAGGGTTGCCTCGAGGGGTTTTTCGAATTGTGTATCTAACCCTAAAATTGAGGGTAGTTTCCTGAAGGGCAAAAAGAGAAAAAGTCAATTTTCTCAAATAAATTATCTTTTTTTTATAATATCTAAAACTATTTGAGATATGAAATTACTTAGCATTACAAATATGTAGGGATCTTTATAATACAAATATTATATAAGAAGCATATTTTTACTAAACTAATAACTTTCAAGCTATATGTAAATATATATATTTTTTAACTTTTCAAACACAAAAGGTGAAAGTATTATGACCGCAAAAGAAAATCTAACCTGAAATGTTGATGGATGTCAACATCTCAAGACCCCCCAAACCCTAAAAAGTGGTTTTTGCAATGACGCCTGTCTGTTTAAACTTAGAATTAAGAGTAGTTTAAGAAAAGGCGGAAAAAATTGATTTTCTCAAAATCGACTGATGATTGTGATTAAAATTCGTGTCTATGTGTTGGTTAAGATTATAAATAAACTGGCTATTTTCATTTTACCATGAAACAGAATTTGAGGGTATTTTACAGAAGCAGAAACTTTTGTATCTCTGCAACTATTTGAGTTACTAAATAACTTATCATTGCAAAATTGTAGTACTATTAAAAATAAAAAAAACTTTTATATGAAATATTTTTTTATAAATTCAACAGTTATTGAGATTTTGGCAAATATATTAATACAATTGTGAGCTTTAGTTGTAAAGAGATACTACAAGTTTTAACGCAATAATTCTCCAATGCCATAGAGTAATTAAATTTAATTAAGTCTCTAAAAGTTTGTTTTTCCTTAAACCTCTTAGGAGAAATGTTTGTACAACAATGATTTATATCCATTTTAGTCTCAATAGTCAATATTTATAAATGAGGTATTTAATAGCAATGTGATGGCATGAAGATTTGCAACACCTAATAAAATGTCGAAGATTTTTAACCGGAAGTTGAAATTTTAATACAAAGTGTTGACCCTTGTGGACCCAACATTGATCTTTTTTATTGGTCCAAACATACAAATGAGGACATGAGGAGTAAAAAAAAGTTTTACATAAGTATAGTGCAATTGGACAGATTGGTTTACCAAACCCTTCCTTCACCTCTGACAAGACATGTATTAATCACAACTTGTGAATGTGTCGAGTGCCAGGCCTTCACCGTGGTTCGGATTCCACGTTAATCTGTAGGTCCTCCATTTCATCTCACAATCACCCTACCATTACACATTACCGTTGTATAACCTAAACGGGTAGTAAGACGCGGTGCTAATAATAATATGTAAGAGCATAATAATGTAAGGTTTGTTCTGGCAGGAAGTTAGCCCACGATGACACATTTCCTTGGTAGTCAAAAGTATTAGGTTGCCTTCCTGTTGAGAACAGCCTCCAGCTCATATAGCTTCATCCTGGCGATGAATGGACCTTGGACTCGTGAGAAATGGGATCGACTTGTGATGTGTGTGAGAAGAACACACAGTGGTTGTTGGGTGGCAGCGGTGCTGTAAGGACAGTAGTTGGCTCGCTGAGAGATAATGAACTAGTTGACATGTAGTCTAGTCGGTTCACACCAGCTTGAGAGTCGATCCTGGGTTCATAAGTATTGTCACGAGTTCCGTTTTTGTGAGTGTTCCCTCGTCGCGGGGAATTGTGTAATAACGATGTAGTAGCGTAGTAACTGTTTGGAGAAATAAACAGCTCATTGGGATAAACTTGCTAGCCTCATTCCCCACATACCATCAATCCCAACCCCTACCGCTCGAGGTCCATCCTGCCCATGTAACACCCCCTAGAGTGTCCCGGTAGTATAGTAGTTAGGGTTGGCTATCGGGGCACCCAAATAAAGGGTGAAGTTACAAATAATAAAAATAATATTGGGAACCGGCTGGGATTTAAGTTAAGATGTTTATGAATAACAAATTTGATATTGCAGCATTGGATTAGTATTTGTGGAAGAAAATAGTGTGTATATATATATTATGAATCACATGAACTTTAACTAACAAAGTCTACTCAGTTCTTTAACACATAAGTGATAAACGTATGTACTGCAGCTTACACGAGTTAGAACTATACTGAGAGATTTTATCAACAGATAGCCAAACACTGTTAACTAAAAAGATGAATACCTACAGTCTAGAGTAAAAAAAAATATGACACTGCCAGCTTGCACCCAAATATTTTCAAGTGACAAAACAAGGCATTGTATTTTTGTCAAAATACCACACTGTACACTTTTTGAGAGATTGTGTCTAGTGTTACAATCCATTATTTATTAAAATGCAAAAAAAAAAAAAATTTTTTTAAATAGCTTATTGATTGTTAATTGTTTTACTAAAAGTTATTTACAAATTAAAAAAAATAGTTGAGGTTTATTTCCTTAACTTCAACAATGGTTAGGAATGCATTGGAGTAAACTGTATTTACTATTTAGTGAAGTACAGCAAATTAAAATAAAATTAAATCTCATTACACAAGCAGAATCTACACTCTCAACAATTTGCATTTTTTTAGACATATTTTGAAATGGTGAGATCATCCAGTATTCCGAATGAACTATCTTTAAAATGTGCTGGCACATTAATAAAACGAGAAACAACTATAATACAACAAATAGTAGAGTATGGATATTTGTAAAATTATACCAAAAATATTATCAACACACATTAAAAATTGCTCTTTAAATTCTATCTAAATAACTGAACCGTCAGGGTGAAAAAATAAATCTATAAATAAATGAAACCATTATTTTTACTAGGACTGCACAACTCCCCAAAGGGTTTATTGAGGTTTTCTTGGGAAAAAGTGACAAAGTATTTAAAAAGTATGTTACAACGTCTTAGTAAAATTGAGGAACTTGCATTAAATCAAAGTATATAAAAATTAGCAAATTAAGGAAAAAAAAATTTTTTTTTTATGAAAATAATTCTCATTGGGAGAGTTATTGCTGCTATCCAGTTCCAAAAATATTTAGTGCTTAAACTACTTAGTGGCTAACTCAATTATAAATGAGGTGCTGCAGTCTATCAAAAGAGTTCAAATACATAAAAAAAACTATTGACTAAATTGTTGAATAATTAAATCTATTAACTGGTGTTTACTCAAACTATATGGAATAAAATTCCAGCATAATTAACTGGCTTTCCTGGCAAACATTTTTTCTTCTTCTTATTTTTAAGTCTCTTTTTCTCTGGTTGTTAAACTTATTACCAGTTTTCCTGACCCACAGCCACCATGTATTAATTCTGTGTGTAAAAATAAGCTCCATTATTTTGTAAATTTAAGCTCTATACATTTTTGTATTTGTATAAATAAATTTTACTTCCAAACTGTAGACATAGCTGCCTCAAATGAACCAAAATTAAAAATTCTAGCGTTAAAATTGAAATCAAACTGGCAAGCAAAAGCATACTAGAATTGCATAACCCTAATTTTTTTTCCTTTTTGAGGTTTAAAACTGGTGGAGTTAGAATATACATATTCTAGTGTTATGACTGTTCTCGAGGGCCTATATCAGGCCTGACAAACCTATACCACAAAGTTCACTACTGTTCAAAGGTTTAATTATCAATTAAATAGATAATATAGCAATTAAATGGAAAATAGCCCCAATTTTAATTAATCTATAATGTAACCATGAATAACAAAAGCTAATAATTATGTTAGTTCCTATCACAATGTTATTAATTTTACTCTTGGGTGACCTGGCTGTCTAGGGGTAAGGTGTCTGACTTCTGTGCTGGGGTCCGGGGTTCAATCCTCGGTCCCGGCACAGATTTATCTGATTATCAAACCCTTCCTTCACCTCTGACAAGACTTCTTGTGAATGTGGGGAATGCCAGTCCTCTACCGTGGTTCGGATTCCACGTTAAACTGTAGGTCCTCCATTTCATCTCACAATCACCCTACCATTACACATTAGCGTAAGTGCGTTTAACCCGAACGGGTAGTAAGACGCGGTGCTAATAATAATAATAATAATAATAATTTTATTCTTGTGGAAATATCTATCATAAAGAAATAATTTTTAAAACTTTCTAATTTATAACATTTCATAAAAAAAAAGTTACCTGAGTAAACTTTCACTTTAAATAAAACACTGTACAATACATTATCAGCCACCATAGTATAATTATTTCAATTTAATAAATTAAACACCCTCTTCGGTGGCCGAAGGGTCTAGGGTATTAACCTCACAACAGACTGGACTGTTGAAGACAGGGAGATCAGGGTTTAAATCCAGTTTGGGTGTATTCTGGGTGATCTTACAAACTTTCTCTTTGCAAATTTGGGTACAATTCCTCTGAATTAAATTTTAATCATTATGATATTAGTATAATTAGTAAATATGCATAAAAATAAAAACTAGAAAGACACGGTGCTAAAAAGAACCACCACTCAAGTCATTTATGGAATAAGGAACAAGTTCACACTTTACATTGGTGCCACTGGACAAAAAGGTAATGGCCGCCCCATGAATATAATCGATCTTTAATGCTCAATTATTCGATCTCAGCTTCATTCTATTATAACTTATTAGGTGGCAGGCACTGTGAATGATTTGACGCAACATCCATCTTGACGAGTTCTGGTAGAATGAAACCTATATAAGAGGTTTTGAGTAGTAACAAATATCTGAAGAGGTAGTCAATACCTCTTTTTCAGTGAAAGAAGTGTAAAGTTTGAACTATCTTCCTACCCTTTCATATTTTTCTGGTTTCTTTAATAAATATATATAATTTTTTTATTATTTTAGTAGGTTTTCTTTCAAGAGCAATATAATAATAATGACGAAAACTTTTCAACATTAATTTTTCTTCTCACAATTCCTATTAGTATACAACTTTTTTAAATCCGATAATTACATTTTTGGGTACGTGCTCTCAAAACAGATTCACCAGCTCTGGCTTAGATTATATCCTCACACATTTTTTCTTTCCCCAAAGTTGTTTTTTGTTCCATAGCTCACCTCCAGATAACTGGTGGTGTATTTTCTCTCACTTTAGCATGCAAATCTAACTTAAATCAGACTAACATATTTTATTATTTATTTCTTTAAAATAGGTTTAGAAGTGAATGCTGAAAAGACTTATGTATATGATCAGAGAACACAAAGTGAGGACAATAATTTAGAGATTACTTCGAGCAACATATCATGTGACAGACTTGAGTTTATATACTTAGGAACAATTTTAATTAGCAATAACAATATTAGATTGTAAATTCATGCTATTACTTGGTCAGTAAGTTGTTGATGTCATCTCATCTGCTTTCAAGGAATGTAAAATTCAGACTACACAAAATAATAGTTTTACTGGTTGCTTTATATGGATGTAAAACGTAGTCTCTTACCTTAACATGGCGAAAACTAATTTAGGATGTTCGAAAACAAAGTGCTTAGTAAGATATTCGGACCAAAGAGGGATGAGACTATATAACATGTACTAATCACAATACATTGTTAGGATGATCAAGTCTCTTTGATTGATGGGTAGAACATTCACCACTAATGGAAGAATCTAGAACCATGTTCTGTGTATTTACAGGCAAACCCAATAGAAAGAGACCATTGGCAAAACCTTAACGTAGGTGGGAGGATAACATTAGAAAGGACCTGAAATAAACAGGGTATATATAATGAAAGGAATTGGATCAAACTATCTCTAAATAGGTATGTGTGGTGTACTTTGGTAAGTGTAGACATTAACTGGGTTACTAATGCCATAGAGTAATTAAGTAATCGATTTTTAAGCGACAGGCAATATTGGTAGATTGTGAACTTTTATTTGATATAGTTTTTTTTTTCCAAATTGTAGAAAAAATATTTCAGTTACAGTTGAATCTGATGTTGTGGATATGCTAAACAAATGTATTTTAGGCATGATATTTTATTAATTAAATATGCCATTTGCCTGGTGAGAAGGTGTAAATAATTCTCCAGTGCACCAGCCAGTTTCTGAAGAGTCAAACATGTTAGTCCCTATCTGTCATTTGATAAAAAAATGTATTAACTTGAATACATATAATGTTTGAATTTTATGCACACGCAAATAGTCCAAACAGGTATTAAGACAGTGTCAAAAAAAAAGTGATATTCTGTACGATACTTTAACATTTCTACTTAGTTCAAATGCCAAAGTAAAATCTAGTGCATTTTCACACACAAACGATCCCACACACGCACAATGACAATAAACATAGCTTTAGCTACAAACACTATAATGAGCACAGATTAATAAATTGAGCACACACAAATATATAGCGAAAAAACAATTTAATATTGTATAAGGACAATTAATTATTCTTTGTTGCAGACTTTGTTCATCTTATGCTTTTTATTTTTTGTTGTACAACATTTTTGGCACAGATGATATTTGCTAACCAAATTACAAAACACAATTATTGTTGAGAGATAAAATCACACACACAGAAGAAACAAGTCTAAATGTTGCAGAAGAATGATACCAACCTGTTATATAATAATAAAAAAACTAACAGACTTTCAGAGATTGATCTTAGATAGCACACTAGCACAAAGTTACAAAACTTATTGTGTCTAAAGTATATTTTAAAACTTCACTTTCAATTATGTTGAATTGTAATATTTAGGATATGGAAGGATAACACAAGGTGACACATTTTATCACAATTCTCAAATATAGATTACAGTTAAAATAAGATTGTGGTATATTTGCTTTTTGTATTGGACACAAATTAAATGTAAGTTTATCTGAAACATTGTGAAAAATAGTCTTAATACTTTGCAGAATAAAAATATCCATGGACATATAAAAGTCTTATTTCTATTAAACCCATTGTACAACACATAATTATTTTTTTTAGTTTATGCCATGTACAAAATTTAACTGTACTTACCTTAATGTTTTCTGTTGCATATATATGTTAACAAATCATTAAGACATAAACTGACTAAGAAACACACATTTAAATGACTAAAAGATTCACGTTCAAGTTTTGTTCCACTTGTAGCCACACTCAAATTGCAATTGAATTATGTTTTTTATGACACTGAAGAAAGGATCATGGACATCATAATTCAAATTCAAGGTAGAGACATATGCACAGTTTGAAATCAGCTTCAAGTAGATCGTTGCCTCAAGCCACTTCATGCAACAATAGAATTGTAATAAAAATGTCATACTTTAGATATTATTGTTGTCACAAGAGTAAGAAACATTTTTTTTAGTTTCAATAAAAATGGTAACATTACTCTCAGGTTTGCACATGGAAATAAATTACAAACATTTCATCTGGCTACTATAATTTATGTCTTGAGGAAAGTTTGAAAAAATAAACAGTAACACTATTTTTGAGGGAGTTGGTAGTGAGGAGAAGCAAATTTTCAATTATAAAAATAAACCTTTGTGAGAGTAAAGAATTTAGCAAGAATAAAAAAACACAGTACTTACTCTCCAAACTATTATTGCAATTATTCAATTGAAATTTACTTTAAAGTTCTAATACTCCAATTGATGATTCAACACCAACATAATTATAGGACAACCAATACAACCAGGCCCCAGACTAGTAATTTAACACTTAACTTACATACTGAATACATTCTAAGACTTTTAAAACATATTTAGTTACTATATACTGTAGAGAGCATACTTCATACTCAAAGTAACGTATGCAGTGGAAGCTTAGACTTTGGATTAAAGAGAAACAAGAAAAGTGGAGGCCATGGGAATGAAATGTGTGAGGAGTATGTTAGCTGTCACGAGGAAAAACAATAGAAATGACATTCGGGAAATAGTGGGGGTACATGGAGTACATGAGATAGTAGAGAAAGCAAGACTAATGGTATGGGATGTATGAGATGTTGAGAATGAGAGTAGAGGGAGCAAGACTAAGATGGTATGGCATGTAATGAGGATGGAGAAAGAGAGGATGCCAATAGAATTATGGGAGGAGCAGATAACAGAGTATGTTCAAGTGAGAGGAGAAGAATGAAAGAAATCAAAGGAGGAAAAATGGTGGAAAGCTAGAGGAATATGGAGGCATTTTACTAAACTGAAACAACAGATGACGTGATGATTATGTTACCATAGACTGCAATTCAATATCATTTTGCCCTCTTTTTAACTGGCTCTTTTGTTTAAATTAGTTTACTGATTACCTTTATTTCAAATTAAATTAAACCTTATAAAGTAAGTCTAGATTAGAGATAAGAGTTTTATGGTGTCTTGAAATGGTTTATATTGTGCAGTATTAGAATGGTAATTTATTGAAGATAATTAGAAAGATGACCTATTTATTTGACTTGAATCTTCAATCGCAACGAGAGACAAGGGGGTTTATGCATCGCGATTAACAACTAGTTTTTGAACACCATTTGTACAGTTGTTGGAAAAAAAGCTAAATAGTATATCAATATACTGCTTGCTATTTAAGTATGTGTATAGGTGGAATAGTTGGTTGCAAGTTAAAACTGACATAATCAGATTTTCTCCCTAATGAGGTCAAATGTAACATTGAAATAAAATAAATGTGGAAACTTATTTTAATCATGGGGTTAATTTATAATTAAAAAGACTGGAAAACAACATCATTACATATTGTTGGGTCAGGATCCTAGATGTCATCAATGTAGTGTTTAAGTAACGTAAGATCTTACATTAGTTAATATTTAAATCAGTCAACACAGCACTTTGAATGTCCAAAACATTGCTTAATTTATGACTAAATGTAAACATATCACAATAAAGTAATGTGAACAGCAAACATATTTTGTAGGAATACTCTGGTTAAACGCTTGCATCAACCCAGCTTGAAGCTGACATCATGTGAAATTAGCTAGACGAACTGAAAACTTTTATCATCTCTACCTTGTTTTTATTACTATGTATTGAGGATGTGTAAAGCGAAGGATATAATATACACCTTAAACCATACATCCTTAAATCAGTGTGACAATAATTATGGATCGCATAAGAATAATATTGTTATATTAGTCAATTTCGATAAATAAAAACTATACACAAAGTGTTAAATGAAATATAAAAGCAATTATATCACAAAAATCTAAATTTAAAAGGACTATTGTCCAATTGTTACCCCAAAAATTAACATACTAGTATCTAATAGTTTTACTCATAATCTAAGAGAATATAAAGTATTTTTCTCACTTAATTCTACAAAAATATTATAGATTTATTTGATATAAAAAAACCCACCACATTTGATATATTTTTAAAGGATTGTTTCTAAATGTTTTTCTTTAATTTGTAGTTTGGCCTTACAATAAAGCACATGTTAGTGTCAAAAGAAACAAACTTGTCAACATAAACTTAGCTATTTCTAGAAAAGTTTGAGGGTGACCTGGTGGTCTAGGGGTAAGGTGTTAGACTTCTGTGCTGGCGGCCGGGGTTCGATCCTCGGTCCCGGCAAAGATTTATCTGATTACCAAACCCTTCCTTCACCTCTGACAAGACATCTTGTGAATGTGAGGAATGCCAGGCCTCCGCCGTGGTTCGGATTCCACGTTAAACTGTAGGTCCTTCATTTCATCTCACTATCACCCTACCATTACACATTAGCGTAAGTGCGTATAACCCGAACGGGTAGTAAGACGCGGTGCTAATAATAATAATAGAAAAGTTTGACTTTTTTTAAAGGCCAAAGAACCCGGAAGCTCCTAAATAT
The DNA here is from genome assembly GCA_039000515.1 of Timema cristinae. Classification (NCBI taxonomy): domain Eukaryota; kingdom Metazoa; phylum Arthropoda; class Insecta; order Phasmatodea; family Timematidae; genus Timema; species Timema cristinae. The sequence continues at coordinate 18,439,355 of JBCFYV010001001.1, read as the reverse complement.
AAAGGGATCAGTTAGAACTACTTGTTTAACCATATTTAATTTTCCCACTTAAGTTCTGTAATATTCTGATTGACATTAGACATATTTTGTGAACTAAAGCTTTTAAACTTACTTAACCAATCATATTCATTGACAACTTAACTCATTCGAGTAAAATAAAAATACATACAAGAGTTAAATAAATGAAAATTTCAAATTAATATTAGGTACACTACCAGTAGGCACCAAATTGGAAACTTTTCACTGTTGATTTTATTAAATCAGAACTCTATTGGTAATCTTTTTTAAATTTATGGTGGTATTTTTTTAAAATGTATGGAACAAGTTTCAATAATTGCAGACAGACATAAAGTGTAAAACATTCACTGTCTCAAGATTTTTTGGAAAGGGGGGGAGGGGGGGTAAGAGAGAGAAAACATGTTTGTAAATCTGAACCATTAGATATTTTGAAAACCAAACAATTTTATAATTTACTCACAGTAAGAAGAAACTAAATGCAGCTATCACACAAGTCAACTTTCCATAAATTTAGAAAACTAGTGAGGATAAAGAAAATACAGTCTAAATACCAAATTATTCCAACACAAATATTCACAAACTGGCATCAATCAGGAAACTTTTCAAAACTACTTGATATTGACCCAGTTTTACACACCGGTTTATACATCGAGTACACAAATTATGAGAAACCACAGTGCTGTTTTTACAGTGATACTATAGTTTTCGATGGCCCCTTACCAATGGTTAGAGGCTAACCACAATATTTATTTTAAAGTGACCAGTTAAAGACAATATTCTTTTCAAAGTGTCCTTAACTTTAATCGGAACAATCAGTTTTAGTTGGATAGCTAATTGATACTTGAAAAATAAACATGGTGGGCATTAGTCAAGTCATATTTCTTTTAGTGGAAATAATTCAACATTTCAATATGCTACAATTGAATTAAATGCTTTGAAAATAGAAAGGATTTAAAGAACAAACCATTTAGTAATTCTAACTAAAGAGTTTTTTTTGCATGGTTTCATATTAACAATAACATGACTTCATAGTTACTTAAGGAAGTTACTGTAAGAATGGAATGAGGAATTGAAAGAGTGTGGAGTGTGAAGTGATGGTAATGACAAGGAAGAGGATAAGGCCAAGTAAAGCTATAAAGTTGAATGGAGTAGAGCTGAGAAAAATGTAAAATATCTTGGAAGCGAGAATGAGGTAAAAGGTGAGCGTTAGAGAGGAGCTAATAAGAAAAGGGCAGCAGGGAGAATTGTTTTATAAGTGTGTAAGAGATCTGCTATGGAGAAGAGAAGTGCCCTTGAAGTGTGAGGAGGTGTTGTACAGGGGCATACTTTGTACCCATTGTCACATATGCAGCAGAAACATGAACAATGGATGTAAGAGAGACTAGAAAAGTGGAGGCTCTAGGAATGAAGTTTGTGAGGAACATGTTAGCTGACACTAGGAGAAACAGGATAAGGGATGAAGCTACCCGGGAAAGAATGGGGGTGCAGGGAGTACATGAGATAGTGGAGGAAGCAAGACTTAAGATGGTTTGAGCATGTGATGAGGATGGAAAATGAGAGAATACCAAAGAGAATGCTGGAGATAAAGTAGGGAAAAGACTACAAGGAAGGCCAAGAAAGAGACGGGAGGAGCAGAGGAAAGTGTTCAAGTGAAAGGAGAAGAATAGAGGCAGGACAGAGAAAGATGGAGACATTTTACTAAATTGACCTAGCCACAGGGCTGGAATCATTTGATGATTATGAGTTAAGGCAATAAAGTATAACTTGAAAATTCCAACCAATTCAGGAAACCCAATATAAGCAATTGATGAGCCATGCACATCTAAATAAATTCTCTTTCATTTCACAATAACCCACTATTGAAATAACCAATCAAATGTGGCTTTTCATGAAGATTACTCGAAACAAAGTCTTGACACTATACAAATGGAATGTATCTCCCTGTAAGACACTCAAAACTTATATTTTACTGTAAAAGTCGGTAGTTCATTATAACCTAGGGTTAGGCTTAACCGGTGGTTAGATGATTGGTACTTTTAGAAGTGCATTGTAAAGTGACTCAAAGCGAAAATGTGAATATTTCATATTCCCAAACATTTAATTATTTCCATTTTAATGTCTTGGACACTAATACAAATTTTATTTAATGCTTTTGGCTAATCCAACATCACACAAAAACTCTAAAGATTAGTGCCTTAACAGTAAGATTTTACAATTACTGTAAATACTATGTGAGCTTTAGGAAACACATCAGATGGTAAATAGGAACACATTCCTTTTAAAAAAAAAAGAAGGGAAGTTTACCTTTAAATGCAAGAAAACTAACACTAAAATAATGGTTTGACTAAAAATGCTGACTCGACAAAAGTAAATTATAAAACTATTTGAGTCACGTTAAATACTTCCAAGCATTTGCATAAAAGTAAACTATTAAGAGGATACATTTGCACTACAAATACATCTGATGAATACAATTTGAATAAAATTTTAACCAAAAAAGTCCAAGGAAAGTTATTAATAGTTAAATAAGGAATAGGAGTTTTAGTGTTTTTGTGTTTTAACATCTGGAAAAAGCCTACACACAAATATTTAACTTTTCTAAAGATATAATTATTAAAGTTGAATATTTAAAATCTAAGATAAGTAGTGGTTTTAATTGCAAACCATTTAGATTTTCAATTAAGTAGTATATAAAATAGAAGCCAATTTTTACCAAGCATAGCTAATCCTATGATAGACATCCATAAACAATATTATAATGATATAAGAATGGAAAAGGCAAAATAAATTTAACAATACTAATGCTATTACATAAATAACTTTCAATATAATTTTCTTTCTCTTTGAGTTTTCTCAGTTGAGCAATATAGAACACACTTGTTTAGCAAACTCCAATACTCTTAAATCAATCATTTTCATAAACATTTTATGAAAGCCACTTCAGACATCTTTACAAAATATAATCTTATATTAAAAATCACAATTTTAATTTAAATACAATTTAAAAATAGATAACTAAAAATAACAAACCATAAAATTAATTGAAATCAGTTTGTTTTATCTGTAAATATCTTCAAATGAAGCAGAAAAAATTTTTTTAAAACAATAATTAAATTAACAAACATTTCACACACTAAAGTTAAACAAGTTAGTGCTGAATTAAAAAAAAAGTTACACTTTGTGTTGTGTAGGTTAACTTTTATTTAAGTAACTGGGTGTGCATCTCTTTTTTTTCCATTCTAAGTAAATCCATTAATAAAAACAAGCAAATCCTTCATTTTTAGGAAATATACTGTTAGGTTCACTTTGAAAACAAGACTAATATTGCACATCACATACTGCATTTAGTTTTTTTTAGCAATACAGTGCATACTAATATCTAAATTGTTTTTTGAGATCTTATTACTGTTAAAAGTATACATTTTTTGTGAGTAAATAAATATGTTTCATTATTTGTTTAGGTCTGTTTTTTTATGCAAAATTAACTTTGTATGGTGTTATCAGTAAATTTTAATTCATATGTATTATTTATTTTATATGCATCAATAAGATGGTTTTTTTTAAAAATCTAAATTAAAGAGGCTATATTGTTGTGTTTTAACATGATATTCAATATTTATGGGATTCAGTACTTTGATTATATATGAATAAAGGATGTACACAAAATAAAAATAAACTAAGCCAAGAAATTGTATTTTTAAACTTGAAACATCATTGTATAGCTACTGTAGAAAACTTACCTTAAAACTGGTGTATGATTGCAAAGTCCATTTACTAATTTTAGAGTGATAGTTTTCATGATTCACAGTTTAAGTAATAAGTAGCGCACGCAGGATTGCGAAGTGGTGGGGGGGGGGGAAGGGCTAAACAGGGGCTTGGGGGAGGTTCCCCCAACTGCTGGAGGGATTTTTTTACCATTATATACACCTAGAAGCTTTTTTATTGCTATTTGTGTAACTTGTTCATTTATATTTTTACTATTATAAACATGATAATCTAACAAAACAATAAATCACTGATTATTTATAATAGGTAAATGTCTAGCAACTATGCAACTCCTCGATGGAACCCCCCCCCCCTCCAAATTTTATTTTATCTTTGGATCTGCGTATATCTTGGGGCATCCCCAAAATACGATAGGGAGGTTGAGCCTCCTCAAGCCCCCACCCCCCTCTCCCGGGTACACTACTGCAAGTAATTTAAAATTGCATATTTTGTGTGAACATTAATAGTCGTAATATACTTTGAAGTTTTTTCTAGTGACGTCAAACCCAAAGCTTTTGAATATTTTGACTTCAAAATGTTAAAATCCAATGATTACATTGTAAATAACAGTGAATAATTAAAGAGATTTAAAATAAATGTATTCTAGCTGTCAGTTGTTTTTATATTAAAAAAAAATTAGTTGTTGAATATTAGAATAAACCTGAAAACTTTCAAAGCTTTGCTCACCCTAATTTCTATGGGTGTTAATTATAAAATGCACGTGATTTCCTTACATGAGTTGGTAAAGGTGTTATGAAACAACAAATCTTTTTCAAAGAAATTTTAAGACTCTAATTTTTGTTTGCTTTACAGTCAAACATACTTTTAACAAACTCTTTTACCAAATTAATGCTTCGGATCAATTTTTTTTTAGGAAATTATATACTCTTAATGTGGTAAAAATATTCTTCTTACAGTGATTTCAATATGTTTGCAGTCCTCAACCCCAATTTAAAAAAAAAAAGTTTGGCCACCAATGAATGTTGTAATCCATTTTGAAGAATTACTTTAACTTTCATTAAGAAGCGATAGTTACCATTTGATTGATGAGAGCTGTGTAAATTGTCAATTGATTTTCTATTTTAACTGTGTAATCCATATTGAATATGTCTGTCAATTTGATTCTCTTAATCTTTCTTGTATCACTTCCCAAATCTGTAATTTCATTAAATATGTTTATGCTATTTTTCAAAGGCAGATTTTCCCAATAGGTTTAATTTCACAAAATTACTGTTAATGAATAAAATACAAAATATGTTCTAAGATTTTTGTTAAACGTGAGATTTACTGTATTTTGTGTTTTGATAAATTTGTAATGATGTGGTTAATGATTAAATGTTATTAACAGAGAGACAATTTTTCAATTTTCAAAACTAACCAGGCACAATTGGTGCCGCAACTGTTAAAAAATAAAAAAATAAGACACTTTTTTTCTTGGTGTGATTTCAACAAACAAATAGCTTTAGATCCTAAGAATCAGTTTAGGATCAGGAATATATTTCTAGGCTTTCTAGTGAAGAAGCCTTAAAAGTCTTATGCACCCCTAAAGACTATAAGCAACAACAAAATAGTTAAAAATGACAATTCTTTAGTTCTATAATATCCATTTGAAACAAAAAAATTAAAACCTGTTAAATATTTATGAAAATTGTGCAGTACCTGATGATAAGGCACTTACCGCATTTCAGTTACCCCATTTGCTCACAAGTTTATATATTCCTAGTGAAATTACTATGGTTTCAAGTATTACATTCACCCTCACAAACTTCTCACTTGTGACTTGACTAAAACAAGTATTTGAAATTGTTGTAAAGCTCTTGATTTATCACTAATATTATATCTGATTTAAATTAACATAAAATAATTATGTTTAAATTTGTTTGAAAAACAATAAAAAAGATTTGTTCATAATATCTAAATGAACAAAGCAAATATTATAATATTTTTAGAAAACATGAGTGAAAAACAAAACACTAATGCAATTACAATACAATCAATTACAATAAAATAATATTCTAACAGCCACAATAGTTCAATAATAATATAGTGTTAGAAGAAATAATCAACAAAGATAAATAAATATCTTCAATACTAAAATTTTTAAGGAAAACAGTCTATAAATGTACATTATAAAATGCACATAAATCTAAAAAAGTAAATACTTATAAACTTTTCTTTTTTCAAAATTGATCCCATCCTGTACATCAAGTAATAATGTTAAAACTTTCATCTTTTCAATACTATGAATCACATGAATTGGTAACAACGGTTATACCTCCCCTATAATTTTTTTTACTCTAAATGTCTAACTGTGCGAACTCTGCCGTATAAATGCCTATACTCTCCATATCAAAGAGAACAAAATATATTTGCTTGAGCGAAGATGACATTACATTAACAAAATAGTTGCTGATGGCTTTCAGCATTGTTTGGCAGGCTTGCAGCTTTGGAAAACCCGCCCTGAAATAGACAAATAACAATTTTATATATCTTATGGTTGAATGTTTATTTGACCTCTAGAAAAAAGGACATAAGAATAATAGGGAAATTCTCTATTACCACAAACAATGTTAAAACACTAAATTGCATACTATAATGGTCTCGCTATTTGAACTAAAGACAATGGAGGAACAGTTACCACTTCAGACTTCAAACAAAGTAACCCAAATGAAACTAATTCTTTATGCCCAAACAAACAATTTGGATTTGGATTCATGATATAGTATGATAAGAAAGTGCTGTGTAGGACATACTTTGTACCCACAGTTACATGCAGCAGAAACAAAAACAATGAATGTAAGAGTATTCACATATGCAGCAGAAACTTGGACAAATGTAAGAGAGACTAGGAAAGTGGAGGCCATAAAAATGAAGTTTGTGAGGAGCATGTTAGCCGTCACAAGAAAAAATATGTTTAGGAATAAAGTTACCTGGAAAAGAGTGGAGGTATAGGGAGTACATGAAGTAGTAGAGGAATCCAGAGTGAGATGGCATGGGCATGTAAAGAGGACAGAAAAGGAGAAAAGACCAAAGAGAATAATGGAGATGAAGTATGCAGGAAAAAGACTGCAAGGGAGACAAAGAGAGAGATGGGAGGAGTAGATAACAAACTGTGCAAGTGAGAGAAGAAGAATGGAAGTGTTTAAAGGAAGAAGACTGGTGAAAGGATAGAGGAAAATGGAGGCATTTTACTAAAATGGCTGACCACACGACGCTTTTCTATAGATCCCCAAATGCACAATATAATTTCTTCCTTACAGCCACACATTTCTCATTCACTTGTTGCAATGCGAATATCTGGTCCATGCAACCTCTACCTGGCATGAAATCACAGTGTACAACCCAAATCTTGTCCGTAGTTTTTCCCCGCACTCTCTCAATTAAAACGTTCCCAAAACACTTTGCCTGGAATGCTCAAGAAACTAACTGCCCTATAATTCATATATTCACTCTCACTGCCGTTGCCTTTGTCCAAAGGAACAATGACAGCATTCTTCAAGTCAATAGCAACATTCAAATCCCAGCACACACATTGAACAACTCACACAATCTGGCAAGTTGTACCATGCCCTCACACTTAAGCATTTCACTTGTGATCCCATATATGCCTGCAGCTTTGCCATTCTTTAACATTTTCATAGCATTTAACACCTCAGTCTTGTTAATTCCTTCACTCATCCTTACATTTTCCCTACTTTCTCTAGGTTTTCGCCAGACATCGCTCATTGTTATTGTTATGAAGCAGAATAACTCCAAGTGAAAACAGTTTCTTGTACTCGACCTAAAGTATTGTAATTTCTTCAAACAAAAGTATTAAAAGATTTAATTAACAGTGCTAGCTGCTAGCCAAATATCAAAATAATATAATTTACTTCAGTCATCACATGCCTTTCATAAATAGACAAAATGGCAATGGAAGAAAACTTGCTACAGAGCCAATCATGAAACAAATCTATTTTAAAGCATGATTTAATATCAGTTAAGTTTGCTGTATTCATATATTTATATAAAATTCTGTCAAGTTTAGTGAAAGAAACAACATGAAATTAAATGAGAATTTAAATTTCTCAAACCATCTCAAATTTCGGAATTTTAGATTTACTGATGATGTCTGACACCTTAACTCAGTTGGTAACATGTGTGCATACTGAGCTAGGGGTCCCGGGTTTGATTCCCTTCATAGCCAAAAAATTTATCATTGGGGAAATGTGGCTTTCCCCTTTCACATTGATGAATTGATGGTGGGAACAGGGGTTGGATGTTGTGTATGTTCTATATATAAGTCAGTGTATAAGGCATGTGCTGATATAATTAGCCGGTTTAGAGAGTGTGGGTTAAATATCTCGAATACATTTTAAAAAACAACTATTTCTTATTTTACCCAAAAAAGTAGATTTCCCAATTCTGAATCAAACCAAAAAGTCACCTCACACATACTTAGCCCTTTTAGTGCCAAGTAAAAACAGATACTATTCATGTAAAGATCAGCCCTGGTATAGTGCTATCACTAATGTTATAGCATTGAAAATTATATTGCATGATATGGTATTTGCCAAATTACAAAGAAATCGTGTTTATTTATAAAAAAAAAAGCTTAAATTCGTGTAGAATTTGTGTAAAAATTAGTTTTATCGCAAATGTGAATTTTGCATGTCCCTAGTCATGAGGTATCTTGCTTGTAGTATGGAGAGGCCTCAGAGTAGTGTCAAGGAATTAAGGCAGATGACTAGTGCCACTACCTTAGCGGATGGTGTAGGAACTCAGGCAGACAGCCTAGCTTAATGGTGCTACCTTAGTGGTGATGACTTAGAGTATAGAATGTTGATACTCAAACACTGATATATTTGAAAATTTATTCCCTTTACTATTTCTCTCCTTATTTGTTATCGGGGCAGATATACTGGGTCTGTGACTCTTAACAAAAACCATAGGTAAATTACACAATATACACATGAGTTCTTACAATCTAACTTATTTTTATTTTATAATATTTTATTGAAGGTATGACATTTACTATGTACATTTGTTTGAAAGGTTTTCTCATATACAGTTATTAATTACACAAATAGTATATTTCTCATAATTAGCTTACTCTTAACCTTAGTTGGTGTGATCTAGTCTAGTCTGAACCAAATCGTAGTCTCTGAGGATTGGGGTCCTCAGAGATCACTCGGTACCACTACAATTTGGTCAGACACTAGCAGGTATGTGCAGAGTGCCATCAAGTTGTAGATATAGGCGAGTTGTATTATTTTCTCAATTTAAAGTACATACTCGTCCCTTTTTAGAAAATTGTTATAGCAATATTTCACTATTCCTGAAAATTTCATAAATCTAAAAATAATAACAATTTTTTTGGAAAACCAATGTACCTGCCGGTTCCGATGGAGGGGATGGCCAGAGACTTGAGATTCTTCTGGTCAGCCAAAGCCAGACAGTTCTTCACAGTCTTCTCCAGTTTGTCAATGGAGTCCACCTCACTCCACGATGGCCCATTTACGTGAATCACCCACTTGGCGGGGAAGTTGTGGCCTGCACACATTGCCGCTGAAACAAACATGCACTCTATTTAATCTGCATTTTTTTGGCAACACTTATTATCTTAAGGGGGCCGCCTCGATAAGCGAAAAATTGCGATGAAGATGTCCAGTATGTAACACAAACTTTTGATTATAAGATTCATTATTCCAAAATATTATTTACACCAAAATAAAGTCAAAAGATTCCAACAGGGTTACTTTTAATTAACAATCCTTAAGTTTTATTAATAGAAAAAAATTGTGTGAAAATGTAATGTTGGCTCAGTTTCAACGACTTTCTTAAGTATATTTGCAGAGCTATGAGACTAGGCTTGATGAAAACGAGCTCTTGATTTAGCCCTCTAACAAATACAATAATTTTTTGATAGGCTAAAAGAAAATTTTAAAATATTGTAACAGTGTACAGGTCAACATTTAGTTTTTTATTTTGTTTATAGTGAATTTGATTTTGTTCTATTAAAATAACCTAATTTTCTTAATCTTGTGGTAAAACTCTTGAATAAAAATATCATAAATTTGTTTATCCATGATGTGGGTTTACTACAAAGAAGTCCTTTCTTTTAATGTTGTCTGTCTGTCTCTCTCTATCAAGTCTCAATGGAGCAAGCTAATTTATTTTTACTGGAAAAGGATATGTCATGGTCAGCTAAAGGTTGCATTGTTCTTTCCCATGTTTTTCAAGTCAGATCCAAGGGGAATTAAAAGGTGCCACATGTGTGTGTGTGTGTGTGTGTGTGTGTGTGTGCGCGCATCATGGTCATGTATTGTAAGAGCTTGTAACTATGATTTATTTTTCTTAATTCATCTAAAATATCTATTTAAGGAAAAAAGTCATACTGTGTTCGTCCCTTTTATATGTTTCTATCCACCTTTCCTACACCTTCTTTCAAAATTAATTCATCTAAATAAATAATATGCTAGGGCATTTGAAATTCATTTATGTGACTGCATTTGAAATTAATTTATATGACTCTTTATTAATTAATCAACTTAAGGTGTGAACAACTTTTATCTCTGTTAGCTGAGGCATAAAATCAAACCACATAATACTAATGTGATGTCAATAGTAACATTTAATTTCACGTATCAACAAATACTGGTAGCAAATAATCATACACAAAGGGTAGCCATATTTCAAGATGTATCAACATGGAGCCCACCAATCGCGGAGCTTATATTATGAATGATTAAGGACGGATTCTGGGACGTAACCATATTTGAGAACAAGGAGCAAGCTTTCCGCTTTACCTTGCAATAAGAAGTTTCATAGATTTATTTCTCCTCTTTCTTAGTGACATGACAAAGGGTGATTGTAGGTGAAGGGTGAAAAGGAGTATAGCTTATAAAGACTAGTCAAGTAGATATATAAAATGACAGAGACTATTATATTTTAAGCCAAGTAGCTTGATAATTATTAATACTTTCTCGGTGTCCGAAGTGGCCACCTTTTTAACTCAACCCACAAGGGTTACGTAAAGGCTTAATATTTGGGGTAATGATGAGAAGAGTATTTCTGTATTAAATAAAGTCCTACCACATTAGTGTATCTGGCAGATATTCAAAGCTTGTCACTAGCAATCCAGTCTAATGCAAGTCTGACCGCTTTAAGCATGAAACTCCCTGTGCATTTAGATTGTAAAGATGGATATAAATTATAAAAGAGAATAAACACAATATGGATTTTTACAATTAAAAGAAAAACACAACTCCCACTTTACATTGCTGCCACTGGACAAAGTAATATTTGAGATTTGAAAAACTAAAACAAAAAAACATGATGAATTCAGATTTGAGAAATATAGGATTTTACCCATACCTATTAAAATATAAATTGGACCATGCAATACGAACAAAAATAAAAACTTTTTATTGTCATTATCACTTGTCTTCTATCAGACGTAAGTATAAATAACCCCACATATCTTTTTCATCCATTTGAGGCATTTAACACACATTTTTTGAACCAACTGATTATCTCAGCACACAACTTATAAACTAGCTTAAATCTGGAACAAACACAACATCCAGCCCCCAACCGTTAATTCACTACTGTGTAAGGGGAAACCCACATTTCACCAACAATAAATTGTTCGACCATGCCTGGAATGGAACCTGGGATTCTTAGCTTAGTAGACGGACATGCTACCGACTAACCTAAGGTGTCTGATTACATATAATAAAAGGTTTTTTTATTACAACTATTAATATAGATTGTGCACATATTATTATTATACAAAGAGTAAAAAAAAAAAAACTACCTGTTGTAGAGTCCAGAGATCCATGAGAAGACCTCAAGCTTTGGATCTCCTATAGCAAAAATATTAAAATGATTTACTTACACAACAATAATAACCAAAGCAGCTTAAAAATTAATATTTTTATTAGAAATGGATTGAATTCACTATTTTATTAAAAGGTTTTATTGGAACATTTTTATAGCTTTGTAATATTTCATTCTTATTGTATAACTCAAGCTATGATCACTACATAAATTCAATGAACTCAGATTTTTTAGTAAAAATATCAATTTGTATTGTATATGACAGCAATAATTGAACAAGAATTGTGTATTTTAGCTCTTACTATTTTTAATGGTAAAGCTATTAAATTGTTGAAGCCAAATATTTAAATGAAGTTTAAGCTGATGAATTTTCAAAGCCAAATTAAAGTTTCGGAGCTTAGCACATCCCTACCTACAAATCCTGAATCAAAATCTTAAAAAACATAACAGGAGGTTTACATCGTTAGATACAATTAATTTTCATAAAAAGTACCTTAACTAAGGACTATGAGGATCACTAAATCAACTTTCAAATATCTGCAGCTGTCACTTTTGAAATATATTGTTAACACCTAAAAAATACTTAAATTATACAGTAGCCCCATGGCTTCTTTGGTGCTGACTGACAGCTCACAGGTGACAGCTAAAAGCTTTGAAAAGTTACCAGGCCAAATTATGTAACCCCACGCCGAACCATATGATCTGCAAAAACCATGTGTTTAGCAGCTGTCACTTCTGACGGTCAAAATTTAGGTATATACCTAAATGTTGACTGTCAGAAGTCAGCTGTGAGCTGTCAGTCAGCACCAAAGAAGCCATGGGGCTATTGTAGGTTGGAACTAATGATCGGCTTATTAATATAATAATAATATTAGCACCGCGTCTTACTACCCGTTTGGGTTATACGCTTTAAGTACTAATTACGCTAATGGATTATGAATTGGGAAGGTTGAATTAGAGGAAGTGAACCCGCATTTGCGTGGAGGGAGAGTGGAAAACTATTTAGGAACCCCCCCCCCCCCCAGTTCACCCGACCGAGATTCGAACCTCGATCTCCCCGTCCTCAGCAGTCGAGCTCAACACGTCTAGCGTGTTAGCCAACTACGCCACCGAGGCGGGTATCGGCTTATTTAAATTGTGTGTAACCTGTATAAATGTTATTATTGACCTGCTGAAGTTCCTTGCCACCTCTCTTCTCTAAAGCTTGCCCCACATCCCCCATCATGGTTATATTGGTGTTGGTCGGGTGCACAAGAGCATCTGCAGTCACGTTCGTGATGTCTCCTTGAACCACCGTCAACTGCCAACACAATACCTTTTACTAGGACGACTCAACACGACTAACATAAAGTAATAAGAGAAAATAACTCAATTTGGTGGCCACATGGTCTAAGGCGTCCCTCTCGTGTTAGACTATACTGCAGATGACGGGAAGATCCAAGTTTGATTCTGGTTGAGTGTATTAAGGGTGGTTTTTTTTAATTTCTAAATTAACTTTTCCTAATATGGCGCTTATAACCAAATAGGTAGAAAGGCAATTGGTTAAAAAAAAGAAGCAGAAAGTAAATTTAAAAAGGCTCTATTCACCTCTAGATGGATTGTAAAACCCAAAGAAAAAAAGCGCCAAATGGTACTCAAAATTCACAATTAAAACCCAACAAAAGACACTGCCCTAATTTTCAGGGCGCATCAGGCTTCTCCTTCAGCAGAAGAGAGTAAAACACAGTGAGGTGTTTTGCAACATATTTGTGCGAATCGGCATTTTCCTACTTGAAATTAACGAAGACAAAACATCGCTCCAGTTTAACAAATCCACATTTGGAAGGTTCATTGAGACTGGCCCTGTTACAGTATACATCTGATTTTGGAAGCTTGGTAGATGACATGGAACATCAATCTTCTCATTAGCAAGAAACCTGTTTTTAAAGGTATCCAGTGTCTAAAAATGTTAACATTTTTGTTCTTTGTGACATTATTTTGATCTTTATGTGCAGATAATATTATTTTTATATATAACTATTTTATATGGGTATTTTGGAGGAGATGCAGGCTCCAGTAGCTCACGGTTGATCTTAACTAATAAAAGTATATAACGAAACAAAACAAGTTGGCCAGGTCTGGTCTAGTCCATTGCAAGAGTGACGCCTTAGACATGTGGTCACTGAAGAATGTCAGCCCAAATTAATAATTTTTAAGGAGCACACCAAAAAAGACAAATAAAAACAAAAACTTAATTTTATTTGCAGAGCTTTTCTTATTTTTACAACCATTACAGTTTCCAGCCTGTGGCCTGGGTCAGTTTTTTTTATTAAAGCCAAATATTTTCCACTACAGGCTTGCTAAAAATGCCATAGCTTCATATGACTTATATTCCAACTTAAGTCTAGAAGAGCCACAACACCTAATCCCCGGCCGTTAATTTATCAATGTGAAAAGGTAAATCCACATTTCGCCAATGATTAATTTTCTGGACATGCCGGGAATCGAACCCGAAACCCTTAGCTCAGTAGGTGAATACGCTAATGAATGAGCTAAGGTGTTGGATACCTTTTCTTATTGAATACAAAAAACAAATCTATCTTTTGTGTGTGACCCTTTTAATTTGTAAGACTACTATTATTATTTAGCACTGCGTCTTACTACCCGTTCGGGTTATACGCTTAAAGTACTAATTACGTTAATGGATTGGGAAGGTTGAATTAGAGGAAGTGAACCCGCATTCGCGTGGAGAGTGGAAAACTATTTAGAAAAAAAAAAACCTCCTAGTTCACCCGACCGAGATTCAAACCTCAATCTCCTTGTCCTCAGCAGTCGAACTTAACACGACTAACACATTAGCCAACTACGCCACCGAGGCGGGAAATTTGTAAGACTGTTTATGTAAAATTTAATATGATATAATCTGATTACCAAACCCTTCCTCCACCTCTGATAAGACATCTTGTGAATGTGGGAATGCCAGGCCTCCACCGTGGTTTCGGATTCCACGTTAAACTGTAGGTCCTTCATTTCATCTCACAATCACTCTACCATTACACATTAGCGTAAGTGGTATAACCCGAACGGGTAGTAAGACGCGGTGCTAAAATAATAATAATAATTAATATAATAATAATAAATAATAATAATAATAATAAGATATAATATAATATATACTAAAGGCAATACAAACCTTTTGTCCTAAGAAGAGTTTCTTCTCACAAAGCTGAGTGATTCCGGTCCCGCTGGGGCATTGCTAGATCCAGAGTCTTTTCCTTTGCCCTTCCCTTTGCCAATTTTCACTGTAAAACATAAATAAAACACTTTACTTTCCACCTACTTGATTTAATTGTCAATTTAATAATATATATTTTTTACACGTTATAAAATTACTTCTCATATGAGCTAAGAGCATAAATACTACCCACATTCACCCTAGAAAAAGAATGGGAAACCATTCACAAGGAAGCCATTTCAATACACTTGACCTTTTTTTCACTGGTAGACCAGACTAAACGAGCTTGACATTTATTTTAGCACTGTGTCTTACTACCTGTTTGGATGTTAGGGATGAAAAGGGTTGGATTTAGAGGAAATCTACCCCATTTGCAGTAGGAGTGGAAAAACATCCTTAATACACCCCCTTGGGAATTGAACCCAGATCTCAGTGTAATTGCCAGTTCAGTCTATTGTGATAGAGATGTCGCCTTAGATAATTCGGCAACTGAAGCGGGTAACATTTAATTCATGTGCACAATGATGTGGGTAAAAATATAATGGAAAGTATACCATTTGTAACTAGAGTTCAATTAATTATTAATTAAGCGTTATTTATGATAAACCACGAGTATTAACAAACAATACTTCCTTTGGTTGATTTAATTTGCTTCTCTCTTTGCTGTGGCAATTTAACATACAGGAAGTAGGGACAGGAACAACTAATAGGAATAAACACGATATGGTGTTTCCAGTGAAAGGAGGAACACAATACACCTTACACCGCTACCACTGAACAGAAGTGATGGCTTCCTCTTATCAAAAATCAGTCATTACCACCCAATCCCCAACCTATATTTTGTTCTATTGAATCTATTGAGAAGGAAGAGTCAAATGCGCAGAGCATCTTCCTACCTGTTGGTGTTATAACAGGTTTCTTGACTCGAACGCCACTGGAGGCAGGTGCCGGTGATGCAGGAGAGGGTTTTTTATGGTGAGGCATGGGCTTGGTGGCAATGGGCTTCTTGTATGGAACATTTAGGGGCATGTTGTTACTCATTACAAACTTTCCCCCTTTCTTCTTTGCCAGCAGCTCTGGGTGAATTTTGGGAAGTACTCCACCGGAAGCAATAGTCACGTTCTTCAACAACTAACAAAATGGAGGTGAGAACAATGTTACTAATATAAAGGTTTTAATAAAATAAGCAAATGACAAAGCATGACTCTTAATATAGCTCTTTATTTATTATCTGTGTAAAATCATAAGAAGGTACAAAACATGTGATGTCGTAGTATCGTTTATTAGTTAGTATTTTACAAATCTAATTTACATCTACAGTAGCTCCATGGCTTCTTTGGTGCTGACTGACAGCTTACAGCTGACAGCTAAACGCTTTGAAAAGTTACCAGACCAAATTATGTAGCCCTACGCCGAACCATATGCTCTGCAAAAACATGTGTTTGGCAGCTGTCACTTCTGACGGTCAAAATGTAGGTATATACCTAAATCTTGAATGTTGGAAGTCAGCTGTGAGCTGTCAGTCAGCACGAAAGAAGCCATGGGGCTACTCTAGGTTAACAAACTGAGATGATGTATGATGATGATGACTGATGATGAACATACAATACATACAATACAATACAATACAATAATAGGCTATTGATTAACATTCCAATGCAAGGAATTAAAGTAACCTACATAGCAGGGGTGAAATAAAGAGGGCACTAGGGTGTTAGCAAATCAAATGTCATAACCATAACTATGGGTGTGCAAAGTCCACTATTAAATTCAAAGATAACTCGAATCGAATATATGAAATATTCTAGAAACCGAATCAAAGTTTGATTATTTTTTTGTTTGTTGTTTTACACTTGAAAAAATATTATATTGTGGTTATTTAAATTACTTTATGCACTAAAATAAACTGGAAAATGTTTTATTGGACAATTGTTTGTAATATTTTGTTTCAATCTGATAAATCAAGTTATCATCCCATCATACAATTCAATTACTTAGGATTTTCTCCATATGAATATTAATGTACATGTACAAAACAGCCCAGAATGGCAGTAAGTGAAAATATATTGACTATTTTAACTGTCAATATTTTTACGAGTGACGCTTCGAGGCCGGATTTTTCTTCTAAGCGAAGTTGATGTTTGTTCCAAAGCCAAGTCGAAGTTTTGAAGCTTCCACAACCCTACTGGTAAATATAGCTGGCATTGGTTAAAATCCCGCAAACAGCCAATGTTACCAACACTCAACTCCTTTGGTTTTGACCAACATGACAGATATAAAGAAATGATGCTATTATGGCTAATGTGAGAGATGTTGGAAGCTAAATAAGTGTATACCAAGGAGACTAGGAATAAATCTTTGTTCTAGAAGTACATATCATAAAGTGTGTTTATTTCCCACCCCATATTAATACCAGTTAGGGTTAAATATGCATATGTTAACCACGTTAATGAATTAGGGATGAGGGAGGTAGAGTTTTAAAGGAAATGTTTCCACATTTGCATGTAAGGAGAGGCGATACCATTTAGGAAAAAAAAACCTCCCTCAGTCCACCCAATCTTGCCATCACCTGCAATACAGTCTAACCCAAGAGTGATGTGTTAGACCATGTGTGACTAATGGTGAGGGTAAGATGTAGTGTTAGGGTCAACTGTCAACACATGGCTTCTTCATTGTGTAAAACTAATGACAGTCATTTATATTAAGACATTTTACCAAGTGCAGTTCCTCGTCATTGGCCACAGCCAGTAGGATATGTCTGGGAGTTATGCGGCCTTTCCTGTTATCTCTTGCAGCGTTGCCAGCTAGCTCCAACACCTCAGCTAAAATAAATACAGCATTAGTCCTAAAGAGTAGGAGTTCCTAACTGACCTAAAAATATCAGATATGTAGCTAGAAACTTTTATTTGGACTATTAATACTTTTCCTAAGTCTAACTTGTAGGGCTGAATTTTTTTCTTCAGTACAGCGTTTTACGGCCTGTCCAGGTTATACACTTAAATGTACTAATTTGACCATAGATGAATGGTTTTAGGGCTTATGAAGGTTATTTAGAGAAAGTAAACCCAAATTTGTGCAGTAAAAAAACATTATGGAAAAAAACACAGTACCTAGATTCAAATCTCTAGCTCCCGTGTCATCAGCGGTCTAATCTATTACAAGAGTCACGCGTTAGACCACGCACCTACCAAAATGAGCAAGGCTGAACTTTAATTTAAACAGTGAAACAGGTTTTGTTTTAAATATACGGAGGTGGTTTTTCAATCTCTTTACAGGGATATATAAGTCTATCTCTACAATTTTGTAGGGCTAATCCTTTTTCATTGATTCTTGTTTGGTTTATGTATAAATATTTCTACAGGTAAAATATTATATATATTATTGATTCAACCTAACCTGAGACCTGAAATAAACAAATATTTCCATATCACTACACAAAGGACCGACAGGATTTTTGGAACACCAATGCAATATTTTAAACAGGCATGACCATGCGTAGTCAGTACCATAGCAAAG
Organism: Timema cristinae; assembly: GCA_039000515.1. Classification (NCBI taxonomy): domain Eukaryota; kingdom Metazoa; phylum Arthropoda; class Insecta; order Phasmatodea; family Timematidae; genus Timema; species Timema cristinae. The sequence goes on along the minus strand of JBCFYV010001001.1, from coordinate 18,421,021 downwards.
TACGCCACTAAATTTTTTTTGTATTTTAAATGCTTTTAAATGTCCTGTCTTGTGTTAGCAAAGCTCAGGCTATACCTAGAAAACACCATAAATACACAGGAAACATTCAACACTCAACCATCACTTAGCACTGCCGAGATGAACTGTCGACTGACCGCTGCTAACTTGACGTTAACATGTGATAAGGACTGTACCGTGGGGTTCCCTCAGCGCTGAGTCATGTGTTTGTTGGTATTCAAATAGTGCTTAAAAAACTTAAAGTATAATTTCTAAATCAAATGACAGGATAGTTCTAGTTATAATAATTTTCTAATGTTATTTTAAAACAAGTTTAATACAACACATTATAGAGACTATTTAGTAAAGGATACCATTGAAATCCGTTAACTAGCAAATCACAGCCTAAACTTCCACGTAGGTTTGTTTACAATATCAAGTCTCAGCTTAGGAAGAATCAATAACAGGTCCTATATTATATCCTAAGATTTAATTTGACTCAAGTTGAAGCTCATTTGTGATTAATTAGTGACCAATCTTTTTTTAAGTCAAATGGGGGACATATTAAAACATAATTTGAGAGTAACCTACAAAAAGGCAGGATTCCTACATTTTTTAAATTTCATATTATGAAGAAAGATTTTTTTTTATCATTTTAATGAGTGTAATTATTGTAATAAACATTGTTATTTTCGTTTTTATATTTTAAAATTAAATGGCCTAAAAGTTAAATTACAGTTCTTAAATTTTGTCCCCATGATAAATGTTAAAATTACTTATTTATATTTTAATACAGTGCATTAGGCCTAGTTTAGTAATTTTAGTTTTCAAGCAACCTCATCTATATTTACTTTATTGTCATGTAAGAGTATTTTTGATTAAAACTTTGATGTAAATAATTAATTTTGTAATATAAACATTTTATTTTAAAAAGAACCATTCTAGTTTTGTAAGAAAATAAAACATAAAATAAGGCTATCGGCCTTACTAATCATATCAGACCCAATGAAAGGAAATGAACTTTCAAAGTGGACACAAATTAAGTATAGAAATTACTATCAATACCTGTGAGATATTCGATTACAGCAGCCATGTATACAGGCGAGCCTACACCTATTCGCAAACGATGGGTCCCAATCTTTAAATACCGGTGCATACGCCCCACTGGAAACGTCACGTTTGCTCTCTGAGATTTGGTCATTGCTTTTTGCCGCTTCTTCCCACCTCTCGCAGACATTTTAATATATAAAAATAACACTTTTATCAATAATTAAAGAGGCTTGTGTCAAAATATAATATACTAAAATAACCCTCTTGTAAACACAACAAACAAGTGAACGTGGGGAGTCTTCACTTTCTTCCAGAGATGAGCAGATCCAAAATTAGTTAAACGAGCCTCCGCTTAAACACTGCTGTTATTGAAAGATGTCGAAAATCAAAGTATATCTATTACCCATGTTAAGGTAGAATTTAACAACTATTATTGAGAATATTAATAAGTATTGACGCCCACTTTCTGTTACGACTTATTACAAAAGGCACGGCAATAGCCAAGAAATATTTTTTGGGGGAAGAAGACGTTCAGACTTTAAGATTTCTTTGTGTATGTACCGCGTCTTTATACCAGTTTGGATTATCCACATAGCTACATGTGGATAAAAAGGCAGAAAAAAATCGAACTATGCCCGTGGTTGCTTAGAGGGAGAGTGGTAAATAAATATTTATAACAAAGCTACCTTAGAACACCCATCCTGAATTTGAACCCCATTCTCCCCGTTCAGTGATAGAAGACCCTTATTTGTCTAAATGGGGACAAGCAAAATAAGTTTGGATGTCCTAAAAGCTATTTGAAGTGATCATCGTTCCCAATTTTTAAAAATAATATTATTTTTACAGGCTATTTGGAATAGTCTTTCTAAGATTTTGTTAAATTTGGGTGCGTCTAGAAGCTATTTTGAGTTGTTCTAGCTTTGAATTTCTAAAAAAAAAAAATAATAAAAAAAAAATTCTAGAATCTATTTAAAGCGGTAGCCCTTAGAACGTGTTGAAATTTGGATACCCCTAAAACCCCATCCAGAGCGATACTAACCTTAATTTTTTCCGACATCTACTCGTATATCTCTAGAAGCTATTTGAAGTGATCTTCTCCAGCAATTTACTAAAACTTTTATGACTTGCTATTTTGGAATGGTTTTCCACCCAGATATTTTTAATAATAGGATGCTTTTTTAAGATGTTTGACGTTATAATCGACTGGATTATTAAAAAAAAACTACATCATCTAGAATCTGTTTGAATTGGCCTTCTCCTGATAAATTAAAAAATTGGAAACGTCTAAAAATTATTTATAGTGGTCCCTACCTGACATATTTTTGAAAATTAAAGAAGCTATCTGAAGTTTGTTTAAAGTATTTCAGTTTCATATTCAATAATATCTGAAGGTATGAAATACATTTAGAGAGGAGATAGTTTATTCCAGGAGGGGTATGACCCACACACTCTACATCCCCCTTACCGATTTTGCTGTCACTAATTTTGAGTGGTTCATCCCCCAATTTTTTGAAATTAGATTATTTTATAAGTCTTCTTTTTTTTTTTTTATAATATATTGATGCTTCTATAAACTATTCGGAGTAGACTAGGTCTTCCGTCGGGAAATTTTGATGCCTCCAGAAGCCATTTTAAACAATCCTCACCCACACTATTTAAAAATAATTAGATTTCCTAAAAAATTTAAATGGTTCTCCCTGAAAAATTTGTTTTTTTAAATTTGAATGCTTGTAAAATATATTTAGATTGCGCCTTCACTGAATTATTCTCGAAAATTAGATACCTTTAGAAGTTATTTGAAGGTATCTACGTCATGCAACATTTTGAAAATTGGTTATTCTTAGATGTTGTTTGAAATATCTTCTTTTGAAAATTTTTAAAAATTAGATGCTGGCGGTAGAAAAAATTTGAAGTGGTGTTCCACCTACACATTTTTGAAAATATAGTGCTTTCAGAACCTATTTGGAGTGTTCCTCATCTAAAAATTTTCCAAAATTACATGCATCTAGAAGTTATTTGTAATGGTCCTCCCTTTGACATTTTTTAAATGGGGATGGCCCTATAAACTATTTGGAGTGGTCTTTTTTTGAAAATTTAATGCATCTAGAAGTCCTTCGGAATTTAATTTAGGCCATCTTTCAGCTTCATATTCGATAATTACAGAGGATTTGAAATATAGCTTGTGGAGGAGGGAAAGGGGGGGGGGGGGGAGAGGCAACTTTATTCAAGGTGTGCCATGTCTCTCTGTGCCTCACACCCCAGTTATGCCACCACTGTACCCGTCACGCAAAACAAACAAGAAGAGACTGATGTATTATATGATTATAATAAAATTAAATAGTTAAGTTTGCGTTGTTTGTTCCAAACCGTTCAGTAATTTATTTTGATTTCACATTCGCATCGCCAGTGCAAAAAGTTCACTCCTTGTCTGCCGCAAGAGTAGCTGCTCTCGTGAAAGAAAAGAACTGCTTTTCCTGCTGCAATTCTCATGGTGAGAATGAGGCCTCTTTTATACCTGCGTCATATGTCGTGCGTCAGACGACGACACTTGACCGTGCATCCTGTCCGGTGTAGCGTTTGTTTTTATACATACAATGCAACATATTATGTTGAGCGTCATGGAAATAGTGGTAGGAAATACAAAACATAGGTCAGGGTGGCGAGTCTCACCATGGCGATCATAGTCGCATCCACCGAAGTGATCAGCTCGCAGCTTAAGGCCCCGACACAGACTCCATATCCGTAGGTCCGTAGTCCGTGTTCCTAGTCCATAAGAAATTCTACTCGCAATTACAGAGTCAATATCCGTAATCCGTGACCGTTTCAACCAATGAGATAGTAAGAGACTTCATCCAATTAAAAGATTCGAGAGAAAATCGTCAAAGCAAGGAGCGAACGTCAAACAATCAGCTGATTATAATATAAAAATTAAAGAAACCAGTAACAACTTTGTTGAGAAAACTTCCAGTATATACTATAATGTAGGTTAAGTACAATCACAAGCAATATATTTATAACTCGAGTTTAACTATCAAACTTAATATAAATAAGTGTTTGTAATAGCTTGAAAATGCAAAACGGATGTACCAGTATTTAGGATGAAAACAAAACAAGCACTTTTAATAATTGATATTTCTCAGAAAACATTTTCCTAGAAGCCGCTCTTCCCGGGTTGTTTATATTTTTAGAAAAATGTTTCTGAAATAGCTTCACGTATAGCCATCTTTTCATTTTGTATATGTTTCCATAGCGACGGATCCTATCACTGCCATTCGTTTTATTATTTCAATGCGCATGCACATATTTACTTGACTGTGATTGGTAGTCCGTATAAACTAGTCCGTAGAAAGTTAAAGTTGGGCAAATTCTACGGAAAAGGACTCTGTGGCTAGAGCAATCTGATATTGTGATATCGATTTCTTACGGACCACGGACCTACGGATGGATTTGGGTACCTGGGACTCCTGTCCCAGGCGGTAACTGGTACTGGCAGGGGCTACTGAAGCATGGCCAGGCGGTACCTGAGATATCCACGTTATTGGATCTTTGGAGTTTGTGAGTCTTTCCCTAAGGTCCGGCTCCCGCAGGCGGTCTGACACCCTGTCCCAGAAATATATCTGGCACCCTATACGGCAGGTGGATGGGACATTTATTTGTTATTTAGGAGGGACGGGATGAAAATGTCAGCACATGACTTAAAAAAAAAAACCAGACACAACAGCTAGTCCTCCTTCGCTGTCAATTCTTCACTGTAGAAGGGGACAGCCAAATTTTACCAATAATTTATTTTTCAGTCATACTAAGAATCGAACCAAGTGTTACTTTTTAATAAGCAAACACCCTACCGACAGATCAGGGATGTAAGGACATGCTAGGACAAGTGTGATTTATAGAAGTGAAGATTTTGAGGGAAGTGATAAATACTTACATTATTATTATTAATTAATCCTCCACTTTAGCTCAATCAGTAGCATTTCTGTCTACCGAGCTAAGGGTCACGGGTTCGATTCCCGGCATGGCTCAAACATTTATAATTGGGGAAATATGAGTTTACCCTTCTAAACTAATGAATTAATGGCCGGGAACTGGATGTTGTGTCTGTCCTAGTTTTAAGTTATATTATAGGACACAAGCTACTACAGGCCTAGCAATCCGGTAGTGTAAAATATATGGTTTGAATAAATTACTTACAATCCACCTCGGTGACGTAGTTGGCTAACGCGTTAGTCGTGTTGAGCCCTACTGCTGAGGATGGGGAGATCGCGGTTCGAATCTCGGTCGGGTGAACTGGGGTTGGTTTTTCCGAAATGGTTTTCCACTCTCCTTCCACGCAAATGCGGGTTCACTTCCTTTAATTCAACCTTCCCAATTCTTAATCCACTAGCGTAATTAGTACTTAAGCGTATAACCCGAACGGGTAGTAAGACGTGGTGGTAAAATAATAATAATAATAAATTACTGACCCAGGCCACAGGCTGGAAACAGTAATGGATTTTTAAAAAAATATTATTTGTTATAATAATTAAAAAATATTCTTAGGCATATTTCTTAGTTCAATCAGAATATTTATGCATGAATTCACTTATTAAAATAACAACAAAGGAAACAATATAATGTACATTTTCCGGCACTCCCAAGTGGTTCGACCCCATTAGTAACTACCCTGAGATGTTGATGAAACTAATCTTAGTTCTGTTTTATTCAAATTACATTGAACAAATTGAGCAAATAGCTATTATTAATTCACAGTTCAAAAGAAAGTTAGCTTAAGACTTTCAAATTGAATAACTATTTTTTTTAACCCGCACCGGTGGGATCACACACGTCTCGGAAGGGTGTTAAAAAAAAATGGTTTCCTCACTCTCCCTTCTCACTAATACGGATGCATTTATTCTTAATTCTATTTTCATCATCTCAGGAGTTGACGATGACTTCTAGATAGCTCAGTGGTTAGAGCAATGGCATATTAAGGCAAAGGTCCCGGGTTTGATTCCCGTGTTCAGGTGTCATTTTTCAATTTAAAAAATACTATTTAACATATTTATCTTAAAATATTTCTCTCGGGCAAAGCCGGGTAATTCATATAAAAAGGTATAAAATGTGTAAAAAGTGAAAAAAGAGTAAAAAGTAAATCTAATCAAAACTATAAAAAAGGATAAAAAGGGTAAGAAGTGTAAAAGGGATTAAAATCGTTCCTCAAAATTCCTATAGGTACGTGAAAATATTTCTTGGCTCTCAAAAAGTGTCACCAGCCCTTTTTTAGCTTAACCTAAAGCCTCGATCTCGCAATAGACTGGACCACCGATGGTGGATAGATCGGGGTTCGAATCTTAGTAGTGCACTGAGGGTGGTTTTCCCTAAATGGGTTTTCACTCTCCCTCCATGTAGATGCAGGTACACATCTTCCACATTTAACCTTCTTCATCCCTGACACATTAGCGTAATTATTAAATACACTAATAACCCTAACGTAAAGTGGAGTGACACGCAGTCACAAAAAATGTATAAAAGTTGTATGAATATTTTTAGCTAGATAATATGTCACATACAAAAAATCACCTCACACAGTGAAAGGCTTTATATAAACAGATGAAGCTCTTTTAATCTTGTTCACACAAAACACAAGTTATTATGTATAACATTCAAAGTTTTCTTTCTTAAATATTTAATTTTTCAGTCTGCTAAAATGTATACCAGATATATATATATGTGTGTGTGTTTGTGTGTGTCACCTTCGCCGTTTCTGCGTGTTAAACCATGTGGCCTTGAGATCTGTCAGGATGTCTTTGGCCGAAGATAAGGGGGAGGGGTGGGGGGAGATGTGATTACTTGTGTGGGTTCGTGATTGATATTAGATTTGTCTTTTAAAATGTTTATTAATACTACTATACTATTACAAAAATGAGATGTTAAAAATGAAGTTAAAATTAAGAACTTAGTGAATATAAACAAGCGAGTGACCCAACGAGGTGTTATGGGTTTACCTGATGACCTATCTGACTGCTAGGCGGTCCCTGCATGATTATCAAACCGGGTCCCCTGGACTCAAGCAGTAGCCCCAACTGGTACTTGGTGAACCCGACGACTTAGCCCGCGTGGCCCCGTGACAAGTAGCATGACCTCCCAGTTTACGATCTTCTGTATTCAGCCACGAGGGGCTCCAAATCCTCCCATTTAAACCGGCCTGGTTTCTTGCTGTGGAACGTTGAAACCTTCTTTTTGAGTCGGCGCTTCTAGTTTATTTGTTTATTGATTCATCATAACAATCCTTGTAACATTCGTTACGTCACTCGCCGCTCACAATATAATTTTATTTACCCAAACATGTCTTCCAATTGAGGCCGTTGGTTAAATATGTATAATTAATTAAGCCATTCAAAATAGTTTATTTCGTTTGAGCGAAAAATTGGTTTTCTATAAAACATTCATATGTTCCTTCCTGTGTTGCATTCCCCTTAATGATTTAATGTAATAATTATAACTATTTTAGCAAGATATATTTTTCCTACGCTCCAAATCTCACTATCCTTCCGGGCTATCCTCAAATTTTGGATAGGTCGTTATAACCTTTGTGTTGAACAAGTAAATAATTATTTAAAAATAATCCGTTCAAACAGAATTATTTGCTAACGTGACATAAATCTGAATTTCAACAAACAATGAGAAAATAGGGAACGTAACTAATTATTTCAACAAAATCCCTGATTCTTAGTTTTGCTATTTCGACACGTTTAAATGTTTAAGGCAGGGGTTGGCCACCTGTTCGGGGCCCCGATCGACTTTTAAATTTATAGAAGGTCCTGTGATCACCCTTAGTTTCTCCATTTTAATTTTTTTTTTCTATACATCTTGTATTTTCTTACTTAAATTCAATATTTCCTGCCTTGATAAAAAATACATAAAATAAATAAAATGTACACTCCGTTTACTTTAAAAGGCTTACCTTGACTGATTACACCATTACCCTATTTTACAAATTGCACCATAGTGGATCCAAGCATGGTAACCGTCTGACCTTGACGGATTACACTATTGCCCTATCTTATAAGCTATACCTTAGTGCAGTGGTTCTTAAACTTTTTAGTACCTTCTAACCAAAGAAAAACTGATTTTTGGACCCCTTGATGTAAGATAAATGATTTAAAAATTTATAATAATAAATTTACATTATATTATAAGGATAAAATAGTCGTAATATATTTTAATGTAAATATAATTACGATATAAATAGAAATTAAATAAATGTAGTTATTATATAAATTGTACATTTTTAAACATAATTTTTTTAATAAATATAAAAAGAATAAAAATGAAAATATAATATGTATTATATTTGTGCATTTATAATCACTGATAATCTATGTGAGAAATATAACTGCTTATGTGACTTCCGTGGATGATTTCACGGACCCCTGGATGAGCCTCAGTGACCCTGAAAATTCGACTGAAAATTGCTGTGATAGAACTTTTGCTGACCCCTGGTATAAAGTATATATTTGAGACCAACAGCTTTACCGTGCACTATTTTATCAACACTTACATTTTGCAAAGCTTATAAGATAAATCATTTTATATGATTCCTAAACCCGTTCTGAACTGTTCAAGACGATAATTTTATTGTATACCATTGAATACAAATACAGATTCAATAAGGTGAGAGGCAGCCATGAAATTAAATAGAAGACAACATTTGCAAACATACAGTAATTTTACTTACACATTTTAATAATACATTGGATTTAAAACATGATTAGTAAGTAGCAAGCTACTCAAAACTTAATTCCTTTTAGTTACATTTAACACTTTTTTAGTACTTCAGTGAGACTCGGATTAATACTTTTGGGGGCCCTGTGCCAAGTATAACTTGGGGCCATTAGAAGTTAGTTCCTCAATGAATGATTATGAATCTTACATACACATCATACATAGATAGTTTTATTTAGAGACAAACTTTTTTATTTTTGCAAAAGTTTAGCAATCATGGTAAGTACCGTGAGTTTTGTTATTAAAATGTTAATTATTAATACTATATTAACTATTAAACTATACAGTCTATCTATACTAATATTATAAAGAGGAAAGATTTGATTTTTTTTTGTTTGTAATGGATAAATTCAAAAAACTACTGGACCGATTTAAAAAATTCTTTCACCAATATAAAGCTACATTAACAGCGAGTAACATAGGCTATATTTTATTTTGAAAATTTAATTTATTCCTCATAAAAATGTCGATAGTTTTACACAAGGTATAATATAGCTATATTTATTGACATGATCTGGTTTAGAATTACGTTTCAGAGATAACGTTTCCATTTGAAATCGGGCATTATGGGGGGGGGGGGGGCTTATATAAATCTTATACTACAGTGGGTCACAGGTAGCGCTGGGGGGGGGGAGTGGGGGGAGAGCGGGGGGCAAGTGAGGGCTTTATATAACTCTTATAACACAGTGGGTCATGGGCAACGCCGTGCGGGATTGTCTAGTTTATTATATACTAAGGGGATTATAGTACTGTAAATTAATAGCGAGTAATATAATAATACTGGACATTATACAATTAGAAACTATTTCAGTATAATTTCAATTTATGTAAAACGCCATCTGCAGATAAAATAGTAATTGTATTAGTATAATAAATAGTATTTTACTATTCAAAACTTTTTTTGCGTTCTTCTCACGTCGCATTTAGTTAATTCTACAATATTAATGTTATTATTTTACCTCAGAAATAATTATTGTCAATAGAAAATCTATGTTTATTTTTATGTCAAAAATTAAAGGTACTATCTGCACAAATGTAGTATTTCTGGTTTGCCAAAAGCAAAGGTTGCGTTAATTTTTAAGCAAGGACTGTCTGACTCCACGTAATATCAGGCTACGAGCGCTCTTCAATTAAGGAATTTATAGATTAGTTTGGAATAAATTGTACGAAAAAACGTAAAAATAGTCTATTGAAATATAATATTATCACAAACTAAATATGACAAGTAAAAGTGATTGATTTGCCAGGTGGGTGGGGCTCCTGTGCATGACACACTTGGCACACGCCTTAATCCGGGCCTGACTTTAGTTTTATTTTATTAAGTTAACATTTATAATTTATTATCTAACTTGAAATGTTTAATTATCACTAAATTACGTTTACTTATTCATCCATAGTATGCTGATAAAATATTTAATATACAATTAGTTTTTTATTTTGTAAGTTTGATAACATTTAAAAGTAACATTATTTAGTTGTCCTAGTTCAATATTAATGGATTTTCAAATTTAATAAGCTATCAACAATCACATATTGTAATATAGTATCATATTTTAACATCATATTAATTTTAAGTTGATGAGACCTTATGATTGAACATCTTTTAAACAAAAATCAACAGCGTACGTATATATGAACATAAATTGTAAATACATGATTAACAATGAAAAAAAAAATTGGCTTTGATACATCCGGAAAATTTTACATTATTATCATAATTCAAATATAGAATAAAATAAGGTGCCTTATATTAATTATTATTATTCATTTAATAAAACATTTCAAACTGTTTATTATTAGATAGTTGAGAAGTTATTCAAATACAATAGTTATAAATTACGATTGAACTCCATTAAAAAAAACACGTTTAAAGGCATCTTTTAATATCTAAAAAAAATGAAAACAATATAAAATGAACGATTTAGTTTGTAGATGACTTTATTTTGATTCATTATTAGATAGTGTAAAACTATTAATTGTGTAAAAATAGCTAACTTTACCAAATTTAATTACTAACATTGTGTTGTCAAATTAGAAGACTAGAATAATACCTCAAACCATTCACTCTTATTTCATAACATATATTTATTGACTATCATACATTCTCAGTAATAACGTGTTTATGAAATCATTCTCGAGATTTTGGTTCAAATATCGGTGGGATTGAAAATATTCATATTTTAGTGGTGTAAACGCATGTATGATTTACCCCAAGTTTTAATATAGGTTATTGTGTATGTTTAAAAATATTATTATTATTATTATTATTAGCACCGCGTCTTACTACCCGTTCGGGTTATACGCACTTACGCTAGTGTGTAATGGTAGGGTGATTGTGAGATGAAATGAAGGACCTACAGTTTAACGTGGAATCCGAACCACGGTGGAGACCTGGCATTCCTCACATTCACAAGATGTCTTGTCAGAGGTGAAGGAAGGGTTTGGTAATCAGATAAATCTTTGCCGGGACCGAGGATTGAACCCGGCCGCCAGCATAAAAGTCTGACACCTTAACCCTAGACCACCAGGTCACCGTTTAAAAATAACTTAATAAATCTGGATGACAGGTTTATTTTATTTGAATTAATTCTTAATCAAGTTTTCTTTCTTTCTTGAATTATTTGCTAGCTAAGGTTTATGATAAATAAGGTCTAGAATAAATATTTTAATTCACAGGATCTTTAGGCTCAAGAGAGCCCATTACTCTCGGTGTATCGAATAATACACCGAATTAGCTCAATATTGGTAGTGTGTCTGGTTAGTATACAGATTTAAGAGCCTCTGATTCAGTACTGAAGAATATCGTGAATTCATTACCATGGAACTGGTGTAGTTTTCTTTAATTTGATGATGAATTGACGATCTGGGATATCTTTGTCTCAGAAGTAAGATAAGCCCCAAACATGTTATTTTTTTTACGCGAGGTCTAATAAATTTATTCATAAATCCAAGAGCAAATTTTATCACATAAAGCGTGTAATAAATGAAAGTATATTGGTTTCAACGCACCTATATATTGTTAATTTTAATAAATTGAGATTAGTTTTAAAATATAGACTCACAATTTATATTATTATTATTATTATTATTACTATACTTGCCATCCAAAATATTAAATTTTTATCGTATTTATTTTACTCATCAACTTCATTTGAAATATGCACAACTATGTATTCACACTGCAAATAACATATGTGGGTAGACCTATGTGTTGTAATTTCACAGAATTACATTTTGTTTTTCTGTTTGTCTTTGAATGAAAATAAATACTATCTTAAAATAATACCAAACATTAGGTATAATTTGCAGGTATTATCTTTACTACATTCGAAGAACGACTATTTATGCTACATTTCAGGACAGACTATTTAGGCTGAAGCGCCTGGAATTTTCATTCACTCCAATAATATTGATACTAATTTAAATGTGTAGTAAATAAAATATTGAATAAAATATGCTTGTAACATTTCTTGAAATGTATTACAACAAATACTAGCAATGCTTTAAATTTTATTAATGATAGTAATAATAATAAAATAATAATAATAATAATTATAATAAACATACAAAAATGTTAAACTGAAACCTAAATAGTAACTACTTTGATTTTATTTTACAACAAAACGAATTTCCCAAGAATTTAATATATCTATTTTGTATTCAATAATTTTGACATTTGCTAAAAATGACATTAATGTAAATCCAGCAATTAAAATTTACGAAAGTAAAATATCACTTTTTTACTCCCAATTATTTGGTCCAGGCAATCCTCAAGTTGCTGTTTATTTTTAATGTAAAATTATTTTATTTTATTGAATCAATAGTTGTTTTATTTTATAATGAATCATACAATTTTATTCATTACTTAACATACATAATCATTTCTGAGTTGTGTGATATAAAAAATCTAATTATTTATAAAAAATTGATTTTTTTTCCTATTCAATAAAAATCAATCAACAACAATTATTTGAAAAATATATTTAGTCAATTCCAGCATACACTTTTTGTTATAGTCATTTAGTAATAGTTATATGTAACCATGATTGAACAATAACATCCCTAAATCATTCCCTCAAAAACAACAATAATTACACTAATTTAGGTAACCTGAGTCATTTAAATCGGGACAAATTTACTACAGATTTCATAGGGAGTTTAATTTTAATAGATACAAAAGTTAAAGGGTATGTATAGAATATAAACTTGAAATATTTATAACAATAGTCAAATTTGTCTGAACAAACACATAATATGTATAGCTAAGCATTTTACTCACTTTATATCCACCACAAAGAATGCAATATTTTACTCAATGTTAAAAATACGTCGAAAACCTTATTTGAATATATTTATGGAAATATGATTAGTATATAATTTTATTCAACCTTTAAATCCATTTATTGGGAAGTATTTTATTAATATATAAAATGCATAAGATCAAAAATAAAATACTATTTGTTTAATGTTGATACTCTTTTATAGCATATATATATACATATTATATTTATAAATAAATTACGCATTTTAATAATTATTGAGGTAAAGATGTGTATTACTACTTCACAAATTAAGAATAAAAAAATATGGTTAAAAACGTTACAACATACACATTTAATTCAATTTAGAATCTTATTATTGACATAAGAATGATAATTCATAAACTTAAACACAGATAAAAATAAGAAACTTGATTAGATTAAATTTAACCTTGGAATACAATTAAATACACGTTTGTTTGATTTTGTCAATTTGAATGTCACGCCTAGTAAATAAACACAACAATCTTTTACTCCAATAGTTACTATACTTATTTTAATCAAAAATAAAATACTATTTGTTTAATGTTGATACTCTTTTATAGCATATATATATATATATTATATTTATAAATAAATTACGCATTTTAATAATTATTGAGGTAAAGATGTGTATTACTATTTCACAAATTAAGAATAAAAAATATGGTTAAAAACGTTACAACATACACATTTAATTCAATTTAGAATCGTAGTATTGACATAAGAATGATAATTCATAAACTTAAAACACAGCTAAAAATAAGAAACTTGATTAGATTAAATTTAACCTTGGAATACAATTAAATACACGTTTGTTTGATTTTGTCAATTTGAATGTCACGCCTAGTAAATAAACACAGCAATCTTTTACTCCAATAATTACTATACTTATTTTAATTTCTACAAAAACATGTCTATCACAGAATATTTCTTTCATGTGAATTGACTTCATATTGAAGTATGTTCTTATAATATGTTACAATATATTATTTTAACAAAGGTTAAACACTTTGAGCCTTTTAGATTTAGGTGTTTAAGGCAAGTAGGTCTAAAACATTAATCACAAATGTCAATGTATTTGAAATATTCCAGTGATAATAATCTTTCATATAGGCCCTACATTATTCAGTGTTCGTAAACATTTCAATAACGTTTAAGACAACATTTTTCACGGTGACAACATTTTTAATAAGAGGTTAAGTTATGTTTACACATCTCTCGTGTCTTAATTTAAGGTCTGTTAATAATTAATTAATTGTTACTGTTGGGGACCTACGAATTGAATACGAATCTTATTTGTAAAGTAAAGTAATTTTAATAAATGCATCAATACAACAATTCTTTAATAAATACTACAGAAGTACACAATAATTTTAAAGTGATTTACATAATATATAATTTTATATATTATGTTGCCTTATTAAACTCATAAAATTTTGAGCAAATTTATATGATATTGTTTTGTATTCATATATCAAGAAGTGTAATTTGTGAGGGTTCAATACTTTTACACTTAGTGAGAACAATAAAAAAAAATCACATGCCAATTTTACACGTTGGCAAATAATCATTAAACTGATCAAAAGAAATAATTTCAATTCTTATATTTTTTTTAACAAACCTAAAGCTATGTCCATCGATATATCAAAAATAACAGTAGAATTTTTAAATAATTTAAAACAAACTATTTAAATGATGATTGTTTGCAACAATACACGGTACTATTGTTATGTATACGGGAGAGTAAGTACAGTTGCTCCATGGCTTCTTTGGTGCTGACTGACAGCTCACAGCTGACTTCTGACATTCAACATTTAGGTATATACCTAAATTTTGACTGTCAGAAGTGATAGCTGCTAAACACATGTTTTTGCAGATCAGATGGTTTGGCGTAGGGATACAAAATTTGGTCTGGTAACTTTTCAAAGCCGTCAGCTTTCAGCTGTGAGCTGTCAGTCAGCACCAGAGAAGCCACGGGGCTACTCTAGCCGCTGTAGTTAGGCTGTAGCCGACCACCCTCATAATAAAACATGAAATTGCGCGGCAACAAAATAATGTTTTACTATAAACGTTGACCAAACGAAGTTATATAAATTAATATTGTTTTATAGGCGTTGGTGAGGTTAAATGTGACAACTACATCGCGTGTATTTTGACGTTCACTATATAAAAGTAGCTTTAGTAGCTTTGTAATAATCAGATACATGATTGTTTTACTAAGATAAGTACAAGAGTCAAACTACTAAAAGTACTTTTGTGTATTATTTACACGTCAAATCATAATGATCTGCACGGATTAAACAACCAAGCCATTATAGTTGTTAATTACGGCTATATCTGCAAATAAATATTATTTAAAAATGATACCCGGGAACAGGAATCAAACCAGGGACTTTTGATTTAGTACCGCCAATGCTCTGAACCACTGAATTATCCAGGAACCATTCCGTCATAAGGGTTAATCTTCAATCATATTTTAAATCAAAGTCTGTGATGGAAGTGCATAAATCTTAAGTTACATATGAGTGATCAATTGAGATCATGAGATATCAGATAACGCGGCCATATTCGACTCGAGAGGGCTTTATTTCGCCATTAGTACCTACAGTTACAACGGTACAAATGCGCATATCATTAATTATGTGTTAAAAAACCAAGCGATTATATATTGTTGGTTAAGGTTATAGCCGCATCTAATATGAGTGAAGAATGACCCTGAAAATGGGACGTTTCATGGATAGCTCAGTGGCTAAAGCATTGGTATACTACACCAAAACCAAAAGGTCCCGGGTTCGAATCTCATGTCCAGGTATCATTTTCCAATTTAAAAGTTATGATTATGACCTGTAGTGGTCACTTTTGACAGATAGTATAGATTTTATTTAAATGATAACAATAACAATAATTTTATAATTATATTCTTTCAATGTTGAATGAAAGAATATAATATTTATTTTATTTTGTATACTCAACTGCTCACCACGGTTCCATTATGACTATACACCTACCATTGTGTGGCATTCCCACAGAGTTATAGAGAGAAATATTCTCAAATACTTTGAAAATTACCACAATATAAACTAATACAAATACTTATTAGAGATTCTAATAGATTATAACAATCAAATAAAAATACAAATGATGCCTATCATCACAGGAGTCAAAGAGTTTGTTCCTTTTGGAAAAGTTTGTCAGCCTCAATCGATAGAACTTCCTTCTACTGATAAAAATATTACCACCTAAAGAGAACTTGCTCATTTTTATGTTACAAGCCATTTATAATATATACATATGTTCTTCTTAATTTGTACGCATCATAAAGAGACTAAATCAACATGCACTCCTGCTTTGCTTAAACTCTATGGTTGATTACGTTTTACACCAGGATAAGAAACAAAGTGATATTTTTTTTGCACCACATCTATTTACTTGTTCGGGCTATCCTTATTTTATCAAACAATTTAGGCAAGGATGAGGAATGTGTAATTTAAAATAAATGTGCCCAGATTAACATGGAGGGAGAGTGGAAAACCAGAATATACAAGCGTACGATGCGAGTAGTGTTTATTAATGTCAACAATTTAATACTATATTTTATTCTAGAAGGTTAAACTCAATATGAATATATTGGGCTAATTATTTACGATTTATTTTAATTTTGTTTTACTAATGTTATAAACATGACACTAAGAAACAAAACTATGCAAAAAAAATATTTTTTAGGTCAAATAAAACTTAGAAATAGTTTTGTTCCTGCGGAACGTTTCGGGAGGATTTGAGGGTATATATCCCACGACACTGAAAATACTCAAAAACATTTTTTTTTAGAGTTTAAAAAATTTAAACCTGGGCCAAGGCTTGTTAAGATATTTAAATGATTTTGTAATTACGTTAATGCACCAGTATAATTATGTAAACAGAATTTAATTTGAATGAAAAATCAAAGGAATAACACAGACAATAGACGAATTAACTATTTCAGGTTAAGGGTACCCAAACCTAGTATTTTGAACGTGCCAGAGGAGTTATAAAATAGAATTAGGGGGTTCACACCCTGAAACATAATCAACATTATATACCTACCAAACCAATTAGGGAAATTTCATGTTAATTGAGGACGTTTGCGTCAATAAAATAATAACTATACATTTGTAAAAAAAACTTTATTGAGAAAAAGTACTATTCTATGTGTTAAAATAAAATAAAAAAGTAAACAAATAATTATGACAATAAAATCACAAACAAAAGTTGAACCAAATATAGAGGATGACCAATTAGAGGTCAGTCCCATATCGCTATTAACTGTGTAATAAACACATGCAGTGAGGTGGTTAAAAACGAACAACTGGGAGAAACAAAGCTATTCACAGAAAAATAAAAAGGAATTGAGTTAAAAGTTGGTTACATCAATTACTGTTTCCAGCCTGTGGTCTGGGTCAGTGTTTTATTCAAACCATATATTTTCCACTACCGACTTGCTAGGACTGTCTTAGTTTAATATGTCTTATAATATAACTTAAGACTAGGATAGGCACAACATCCAGTCCCCGACCGTTAATTCATAACTGTGAAAGGATAAACCCACATTTCACTAATGATAAAACTTTCAACCATGCCGGAAATCTAACCCGGTATCCTTAGCTCGGTGGACACGCAACTGACTGAGTTAAGGTGTCAGATTGGGTTAAAATTATCAGATTGTTTTAAAGTGGCACCTCATCACTCACACTAGTTAATATCACCTCAAAGATTTAATATAATATATTCATATTGAATTTCAAGAAAAGCAAGATGTTAGCATTGATATACATAAAATGTTACTAATTTTAGACCCCTTTACAAGATAAAGATGCAAGCACTTGACACCAACCGATATTTTTAAAACAGTCTCAGACCATTCATTCTCGTGAGGATTTCACTCAAATTAGCCGATGGTTGAAACGAACTTGATTCGGCAAGCTTGTTAGTGTAGCGTTCAATACTCACTAACTAACATATGCGAGGAATCGAAACTTGAACACTCGATTAATACACTTATACCTTCATTCTATCGGCTGAGCCAAAGTACATGTTCCCACGAGGAATCCATAAACAAACTACATAAATAAAAATGTCACCATGGGTGAACTATTGGAATTAAGATGTTTCAATCGTTCAGGGATTGTCTTCAAACGCATCAAATACAAGTTTATGTCTTTCCTGTGCTTTTTTGATTCGTGCGAAACACTTAATATATTTGTTCAACAAAACTTTCTCAACTTCTGTCAATAAGTGTGAACATGTTTAAGGCATTAGTTACATTTTGATTTTTGTAAGAACATCCTTGTGAAAATAGGATACTTTCTATCGGTATCTATACTAGTTTATGGTAGTTGATTTTGAGGTAATATGCAAATCCTTCTTTAAAAAATCTGGCTATCGCGTTGGTAACTAACCTACAAGGTCGTAGCCAGAGGAGTTGGGAGTTCAACCCCACCCCCATTTAGAGAATTTCTTAGCCTTCGGCATTTATGATGCTATGTTGCCATAAAAACACTTCAGAAAACTTCTAGAGGCGTTTAATATCTAGAAAATTTCCCGATCTTTGACAGTTAGGGGCTTATTTTGCCATAAAAACATTTCCGTGATCTTCTAGAGATTTTTAATATTTAGAATTTGTCCTTGCCTCTAGCATTTAGGGGGATATGGTGCCATAAAAAAAACACTTCAGATAGCTTAGAGCTGTTTATCATTTAGAATTTTTTTTTTCTAGCTTCCAGCAATTGGGGAATGTGCCCACCAATCCCCCTGAAATTATTGGCTGGCTACGGCCTCGCAAACCTATGTTTTACTTCATTCTTCAACTTCTTCAACTTTTCTTTAAATCTCAGCAGATTTTTTTTTTTAATCGTTCGCAGCTAGGATCACAACAATAACCACACAGTAGCGAAGTTTTTGTTTTTCTTGTTGCGATCGGCTACGCACCAACAACAAGGGCATATCATTTTACGCCGATCTAAGTGGCCCTATACAGCCAATGTAACAAAACGACTATCCAGGAAGCCGTATCTAATGATGGTGATCATGGTATTCATGATCATGGTGATCGTGATCGACTCCTCCTGTCACTGCCTGTGTAATCGTTTCATTCACAATGCTGGCGATCTGGGAGGCCATGGTGGTTGTGTCATCTAGGTGAGCATGATCGTGAGAATGATCGTGTTCATGATCACTGTGACCATGATGATGCTCGTGTCCGACTGAAACAATAAAAATGAATTATTAGCTCAGTTATAGATTAAATCACAAAGAAAAGATCATCATAGAAAAAAAAAACCTTGACCTACCAAAACCCCTCAATACATGAATGTATATTTAGCACCGCGTCTTACTACCCGTTCGGGTTATACGCTTTTAGTACTAATTACACTAATGGGTGAGGAATTGGGAAGGTTGGATTAGAGGATGTGAACCCGCATTTGCGTGGAGGGAGAGTGGAAAAACATTTAGGAAAAAACCCCTCCAGTTCACCCGACCGAGATTAGAACCTCGATCTCCCCGTTCTCAGCAGTCGAGCTCTACACAACAAGCGCGTTAGCCAACTACGCCACCGAGGCGGGTAATACATGAATGGAAAGGATATAAAGTATACCTATTTGAAAACTATGTCGAAATAAGTATATGCAATTTTTGATTGGGCTAGAAATTTAGAACAATTTTAATACTTTCTTGTCATGGGGTACTTGGGTTAAGGGTGGAGGGTCAATATAAACACTTTAAAATCATAAACTAATATTATTAGCACCGCGTCTTACTACCCGTCCGGTTTATACGCACTTACGCTAACGTGTAATGGTAGGGTGATTGTGAGATGAAATGGAGGACCTACAGCTTAACGTGGAATCTGAACCACGGTGGAGGCCTGGGATTCCCCACATTCACAAGTTGTGATTAATACACGTATTGTCAGAGGTGAAGGAAGGGTTTGGTAATCATATAAATTTATGCCGGGACCGAGGATTGAACCCCGGACCCCAGCACAGAAGTCCGACACCTTACCCCTAGACCACCAGGTCACCTTAAAATCATAAAGATCTTCTTATAGTAACCATCGAGAAATGTATCTTATTTAATAATATATGTATTAAAAAAAAAAGCCTTTCTATAAAAAATGAAGGGGAAACCACAAAACCTACCCTTTTAAATTCACTTTGCAGATGTGATTTATTAGCCTCAATACACGATCATTCAGGCACTTACTCCAAACTACTCATTCAATACCCAGCTCTTGGATTAAGATTTATGATGTTAAAAACTTTTCTATATTTAATATTAATAATGTTAAAATTTGTTATGATATAAATATTTAAATTTCGTCCAAAATTGATAACATTTTACCATAGCATTAGTGTTATTTTATAGGCGACCGCTGCAAATTACACGACCTGACGTATGGATGCGTGAAAGTAGATCTAGTAACTTTTCCAGCTGTCAGTTAAGGCCTTCTCTATAAAAGTTTGACTGTATTTGAAATAATGGAAGCTATTGCCATATTCTCTTCACGTAATTATTAACCCAAACATCTAAGAACCATGTAACATTAGTGTAATGCTGGTTGCGCCAACACTGGCAAACAAACTACTATGATGACTTAACATTATTAGAGTTTATTTATCATTTTCGGTGACCTGGTGGTCTAGGGGTAAGGTGTCAGACTTCTGTGCTGGCGGCCGGGGTTCAATCCTCGGTCCCGGCACAGATTTATCTGATTGCCAAACCCTTCCTTCACCTCTGACAAGACATCTTGTGAATGTGGGGAATGCCAGGCCTCCACCGTGGTTCGGATTCCACGTTAAACTGTAGGTCCTTCATTTCATCTAACATCACTCTACCATTACACATTAGCGTAAGTGCGTATAACCCGAACGGGTAGTAAGACGTGGCGATAATAATGATAATAATATTTATCATTTCCCATGAACACAACGTTCATATGATGGTTGCCGTGTTTTTTTTATCGAGACTGTACATTACATTCCACCACGAGCGCATACATTCGAAAGAGAAAAAAAACAACACACAATTACACACATGGTTGAGATGAACAGGAAACTAAAACCGTCTCATTAACGTATGCCATTCAACATGGATCAGCAGCAACTCGTACGTTTGTTTGAACACAGGTTTCACAATTCGATATATTTAGTCATGTTGTAAATCCATAGAACTCCGTTTTTAGCTCTGAATAAGATTAAATATATTGTATACTGTCTTTTCGTATCACATTTAGCGAGCAGAGTTCCTGGCTAAAGGTACAGAAGTCCCGGTTTCAATCCCCGCCACTTACAGTTTTTTTTAATCAGTGGGTCTGAAACGGGGTAAACTCAGCCTCGTGATAAAAGTCAAGGAGCTAGATGAGTAAAGAAGTAGCGGCTCTACTAAAAAAAAAAAAAAAAAAAGTGAGATCAACGGCTGAAGGGTTGATTGTGTTGACCACATGATACCCTCTATCCGCAAATGTTGGCCAACTCTTTGCCCAAAGGTGGCAGCCGCTCGATCTTGCAGGCTTACGCCAAGAATGTTTTCTTTATGTGTCACGTGGATTAAATTATAAATTAAAATAATGGCTAGCGGAGAAAAGGGGGCGGGTCCCTAACGTGATATATCTATATTATGGTAAAATATTCAGTTAGTGAGGCATGTCCGCGACCCACGATCAACTACTCGTAATAGAGGTTAGTAGTACTAAACATATTCTTTTAACACTGCGTCTTACCCGCCTCGGTGGCGTAGTTGGCTAACGCGCTTGTCGTGTTGAGCTCGACTGCTGAGGACGGGGAGATCGAGGTTCGAATCTCGGTCGGGTGAACTGGGGGTGGTTTTTCCTAAATGGTTTTCCACTCTCCCTCCACGCCAATTCGGGTTCACTTCCTCTAATTCAACCTTCCCAATTCCTAATCCATTAGCGTAATTAGTACTTATAGCGTATAACCCGAACGCGTAGTAAGACGTGGTGCTAAATATTATTATTATTAACTCTGCGTCTTACCACAAGGTCAGGTTATACTTATATTTATAACTACACTATTTTTCTAATCTCAGAATTAGACCATTTATTTTCAGTTGCAACAGATAAATGAGAAATAACTACTACTGTAGTAATTAAACATTTTGCTAAAACTAAGGACTGCCGAGTAAGTGAAAAAAGTTTGCGAACTACTGTCCTAGACCACTCGACCAACGAAGTGGATTTAATGTTTATTAAAAACTTCACATGCAATTATTAATAACGCTTTATTTGGTTTTTAGATCCATTTTTCTGACATCACACTCGCGTTCGGATAAGATTATTTTTTGGAATAATTAAATCGCAATCCACAAAGTGTCACGTATAAGACATTAGTTTATCCTGAGGACTGAAATATTGTTAAATAAAAGGTTAAATTCAAGATCGACACATCGATATATTCTACCTCTATGATGATGTAGAGAAGAGGACATGGGCGAGGTCATGGCCGTTTTAAGAAAATGTGAGGACTGGGTAAAAAAAAAAATCCTAAGCCCCCCTTTGGATGGCAGTTTTTCGGTTTTAGCACTAAGCCGTTATAATATATTGATACGTACTCGGTACTTATGTTATTTAATAATTTCTTATGTTTTATGAGGTATTGGTTAACCCATTAAATGCCTGTAATTTATTAAATGCAAACAAATTAAGATACATAATTAAATTCCTCTCTGTACCATTACACTGTTTGTTTTCTGTAGACCGACAGAAGTATCATAGTGATGGCGTATTCTACTGTCCAGCAGCATATTACTTAAATAAAGGAAATCTTAAATTGCGTAAAGTTAGGGTTTACAGGAAGCTATTAATAAATGTAATTTAATAATCTTTGGGGGAAATGTGGCCCCTGGAATGTGAGGCCAGGGGAAATTACCCCTTTGCCACCCCCCACCACCCCTTCCAGATGCGACCCTGGGTGAGGTGTTACTTCCTTTTTTGCTCATAAAATTATGTATTTGTTACTATTCCTTCTAGAATTTTTACGTTGTAACCCCCATGGGTTTCACCACTTCAAAGTAAGAGTAAGAAAAGGACAGGGAGGTGTTGCAATAATCCAAAATATTACAGACTAGAACGAGAAGTAATATCTAGTAGATAAAATGCTAGCATTTCAAACGGTTTTGTTGTTGACTTCGATTAAAAGGTGAACAGCTCTAGAAACCAAGCACCAATTAAAATAACATCGATGTTTTGAAATAAACAAAACACAAAGCTTTGAAGGTGCAAGGCATTATATTTCTTGTTGTTTCCTGATCAAGTAATACTGGTGTGTTTAATTAAATTCTTTTAATGGCTCTACAACCAGTGTCGAAGTTTCTTTTTCAATGGTGGGGATTTGTTTACCTTTTTATAAATAGCTTTGTTTCACTGTAGCTGATCTGCTTTCACATGCAAAACACTCTGTCTTTATATACCAGGCACTTAAATTAAGATCGCTGCAGGTGAGTTGCGCCTTCACGAGTGGTTTACTTCTAGAGAGACAGTTGAATTGCGGTCCCACATTTTTAGAGCTGCGTACGAATTGCGGCCCAGGCTGTTGAACTAATATAACCTAACCTAACCTAACCTAACAAACCATCACATTTTTGCCAAAACCATTGAACGACAAGAACTGAGGAAGTTTGGATACTAAGAGGGATGTCGACATGAGACGATGATAGTTTCTATCTGAAATTTAAGACACCACGATAGAAAGCACACTGCTAATTAAGTGGACGCAACTCGTACCTCTCTCTCAAGTAAGTGTACCACAATTCGTACATGTTTCTCAAAAAGCCGGGCCGCAACTTGTACACGATTTCAAGATTAGGCCACAACTCACCTTGACAGTGTAGGATTGTAGGGGATGTGAAAAAAAGGTAAGTGTTTTTGCATTTTTTATAGCAAACTATTTTTATGGTCAAAAAATCAACTATTGCGCCAATAGAAACAAAGTTTTTTTTGGCATGGTAATATTTACAGTTCTCGAATATCTGCTAAGGGTGTCCAGGAATTTATTAACAACATTTCCACTTCATTTAAAAAGTTTCTCATCAAATACCTCTATGCTCATGACAGATATTCAACAATTGTTGATATTACCATGTGAAGAAAATTAAACTTTAAATTTCTACTAGAACAATATTTGGTATATTTAATAATTATATATATTTTTTTGTTTAGCTGACAAAATGACAACCTCTATCCACAAAAGTTGGCACTATCTTCACGAATAGATAAAGGCCCTTCAGTCGGTATTGCTCAATTGCGGACTGACGCCATGGAGTAGCTTTTCAGGGTAAACAAAGTGTACATCTTATTTTGGAGAGAGCTATCCTTGAAATGTATGAGAATAAGTGTGCTCAATGTTTGAGGTCACAACTATCCACCATGTCGAGTCTCTTCAAACAAAAGAGCGAGTAATTACTCTTAACCATGTGACTCTGCACTTCATGAGTATCCTTCAACATCCTTGGAGTATTCCTTCACACAGTTCCAGTCAGAAATCACTGTCTCTCACGAGCTTAGGACTAGGGCAACTGCGTCCATTATTGTACACACACTTTGATAGCTTTGGTGGTATGTTTTACTCCACAGAAGTAAAAATATCAAAATAACTGTATACAGAACTCTAATAGAAGTTTGGGACATATTTACCTATGACCAATATTTTTTCGAACGGGGAGAATTAAGGGAGGGATATTAATACTTCAAGACGATTATCATGGTTGTGATTGGAAGTTAAATAGGTTAAAATTCAATGATTCCCAATATGTTTACATACATATAATCAAAAACCAAAATAACAAATACTAACTAACAAGTGATTGAGATACTATTTTATTTCTTGAAACCTACTTCGGTGGCGTAGTTGGCTAACGCGCTTGTCTTGTTGAGCTCTACTGCTGAGGACGGGGAGATCGAAGTTCGAATCTCGGTCGGGTGAACTGGGGGTGGTTTTTCTTAAATGGTTTTCCACTCTACCTCCACGCAAATGTGTGTTCACTTCCTTTAATTCAACCTTCCCAATTTCTAATCTATTAGCGTGATTAGTACTTAAAGCGTATAACCTGAACGGATAGCAAGACGCGGTGCTAAATATATAAATATAATATTTCGTGAAATCTAAGAAAGCAAATATAAAATGATAGGATATTCAAAATTATTAATGAGAGTATAAAACCGAAAACATTACCAAGATCTTTTACAGTACAAATCGGCGTTATCTTTGATGTGCAAATTCCTTTCAATAACAACACTCATAATAACATCTGTTATCATTGATACATTTTATATAGCATTTAACGGGGAAATGGAAATTTTTGATACAGCCATGTTTTTACAGGTACACCTGATGAATAATTACTAGTTTTAAAAAATCAATCTAGAACTTTTATTTTAAACTTTAAAAATTCAAAAGAACTACCCATATTTCAGTTTGCTTTTAAAATCCGACCACGATGTCATTACCAAGGTTGAATTTAGTGGAAGTGTTCCCGTATTTGCGTGTAGTAAGAGTGGACAACCATTTTGGAAAAACCACCCTCAGTACAACCGAGCGAGATTCGAACCTCGATCTCCCCGTGATTGGCAGTCTAGTCTACTGCGAGAGTAGCGCGTTAGACCACGCGTCCACCGAAGCGGGTGTCACTCTACTTAACTTCTTACCCACCTCGGTGGCGTATATAGCTAACGCGCTGGTTTCGTGTTGAGTTAGACTGCCGAAGACGGGAAGATCGAGTCTCTAATCTCGTTCGGGTGAACTGAGTGTGGTTTTTCCTAAATAGTTTTCCACTCTCCCTACACACAAATGCGGGTTCACTTCCTCTATATTCAACCTTCCCAACCCATTAGCTTAATTGGTACTTAAGCGTATAAACCGAACAGTTTGTAAGACGTGGTATAAGTGAGTAAATTAGCTTCCAGGTTTCGCAATTTACATTAAATCAGGGGCGTAGCTGTCAAGGGGGTGGGGCAAACGTTTCTCCTTCTGAATCAAGGTGGTCCCCCTCGTAGAGGTAGAAGTACTAATTAAAAGTATATAATGATAAAATGAGTGAAATATGATTATCTATAGGGTATTTTATTCGCTCTTGGTCTTTGAGTGCTTCTCACATACCAATTACGTCCGTTAGTTTCACTCACTCTCAGCACCTGTGTTTCAAACACCCTGTATAACAATAGAGTAAAGCTGATTTTAACGTGTCTTAGTTAATGAAACTTAACTGGTGTTAAGCGGTTGAAAGTAATGTCAGACCTCCTTCTACCATATACCAACACCTCCATTCCCACTACCCTTCATTGTGAGTGAGCAGTTTAATATTACTTTTATATCATGTTAGAGCTGTAGTAAACATTACTTGGGACGTATGTATAATAATAATAATAATAATAATAATAATAATAATAATAATAATAATAATAATAATAATAATAATAGTTCTAGAAATACTTGAGCTATTTATGATAATGTACATATTTGAAATATTAAAATATGACACTTTTAATTTATAATTTTGTTTTACATATTAAGGGACTAAACGTTCTATTTCGTTTAAAATATATAAGAGAAATAATATTAATTTCATTTCTAGAAGTTTTTAAGGGAAGGAAAAAATTAAATCTTTATTGTTATTAGATATGTACACATTTTTTTCAAGAATTTAGATAAAAATAACAAAATCTTTCATATATAAAACTCTCTAAAAAACAAGATATTTGGATAGAATTTCCTGCTTTCTCTTTCGATATCAGAACCAACTGCTTTCGATACTCTCCATCCAATACGATTAATGAGTAAAATAAATATACTTTTGTTTTTTAAATTCACATCCCCGGATAAGATTGAACCGCAAGATATAATATCAAAGTCATCATCATTATCATCATCAACTGTTTCCAACCTGTGGCTGGTTCAGTTTAGTAAAATGCCTCCATAGTCCTCTATCCTGTCACCATTCTTCCTCCTTTAATTTCTTCCATTCCTCTCCTCTCCCTTGTGGTATTTTTCCTAGATACTTCATTTCCAACATTTTTCTTTGGCATCCTCTCTTTTCCCATCCCGTAATGACATTCATTACATGCCCATACCATCTCAGTCTTGCTTTCTCTACTATCTCATGTATTCCTTGTACCCCCACTCTTTCTTGGATAACTTTATTCCTAATGTTGTTTCTCATTGTGGCAGCTAACATGCTTCTCAAAAACTTCATTCCCATGTCCTCCAGTATCCTTGTCTTTCTTACATTCATTCTTCATGTTCCTGCTGCATGCGTGACAATGGGTACAAAGTACGCCCTCTACAACACTTCCTTACATTTCAAGGACACTTCTCTTCTCCGTAGCGGGTCTCTTACACACCTATAAAACAACACTTCCTTACACTTCAAGGACACTTCTCTTATCCGTAGCGGGTCTCTTACACACCTATAGAACCACACTTCCTTACACTTCAAGGACACTTCTCTTCTCCGTAGCGGGTCTCTTATACACATATAGAACAACACTTCCTTACATTTCAAGGACACTTCTCTTCTCCGTAGCGGGTCTCTTATACACATATAAAACAACACTTCCTTACACTTCAAGGACACTTCTCTTATCCGTAGCGGGTCTCTTACACACATATAGAACAACACTTCCTTACACTTAAAGGACAATTCTCTTCTCCGTAGCGGGTCTCTTATACACATATAGAACAACACTTCCTTACACTTCAAGGACACTTCTCTTCTCCGTAGCGGGTCTCTTACACACCTATAAAACAACACTTCCTTACACTTCAAGGACAATTCTCTTCTCCGTAGCGGGTCTCTTATACACATATAGAACAACACTTCCTTACACTTCAAGGACACTTCTCTTCTCCGTAGCGGGTCTCTTACACACCTATAAAACAACACTTCCTTACACTTCAAGGACAATTCTCTTCTCCGTAGTGGGTCTCTTATACACATATAGAACAACACTTCCTTACACTTCAAGGACACTTCTCTTCTCCGTAGCGGGTCTCTTACACACCTATGGAACCACACTTCCTTACACTTCAAGGACACTTCTCTTCTCCGTAGCGGGTCTCTTACACACATATATAACAACACTTCCTTACACTTCAAGGGCACTTATCTTCTCCGTAGCGGGTCTCTTACACACCTATAAAACAACACTTCCTTACACTTCAAGGACAATTCTCTTCTCCGTAGCGGGTCTCTTACACACTTATAGAACAACTCTCAAAGTGATGGGTATAAACTTTAAACCTGTGCCGCTTACGTACTAAACACATACACTTGGGATTACCCTCCAAAATCATCCTTCAACGCAGCCTTACGTTTCACATCAAGACTGTTAACTGTTCTAGACAGTACATTTGAACGTCAATAGTATCGCTTATTTATGGAATATTATAAAATATCTGTCGAATGACGTCGTTCCGTGCGTAATTCCCGCCCATATGTGTATCGTCCTATTGAAATCAATGGTTCGAGAAAGAAGCTACATTTTTCCAGCAGCTAAGGAATCACAGTAGTGACAATACAAAATGTACAGGTTCAATTTGAACAAACTCTGCTTAGCCTGGCGAAAATACACGCCATGCCACTTCACTGACTCGCAGCATGTTACGTTTGTGTCTAATGTAGGCCTAGTTTTTTCATTTGGTTAAAAAAAAGAGAGTAGTGTCATAATAATAATTAAAACTATGCCGTATGGATATATTGGAAAATCGAGTCAGGTAAAGGGAGTATTATTAATACTTTTACTTTCTATTGACACCTCAGAGAGAGAAGTATTGTAATCATAAAAAAAATATAACTTAAAATTTGGTTCAAATATTTCGAAATGCCATCATGCCCTCTGAAACAGAAAAATTGGTTTTCGCGATTCAGTCCGTCCGTCTGTCTTTGGGTTTGTTTCTAAGCCTTGAGCCGAAATATTTTTCTGAGAGACTACAACTTGGAATCTAGGGTATTCATAAGGTTCCTCCGAGGGGATTTTGGAATTAGAAATCTAATCCTAAAATTAAGGGTATTTTACTGAAGGGCAAAGAGAGAAAACATTACAAACAATGTGGCTGTTCTAGTTTTTCCATGAAAATGAATTTAAGGGTACCTTAAGTGGAAATTTGTAATTTTGATCACATCTACGCAACTATTTCAGATAATAAATAACTTATTGTAAAGTTATAGTACTTCTATTAAAAGGAAAAAAAGAGCTTTTATATGAAATATATTTCAATAAAACCATAGTTTTTTGCTGTAAACAAACTTTTCTCAATGTTTCTGTAACAGTGTATATTTAATTTATACTCTTAGGTGAAGTGTTTCTGTTACAGCATCTATTATTTCTTTTCAAAATTCTTACGAGTTTTTAGTAAGTGCCTCTATTTTAAGATAAAAGATAGATAAATTTAATGCACTGCACTATATCATTTATTTTAAATTCCTCCTCTAGTAAATAAAACTATTACTCACACCTAAAACATCAATTCTATTTTTTTTTAAATATTACTGCAAGGTGGTTTTTTCTATATTAATCCTTGCCATATCCTATTAAGAAACTTACCCACCCCCTTCTCTTAAAAAAATATGTATATGATTAAGGCCCTGAGGGTGTGAACGTCATGAAAGGCAAAAGTGAAAACTGAATATGACCCGAAAACTTGGGTAGTTCAGTCGGTAGAGCCAGCCTATCTATATAAATGTCTAGGGTGATATCTCCATCCAAGTTAATATGTCACTTTGTTGTAGTGGTCATGAGGTCTAATTCATGAGGTTCGAAATAGACTTCATTGAGAGTGATGGAAATGACAAGGTTCGAATATCAGCCGCCGTAAAGGAAGTGATTTTTTGCATGTGATTTTCCATCCAAAATTCAAACTACTGATGCATTTACTCTAGATTAAATTATCATTATAATCTCATGAATTAAACCATATCATAGCCTTTATATTAACTACAAAAAAAAAACTAATAAAAGGCGTCAAAATGTTTAACTTTATATTGCCAACTTTTCAGACACGGCATGAGTGAAGTGATTTACTATAAATAGTCTTAAATAAAACCGGCTCAAACGCGCTTAGTATTTCAAAGTCTGTGTTCGAAATGCGCGCAACCAGTTGCTATGCATATAGTTTCAATAAAAAGTCGGCGAGTGGAACAATGCATTGCGGTCGTTGGCGAGCATTTCGAGCACAAAATTTGAAATACCTTGCGTTTGGGGTAGATATTTATCTGGAACAATCTGTACTATGCCGTAACTTTGGCAATCTGCGCCCCTTTACAGATATTGTATGATATGGTACGTGGGTAGTTTCTCATTAGAACGAGTAAATGTTTGTTTTGCTTCCTGAGGAGATATCCCTGGACTGGACTGTTCTTGATAGATTGTTTGTGCAAAGGATCCCCCCCCCTCCTCCCCACCTGAAAGTATACCGTTGATGTTGCGTCCACATAATAAGACACTATACTTTGTTCTCTCTCTCTTTCTCTGGCAACAATAAATCACAGCAGGCAGGAAAGATGGGGCAGGTCGTCGTCATGACAACCGCGCGTCTTCCCGCGCGGGCATTGTTCGCTGGGTCACAGTGGGTAACCTTGACCTATTCTCTCAGAGCACTGGGTCAACAGATGGTCAAATGGAACTAGAAATTACCTGACGTTAAACTAGTGGATAAGAAAGGAAAAGTGTTGAAACATAAATTATTACTGTTTCTATCATTCATATTGTGCACAACCTTTTTTAATCAGATTTTTTTCTCTCTACAGAATAACCTTATCTGACTGCTATACGAGATATCAGGTCTACTTTCACGTATTCATACGTCAAATCATGTGAAAAGCAGATTTTTACTTTTGATGGATATTATCAATACCTACAAAATAACACTAATAAAATAGTAAAATATCATCAATTTTGACTGCTAAAACAGGTTTGTATTTTCTAAAAGTTTATTCCTGTGAAAATTTGACTAAATACACTAATGAGGTAAGTGAGGTATATTTAAAGAAAATGTACCCGCATTTTCACGGAGGCAAAACCTTAGTATACCAGCTGGACGGTATTTCAATAAATTATTAGTGTTGTATTATAGGTATTGATGATATCTACCAAAAGTAGCAAATATATACTACAAGACATGACGTACAAATGTGTGAAAGTAAATCTAGTAACTTTTCTACGTGTCAGAAAAAGACCTTCCTATGAAAATTGGACTTTATCTTCACATCTTCCTTTCGGTTAAATGCCTGTATACTTTCACAACCTCCACGCAGACGTTAAAGAAGTTCTTCCAAAATGAACATTTGCGTCAGTAAAACTTTCCCAACTACTCAAATTTATCTTGCAGCCCACATACAAATTTATATTTTCTGAGAGAAGAGACTAATCTCTATGAGAATATTAAAGTCTGATTAGATTTATTTTCATCTCATGTAAAAAAAAAACCTACAATAACATAAAATGTATGATGTAAGTATGCAGCTACGCTTTGCTAACCCCGAACGATAGCAAGCTTACCTTGCATTATTACACTATGGCTTAGCTTATAGCAGGGGTCTCCAAAATTTTTGCTACGTGGGCCACATAATATATTTTACACATTTTGGTGGGCTAAAGTAACGTTCACACGTTCTTCAAGTAACATTATTTTGGCCCGAATGCCTTCACATGCGCAAATAGATCATATATCAAATTTGTTTCAACAAGCAAATTTAGATTCAAGTCATATGGCCAGTCACGTCTATAAAAAAAATTCCACTTTTCAAGGCCAGTCGGTGTTTGATAAAAGTGATTGACGTTGATTCTTCTCTGTGAGAAATTAATCAATTTATATGTAATAAATTATATTTATAATAATTAGTAAATTTAATTATTAAAAAAAAATTAGGTAACATCTTTCGGAACTTTCCTTTTATAACTCTTTGCCGGGGGACTTGGACCTACCTAAAAATCATCACAGTCTAGCAGTTCTGTTGTCGGTATAAAGAATGGCACCTGCGACTGAAAATGAGGGTTTGCAATTCCGACAGCACTCTGGCTCGGTGTCATGGTAGGGGGGGGGGGGAGGGGGGAAGCACGCGTGCGGACAGGAACTGGACATGTCAAATAAAATGTGTTGTCAATAAATAATGAAGTTAAACAATTAATTTGCTTTTTGATAACATCTTGGAACTGGCTGGATATAATCTTATGGCAGGCCGGATGTGGTCCATGGGCTGTAGTTTGGGAGACTCCTGGCTTATAGGAAAAAGTCGTAGTACAACCCGTCAAGGAAAGACTGCTACTACCTTTCAGGGTAAACGGCTCACTAATCACGACGAATAGACCCTCATATATTCGTATTAGCTTTATTTATTATTAGATTAGAACCCTATTGAAATTCATGACTGATATATAAGATGTCTATTTGTTATAAACGAATTTTTTTCTTACAATATTTTGTTGTTGTCAATTGGGTCAAATTATTATTATTATTATTATTATTATTATTATTAGCACCGTGTCTTACTAACCGTTTGAGTTATACGCACTTACGCTAATGTGTAATGGTAGGGTGATTGTGAGATGAAATGGAGGACCTACAGTTTATAACGTGGAATCCGAACCACGTTGGAGGCCTGGCATTCCCCACATTCACAAGTTGTGATTAATACACGTCTTGTCAGAGGTGAAGGAAGGGTTTGGCAATCAGATAAATCTATGCTGGGACCGAGGATTGAACCCCGGACCCCAGCACAGAAGTCAGACTGACACCTTAACCCCTAGACCACCAGGTCACCATTTGGTTCAAACAAAAACTGTCATTTCTCGACAAGATAGATTTTTTTTAGCACCGCGCCTTAATACCTGTCAAGTTTATGCGTGTATGTACTAATTACGCCAATGAGCTAGGGATGAGGAAGGTTAAGTTTAGAGGAAATCAATCCACATTTGCGTGGAGGGAGGATGGAAAATCGTTTTAGAAAACCACTCTAAGAACATCCGACTTAGATTCAAACTCTGATCTCTCTGTCATCGGCAGTCTAGTCCAATACAAGAGTTACGCCTTAGATCATGTGTCCACCGAAGCAGGTAAGCTAGAAATTAATTTAATAAAATTTAGAGTAAATTGTTTTACATTTTTTGGTCACATATGATTTTCCCTCAAAATCATTTTACTCTCTAATATATTTCTTTAGCCAAGTAGGCCTATATATAAAATGAGGTAAGTGAATTAAACATTCTATTATATGTTCAATATCACAAGCAGTTACCAGTCATGTTAATAAAGGGTTTCTAAATATATAATTTAAAAAATAAGAAAAATGATAGACGTTCTATTGGGCCTAACCCATACAAATTAAATAGTTTTTTAAATAAAATATAAAACTATTAAATTACTTGACACACTGTAGTTAAAAATTTCACCAAACCGAAGTTGAACAAAGTTTATTACCCTTTTATAGCTTACCCAAAAACTTTTCATCAAGACTCAAAAGCTGTAACGCCTTACCATAAAATAAATACGTTACTATAGATAAATCAAAATAAAATGCGTCATATTTATTGGTGAATAAATCAAAATGGTCGATGAATTGTCTTTAATACCTTCATAAAACTAAAGAAAAATTTTTACGATGAAAAAGAAAGTATCATAAACTCTTTTTATTAAGGTTCCTTTTCAATCGATGAAAACATGTTAACTGTTACTACCACCTCCAGATTAATTAGAGATATTTTAATAATAATTTTCAAGAAAAAACCCGCATCTAGGGTCTAGTGGTCAGAGTTCATGGCTACAGAATACGAGATCCCTGTTGCTTCCAAATTTATCTCTGATGTAGTGTGTCTGGAACGGGATCAACTCAGCCTCGTGAGGATAATTGAGGAGCTACTTGAATAATAATAAAAAAAAATAGCGGCTACGGTCTAGAAAACTGAGATTAATGACTGTAGGGTTCTTTTGCTGACCACATGACAACCTCTATCCCACAAATGTTGGCAATATATTCACAAACATGAGGCGGCCACTAGGTCGGTATAGCTTGCATGCAGGCTGAAGCCATGGAGTTTTATTTATCAAGAAACATATTTTTAAACGACACGACTGGTACATTCCTTTTTATATCTTGTCAGATTGTATTGTATTTTATATAGAGCTCAATGATAGGTTATTGACATGCATAATTTCTCAGACGAAAAGTTTAATCGATTTACGCATAAAAAAAGTATTTGAAGCTTGATCTCACTTTTATTTTTAATATATACAACTATTTAAAGAGTTGACATTATCACGCGCATTTGGGCAATCGAGTCAAATTTTGAGTAAAATTTGCTTATAAAAAACGTTCCTCTCACTTTAAAGAATAATATCATTTTTTCTTAGTATAAGTTTTCAATATACAAATTATTGACTAATTTTTTTAAACAATAATTTATTTTTAAACAAAATTCGATTGAAAAATAAACTAATACGGCTTTTCATTGTATGTCTTTCCGGCTCATTTAATCACTTTGGTTCATCACCGTAAGATTATCTCTGGGCTGGTGCTTTATGAATTTGGAGAAAACCTTTTTATCATTTTGATCCATCTTCTACGTTAATCTTTGTTAGCTACACTCTCTTCTTCTCTTTGGAAAACTTGTTTGCCCCATGGCATGGAAAATAATCGTAATTGATGGCTTGGTGGTATTTAACTTCGATTCTTGGTGACCTGGTGGTCTAGGGGTAAGGTGTCAGACTTCTATGCTGACGGCCGGGGTTCAATCCTCGGTCCCGGCAAATATTTATCTGATTACCAAACCATTCCTTCACCTCTGACAAGACATCTTGTGAATGTGGGGAATGCCAGGCCACCACCGTGGTTCGGATTCCACGTTAAACTGTAGGTCCTTCATTTCATCTCATAATCACCCTACCATTACACATTAGCGTAAGTGCGTATAACCCGAATGGGTAGTATGACGCGGTGCTAATAATAATAATAATAATAACTTTGATTCTTGTTGCGAATAAGTTCTAACCTTTTGTTAAGTGAAACCCAATAGAAGAATACCTATTCAAGCTCTACTTTTCATATAGATTAGTATTTTTTCATTGTTAAAATTTTTGACCTAGAGATTATGATGGATTTCGACGTTTTATATGGCCCCAAACTTTAAAAAAAAGTGGGTCTTATACTATTTATGTATGTCCCATTATCTATTCTTAGGGTAACAATTTAATGGGTTCTTTTCAAGCTTGATACTTTAATGTTATAATATGGATGCTCATACCTCGAGGCCGGTACACATAACGATTTCTATTATAGCCCTAAATTAATACGTAATTTACTCATTACTATCGTTTTAAATTAAAGATTTTTCGAAAATGACTCTAGCGATTTTGTTCAAAATGGACATTTGGGGAGTGATTTACATGGCAATACATATAGAAATATATATATATATTTGGGGGGGGGGGGAGAGAAGGTTAAACATGTATTTAAGGGTAGTTTAAATATGACCAATTTTTTAAATGTGATTTTCTTAACGTTAAAGATTTTGCTCAAAATTGGTATCTGGGGAGTGTTTTACATGATAAATGAAAAAATATGTTTATTTTTATTATAAGAAATTTAAGGTAATTTGATAAATACTTTTTTGAAAAATTGATTTTTTTTTAAATTTGGATAAAATTTCGTTTAAAATGTACATCTGAAGTGTGTTCCATATGATTATAAAAATTATGTTGGTTTTTCTGAGAAAACTTACTAAGGGGTAGTTTACTGACTACTAATTTTTGGAAATTGACACCATATGTAATAGACTATAATGAGAAAGTATGTACGACTAGCCCCTTCCCCGTAAAAAATATTGTAAGGAATCCTGTAAAACAAAGTTTCAAATCATCCATCATGTCAATATAAAAACAAAACTTTTTTTTTACTTATATTTTTTTTAAATACAGTCCTACCATCACTGTATAGCCCCCTCCCTCTTTTTATCCTCCCTCCTATTTTCATCTCATTCCTCTATAATTTCGTTTGCTCTAGGCGCGAAAGGAATTGTGTATACACCAATCAAACAAATTGTTAAAATCAAATTAATTTTTCAGCTTCCTCCACTTTCATTTACTCCCCTCGTTTCCCCAAATTTTATTTTAATCTTTTTATTTGCGTTCCTCTTCACTACATCTATTTCTATTTCCTCACCCCTACCCCCCGCCCCCTTCACCAACCCCACTTTCCCTTAAACAACTTTTTTTTCAAACGACTATATAATATACTATCGACATTTTTATGAGGAATAAATTAAATTTTCAAAATAAAATATAACCTATGTTACTCGCTGATAATGTAGCTTTATATTGGTGAAAGAATGTTTAAAATCGGTTCAGTAGGTTTTGAGTTTAACCCCTACAAACCAAAAAACAAAAAATAAAATCTTTCCTCTTTATAATATTATAAGTAAGTATAGATTTTGTCGTAACAAGTCAATTTATTTTATTATTTTTAACTAAAACGTTTCCATTTAATAGCTTAATTAACTGTGTGTTTTTTCTCCCTTGAGAAAATCTTAAATAAGTTTGATACAGTATTTTCATGCTTTTTTCCATGATATTTTATGTATTTTTTTATTAATTTAACCTAAATTTCAATTGGAAACTAATTAGCCGAAAGCGTGTACTAGCTATAAATTGTTTACTTTTAATTTGCCACATGAACAAAAAAAGATCAGTTTTAAATATTTGAGATAAGCAAGTTTTTTTTATCATTGGTATCTACTTAGAATTATACAATACACGTGCAAATCCCCTAAAATCATAAAAAAAAAATTTAAATGAACTGTTACAAATAAAAATTATGCTAGAGAGAAATTAATACACTTAAAAAATATATAAATACATTTTAAAAGTCTTTTAATTGCGTTTTACTACACAATCACGTTTTTGCATATGCACTAAATACGCTAATGAGTTAAGGATGGGGAGGTTTGAATTTAGAAGAAGTGCGCACGGAAAGAAAGTTTAAAACTCTTTTGGATAAACCACCCTCAGTAGACCGGACTGGGATTCGAATACCGGTCTCCCTGTCATCGGCACTCTAGTCTAACAGGAGTGTGATATATTAGATCATGCGGTCACCGAAGCAGGTGGCATCATTATTTTTCCCACTTGCTGCTCAGGATCTTTCCCTCATTATCATTGGTCGATCCTACATAACGAGTAACGTACCCGAGAGTACATAATATTCAAATACCACCCAGATTTAATCGTAATTTTGGGTCTATGTAGTCAGAGTTCCTGGCTACAAATCTAAAAGCCCCAGATTAGATCTCCGGCGCTTCCACGTATATTTCTGCGAGGAAGAGGTTCTGGAATAGGGTCAACTCATCCTCGTGAGGACAATTAAGAAGCTACTTGAATAAAGAAACAGTGGCTCCAGTCTAGAAAACTTAGATTAATATATTATTATTATTATTATTATTATTAGCACCGCGTCTTACTACCCATTCGGGTTATACGCACTTACGCTAATGTGTAATGATGAGGTGATAGATGAAATGGAGGACCTACAGTTTAACGTGGAATCCGAACCACGGTGGAGGCCTGGCATTCCCCACATTCACAAGATGTCTTGTCAGAGGTGAAGGAAGGGTTTGGTAATCAGATAAATCTTTGCCGGGACCGAGGATTGAACCCTGGCCGCCAGCACAGAAGTCTGACACCTTACCCCTAGACCACCAGGTCACCTACTGAGATTAATAGCTGACGCGTTCGTCCCGCTATTTTTGAATTCATACTCTGGCCGATGCATTCATTAACTCAGTCAATAACGTGTTTGCTAACTGACATAATCATCCCAGGTTTTATTCCGGACAGGGCCAAAAAATTGCAAGAATGCTGTTTTCTTAATTCACAGTGATGAATTAACCGCCGTGGGCTGCTTGTTGTGTCTGTGCTAGGTTAAATTTAGTTAGATATAGGCAGAGCCTAGGTAGTTGCCTACGTCATAAAGTTAATGTTTAAAAAAATAACTGTTCAAATTAAATAAGCTTATATTTATTTCTAAATAAATAAATAATATCTACATATTTCATCTAAAATTAAGAATATATTTCTTTTTCAAATATAAGTTTTCCTCATAGTCCCTTTTATGGTTTTATGACATTCAGGCTCATTTTGTCAGCGAATCACTTTCATATTTGATTAAAAAGTTCTGAAAATATTATGAGAACAGGAAGAAGGGATAATATTTTTACACACATAAAACAAGTTGTGTAGCTTTTATTTATTTATATCTATTTTATTATTTTTCATTTTTTCCCGGTGTTTTGGTATAATATTATCATTTTCCGTCATGTAGGGGGTGCGGTTTATTTATATTATACCGAATACAACCGGAGCGAATATTTTAAGTCTCGCCTAGGGCGCCTGCCCCGGGTAGAGGATTTTGGAAGCCGCACGTGACCCTCTTGGCACGTGTTGCTCAAAGGAACTTGAGAAACGCTAACATATTTCAATTCCCGTCACACAGAAACAAGCACATCATAAATGCCTTGGAAAAACAAAAAAACAAAAAACAAAAAACGATAATAATAATAATAATAATAATAAATAATAATAATCTGCTACCTCAACTAGTTTTTTCCCCATAAAATTCAGATTTGAGTAAATTCAATGTTAAACATTGTGAAAAACTGTTTTATGTATATTAAGTTAAAAAGTAGCAGCTGTATATCACACCCCTTGATGTACAAATACATAAAATTTAAACTATAGGCTTTTATAACTTTCAAATCTTGTCCAAAGCTGACAAACCATCATTTTACCCGTGCCTTGTACAATAATTCGAAGAATATACGATTAAATTTAAATAGTTTTCACGTAGTAAATTAATCCACAGCCCCTGACAGTACGTTCAATTATCCCGAAGACCATTTTCGCGGATATGCGTCCATAAAATGAGTTAAACTGTGGAAACCCACATAAATGTTTATATGTTATAAAAAAGGAAGACTTAAATACAAAATTTGGTTTCAATTTAACTTAATTTTTAAGTAAAAAAAACTTTAAATAAGTTTGCTCTGTTTGTACAGCGTATGAATGCAGAGAAACACTCCACAGGTCACAAATGGAAATAAACTGAGTCTAATATATTGTTATTTGCTTAATCTACGTACTATTAGATTATAGCTCTGTTGAAATTCATCTTAACTGAAAAAAACAGAAATAAGGATTTTCTTCAAAATTACAGTTCAGTAGTTAAAAAAAAAGGAAGGAATTGTGTACTTTTGGTTTTGCCAAGTATACAAAATTTTGTTTAGAATAACATATTGTTTCAATATATCCGTATAAAATAGACACCTTAAATAAATCATACTTTTTGTCTCATCCACTTTCTATTTTACCTTATTTATCTCCCATTCTGGCTCTCCCTCCAGCTCATTTCCGCTCGTAAACTTGTGGTCATTAAAGAGACGGAGAAATATCACCGAGATCTATCTTTCAGTTTTTTTTTAATTTGGGGCATTTAACACGTTTTTTTTACTCACAAGGTTATTTCAAGACACGACTCAGAAACTAAACTAACATATAATTACAGCGTTATGATACATACAGCAGCCCCATGGCTTCTTTGGTGCTGACTGACAGCTGACAGTCAAGATTTAGGTATATACCTAAATTTTGACTGTCAGAAGTGACAATTGCTAAACACATGTTTTTGCAGATCATGTAGTTCGGTGTAGGAATACATAACTTGGTCTGGTAACTTTTCAAAGCTGTGAGCTGTCAGTCAGCACCAAAGAAGACATGGGGCTACTGTACATACTAGTCATCGCACCAGGAATTCAATTATTTATATTATTGATTAACCTTTTTATTTATTTTTATTTATCATTATAAATTCGGGCTGTACGTTTATGTAATAACTAAGCTAATGGGTTAGAGATGAGGAAGGATTAACTTAGAGGAAGTGTACTCGCATTTGCTCGGAGAGAAAGCATGCGAGATAATTTAGGGAAAACCACCCTTTTTTATACCCGACCGGTTTCAAATCACTATCGCCCCGTCATCGGAAGTCTGGTATATTTTGAGAGTAGCGGCTTAAACCATGCGGACACTGAATCGGGTTACAGAGTAAGCCATTTTCCCGTGCTACGCATCTTTCTAGCCATCTGGGCTTATCAACAAGTCCACACTAATGAGGTGGGGATGAGGAAAGTAGAATTATTTTATAGTAAGAGTATCCACATTTGCGTCTAAGGAGAATGGAGAACAATTGAGGAGGATAAATACCCTACCTTAAGGTTGTAGAGTAGGGAACGTGTGTTAGTTGTTAGTTGCAGTATTTTTGCAATTTTTTATCAAAATATTTTTTTGGCTGAAATAATAAAAATATAAACATAAGAGCTAACGTGATGGTGATATAAACAGTTCTTGGTTATTTGTCAAGAGTATAGCGGCATTAAGGTGACAATATTTTCAATTGAAGACAAAAAGTTGTTATTAAATTCCAGGACACTCTTAACAGATATTTAAGATATGTTGAGGTCACCATGTGAAGAAAATTAAACTCTTTTACGTGGTACAATCGATATGGGATCGACGGATTTACTTCCTCTCCAAAGGAAGTTGCACTACGGATTTTTAACACTAAAGAAAATCTGTCAACCCCAACTGGACTAGAACCCACAAACCTCAGGTCTGAGTAGAACCCTTTACTCCAAGACCACCAAGGTCAATCGCAATCAGTACGCATGTACTAAACCAACTGACTCAACCCGTGTGCATGTCTCTATAAACCGATGTACTAGCAGACAGCTGCATCTACTGTTGTGAAATGTTTTGAAATAATTTGTTAAATGGAAAGCAAATTTTTTGTTCTTATTCTGTTTTGATTTTTTTTCATGGCACAACACAATAATTTGAAAACTCCCATCTTTATATTAATCTTAAGGTTCTGTTTATCCACTAGAAAATACAATTTAGTCAGCAATTATCTGTTTCTAATTTTCGTTGCAAAGAATCATGGAGCAACATACATTTCTAGTCACGGGTGAATTGTCGCGTCAATCAATTTAAATACTGCCCCCAATTTTCGGTGAACGTGTGAAGTTTAATCCAGACTTCTGTTTTTATTACACCGAAGTCATGCAGTATGGATATAGTTTCCACCAGCTTGACTCCAGGCATTAGCATGCACGATTACCCATTCTGAGAAGCCTGTGATGAAGCTGTTACCATGGTAACGGCTATTATAAACCCCTCTCAGGTTTTTTTTTCAAGTTTCTGGTATACTCCGGGATAACAAAGATTTACTAGAAGCGTTAAGCAGGAAATTGTTTGAATTTTGCGTGTGAGCTGGCGTTCTTTACAACAGAGGGCTATGGATTCGTCGACGGATTGGAAATTTAATTAATTCTACTTTCTAATATAAGATATAAAATATAGGGGGGGATATTGATATTGAGATTTAACGGGAAATTTCATACTAAAAGTACTTTTTTTTTAGCACCACGTCTTACTACCTATTTTGGCTATACACATATGATAGGATTTTACATGTTAATGAATTTACGTTTTATTCAGCGAGTTTTAAAGTTATAACGTTGAAATAAAAACCATACATTCTTAAATAGTTTTTAAAACAGTCATACAATGTCACAAAATTATTATTTTTCTATAAGTAGTATTTGTAAAGATATTTTTTTTAACAAATCATCTAAAACTTAGGCTATTTGGCTTGGTCACGAAAATGGCCTGTAGGAGTCTTCCTGCCAAGATGTGGAATAAAGAAGTCTGTTGTAGCATATGTTTATATAGTGTAGGAAACACGAAAAAGGTCAAATTAAAAAACCAGTCGATGTTTTCAAAGAGCAAATATTAAAGT
Source organism: Timema cristinae (assembly GCA_039000515.1). Classification (NCBI taxonomy): domain Eukaryota; kingdom Metazoa; phylum Arthropoda; class Insecta; order Phasmatodea; family Timematidae; genus Timema; species Timema cristinae. The sequence continues at coordinate 18,379,031 of JBCFYV010001001.1, read as the reverse complement.
GACTGTGTAAACTCGTCAGAGAAAGAGGGAAAGGGTTATCAGCACATAAACAAGAGCACTCTCAGGGTGAACTTTTCATTTTCTTCCCTCTCTATTTCTTACGTTGGTGTTTAAAAGTGATAGTGCTTAGACTACTTAGGCACGTCAAGTTAAGATACAACCTGCTTCGCAAAATAGCTTCGAAAGATACAAGTAGGCAATGTCCTTAATCACTATGAATGAGCGTGTCCCTTTCCATCAACAGTTTTCGCTCTCTCTCTCTCTCTCTCTAATATATATATATATATATATATACACACACACACACACACAACGTGTATCTAAAACATTGCATCAACCTTTGGCAGGCTATTCCTTGGTTGAAAATAGAATAATTCCCATCAGCAACCTAGGATCCATCTTAAATATTAAGGGCGGTATTCACCCTTAAAGATAGAGCAAAAAACGACTGTTGTGTTAAATATTATGAAAACTGCTTAGGGTATTACAACGAATCTTTGTATACTACTTATTGAAACCTTGATCATTAATAAACTAAATGTGCTGTTACCGTTACCCACCCCCATCATGTAAAAAAAGGAGGGTTTATACACTTTTTCCTGCAATAAAATATGACAGAGTAAGTATTAATAATTTTGACTTAAGATTACAAAACATGATGTAAAAATTAACAAATAAGGTGTCTTGGAGAAATTGTCTAGCTTTCCCCGTTTCAGAGATAATCATGCATGATTGATTTCAAACACAAGTGTTAATTCCTGCCTTCTATTTAAAATCCCTCCAATTAAACCTATTATAATATTAGTGAGTTAAGGATAGCCCAAAATGGTTATGAAGCGCGTAACGATATAAGACTATGTTCAGGAGTAGCCTAGGCAGCACCGCGTGACGTCCATGCCGAATAGGATATCTAGCCACTTCGGAGCTTCTACAAATAATAAAGGAGTTTAATTGATTAATTTTTTTTTACCCGTTTCGGTGGCTGTGTGGTTTAACGTTCTACTCTCGCAATGGACTAGACTGCTAATGAAGGGGAGATAAAGGTTAGAATCTCGGTTTGGTGTACTGAGGGTGGTTTTTCACTATCTCCCCCCTCCAAAATGTAGGTATACTTCTTCAAAACGTTAAATCTTATTGTTCATACGGGATAGCCGTGGCTTTCATATAAAATGAGGACATTTAATTCTAAAAAACAACATAATTATTTGTCCGGTGCGGGATGAATGGAAAACCACAATAATACTGGTACTTTCAGTGTTGACTCTTATTATAAGTGACAGTTTATTTTCAAAGACCCGTCTCGTGGCGTAGTTGGCTAATGCGCTAGAAGTATTGAGCTCGACTGCTGAGGACGGGGAGATCGAGGTTCGAATCTTGGTCGGGTGAACTGGGGGTGTTTTTCCTAAATGGTTTTCCACTCTCCTTCCACGCAAATGCGGGTTCACTTTCTCTAATTCAACCATCCCAATTCCTAATCCATTAGCGTAATTAGTACTTAAAGCGTATAACCCGAACGGGTAGTAAGACGTGGTGCTAAGTAATAATAATATTTTCAAAGTCAATCAGTTATTATTATAACCAATTGCATTGCGCTGTAGGATTGTTTTACAGCACCCACATGTTATATATTTTACCAGTACACATAGTTCACTGAGTACACTTCACACGAGAGGTAGATATTAATACCTGTGACACACATATTTTGTTTAGTAAAATATAATGTATGTTAAGGGTACCTACCACCTACTTGAAGGACAATATAATTACCTACGGTATGTATTACGGGAATAACAGTTCTGAAGCACCCATAACTACTTGAAAATTCCTCTATTTTATATTAGGATATTCTGTTTTGATCTTGTTAAATCAGGCTTTATTTGTTTATGGAAGGTTAGCTCAACATTTCTAACCTTATCTTTATCTATGAACGGGAACATTTCGCGTGAGACGGGGTTGGAAAAATGAGATATATTATTTTAAAATAATTCATGAAAAGGTGAATCTAACTTAAATACAAAGTATTTAATCCTGTAGAGAAGCGGTTCCCAAAGTGGGGTACGTGCCAGGACGTTTGGGGGTACGCGAAAATATTTGAATAGTGGTGGAAAGAGCTATATATATACCGGCAGTGTAAGACAAAATATCCGTCAAAAGTTATGCAATTAACTTAACGATATGATGAGGGGTAGTGCGTGTTTTCTTGTATATTTGACCTTGAGAAAATGATTTAAATTTCAAACATAAAATAGTTTTTATAATTATTAATAAATTAATAAATATATTAAATGTGTCACTTTTTATTGTAACTTTTGTTTTTTGAATGTATATGTACGCTTTATTCAGCTTATTATCACAATGTTTTCTTAATCCCATTACTAGCCCATTTATTTTCAGTTGCAACAAATAAATCAGAAATAACTACTAAGGTAGTAATTAAACAATTTGCCAATAATTAAGGGCACAATTTATGGAAATGGGCTGCCAAGGGGCCCTTAAGCGAAAAAAAGTTGTGAACCACTGCTTAAGAGATAAATTACTTCCGTTTACCTACATTTTGGCGTGAACAATATTTCGAAATAATACATCACTTATTAAACACCGCGGGTGGTGACCTGGTGGTCTAGGGGTAAGGTGTCGGACTTCTGTGCTGTGGTCCGGGGTTCAATCCTCGATCCCGGCACAGATTTATCTGATTACCAAACCCTTCCTTCACTTCTGACAAGAAGTGTATTAATCACAACTTGTGAATGTGGGGAATGCCAGGCCTCCACCGTGGTTGGATCCCACGTTAAGCTGTAGACCCTCCATTTCATCTCACAATCACCCTACCATTACACATTAGCGTAAGTGCGTATAGCCCGAACGGGTAGTAAGACGCGGTGCTAATAATAATAATAAATATTAAATACCGCGGAATCTCTGGACGTTTGCAACGCGCCTCAGTGCTCAAGTACAAGACCTTCCTTCCTCTATACGGATCGTTGCTTACACTTCACTCTTATTTTATGGTTGTCCCTTGTTTGTTCATAGGTAATAATTATTAATAAGCCAGAGCTAATTATCTGAACATTGTGTGGTCTCACGCAACTCTATGTGAGGCTGTGGTAGGGTTGCTATGGCAACAAGGTTTTCAACAAATTAGTACCAAGACAACATTGTTGTAAGTACTAATATTCGTATGTGTGTGTGAGACTCATAATGGCGTTGATATGATTGCTCTAGCATGTGTGTTAGGCATTAAAACGTGGCAAAGATGTATCTCTCGACATATGGTCTCAATTTCATTCTAATTTTATAGAGGTATATTTGGTGTAAACTTTCTTAACAAGGGAATATATATATTCCATTATCGGCAGTCTGGTCTATTGCGAGATTAGCGCCTTAGACCATACAATCACTGAAGCGGGTCTGCATCTTAATTTATACTTGTGTTGGGGAATAATGTATGTATTATGTATTATGTATTATTATATATATATATATATATATATATCAACCGTTGATATATATAATCCGGATAACTCATTGGAGTATTGGCACGCCAAGCCAATGGTCTCGGGTTCGATTATCGTGTCCAGGTGTGATTTTTCACCTAATTTAAATTAATTGAAAAGTGGTCTCCTCTATACGAGCAGTGCTGTAATTACAGTGATTTGTGTGTTGATATTAATCTAAATCTCGCTTTAATTACAATCGTGTATTTGATAGTTGTTGGCATAACTGCCCTCCTGGGTCGCAGATGGTTGTGGTAACTCGCGATACTATTGGTCGCTCATATGTAGCTGATGATTTACACACGTCCATCATAGACTCAGCCTTAAACTATGGGTGAGGAATGACCCTTAGCACAGGAAAATTCCTGGATAGTTCAGTGAAAGAGCATTGAATCCTACGCTAAAGATCTCCGTGTCCAAGTGTCATTTTTTAACTAACTTACCCACCTCGGTGGCGTAGTTTGCTAGCACGCTGGTTTCGTGTTGAACCAGACTGCTCAGGATGGGGAGATCAAGGGTCGAATCTCGCTAGGGTGAACTGGGGGCGAGGGGGGGTCCTAAAATTGTTTTTCATTCTACCTCCATGCAAATGCGGGTTCGCTTCCTCTATATTTAACCTTCCCAATTCCTAACCCATTAACGTAATTAGTACTTAAGCGTATAACCCGAATGGGTAGTAAGACGCGGTGCTAAATATATAATATATATGATATTCATATTAAGTATAGATCAAGTTTAGAGAAAGTGTACAAGTGGAGAAAAAAAGATGGGAAAGCATTTAAGATGAAACACCCTCAATAGACACAGCTTCGATTCGTACTACGACCTCTTTGTGAGTGTTTGACTAGACCAGACAAGTCAGCAGATCCACCGGTTAAGGTCTGGGTGTACAAACGAGTTTTGAATTATTTTTAACGTTTAATTTATTTTTTTTTTGCTAGGAATCCATTCTCTATTGACTAACAAACACTTGTTATTTAATTAGAACTTTTGGGTAACTTCATTAGTAATTTCATTGCTATGCAAAAAATATTTCCATATTTATTCAAGTTTTAGTGATTAATAAGTAAAAACTTTCAATAAGCTTCAACAAGTACGTCAAAGTTGTTTTTATAGCCGTGAAGACGGTAAGGAAAGTCCTCAATAACCTTTATTAAAAAAAAAAGAAAGTTTGTTAATCAAGAGAGAACAAAATGGTTTCCCAGAAAAATAAAACATTATATTAAAAACAATTCAAGACTCGCTTGAACGCCCTTAACGGTGCGAAATGATCTGAGGCTTTCGTTATGAACACATTGAAGGTCTCAGCTGCCCTAAATTATTGAATGCTTTCTCCCTTCAGACACGCCAAGTTCAATGCCTCGGTATTCTCGGACACTTTCTTTTAGTGATGAAAACTGTAGTGCCAGGATAATTGCCGTTTGGACGTAAACAAGAGTCAGCTTGGACCCGGACCTGCCTCAAAACACGCTCGGTCATTCCGACAGGACAGAGCCGGCCTCTGGCGTTCGGAATGAGTGAACAGATACTGTTTGGTGACGTTCAACATCATCTGACAGATATAAAAATCACTAGATCTACTTTCAAGTATTCAGAGGTCAAGTCATGTGATCTTCAGACGTCTATTTTTATAAATATTATTAGTACCTATAATATAATATTAATAGGCCTACTCTTGGTGGCGTAGTTAACTAATGCGCTAGTTTCATGTGGAACCAGACTGCCAGATTGGGAGTTCGAGGTTCGAATCTCGGCCAGGTAGCGTGAGGGTGGTTTTTCACTCTAGCTCTAAGAAAATGCGGGTATCCTTCTTTCAAAACATAACCTCCCTATTCCCTAAAACCATTAGCGTAGTTAGTACATAATTGTATAATACGAACGCAAGGCCATAGCCAGCCAATAATTTCAGGGGGAGGGGGGGGGGGGGGTTGGCGGGCACCTCCCCCAATTGCTGGAAGCTAGAAAACATTCCTAATTTTAAACACCACTAGAAGCTATCTGAAGTGTTTTTTTATGGTAACACAGCCCCCTAATTTGTACTTGTATCTTAATTTTGATATGGTTTTAACCATAAATAAAGCCATAATTAAATATTTCGTTCATAAATTTTCGGGTGTGGGGGTGGGGTAGGGTGTTTAGCCACAAAACCCCCACCTCTGGCTACGGCTTTGCACGAACGGGTAGTAAGATGCAGTGCTATAAAATAATAATTATGTCATATTATTATAATCTTAAGAATTCTCTTTGTATTTCAAGTTGAAATATATCTTGTAATTTCTCCTTGGATTTGACGTTATTTTTTCTTTGTGCTGAAGTTAGACAAAATCAAATGAGTTCAATAGTAGGCCTTCATTAGAGGATATCCATTGTTCACCTGGTTTAAGACATCAGTTTCGCGATATAATTATGTCAATTAAAAGAAATAGGTCTTAGCTAAGCGATCGATTGCGTAGAATTTTAAATTAAAATCACTTGAGATAAGTTACTAAACGAAAAACTTTGAGCCATCACTACATCGAAACAAAAACAATTTACATATATTGTTTAAAAAAATATCTCTGCTATATTTCGCTCAAATTGGTTCAATTATTTGATGGTTATCGCGGAACTAGCGTTCGTACAGAGAGATGAAATAACAAAATGTCATTTTACAACAGGATTTCTCTACTCTCGGTCAAATATGTTATCGATTTTGGCAGCAAAAAAGATTGTTTACGTTTTCTAAAATACCTATACTTATGAAAATTGAGCTATAGGTTACTGAGCTAAGGATCCCAGGATAGATTTACAGCAGGCCTAAAAATGTGTTGTTCTTTTTAGAATTTGATGCTCACCCTTTTCACAATGTTATTATTAATTATTATTATCACCACGTCTTACTACCCGTTCGGGTTATACGCGTTCACAATGTTGAATTGATGAAAGGGAATTGAGGAATTTATGTTATAGAGTGTCTTTCGTGCGAGTACCACGTCTTAATACCTGTTTGGATATTTGCACAGTTGCAATAATGGATAAGGTTGAAGAAGGTAGATATTAAATAAAATGTATTAGAAATTTTGTGTCGGGAGGGAGGTAAACCATTTATGAAAAAAAAGCAACCTCAATTTATCCATCCAGGGCTTGAACCACGATATCATCGCCATCGACAGTCAAGTCTATTGCGAGAGTGTTGACCATACGGCTACTGATGCTAGTTGTGTTCTAGAGTTACTTTAGTGCGTTTTTAGTACGATATATTCAGTTGGCTCAGAATATGCACGTTAAATATTCTTTATTAAAAAAATGCATGGTATCGCAATCTATTAAATTAAACGATACACAAATTGGTTCACACACACATATATATTACGAAACCAATATTTGGTCAATTAATATTTATCTTGTTAAATAAATCCATATTTCAATTTTCATAGGACTATTCAAAGCATAATTTTTATCATACATACTATAAATAACTTAAAACTAGCCTAGGAAAGTGTCGCTAATATAACTCAAACAAACATAGCATAATATGTTTTTTAAGTATAATAATCACTCATTTAGTTTGATTTGCAGGTGACGAGGTTCGAATACAACTTGAGTACTGAGTGTGGGTTAGCCTAAATTTTTCTCCACACTCGTGTACATTTTCTATATATTCTACTGTCCTCATCCTAATCCCCAGCGTAATTAATATTTATTATTATATAAATATAACGGGCGGGAAGACGCGGTGAAATAAAACCACAGTCCTGTAGCCTTGTGCTCGATCATTATAATGGCCTTGTTATAGGGACTAATTTACTTTTCTTAGCATACAAATTCTTTGGTATAGTGGTTAGAGTTTATGGTTACAGATCTAGAGGTCTGTGTTTGATCCTCGGTGCTTCCAGAATTTTTCTGTGGAAAGAAAACAATTTATTATTGAGGAGTTACTTGAATGAAAGACTAGCTGTTTCGGTCTAGAAAAATGAGATTATTGGCTCAAGGTTTCGTTTAGCGGACCCCATGACACCCTTTATCCTCAAAAGTTGATGTAGATACACCAATAGACGTCGGCCACATGGTTGATATGGCTAGAGTGCGAGCTTATGATATGGTTTTTCTTACTATCAAAATTGCGTCAATAGACCTTATCAAATTTAGTTAAAATCAATTAGAAGGTAGTTATTATTGCTGTTATTATTAATTTTGAAACTGATCGTAGACCATCATACTAAGGCTATTAGAGAGCCACATCGGTGGATACGCAGACTATATATCACGCTCGTCTTGTCTGGTTTATCAGTGAAATGGAAATTCAGGGTATCTGGCTGTATGAACACAGGGTGGTTTATTCTAACTGACTTTCTCCTCTGCCTCCACGAAAAAGGCGAGAGTAAATCTCCTATTAATTTTATCTTCAGTCTCCCCCACCTTATTAGTGTAGAGAAATGCTGTAATCCCGGAAGGGTAGTAAGACGCGTTGCGAAAAAATAGAACCATCAAAAAACTAGACTGCTATAGAACTTTTTAAGTTTTCACTAATAAACTATGTTTATTAATTTACATTTAATACCAGTAAATTAAGGGACATTGCATTTCACTTTGACAGAAGGCTTGTTTCTCCTTGTTACGGTATTATTTACCGGCCCGGTTCCTTTGACCAACGCCCCTAGATTACCCCCCTCCACCCCTTCCCCAGTGAGAATATAACTGGGTTTGCCCTCTCCTCTTGTCATCTTGTATCATTATGTAATGGAGTCGTTCCTCGCAGGATAGAAAGGAGCCTGCGGTATTCATTTCACTATGTCGTATTACGTGCTCAGAATAGCTATGATCTCCATACGAGCAAGAAGAATATATGGACAGTGAGTGTTCTTGGGATTCTCACGGAAACACCCATTGAGAAACTGACCCCATCTTTTATCATCTTAAAACAGCGTCGGTGTTCAAACAGGGGCCAGCGGTGGAGGATCAGATGTTTCGCAGAAGGGGCCACAGGGGAAAATGATTTATTATGTAAAATAACTATAGAAATTAAGACTGAAAGATCAAAGCTTTATTCACACGATCGCAGAAAATAGAAAGAAGAATCTGCTTTAGTATCGCAGCAATTCACACGCTGCATATTAACCCATGATGCACTGCAACGCTAACTTAAAACAGCTGATTATAAATTTATTTTAATTTCTAGTGGATAAATATATATTTTATATCATTCTCCCGATGGATGTTTTTTAACGCTTTACACTAACGGGTTATTTCAAATCTCCTCACAACGGTCAACGAAGCTGTTTACTCGCTGTTAGCTCTACAGCGGATGCGTTGTCATATGCACATGCGCATGCGCATTGGTTTGAGATGGTTGGTTTTGAGATTTGATTGGTTCTCCCGTGCCGAAGATCTCGGGCAGAGTAGCTCCCTTGTTTGCCTTAAACTACTAACTCTGAGTGTCAGAAGCGACTTTCAGAGGAAGTAGGCGGCTATTTTTTTGCCTAAAGTACCGATCTGTAGTCACAGATCATAACCTTTATGTGTGAGTGTTTAAGTTGATTGTGAAGGGAAAATGGAGTTGGTGGGTGAAGGTTTGTATGTTGGGAGCAGCAGTGTTTGTGTGTAGTAACTAGATCGAGCCCTCATACACTGTGATGGAAGCCACAAGCGCAGTTAGGCTCGATGTGAGTGGTGTAGTGTGTAAGTAAGTTCTAGGCGAGCTGAAAGAAATACATGAAATATTATTAGTCACTAAGCGAAGATGGTGTTGATGAAAGTGAAAGTGTGAAATAGCATGATTCTAGTTCATAATTGTGGGGTCGTGAGAGGATGGGGACCCAGGGATTGGCTATGCTTAGAAGAGGAGTGGTTAATAGGATGGGGCTGATTGGGAAGGTGTGCAGATGTATTTCTCATTTGAGTCGGGGCTTCTTGTATCTCCTTGTCTCATGGGGGTCGTATTGGCCGAGTCTTCTAATTATGGCGTTATCCTCTACCTCGCGGGCTCGTTTATAGAACTTGTCACCTCGCTGCCGGAAGATTTCCTGTAATGTCGCACAGCCAGTGGTAGCGTGGATGAACTCGTTGCTGGATCTGGTGTTGACACCTAGGATACTCCTAATCACCTTGTTTTGTACTGTTTGTAGTGTACCTAGCACTGACTCTGGGGCATACCCCCACGCCTCACATCCGTACAGCAGTATTGGTTGTACTAAACTCTTGTATAGTAGCATCTTATTGTTGATCCCTAGCACTGGGGTCTTGAGCAGGCCGTAGTTTGCGATGAATGCCCCCATCGCCTTTTTTCTCGTATAGTTTACATGCTCCTTCCATGCGAGTCTAGAGTCGATCATCACCCCAAGGTATTTCATAGCGTTTTTGTAGGGGATATCCTCCTCCAATACTACCAACTGGTCCGGTGTTTGGGGTCTCCTCCTAGTAATCAACATGGCTGACGATTTTTCTGCATTTACTCTAATTCTCCATTTTTCCAGCCAGCTGCTGAACTCGTCCAGGTATCGTTGCAGACGGCGATGGGCGTATTTCACGTTCCTGTTGGCGGTGTAGAACAATGTATCGTCTGCGAATAGCCTGGTCTTTATCATCGGGTCTGTGGGGATGTCTGCGACGTAAATAGTGTAAAGGAATGGGGAGAGTGCCGACCCCTGTGGCACCCCCGCTCCGACCCTATGAAGAAGCGACCTTTTCCCTTCCATCTTGACTTGGAATTGTCGCCCAGTTAGAAAGCTGTTGATTATCTGCACATATACTTTTGGGAAATTGGCTTGAATTAATTTGTAGATAAGGCCGGCGTGCCAGACCTTATCAAATGCCTTCTCTACATCCATAAGTACTGCTAGCGTGACTTCCCCGATATTGAAACTTTCTGTCACATCCTCCACTAGGCTCAGGACCGGGTGTATCGTTGAGTGCCGGGTCCGAAATCCGATCTGGGCATCGGGAATAATCCTGTGCTCCCTGCCGAAGGCTTTCAGCCGCTGCAAAATTATTTTCTCAAATAGTTTCCCTATATTGCTAAGAAGACTGATGGGCCGCCTGTTCTGCGGGAACTTGCGGTCCTTGCCTGGTTTAGGCAATGAGATAACGTCGGCAACTTTCCATGCCTCCGGGAAGTAGCCTGCCAACAATGCCTTTGAAAACATTTTTGTTAATAGTTGGATTACCCCTTCCGGTGCGTGACGCAGCATCTCGTTTGAGATCCTGTCTTGGCCTGCCGCTTTTCGTGGCTTCAATTTTTCCACCTGGTAGGTGACTTCATTCCTGGTGATGGGGGGTGGTAGTTCTATAACCGGCTCTGCTAAATATACCTCAACCATTCTTCTTACAGTCCTGGTAAACTCTTCGTCTTGGGGCTCTGAGTTTGCCTTGAACTGATCTTCCAGTGATTCAGCTATGGCCTCTGCCTTGGCCTCTCCCCGGTAAACCAACCCTCTTCTTCCGTGAATAACCGTGGTCCCCGTCTTTCCTTTCGTGCCTTTTAGCTGTCTCGACGCCTTCCACACGTTGCCGTCCACAGCTAAAGTGTTCGTTACGAATTCATTCCAGTTGGAGATCTTAAGAGCTTTGGCCTTCCTGCGCACCAGGGCTCTCAGCCTGTTGTATTCAGCCCGATGCCTCGGATCTCGGTGCTGCTGCCATTCCCTGCGCGCTTCCCTCTTAAGGGCTATCATGAAGCTCAGCTCAGGGTCGTCCCTCTTCAACGTCACCGGTGGCGTCTCGAAAACAGTTGTTCCACGGTACGCTTCTAGTATTGTAGCCGTCAGAAGGGTAATGGAGCTGTCCACTTCTTCAGGGGAATTTACCTCTATGTTCAATGGAATAGCCTCTGTCAGTACCCGTCGATACTCTTCCCAGTCACTTCTGGGTATCTTCTTCCTGTGGTAAGCCAGTCTTGGATTTGTCTTAGGTGATATTCTCCCGAAGACCGGAAGATGGTCGGAGTCGAGTTCATTTAGGGCTTCGAGATCTTCCGGTAGCGTGTCGAGATCCGTCAGGACTACATCCAGTACGTCGGGGAGATGCCTGTAGTTTGAAGGATTCGGGCAGAGTAGACAATGTAGAGATAAGTTGAACTTCAGCAGAACAGCTCGCGCTGATGACGCGGATTTCTGTCCTGCGCTTGTTTTTTAGTGAACATGTGAATTCACAGTACAATAACTGGTTCCACAAACTAATTAATTAATATTAGCACCGCGTCTTACTAACCGTTCGGGTTATACGCACTTACGCTAATGTGTAATGGTAGGGTGATTGTGAGATGAAATTGAGGACCTACAGTTTAACGTGGGATCCGAACCACGGTGGAGGCCTGGCATTCCACACATTCACAAGATGTCTTGTCAGAGGTGAAGGAAGGGTTTGGTTATCAGATAAATCTGTGCCGGGACCGTGGATTGAACTCCGGACCCTCAGCACAGAAGTCTGACACCTTACCACTAGACCGCCAAGTCACCTACCACAAACTAGCTTTTTATATATATCATAAATCACATTAAAAAAAAAAAAACTCAACCAAAATGAACCTACCCTTTGAATATTCGTTTCAAAACTGAAATATAAATGCAAGTCAAATTGAGTTGACAAATTTTGAGTGACCCGTAATTTATTCTTGGATTTGCCAGCAACACAAACTTTTTGCAAGTTGTAAGAATGGTAGGCCCCACTATAATCAACCCAGCGGCGATATAACTTTCAAATATAATAATTGTTCGATTACAACACGTGTTATGTAAGCCTTTAGGTTGTTTGTCATAGTTTATTGAGTGCATTTGTATTTGCGGAGTTAGTCAAGGTTCATCTGTCAGAAGGGCTTGTTACGTTGGTCATTTTTGTTTTGTTTAAAGTATATATATATATATATATATATATATATATATATATATATATATATATATATTAGCACCGCATCTTATTAATAGCTGTTCAGGTTATACGATTATATACTACTCACGCTAGAGGTTTTAGGAATGGGAAAGTTATGGTTTATAGGATGTGTACCCACATTTGCTTGGAGGGAGAGTGGAAAACCATTTTGTAAAAAACCTCAGAACACCTGACTGGGGTTTGAGCTCCAATATCCTTGTCTCTGTCAGTACAATCTAATATGAGAGTGATGCGTTGAAGTACAGTGGCTCTCAAGCTGTGGTCCGTGGTGGTGTGCCAGGTGGTCCGCACATCGAACCACAGGAAAATAAATGGTATGACACAACCATATTTTCTTTCTCTAATATTCTATTATGATTTGAGACTAAGTTTTCAAAAATAAGTAATCAGTAATCTACTCTCAAATGATATCTATGGTAGACAAAATCTTTATGTCAATTGTCTAAAATTACCCAACATTAAAGTATTCTCTATTCTAGGGCTTCAATAAAAATCAAAACAACACTCCCGATGATAAAGAAAATTTCTTTTTTACTATGGGGCATATAAATGTCCTTCACCCTAATTTCGAGGTCAACATTTTTCACAATTATAATATTTTTTCTCTTTATTCTTAGGTAATAAAAAGTGAAATAAATCAAAAGAGTTCAATATTGACAGGCTGGGTGACCTGGCGGTCTAGGGGTAAGGTGTCGGACTTCTGTGCTGGGGTCTGGGGTTCAATCCTCGGTTCAGGCACAAATTTATCTGATTACCAAACCCTTCCTTCATCTCTGACAAGACGTGTATTAATATTAATCACAGCTTGTGAATGTGTGGAATGCCAGGCCTCCACCGTGGTTCGGATTCCACGTTAAACTGTAGGTCTTCCATTTCATCTCACAATCACCCTACCATTACACATTAGCATAAGTGCGTACAACCCGAATGGGTAGTAAGACGCGGTGCTAATAATAATAATAATAATAATAATAATAATAAATAATAAATATAATATGACAGGCTAACCAACTCTACTAAGTCTACTATAGTTTGTATCACACGTAACTTACAGTCCAATTTTCATAGAAAGAGCTGACAATCATAAATCTTTTACTACATTATTAGTGTTATTTTATTAATAATATATAGCCACAGGGACAGATAAATGACTTTACCTGAAAGTAGGTTTAATATCGTTTCTAACTGTCAAATAAGGCTATTATTAAAATTGGACTGTAAAAAATGGTATATAAAACTACTTTATTTAAATATGCTGTCTTAACTGCTTGATAAACACTTTCATTAGAAAACTTCTTCTTCTACAAGTGAGAGGTAGGTAGTATATTAAGGTGGGTGGTCTACGTGTGCATCGAACGATTATCAAGTGGTCCGTTATTGTTAACATTTCGAGAAACAATGTGTTAGACCATTTGATCAGTGATTCGGGCAACTGGTATGTGAACACTATGGACAAAGAAGATAAGAGATTGCTGCAAAAGTTTCGCTAGGCAGAGATAATTTCATTTCTTCCCCAATTAGGAAACATCAACATGGTTGAGTTGAACGTTCTTCATAACAAAGAAAATAAAGGCTTCAATGGCTTCACTGACTAACTGACACGTCCGTGTATATATATATATATATTATATAATTAATATCACATACAGCTTGTAGATATCTTTAAAAATTGAGTTTTGGTTTACGAATAACGAACGCATCGTAGTAAGAAAATTTAAATAACTAATTCTTATGTTTATTTTTACAGGTCACTTTGAATGTATATATCCACGAATAAAGTAAAACTTTAAAGCCGTAAATAATTTGTTTTTTAAATTACATTATTAAGGTGAGAATGTAGGTAACGCGAGAAAAGGTAAGTTTTTTTTTAAGTTTTTATAACAACATATTTTTTTTGCTAAAATAAATACAATATTGCTATTGTAGAAACATAGAGTTTAGTTATTTTCTTCACATTGTGATAGCAACAGTTGTTGAATATCTTTAGAGAGTATAGTGGCATTGGATGACATATTTTTAAGCGAGGAGAAAATTTTGTTATTATATTCCAGAACACCCTTGAAAGATATTCAACAACTGTTGATATCGCTATGGGAAGAAAATTATGTTTGTATCGAAGCATTATTTTATTTATTTGACCAAAAAATGTTTCGATATAAAAATCCAAAACACTGATCTTTTCTCACGTCCTTTATATTCCCACCTTAAGGGTGTTATATGGGGAGGGCGTTTTATACTATTGGAAATCCCGAATTTTTGAAGAAGTTGTTTTATATTTTTAAATATGGTTTTCACCAAAATATAGTTGAAAACTATCAACACGTCTAGCTATAAAGTTTAAATTTTAAGTTTAAATTAAAAAGATTTAACTACGCTTTACACCAATATTTTTACTTCTGGGATTAAAGTAAAACGACAGAGACCCAGAACTATCCTTCCTCTATCAAATAAAGTCACGTTTTGATAGGGTCACAACAGAATAATTTGAAGCAAAGGTGGGATTGGTTTTTTTAAGGTTTTATATAAGCTTCCAGACATTAAAAAAAACTTTAAGCTTAAATTTTAACATTCTAACTGGTCAATACTTACGCCTACATTTTAGTAAAAACCATTTTACGAAATATCAAACTACTTCGTAAATAATTCAGAATCTAGAAACAGCTGCAACGCTTTCAGTGCTCCCCCATGTAACACCCTTAAGGCGATTGGCCCTTTTCAGTTGGCGTGGAAGTACAGAGCTATGGGAATAAAGGGTTATCTTCAAGAATTTTTATTGTTTTTTTAATTTTCTCTTTGGAAACGGTTTGTTCAAGAATAGAAGCATGTTTATTAAATCATACTTTTTCTATACACACCTCCTCTATAATTTTAACAGTGATCAAATATCGATAAAATTAATATTTTTCAATAGAAAACTCCCGGCCTCATAACAAAACATAAGAAAATGTAACAATTAATAAACATCAATGAATTATCTTAGAAGGGGTGTTGAAAATATTGACTTAAACATTTCACTTGTTCACGAGAAAACTGATATTTACAAACGTATGATTTTCTCTCAAGGGCTGTTCGGTAGCTAGCGCCATCTACGGTTTCCATGATTCATATGTTCTTGTTGGTGCGGAAGGATACTTTGGTCGGTTGTGAAGCCAGGTCACGCCTTTCACCCTCCCACCCACCCACCATCCCACAAAATAGGTTTTAGACTTGCACTCGACAGGGCCAAGGAACTTAACATTATAAGTAATGTACTGTACCTATGGTGTTTAAGAGCTAATTATATATTTTTAAAATTAAAATATAATTTCAAAACTGTGTAATTATAAGCACTATACATAGTGGAAAAAATAATATGCTTGCTGAGACTGATGTTTTATTGAACGATTTTATTTTTGAAAAAAAAACAAACGGATTTTTGAAAATTTTTACATATTTTAATCATACAATAACTTAATATTTTCAATTTTTTATCCTTTAAAATAAAGACTTACAGTTTTTAAATTGTAAAACAAAAAGTGATTCAAAGAACAAGAATATCAGTGTGTTTTATTGTTCAATTTTCTCTGATAGTTTTAAATTTTCATTAAATTACGCATATAATAACATCGACCTTTGTATTACATTTTTCTTTCTAAACAAAGGAACGTGCGTAGATTTTTTTAGTGGTAGTAATATTAATATAATCTATAGTGAAGCATATTCTCATAAAAATACTATACATACAAATTATTAATTTGGATCGCACTTGGAACAAAGAAAAGAAGGGTTTACTTCTATACTGAGAGGAAGTTTAAAATTCATTTTTAGATAATCAAAAATATATTTAAATATCTGATAATATTTCTAAATATTTGGCTGTATTATTGAATTTTTTTAAATTCTAAAGATTATTGCAATGTAGAATTAGTTCATTTCTGTGTGTGGGTTCTAATTAACTTTTGAATAAGATATATTGAGTGCCTAAAAATGTACATGACCATACCCAAAGTAATGCCTTACATATAATATGTTGGGTCATTAACAGACTATATATGTACCTTATGGTTTTGATAAGCTATTATATTTTTAAGTAATATTCAAAAATAAGATCAATACCAAAATCTCTCTTATTAGTGACTGATAAGTTATAAAAGGTTTGTTAGTTTCGAACCTGTTTTACATGATATAATATAAGAACTAAACACATAATATAATTACGGGAGAGTTAAGATATAAACATGAAACGAAACATATTTCACAGTTTTCTAGTCAAGGCGTGACGAAGAGGGATTCTATCCAGTCAAGTGAGAAGCATATTAAGTGAAGAAAGTAATTCCTGTATCAAAGGAGAAAGTCTCTCGAGAGCGAATCTTCTTCAGATGTAAGATTACTTCATTGTATTTGGTTGTTGACCGCTTTAACGCGGTCACGTTTTTACCAGGCTCCGCGTCTTATTACCCGTTGGAGTACACGCACATTTATATTGCGATTATGTCAAGAATAAACTTTTAGAAAATACAGAAATATTTGTATGTGCTTAGCAATGTTAACATTTAACTATATTATCAGTGAATATCGACAGGTTGAAAAGCGTTGCAACTATGGGAATGTCTGTATGGAGGGGACCACAATTCGATTAATTTAAATTAGTTGTAAAATTACATTTGGACACGGGAATCAAACCCACCAATGCTCTACTATCGTGGTATTCGTTCCGTGCTCATGGTCAATCTTCACTTATAATTTGAAGCCGAGTCAGTCAAGTCCACTTTAATTTCAATCTTATATTGAATACTGGGCGGCATAACAGCCCTCCTGGGTTGCAGATGGCTGTGGTATCTGATAGCTCACAATACTATTGGTCGTTCATATGTAGCTGACAATTCCACTCGTCCTTTACAGACTCAGCCTTAAGTTATGAATGATGAATGACCCTGAGCACGGAACAAATTCTAGTGGAGCATTGGCGCATCAAACCAAAGGTCCAGGGCTCGATTCCCAAGTCAAGGTGTCATTATTTAGCTAATTAGAATTATTATATTATTGTTATTTAAGAGGGTTAGAATTTATAGGAAATGAACCCTTATTTTCGTGTAGTTGGCGTAAGAAAATATTTAGGTAAAAACCATCCTCTGTAAGCCCAACCAGAATTCAAACCCTAACCTCCCTGTCATCGGAAAATCAGATGTGCCTGACGTTCAATCCACATACCCACTGATGCGAGCAAGAAAACTCTGTATACAAATTGCACTACCCTAGTACATAATTAACATACTACAAATTTTAATTCTGCGGCCATATTAATTGAAACAAGGATCTCAAAGATATTGAAAACGTTTCAACAATAATGTTTGGCGATCAAAATATAAAGCAAATTATGGATATTTTTATAATATGTTACTAATTGTCAAACTCGCCAAAGAGATGGGAATCTACAAAACTAAAGTATAACTGAAGTTTATTGTGGTAATTGACTATTTATTACGTTTCTTAAAATGTGTGTTTTTTCTTTTCGAAATAAATACTTAGATAAAATCATATTCATTACTGTAAGTATATTACTGTATTTTATTTAATAAAATCTTGATTTGAATACTAACAAAACACTTATTTATATTATAAGAGATTTCCTAATTGTATTTAAATAGTTTCCTATCAAAGTAAAACATTTATTTATTTAAGGTATTTAACGTGCACTTTACCCCAATACCACCAAGGTAGACAAAATTAAAACGAAAGCAACCTGATAACGAAGAGTAAATTTGGTTAATTCTCACAGAAAGAAACTTTTCATAGTATCAACACATTTTATAAAGAAAGCTAGAGGGAACTATTACATTGATATTAATATTTAATTAATTTTCAGCTAAATAAAACGTGTAAATGCTCTTGTCGTTTAGAACATAAAATTTACTTACTAAAAGGATTTTTAAGATAAATTAACCTTAGCAACGATGATATTTCGATATTTCATAACTTATTTTTAATGAAAGAGTTGACAAAGGGCATGGAAAGTATTATTCTCCTAAGAGTTTACTTCAGTAGAAGTTATTTCCTCAAAGGAAATAAGAATGATTGCAAAGAAGTTTTTTTGGCTTAGTACAAAAACAAATATATATAATATATATATATATATTATATATGTGTTGTGTGTGTGTGTGTGTGTGTACGATAGCCTAAACGTTTTTTGTAACCTACAATTTCATGATGGCGTGCCTACCAGTCTAACCCCGCCGCTTTTCCCCCTCAACAACATTCACATAGAAAAAGAATTTAACTGCCATTCTACGTAAACCTTTGCAGCAAAGCCGAGGATGCATTTTAATCTAATGTATATATATATATATATATATATAATAGATTAGAAAGGGGTTATTACTGTCAGTTAACAGTATCAGCCAATCACATGGATAAATTTTACTTCTTTAATGATATTCTAATTGGTTTTGGGTACCAAACCCCTTCGTTGTTTTAACACTTTGGTTAATTAAATACTCATTAACAAAACTAAACAAATTCATACAAAGAGTGTGTTTTATGTTTAACATAAATAAAAGAAAATTAAAAAAGTAGTTCCCCACGATTATAGAGATATTTTTGACGAAATTTTGGTCACAACGTTGATAGTTTTATGTTTTACTAATATTAAACTAAGCTTTTTAATTACTACCATTTTAAGTTTATCCTTCTAGAATTGTTATAGTAAATTAAGAGGGAAATAATAACGTTAACAAAGTTAAAATATCTTTAGTGAGGAGAGACAATACGATGAAACAGAGTGACGTCCGTAAAACTGAGCCAAACATTTTATTCCCCTTTTTTTTCACTGTACGAAGATTCAAGGAGCCAACCTATTGTGGAATACTGGTAGAAATATAGTTTAGAAAAACCAATTTTTTTTCTACAAATAATGATAACATTTTACCATATTAATAATGTTGTTTGATAGGTATTGATAATATCTAGGAAAAGTGACAAGTCACTGATATCATGACACTTATTATGAATACTTAAATGTAGATATAGTAACTGTTATAGCTGTCAGATAAGACTCACCACCCATTATAAAAATTTGAATGTATTTACACTTTAAGAAGCCGCTGTTCAATGAAGAAAAACCACAAACGGACTGTTCAATGGTAACCATTGCACTTGGTACAAACGTAGTTGTCGCGAAGTTAGGGAGCAATTAAAACTAATACAAAAAAAAAATAGTACCTGCTTGTCAATTACATGACGTGCTCGTGTGTACAAACATGCATGAATATCAACTGTGGTGTGTATGAATATGCTTGAGTGATGAGAAGGTAAATCAAACGAGCTAGATTCCTCCCCTCTTCAATAAATTATGTCTGATTGTAAATTAACTCTGACATTTCCCAAAGGAAGGTAGTGTATTATTCTGGACACATACATCAGGTTGTTACATTGGTGCACATTCACAAACATAACATATGGGAAATATTGTACTGTTATTCTTCGGGACACTTTAAAACACTTTGCAATGTTTCAAAACACAACTCTCCCCCACCGCATCTTACCACCCATCCAGGCTAGTTGCATTATAATTACGCTAGAGGGATGGAGGAAGCTAAAATATAAATAATGTAACTGCATTTGCATCGAAGTAGAGTAGAAAACAATTTAGCGAAGTTACTCACTTTGATGGCCGCATGGTCTAAGTCGCTATTCTTACAATAGAATAGACTGCCGATGGCTCGGAGATTGTGGTTCAATCTCGATCGGGTTTACTGAGTATGGTTTTCCCTAAATGGTTTCTCACGCTCTCCATTAAAATGTGGGTACACTTCCTCAAAATTTAACCTCACCTCTCACTAACCCTTTAGCATAATTAGTACATAAGCCTATTACCCAAATGGGTAGTAAGATACGGTGTAAAAAAGTCTTCAAGGAAAAAACTCGGTACACCCAACGAGATTCGAACCTCGATTTCCCCGTCATCGGCAGTCTAGTCCACTGCGAAAGTAGCGCGTTAGACTACGCGGACACTGAAGCGGATCCAACTTTATTGATGACATTTTTGGTTGATAGAGGACCACACCATGATAGTTTCAAATGAAAGCGCGTTACGTTACCTCCAGTCCGATATTGAATCTCTAATCCTTACTAGGGTGGCAGAAAGTCGGTTTTTATTGAAAATAAAAAGTTGGTTTTAGCCGTGAGTCTTGGCGGAAGTTTGTTGGAGACTTTCTACTTCAACTTTGTTTGATGAAAAACTTGTCTTGCCAACTCGTTCAATTTTTTGTTTTTTTTTTCCACTTCTTTATTGCGAGGAAAAATATGTTTTTATATCGTAGGACACGAATTGATTACAAATTAGCTATGTTTTTCTTTCTACATTCTGAAAATTTTAATTAATATTACAAATGTTTTCTTTTTGTTGGACGAGAGGTATTTTTTGCTGTATAGTTTCAGTGAGTATTTCCAAAGTTGAACTGAATAGAAAGGTGCACGTTTTACTGGCGTGATAATATATTTATTATGAAATTTGTTGTAAGTAATTGTTTTAAAGTTAAGTTATAAATTTTCAGATTAAAATAATAAGTTAACTTTAAAACTTAATATTTCATAATCATTTTTGTTCTTTCTAAAATTACCACTTTGATTTAGGTTTGATCAGGACAGTTTTATTTCTAATTTATTACGTGTACGCGTGTACACGTTAGAGCTATACGGATATTCACACGAATGGATTAAGGATAATTTAAGATAGAATTAAGAGCACATATATCCACAGTTTCATTGAAAAAAGAGAATCTTAGGGAAAATCATACAAAGTTAATAGGTCGGTATTCGAACCAGATAAGGTTGGCGTATTAGCTCAGATTCACCAATACAGGTGTTTTTAATTAATCTTATTGAATAAAAGCTACGTATAATAAATGTAATTATGAATCCATATTAAATACACATCCTATATATAAACTCGCTTTGCAGTGCGTTTTCTTTGCCAGCGGATATAAGCTATTGTAATTCTAGATCCGTTTTTTGATAGGTCTTACCTTTTAACCACAAGAGAACTCCAAAGAAAGGTCCACACCGAATTTAAAGTTGCTCTGTCATTTTGAATTTTTTCGGTGGTTAAGAATTACATTTTTTAACTTTTTTGAGTTTTCCCGTTGGTTAAAGGCTAAAAGCTATAAGTTTGCCAAATTTCAAGTTTCTAGCTCATCTGGAAGTGGGTAAACATTAATGTCAGCGAGTGAGTCAGCCATGTGGCTTTATAGTAGTATAATATATTAATATAATAATAATAATACATACGCTATCAAACTCTTGTGTATAGATGGCAGATATTAAATGTTAGAGTGATGGATTAAATAGCCAAACTATTATATTTGTTGATTAAGATCATATCCTTTAAATCGAAAAATTACACCTGGACATAGGTCACGGGTTCTATTCCCGTGTCCATGTGTAATTTTTAACTCCAAAGAATATATATATAAAATGTTATAGATCTAATTTTTATGACAAAAAATGTAAACATAAAATGTTAGAATAAACAATTTTCAATGTTCGAGATTTTTATAAAACCAGCAATAACTTAAACCTTACTTTACAATGATTAAACAGCGTGTAGATTGCCTATTTAAAACATCTTATAAAACATACTTTACTTTACATCAATTACTGTTTCCAGCCTGTGGTCTGGGTCAGTTTTTTATTCAAGCCATATATTTTCCACTACCATCTTGCTAGGCCTGTCATAGCTTCATATGCCTTATAATATAAATTAAGACTAGGACAGTCACAACAGCCAGCCCCAGCCGTTAATTTATCACTGTGAAAGGATAAACACACATTTCACTAATGATAATTTTTTCGGTCTTTACAAACCATAAAATTATTAAAATAATAGTTAAATTCTAACTTATGTATGTTTAAATGTAGAAAATGAAGTATGTGAGGGAGACCTAGTAAAAGATGGGAGGTGTAGATAATAGAAAATGTGCAAGTGAGTGGAGAAGAATGGACCCAATAAAATCAGGAATAATGAGGGAGTAAAGAGAATGATGGAGGCATTTTACTAAACTGACCCGGCCAAAGGCTGTAAACAGTTTATGATGATGATGTTGATATGTAGATTGTAATTAAAAGATAATTACAATGAAATTGAGTGCAAATGAATTCTTTAGACATAGCTTCAAATATAGCTTAATAAGTACGATAATTTATTTTAATATTCACTTCTGCAAAAACAAAAGAATTATTTGTTTATACTTTAGTTGATATAATATCTAGGAAAGTCTTTCTTCAGTCTAGAAGTTAAATTTATTTATTATTATTTAGCACCGCGTCTTACTACCCGTTCGGGTTATACGCTTTAAGTACTAATTACGCTAATGAACTAGGAATTGGGAAGGTTGAATTAGAGGAAGTGAACTCGCATTTGCGTGGAAGGAGAGTGGAAAACAATTTAGGAAAAACCCACCCCCAGTTCACCCGACCGAGATTCGAACCTTGATCTCCCCGTCCTCAGCAGTCGAGCTCAACACGATTAGCGCGTTAGCCAACTACGCCACTGAGGCGGGTTCTAGAAGTTAAAAACCACACGCATTGTTTGCTGCCTTTGCCCGGAACGATATTAAAGTTAGCCGACACTGTCCGACTCTTTGTCCAGTCAATATTGGAACAGTCAAGATAAAAGGAAGCGACAAGTTGGTGGAACAGTATGGAGACAGTAAAGTTAACACAGCCGAGAGCGAAACATCAAGTTGGTGGTTCGATATGTTACTGAAAAAAAACTACTGTTGGATGTCTCAGTAGTGGGCCCATATATAACAGTCAGCAGAGTAAACTAAACTGGATACATGTGGAAGAGGAAATTAGTACAGACTTCCGAAAGAGTAAAGGCTGTTTCCCATCCACGTTGAAAGTTTAAACCCTCTTCAGACAAGTTAGCACAGCTCTTAGACCTTAGACTAAAGAGTTTAGACTGTAGTGATTGATTTGAATACAACAATTCTATCGGGGAGCTAACCGATCAAAATTTAAAATTATAGCGAACTATAAATACCAAAACGAGATAAAAGTGTTTAGAAATAACGTTAAATCCGTCCTTGACTATACATATATTAATTTTACGTACCCCTATGATGTCTTCGCATACACCAAGTTGAATACTATTGGTCTATATTAACTACCAAGTCCTTGGCTGTTGTGACCTAGAGATTTATATATATATATATATATATATATATATATATATATATATATATACATATAGCGAGAGAGAGAGAGAGAGAGAGAGATAGAGAAAGAGCGGTATATATATATATATATATATATATAAACATCCAGGGTTAAAAAAAAGGCGATAAGACAATTATTTCCGCGTAACGAACTTTGGGTCAGTGACGTCAAATGGCGGCGCTATAAGAAGTCAAAATATATGTTGTATGCAACTGGGGTGTAGGCAACTAATTAATCTTCAGCATATAACGAGTGGAGTGGAGTGTCCCTCCATTTAGAAAGCCGACAGTGCAATGCCACTCTGGTACGCCGGTACCATCATGTTTATCAGGGGGAGGGAGTGGTGAGGATGCCTGTGGTGCTGCCTACTCTCCCAGGTACATACAGCGTCAACTTTGACGTCTCGTACCGCCGCCATTTGACGTCGCCGACCCAATGTTCATCACGTGGAAATACTTGTCTCGTCATCTAGAGATCTTCATAACCTTGTGTATTATGTCAACACACATCGATACTGTATTTCAGTTTTTTTTAGCATCGTGTCTTACTACTTGTTCGGGTTATACTCATATATACTAATTACGCTGATGTGTTAGGGGAAGGTAAGGTTGAGTTTAGAGGAACTGTAGCTGCAGTTATGTTGAGAGAGAGTGGAAAACCATTTAGTTAACAGCACTTTCAGTATAACAGACAGGGATTTGAACCCATATCTCCAAGTCATAGCCAATCTAGTCTATTTTGAGAGAGACGCCTTAGACAATTCAACCACTGAAACGGGATACTCCAGTTTATTCATGTATAACATGATAAATGCCCCCAGTCAAAAGCGCTGCCATCTTTAATCAATTGGTGACGGGAAGGGGGGACGAAACAAGGTCATTTTACCTTTAAATTCTAATGTAAACACACATTTTTGCCAAATTAACGGAACGAATAATTTGATAACAATATTAAATCAAAAATACATAAATACAGTACATATGCCCCAAAAATGGATTTTATTTTTTCCGAATAAAACACTTCCTTGGTTTTTTTTACAGTTATAATAGTGTTCTATTTAAGAAAATTATTTTGATGGTAAGTGTGAAATAAATGTCTAATGCAACTCAAAAATAATTCTAACACTTTCTTACAAAAATTAGTAATATCGTGCGGGACTGAACTTAAAGTGATCTCCAAGTGACTCGTACATCGTCCGATTTCATATCACGACGAAAGAAAGACACTACAGTTCCTATTGACAAAGCCTCTCAACTCAAGCACCTAAACGATCCTGTCCACATCCCGTGGCCGGTACATTTGGGTATGAAATACATTCTCTCTCTCTCTCACTCACTCACACACACACACACACACACACACACACACCCGCGCGCGCATTATATAGGAGCATTGTTTATGACTGGTTTAGAAACCCGAGATTAATGACCAGAGAGTTTGTTGTGCTGACAACATGACACCCTTTATCCACAAATGTTGACACTATCATCATTAACGGCGGCGGCCGCTTGGTCGGTCAGTTTAGCTCGCTTACAGGATCGTGCCATGGAGTTTAAATAATTCATCGTCATGACCTAGTTGGTTAATTTGCCACAGGTGTAGTTTTAAAGGGTGTAAAATAAAATTACGACACATTAAATTTTCTGTTATTAATGTTTAAAACATATTTAACCCAAAAAAAATATGGTCCTGAATTCACAAATCCAGCCATAAGAGTATAATATGAAATTTGTTTGAACCTTGGACCTTCTTTGTGAAGAGCCACACGCTTCACTAAAGTTACTTCCAATGCTCATATAAAGAACACTCGCGGGGATTTATACCAGCTCAACTTCTCATGTTCTCCTGACACTCCGTTCGTGGCTCTTTCTCAAACCAGTTCACAAACATTAATCAAACCGGATCCAGTTACTCATGATGTGAGTAGATGAGGGGTGGGGGTAATCACCACCCTCCTTCTCCTCCTTGAACTTGCGAGACATTTAAAATGGTAAAAAAACAAAATCATAGTGGCAGAGCCGAGCTGTCAATGCTTTCAAGATATTTTACTGGATGCTTTATTTATTCTTTCATTTTTACGTCCATCACATCACCCTTACCCTAGACCGTGGGTCGGCAACCCGTCGATCTCGCGACAATTTTCTAGGATATCGCGTATTAAAACTGTATCGTCACTAAAAAAAAAAGTTGATCTTTGTATCTCTTTAACTCGCAAATATCGGTCATAATCACTAATGTTATATAAAAAAGTACGGTGCAATGGGCAGAATTTCTATCGGTTTTATCTTAAAATAGACATTTACTAAAAAAAATCTTAAGATTTGTGAAAAGAAATAGCCTAAAAGTTGTATACATAGTTATAGAAAAAATACATCAAAGATCATAAATGAAATAATATAAACTGTTACTCAATGGCATTAGGTTGGCTAGGAAAATTGTTACAGAAAAATTGATAAAAGATAAACATCTTTGTCCACCAAAGAACATAAGAATCAAATTCATTTTCAGACTTGAATTAAAAAGTATATATATATATATACACTTTTTAATTATTATTATTTTAATTTAATGTATATATATGCTTATAGCTCAGAAATTATTGTTTTAGTATAAATATATTTCAAATAAAAGATTTGTATCTTTAAAAGTACTACAATTTTACAAGGATAAGTTAATTCATATCTGAAATAGTTGTAGAAAATAACGAAGAATGGAAAATTTCCCTTATATAAAGTACCCTCAAAGTCATTTCCATGAGAAAATGAGAGTGTCTATCTTGTTTATTATGATAAACAATATCCAGATATAAAATTTAATCATAATCGTTAGAGCAAGTTTTGAGAAAATCTATTTTTTTCTCTTTTTGCCTTCAGTAAACTATCCTTAATTTTAGAGTTGGATATCCAATTCCAATAACCCCTCGAGGGAACCTTATGAAAACCCCAAATACCAAGTTTTAGCCCAATCGATAAAGTAGTTTGGGCTCTAGCTCGAGATACAGACAGAGATGACATTGCGGAAACTACTTTTTTTTTTGTTTCAGGGGGCCATAAAACGTCGACATTTATCAAAATCTCAAGTTCGATTTTTTTGACAATCACAATAATTTCTCTCCAAGGGGTCAAGGGAAAGTAAAAATAAAATAGTTTATTTTAAATTATACATTTTATTTGTTATATATTTTTTCTAGAATGGTGAAAACATAAGTATTTAAGGAAAGATTAAATGTACTTAATAAATATAAGCTGTATTAGAAAAAAAAAAAGCAAAAGTAGAGTGGAGAATCAATGGATGATCAAGAGTTCTTTGATAAGTTTGTAAATCAATCATGGCCCAAAAAGATAACCAACCTCTACCCTAGATTATTTACATATTTACTCTGATGTGGTTTGGGTGAGGATGCTAGAATTTAGAAAAAGTGCACCCACGTTCACTTAGGGAAAAAAACGCCCTCAGAACACCCTATCAGGTTAAGAACTTCAAATGTCTTCGTCCCCAGCAAGTGAAACTGACTTTAATGAGACCTTGATTAGTGGAAAATAAAATAAATAAACACGCTATTAAGATTAACTCACACCTTTTTAGTCCAGCGTAAGCTTACACCTCACATGAACAATCTCAACTGGTTTCAAAGACTGCGTGTATATATATTTTCTTCCCCTGAATAAATTCTAGCTTCGCCACTGCACTTCCGACACGAGCGTCACGGGGTTGAGCAGATAGAAAGGATTTCACGACAGTTTCCCGTAGAGTTTTCCTGCCTCACCGCCTCCTCTAAGTGACAAGGGCTTAACCATACAGGAGAAAAAGAAGCACTTTCCACCTCAACTTCAAGTCAGAAGACAAATGTGGTTTTTAGCTTCGTAGATAATACTTTTTTTTTTTACTTTAAGAAGA
Organism: Timema cristinae; assembly: GCA_039000515.1. NCBI lineage: Eukaryota > Metazoa > Arthropoda > Insecta > Phasmatodea > Timematidae > Timema > Timema cristinae. Next base: position 18,351,582 of record JBCFYV010001001.1, on the reverse strand, counting down.
TTGATCCCGAATTTGCTCAAATAATCTATTACAAAATTCGAGTGTTGATAAAATGTCAAGGATTAATGTATTACTAACCTAAAATTAAAATTAAATTTTCAAATTTGTTCATTCTGTTAGATAATGAATAAGCTCAAATAAAGTATAGTAAATCAATACAATTATAAACAATTTTTTAGACAATCGCGATTGAAAACACAATTAAAAGGATTATTTTTACTTGCGTTAAGGTGGGGATGTAGGGAACGTGAGAAAAGGCCAATGTTTTTGTGGTTTTTATAGATTTTTTTTAATCAAAATAAATAAAATATTTCTTCTGTGAAAACATAGAGATTAAGTTTCTTTACATGCTGGTATTAACAGCTGTCGAATATATATCATGAACGTAGTGGCTTTAGATGATACACTTTTTAAATGATAAGAAAATGCTTTCATTAAATTCCAGGACATCCTTGACTAAGTACTTTTGAGGTCACTATGTGAAGAAAATCAAACACTATGTTTCTTCTGTAGTGATATCTAATTTATTTTAACCAAATAACTATTTCGCTATAAAAACGGCAAAAACCCTTATCTTTTCTCGTGTACCCTACATCCACATATAAATGAATCAAAACAGTTTTAAGTTTTTCTAGAGTATATTTATTCTTTCATTTTATGATGTGAGTTGAGTTTAAACATCTTCATTTAGACAAATTAAATGAGGTGCACATCCCTTGATATATGCTTGCTGAGCGTCCGCCTTAAATTAAGTATTTGCAAATAATTGGGCCACCAACCAGGGATAAAAGATTCACAAGTACGAATGTTGTTGGGTATATTAATTTTAAATAAAACTCATTCAAATATCGGCGAAAATAAAATATTATTTTGTGTTCTAGCTTCATGTTTGTCGTTCCGACAGTACACACGACCTTTTCGGTTGATAGTGCGGCGTGACTTCGATCCGGCGACCCCCCCGGTAACTGGTACAGCAGAAAGTGGGAACGAGGGAGGAGAGACCACTTCCCACGGTCAAGGTCAGCTCTAGTGGAGGAGCAGATAATGTATAGCTATTATCTTTTGGTCACTGAAAGATATTTTATGTCTCATGTTTTTTGCGGAAAGCGACGACGCTGTATTTTAATAATAGTTTGTTTGCCAAAGTGAAAGTCCACGTAGCTTATTGGAACATTATCTCTAGTATTTCTAAGCCTATTAAGACTTTTTTTCATCACAGATAATTCCAGAGGATACTAAGATGAGACATGTCTACAGAAATACTTTGTGATTTATTTGAAACATTCCAGTGAATAAGTTGACCGATGGGATAGAAGAGAAATTGAGTTAATGTCGGTATTTTTGCACCTTTTTTTAAAAGAAAAAAAACCTTTTTTTTGCCTCAAAAAAATCTTGCTTCAATAGATACGTTTAGTTTAATTTTTTTTCATAAAGTAATTTTAAATTTTCTTGGGTATTTGCGATTAGCATCGTGGAGTTAAAACATAGCCTCATAATTAGCAACATGGAATTTAACAAGTATTTATGAACTGTTGAGATTACTAGGTGTAAAAATTAAATTAAACATATCTATTGTAGCAAATATTTTATTAATAGTTCGGGACAAGGTGTCTGTATAAAAAACCTGTAAAAATACTGACCTTAACTCATACTACTTTCCTCTGACCTTTATGTAGGAATATAAGGGACTCGAGAAAGGGTAAGTGTTTTTACAGTTTTTATAGTAAAAATAAATCAAATATTGCACCAATAGAAACATAGAGTTTAACTTTCTTCACATATTGATAACAGTTCTTGAATATGTTCAAGGGTGTTCTGGATTTAATGACAACTTTTTCTCTTCATTTAAAAGTTTCTCATCTAATGTTGCTATGCTCATGACAGATATTCAACAACTGTTGATATCACAATGCGAAGAAAATTAACTTTATGTTTCTACTTAGGCACTATTTTATTTATTTAAAAAAAAAGTTTTGTTATAAAAACGGCCAAAATACTGACCTTTTATTGCGTTTCTACATACCCACCTTAAGTGGATGAACCTAGGATATATTTCAGATTTAGTTGCCTAAATTAAGTTGTGTTTGTGTATATATTCGACCTATTAAACAGATATATCAGTGTTTAGTAAAACTCCCGGGTGTGTGTGGGTGTGGAGTTAGGGAGTGAAAGTGGTCAACACTTATCCCATTGAAGTAATTATTATTTTTAATTTTGTATCCTCCCTCTCTGACTAAAGCAATATATAGTAATAGATTCTTATAAAATTATTTAACACCCACTATACGAACCATGTTTAAAAAAATCTGACTTATTTGATTTGCTGAGGGAGATTCCCAGGTCCCCCTTTGGTTTGGGAGACAAAGGCCTACTTTCAAATTGTTCCCTTTTAGACAAATAAGGTTCAGTCCCCACTTAAGTCGAGTAGTACAACGATAAAGGGGGGCACGTTTTGTCCCTGGTACCAGACCTGGTTTGAGCACCTGGTGGGCCTGCAAAACCTCGTAGATTAAATGCAACCTTGGTAATACCTTGATAAACATTTACATAAATAATACAATATTTATTTAAACACCCCTTGGGGCAGAGCTATTTCTCCTAGATGTGATTCAAGTATTTTTTTTTAACCATACTTCCACGGAAAGGAAGGACGATTAGAATTTGGGGTGTAGCTAGTTGGGTTTGTTGCCTCATCTCTCACATTACGGAATCCAAGAATGGCTGCTATTGATCAACTTAAAATTTAAAGGGATGTAGGGCTAATTTATTAACCAAGTCCTACGCTTGTATGACAAAATATATGCTACAAACCAGTTAAGATAATTCTCTTAACAAAGATTAAAAAAATGGACAAGATGACTTTAACTATTAAAAGCGTTAAAAACCTTTAAAAAGAGCTCAGCTTTGGGAAGAGTACTATGCAAAGAATTAATTTAATGATGCTTAAAAGACAATGAAGCTGTTGAGAGAAGATCACTATACTATAGAGCTACATGGCTGGCTCACTCACTCATTCACTCACTGACATTAATGTTTACCCACTTCCAGATGAGCTAGAAACTTGAAATTTGGCAAACTTATGGCTTCTAGCCTGTAACAGACGGAAAAGTTCCAAAAAGTAAAAAAAAAAAAAAAAAATCCAACCCCCGAAAAAAATTCAAAATGTTGGAGCGACTTTCAAGTCAGTGTGGACCTTTCTTTGGAGGCCTCTTACGGCTAAACGGTAAAACCTAAAACGGAATGCACCAGAGCTAGCTTTTTTGATTTTAGGTACATTTTACACATTTTACACACATTTTTAAATTTCCTGACACTCTTATGGGACAGCTAGAATCATAAAATTGTAAAAATAAATCAACGTTCAAAACAACGCTGGAATTACTTTAGGTTACACTCACTGGGGGTTTGGGGACGTAGCCCACAACGATAAAAGTATGTGTGTATATATACATATATATGCACATATATATACATATATTTACACACACACATATATATATATACACACATACATATGAACTCACTATCTTCCAACGACTTTGAAGCATCATTAAGAAATTTTGGATAAAATTAAGCTTGTTTATACTTATTAACGCTTTTATTAACTTGGCTCCAGGAACGACGACTTTTTTTCTACTATTAAGACTCTTTATAAGATGATCAGCGTCCTTAAATTTAAATATCTTCATCCTTAAATAAGTTGAAAGTTGCAAATAGTCCGAACGGATGGTAAAGCGAGTATTACCAATAGTATATGTATAATACCGAAATTAAAGCTAGGGGCGTCATGACATGAGTGGGAGTGGGTGTAACATTCTTTGCTCGTATCGTGAGCTATACTAAAACATTCGCGGTATTTCTGAATACTCCCCACACCCCTACATACCACCCAGGTTCTCCGTCATCGGGAGAGGACTTCCTACTACGTTGTAACATTTTACAGGGCACACTGAGGCGACAGATAATAACTCGTGAACAAACTAACCGTCCCCGTGGTATAGTGGTCAGTGCACCTGGCTACGAGCCTTGGGGTCACGAGTTAAGTTCCCGGATGGGATCTTTGGTATTTTTTTCCCTTAAGGGGAATAATCCCAACTGTCAACAGGGCCTGGTTAATTAGTCTTAGGTTGGGTTAAGACCTACACAGGTTGTACAACTTTATAAAAAAAAACTATCATCACATCATCTCATTGCTGGTACGTGTAGACAACCTCCTATGGTGTACCATGGGTAACGTTCTGTGCTACAAACGGCTATAGTTACACTAAGTGACGAACTGAACGCCATGTCTCTCTCGTCATATATTATATATATGCCCTACAATAAAAATGAACAACTACATTTAATGGCTTTGTGTGAATGTAGACCATGTTCAGGTATTGACTGCCAAACGCAATGGGAATGGACTAGATAGAATTAACTTAAGATAAGGATAGGGTGTAACGAGGTGGAATATATTTATATAATATATATATATATATATAACTAGCTCAAGATAGATATAGAGGGCGTAGTTTTTTTAAGTGCGGCAATGAACTTTCGAATTCCTTATACCATAAAGTAAGCAAGTAAGTAAGAAAGAAACGTTAGTAGAAAATAGAGACATGTATATTTGAAGTCACTATCAGTGAGATCAATGATGGCTCTTAGTAGCCGATGATATCCCCACGTCCATTACAGACTCTGCCTTAAAATGTGAGTGAAGAATGACCCTGAGCTTGGAACGGTTCCTAGATAGTTCAGTAGTAGAGCATTGGTGCGCTAAGCCAAAAATCCCGGGTTCGGTTCCTTCGTCCAGTTCAATTAATTCAAAAACCTCCTCAAATATTAAGCGTCTCCACATGACTGGAGTACAAACAAGACTATCTAAGGAACAAGATCAAATGGGACTCATGTTTATATGAACTTATTTAATAGTTTTGTGTCTTCTGTTCCCAATAAAATAGGTCCCACCTGTCACAGCACATGTGTATTGTTAGCAGCTCCATGTAGTATTTGTGTGTGTGTGTGTGTCTCATGTCTTAATATACGATCGCGCTATTCGAATATTTACACTAATGGGGTATGAATGGGGAAGGTAGAATTTATAGGAAATATATTTGCGTGGAGGGAGAGTGAGAAACCAGTTGGAAACACCATCTTCAACCACAAAATAGTGATAAAATCGGGTGTAATAAAGTTTACTATGCTAATAATTTTGTTTATCGTACAAAAACTTTCTTATTATTTTTTGTATTATAATAATTAGCTTACTGATTAATTTATGTTTTAAGAAAAGCAATTATTCATTTTTAGCGTAGAAATTATAGAATACACTCAAAATTTGTACCATCCAAATATTCGTTTTAATCTCAAGTTCACCTGACCCGCTTAAGTGACCGAATGGTCTAATGCATCACTATCTTGTGTTAAATTGACTTGATGAAGATGAAGGAATTGAGGTTAAAATCCCAGTCGAGTTTACTGAAGATTATTTTTTCTAAATGGTTTCCCACTCTTTTTCCACACACATGGAGGTACAATAGCCCTATGGCTTCTTTGGTGCTGAATTACAGCTGACAGCTGACGGCATTGAAAAGTTACCAGACCAAATCATGTATCCCTACGCCGAACCATATGATCTGCAAAAACATGTGTTAAGCAGTTGTCACTTCTGACAGTCAGAACCAAAGAAGCCATGGGGCTACTGTAGATCACCTCTAAAATGTTTTCTCCCTCATCCCTAACCTATTATAGTAATTATCACATATGCGTATAATCTGAGCAGGTAGTAAGATGCGGTGATAAAAAAAAACACACACACACAAAGTTCACCTGCAGCCGAGGGAGGTTGACTACATATCTAGAGTGTCAAGGTTCGACCTCATAAGATATATTACATAATTGAGTGTTTATTCATGAGCTCGACCTTCAAACTAGCTATGCACAAAGCTAGGTGTGCGATAAAATGCTTGTCTTCCGACTCGGGAGTCTGAAGTTCAATCCCCTAAAGGTTAGGTGTTTTCTTAAACTGAGAGAAATTGTACTCGTGGGCTTGATACGATCCTGATTTTATTTTACTGAGCAAGTTTTTGGCTGTTATTATTATTATTATTATTTGTCACCTAGTCTTACTATCAGTTTGGGTAAACGCATTTGAATTAATTACGTTAATGTGTTAAGGACGAGAAAAATTGAGTGTTGAGGTGTACCCTCATTTGAGTGGAAAGGGGCTGTAAAACTATTTAGTAAAAAAAATACCCTCAGTGCACTCGACTGGAATTCGAACCCCGATCTCCCCATCATTGAACATCCACTCATTCGATCACCGAAGCGGGTAGTGTAAGCTTAACAATGACAAATAAACAATATTTGCTTCTGCCACTGGCGGTGCTCTATGAAAAACCCACTGGCTGAATTCTATTCCCCCCGACCCCCCTCTAGGTCATCATTATACAACTTCGGTCGGCCGTCAGTCCCAGTTGTCAATCCAGGGGCATATTACGAAATTTGCCCAATGTATATCAGACAAGTTTATTTAATCACGGCGTCTTATTATACAGGTTCATATTGCACTATATAGGATACTCTAAAAGGGATGGAAGAATTTTAGAGGTGACCTACCTACATTTGCTTGGAAGGAGGGTGGGAAACCATTTAGGAACATCCAGCCTCAGTATACCCGACTAGAATTTGAACCCCGATCTTCTCATAATAAGCAGACCAGTCTAATACAAAAGTGATGCCTTAGACCATTCGGCCACTGAAGTGGGTGCTAGAGCTATTAAGAGGACAACTTCGGGAAACATTAGTGTTTGGGTTTATGCCCTTTTCCCCGCTTCACAAAAATCGTGCAATTTCAACGCTTATGTATTCTCAAATATTGAGCTAATACTATTTCTCCGTTCATCCTTTCCTTAACGGTGTATAGCCCAAACGGGTAGTAAAGACGCTGTGATAAAAAAAAGAAGAAGAAAAACATTATTTCATTATCACACCTACCTATATACATCTTGTTCTCACTTTTGTAACAATAATGTTTACAACAAATACAAGTCTCCAACGGTTGTCATTAACTAAACCCTGCTGAATTATTTTTAATATCTTAAAACTAATTAAATGAGAAATAAATTGCTTAGCATGGATAAAACAAAAAATTAAAAATATTAGGTTTGTATTATTTTCTATCTTATTACAAGAAGCTCTACGATGGGTTGATTTTAACAATCTAACCTAACCCAACAAAACCTAACCTTCAATAACTGATAGACGTATAGAAATATGAAAAAGAGGCGATGAAAACGCATGATTTTTATTGTAAATATGGAAGACACGCTGCGATATTATTTCAATTCCCTCTCAGCTTAGATTGTCTGTGATACATTCAAAGATTTATTGTTCCATATAGTTCTAGATCACAAGGACTGTTTCTGGGTCACGGTCAGTCACCACATTTCTCATGTCATATTCATACATAACATTCGCAGGCCAGCCTCGTTGCTAGTAAGGTTGAAAGACCTTGAATACATCACAGCTGATATAAGAATCCACTATATGTGGACGGGTTCATCGTTAGTTCTTCTAGTCTAGGTTAATATACAGTAACCCCATGGCTTCTTTGGTGCTGACTGACAGCTGACGGCTTTGAAAAGTTACCAGACCAAATTATGTATCCCTACGCCGAACCATATGATCTGCAAAAGCATATGTTTAGCAGCTGTCACTTCTGACAGTAGGTATATACCTAAATTTTACTGTCAGAAATTAGCTGTGAGCTGTCAGTCCGCACCAAAGAAACCACGGGGCTACTGTAGTTCCTAATATGTGTACTAAATTAAATTTTCATTTAATAGTCACTGGGAACAGGGCCACACGGGGCCCTAGAGTGGGGCCTCGCATGCTTGGGTGACAGAGAGGGTGGGAAACAAGTTGGAGTGAGACATATTGGCTTGCCTGCTCGCATATTAGGCTCCACGTATAGGGGATATAGCAAATATTGTCAGAGGGTAAAAACAAACTAAAACATAATCATGTGGTATGATTTATTATTATTATTATTATTAGCACCGCGTCTTACTACCCGTTCGGGTTATACGCAATTACGCTAATGTGTAATGGTAGGGTGATTGTGAGATGAAATGAAGGACCTACAACAGTTTAACGTGGAATCCGAACCACGGTGGAGGCCTGGCATGCCCCACATTCACAAGATGTCTTGTCAGAGGTGAAGGAAGGGTTTGTCAATCAGATAAATCTGTGCCGGGACCGAGGATTGAACCCCGGCCGCCAGCACAGAAGTCTGACACCTTATCCCTAGACCGCCAGGTCACCTACGGTATGATTTATCGAACGAGTTAAGCGAATTCTCCACCAATTTGCATCCGTCTGTCTGGCTGTGGTGGATATGTCTTATGATAACTTTTGAACGCCTCAACCAATTCTATTAAAACTTGAACTGTTCTTTGTACCTTCATACAGATAACTTTCATTGGGGAAGAAAATCGAACAAAGGATTGGGGATAAATCAATCTTTATATATGCACGGCTTCTAGCATAACATATATTTACCCTTGAGGGCATTTAGTGAATGGTGAAAGCTACTGTAATAACATTAAACAATCTACTTCGGTGGCCGCATGGTCTAAGGCGCTACTTTCGCAGTGGAATAGACTGCCAAATACGAAGAGTTCAAAATTAAAATCTTGGCAGGTGTACTGAAGTTTATTTTCCAAAATTGTATTCTACTTTCTCTCTCTCCATGAAAATGTGGGTACACGTTCTCTGAATATAGCCTTCCTAATCCCTAAAACCATAAACGTAATTTGTATGTAAGCGTATAACCTGAACTCGTAGTAAAATGCGGCGCTAAAAAAACACTAAACAAAAATTAAATAGTAATTTTTTTATACATACGTTATACATACATGTATACTGTATAGATATATTTTATATTATATACACACACTTTACATATACTGTGCATATACAGTGCATATGTGTATAACCTACATACCCGCCTCGGTGGCGTAGTTGGCTAACGCGCTTGTCGTGTTGAGCCAGCTGCTGAGGACGGGAGATCGACGTTCGAATCTCGTCGGGTGAACTGAGGGTGGTTTTCCTAAATGGTTTTCCACTCTCCCTCCACGCAAATGCGGGTTCACTTCCTCTAATTCAACCTTCCCGATTCCTAATCCATTAGAGTAATTAGTACTTAAAGCGTATAACCCGAACGGGTACTAAGACGCGGTGCTAAGTATAAGTATATATAACCTACATAATACTGCATGTAAATACATATACTCTCTCCTCTCTCTATGTATATACCTAATGTAAATATATAATTCATATATTATACACAGGGTGTATCGATTAATGTGGGAAATAACTAGTGTTGATAGTAGTTCTCAAAACAATACAAAATGTTCTTATAAACACAGTTCTATGTTCGATGGTTCCCGAAATAAGGTCTTATCAGATTATGCTGAAAATGTTAATTGTCCTATTTGATACACCCTTGTCAATGTATCTGCAGCCCTGTCTGTATACCAGCAGTGACACGTCACTTACAAGAGGTGCAACAGGGTCGTACCAAGTAGGAGTATTAACAATTCCAGCAGAAACTTGGAGAGACTTATCCCGGGATCTAACATTTACATTATGATTAATATTTTTTAAATAAACCTTTATAGTTAAAATATGCACAAAAGCAAGCTTATTTGGCTTATCAGAAATTACTTAAATGATAATATTGTCAAATACTAAGTTGGAGCAAAGCGTCTGAAAGACACACGACCAAAGACATAGACTTCAAAATATAATTTTGGGATTAAATACGTTTTAGGGAGGTTTTGTCGAATGTTCACCAGTCAACATTGATCTTCTTAGTAATACACATTTGAAGAACCTTTAAAAAAATACAAACATGATTTTCACGTTCAGCATTGATAAACTTTTTACTAGATTATTAATGTTATTTTAGAGGTAACGATAATATATATCAAAAGTAACAGCTGTCAATCACATGTATTGATGTATGAATACATAACATTATATTTAGAAGCTTTTTATATCTGTCGGATATGTTCGTTCGTAATAAAATTAGGGTATAGTTTAGTTGCCCTTTTTCCCGTTATAATAAGACTGCTGCTCCAGCCAATTATTTAAACTCACGGACTGAAACTTCCACGCATGCGCAGTCAACGCTGGAATATAAATGGCATTATCATTACTGCGGACTCTGAGCAATAGTTTGTAAAATGGTTAAGTAATCTTTCCCTCTATCATAATGGCCTGCCTTTCCCAAAGGATGCAAACGGGAAGACAAACAAAAGCCAACAACAATAAAATAAGTAACGGTTACGAGTATGAAGGGTCATTATCTCTAAGTTAAGCCTTGACTAGATGTATTCTTGTTGTTTCAACATCATTTTAGATTGAAATGCCAGAAAGTGCCGTGGCATTGTGTGTATGTGTATGCGTATGTATGTGTGTATGTGTATGTATGTGTGTATGTATTGGTCCTCGCTTAGAGTCCAGGCATATCATAGATTGGATATTTGAATTACCGAATCAATGTAATTGCCGGATTTTTTTCCCACCACGTCTTACTAAACATTCAGACTATACACCTATGTATGTACTAAATAATAATAATAATAATAATAATATTGCACCACGTCTTACCCTTCGGTTATAGCTTAAGTACTAATACGCTAATGGATTGGAATTGGAAGGTTGAATTAGAGGAAGTGACCGCATTTGCTTGAGGGAAGTGGAAAACCATTAGGAAAACTACCCCCAGTACCGACTGAGACGCATTAGCAGTCAGCAACGAAGTGCGTTAGCACCGCACAGCGGTTATGTGCAAGGTTAGAATTAGAAGGAAGGAAGCCGCATTTGTTGGAGGGAGAGTGGAAAACCATTTAGGAAAAAAAACCTTCAGTCCACCACCCGACCGGGATCGAGCACCAATCTGTCTAGTCCAGCACTAAGAGTAGCGGCTAGACCACGCGCCCACCGAAGCGGGTTATTGCAGGATATAAATAATCAGAAGGACCAGGAGGATTTTAATTTTAGATCTAAAACTAAAATGTGGTGACACCAACTATAATACATTCAGCTTAGAGTAAACCCTGGGTCTCAGAGCTATACGTCAATTTTCTTAGGAATGGATATATCTGATGGCTGGAAACGTTATTAGACCCACTTTTACGCATTAATGCGTGAAGTCATGTGATCTTCAGATTTAACTTTTGATAGATATTATCAATACCTATAGAATAACACTAATTATGGTAAAATTCTATAAATGATGGTTGCAAAAAAAACATTATTTTTTAAAAGGGGGTATACATAAATGTCCATACGTAATAAAATTAAGGCATATGCGTGCCGTTTACTTACCAACCATAATTCAACCAATACATTTTGATATACATTTATTATTATGTATAATATAAGGAACGTACTTGGATGTTACAATTACTTAAATTGATTGGTACAACTTCTTTGCTCATATAAACAAGATTAAATAAAAAAACATAACATGAAGATAATTTATTCAAGGAAAAACCTAATTTACCATCAATTAAGTCGATTAAAACAGGTACAATAACATTTCTAAAAAACCATCATTGAGATTGTTATAATACTAATGTTCTGAAATTATAAATTAGCAGACAACAAGGAATGAATAATAATCTGTGATGATAAAATATTTTAAGTAATATCAGGTTATAGGATTAGCTAATAAGCAAAATGAATAGTGGAGATTGGAGTTATTAATAAAATAAAAACGTTAAAGACTCTTAATTGTAACATCCAAGTACGCCCCTTATAAATTCATATTTCTCCTTACTACAACTATAATTAATATTACAAAATGTATTATTATTAGTGCAATTATTAGTATGAACCGAATCAGTAGAAACATGGATTATACTTAAAGCCCTAATAGTCTGATTCGCCGATGGCGCTGACGAGGAGATCATGGATCGAATACTTAGGTTGATTTTATTAAATGGTTTCCCGCTCACGTTTTCCATTTTTATTTGGTTATATTTCCTCTAACTGTGATTGTATGCGGATAGCCTGGATGGATAGTAAGACGTGGTGCAATCAAAAAACAAATTACTCTCTTAATTTACTGTCAAAATAAATAGTCTGTTTAACTTAATCAATTTAAGGGTTTCAATAATATTATTAATTTAGAATAAAACAATTATCTGGCGCCTTAGTTTAGTGCGTACCTTTTCTACCTACTGAGCTAACAGTCCCGGATTTGATTCCATGCATAACAGAAAATTTATTATTAATGAAAATATGGGTTTACCTTTACGAATTGATAAATTGATGGCCGGGGACTGGATGTTGTGCCTGTCCTAGTCTCAAGTTAGATTATAAGTTATATGAAGCTACGACAGGCCTAGCGAGCCGGTAGTGGAAAATATATTGCTTGGATAAAAAACTGACCCAGGCAATCGGCTGGAAACAATAATGGATGTAATGTAAATAAAACTATTATCTACTGTTAGCGTCGCAGTTTGTTTTGAGATTTCATTTATGTATAACTATTAACAGAGAGTAACTTAATCTGCATTTAACACTCCATTAACTATACTTGAAAATGCGAGGCCAATTTTGAAATGTACGTCAGATCTCATGTGTGTTTCTTGTAGGAGTGTGGATTGAAATATGACACGAGAGTGTGTTTGTGTGTTTTGTTAGCTACTTGTTTAGATATGACAAAGTCTTATTTCGTTTTGTTTACTATTCCTTTCAAGTCGTTGTCACGTACTCTCTTGTATGAATCTACCTTTGTGACTCAAGGAGTGTAAATCCACGTACCCCTGCACACCGACATTCCTGGGCCTCTTAAGAGCTGGTATGCAGACGACAGAGAGACAAAACAACTTGGCCGACCTACCTCGAGCATCCTGTGAATCACCCTCTGACTAGTCACCCAACCACTGCCGTGTACACTCAAACCGCGCGAATGATGCAAGAGCTAAACCATTCGATTCTCCTGTCGTGCAAATTTATAGTCGGTTACGCGTGCTCGGTATTAATATTATCTGAGTCACGCCTCAAGAGATCTTGTTAATCGCACCTATACCCCCCCCCCCCTTCCCCCACACTTCCTTTATGGGAACGACATGGGCATTGTTTGGTAATCTAAGGGGGGGGGGGGTAATGATTTTATATAATCAAAGGCTTTTCACTTTTATTTTATGCAAATTCCAGTGATATAAATAAATCATGCTAATTTAGTCTACCTCTATTATAATGTTCATTATATTTTATTTTATTTTTATTTGAGGTATTTAACGTGCCCTTTCCGAACCGACTGATTATATCAGCACACGGCTTATAAACTAACTTAAATATAGAACAGGTACAACATCCAGTCCCCTACCGTTAATTTATCAATGTGAAAGGGTAAACCCACATTTCACCCACGCTAAATTTTTCGGCCATATCAGGAATCAAAGCCGGGACCCTTAGCTCGGTAGACAGACAAGCTACTGACTGAGCTAAGGTGTTAGATCATTATAATCCTAAAATGTATTTGAAAGATTTGGAATGTTTGGTTAGGAATATGATAGAAGTGTCTCAGTATAGGTTTAATCATGAGCTTATGTTCTGGCAGTCATGAACTGTCAAGTTTCTGCGGCCAGAGAGTTAATTTAGCTAACTAGTTATTAGTTAATTCGATTAATAAAATTAAGCCAAACACTATTGAACAATTGACGTTGTTAGATGTACACTCTGCTTACCCTGAAAGGTAGCAATCCTTCCTTGAGGGATTACAATATGATAAGCTACGCCATAGTAGGAACGTGAATAATAAGCTTGCTACCTTACAGGGTAAATGGCGTGCACAAATGCACGTGGATAAGCTCTCGGGTGGGGAGGGGGGGGGGGGTAATCAAGCACGTACCGAGGAAGGAAGAGGGAGTTACGGGGGATCAAGCCCCCTCCATCCCGAAGGTATGGATAGTATAATTTTTTTACTCCCCCTAAATTACTATGCTAGTAGCTTATTGAAGTATCATAACATGTTTATCTATTACATGCTTCAACTCCAATTGTACCCGGTAAAAAAAATATTTAAATATATAAATATGGATTAAATGTCAAAAATACATCCTCGTCATATTATGTTGGGGGACTTCCACCATGAGTTACCATATATAGGAACGTCAGTGACTCTAAAAATAAATTTCCGAGCAGGGCCCTTCCAAATTACTTGTGGTTTGTGGAACAGAACTCGCAAGTCACGCTTGGATCAAAATGCTCATGACAGGTCATCAACTTCCTCGTCATACTGGTTGGGTGATATGATGTTGATGACTTTTCAAAGAACCCCCCCTCACTGCCAGATAAATTTGATCAAAGAAAGACCAAATGTTAGCCATGTAGTTTATTTGCGACGATAGGCCTTGTTAGCCATGTAGTATATTTGCGACGATAGGCCTTGTAAGCTTTCGAGCCACTTCTATGATTTCTACAATCACTGGTTCCCACAGACATTTTTTCAAAGGGAGCCAAGGGAAGGGGCAAAATATATTTCCTTACCCACACACTCGCACTTGGAAAGCCCTTCGCTGGCACTGGCATTTTACTGGCACTGTAAAGACACTAAAAATATGGAAATTGCACAGAGCAGAGTTTTTGCTTCAACATGAATACGAATAGTAGACTTATAAAAATGAAATGGAATTCATTTAAAATAAAAAATAAAATTTCATTATAATTGTTTCTACAAAAGCAGCTTTGTTCGAAGAAAATAATTGTGAGGTAAACTATACGATTAAATTATGTTAATGATGTTTTCGTGTAAAAGAAAACAATTTTATGTACTTATTAAATTAAATTGGAAATTTCAGGTGGGGGCAACTGTCCTCATTGCTCCTTACCCATGACATGGCACCCATGCCTCCAGTGAACTCGAGTGCAGAATGCAAGAGAATAAGGATGCAGTTATTCGAATGAGACAGATTGTTCTCGAGTTTTTCCATCCATGTATTTCTTCTTCCTATTGGGCTAAAAGTCACGTTTGTTGACCTTGAAGAATAAAGTTGCCGTGAGAGATTATCAACTGGTGTAATCAACATGATGAGAAAAGCTGAAAATACCGGTCAATTTGAGATAAATCCCCTCTACTTCTGTATGCTCTCGTTCAGTACTGAAAGGATATTATATACTATCAAATCGGTATTTTTGTGTGTTGTCAATATACCCGCTGTACTGCATACTTTATTAAATTTAATATTCGCTGTACTCTTTTTCTCTTTCGTTATTTCCCATAACGACCATGTTTGCGAAGCGCCTTATTTAGTTCACCTGAAAAAAAAACCCAGTCTCTTGATGATTTTTTGTAATCTCGACCCGGTTTTAAATGATGTCATTTGATATTCTCTTTTTTATGCACTGAATCTTACTACCCATTCGGGCAATCCAATGATGTAGATCTGAGGAAATTAGAATTAAAAAAAAAATGTATCTGCATTTACTTGGAGGAGTAATGAGAAATATTTTAAAATAAACCACCCTCATTACACCCGGATGAAATTCAAAGCTTGACCTTCCTGCTATTGGCTACCCAGAATAGATCATAGATGAGCCTGACATTTAGTCCACGTGCCCAGCGATGCAGGCTGGGTCAGAGTAAAGGCTGCATTCGCTGAGATATACACTATTTTCGTTAGGAGAGATGGTAAATTACAGCCAACAGAAGGTTTGTTATTACAAACATTAGTTGGGAGTGACTAATGTTAATTTATACGGATATAACTATTGATAATATAGTATTACTTCTAAGAACATAATAATGATTTCTTAATAGGTTTACATTAATCACTTTCAGACAATGTATCACCACCTCTCGTACCGTATATGGGGTATTGTTATGTCGGATTGTGTGCCATTGACAGTCGTGTCTTCTAGTTTCAGTGACCAACACCTTAGCTCAGTCGGTAGCGTCTTTGACTACTGAGTCAAGGGTTCCGATTTCGGTTCCTGAAATGATCGTGTTTTTTTATTTTACCATTGTTGGAATGAGGATTTTCCCGTTCCCAGGCTGGGAGATGTATGTTTAGTCTATTCTAGATTTTCCCGTTCCCAGGCTGGAGATGGATGTTTAGTCTGGTCTATATTTTCCCGTTCCCAGGCTGGGAGATGTATGTTTAGTCTATTATAGATTTTCCCGTTCCCAGGCTGGAGATGAATGTTTAGTCTGGTCTATATTTTCCCGTTCCCAGGCTGGGAGATGTATGTTTAGTCTATTCTAGATTTTCCCGTTCCCAGGCTGGAGATGGATGTTTAGTCTGGTCTAGATTTTCCCGTTCCCAGGCTGGAGATGGATGTTTAGTCTGGTCTAGATTTTCCCGTTCCCAGGCTGGAGATGGATGTTTAGTCTAGTCTATATTTTCCCGTTCCCAGACTGGGAGATGGATGTTTAGTCTGGTCTATATTTTCCCGTTTCAGGCTGGGAGATGTATGTTTAGTCTATTCTAGATTTTCCCGTTCCCAGGCTGGAGATGGATGTTTAGTCTGGTCTATATTTTCCCGTTCCCAGGCTGGGAGATGTATGTTTAGTCTATTCTAGATTTTCCCGTTCCAGGCTGGAGATGGATGTTTAGTCTGGTCTATATTTTCCCGTTCCCAGGCTGGAGATGGATGTTTAGTCTGGTCTATATTTTCCCGTTCCCAGGCTGGAGATGGATGTTTAGTCTGGTCTATATTTTCCCGTTCCCAGGTTGGGAGATGTATGTTTAGTCTATTCTAGATTTTCCCGTTCCCAGGCTGGAGATGGATGTTTAGTCTGGTCTATATTTTCCCGTTCCCAGGCTGGAGATGGATGTTTAGTCTGGTCTATATTTTCCCGTTCCCAGGCTGGGAGATGTATGTTTAGTCTATTCTAGATTTTCCCGTTCCCAGGCTGGGAGATGTATGTTTAGTCTGGTCTAGATTTTCCCGTTCCCAGGCTGGGAGATGGATGTTTAGTCTGGTATAGATTTTCCCGTTCCCAGACTGGGAGATGGATGTTTAGTCTGGTCTAGATTTAAGTTATTTTATGTGTTGACTCAGAATGTGCACGTTAAATACCTCAAATATATTATTTTTAATATATCGTTCTTAAATAGCACTTATCTAGATGAGTGGGCAGATGGACTAGGGCCAATTCAATCAACAACCACTCTTCCCGTGATTAAAATCATGAATTGGCAAGCTTTCTCACTCTTCCTTCATGAGAATGTGGGTACGTTCCTCTTAATTCTTTCTACCTTTTCCCTCCCTACTTAATTAGTGTAATTAATCCGTATAGCTTAAATGGGTAGTAAGATGCTGAGTAAAAAGTTCACAATGACAAACTTTTCATTTCGACTACCAATTGGCATGCCTTAATTTACTTCCGCTACCAGAATATATCCTATATCATACAACTCAGACCAGTCAGTGAGAAAGTAATTTCTATTCTTACATTGACAAAAAAGAAAACTTTGGTAGTGAAACTTTTTGATGTATTAGGATTAAATAAATACTGTTTTTTTTTTTAGAAATCTTTTCTTGTTTTGACCTATTGGTCTATTTTCCCAGTTGGTTGTTTCTTTAAAACCAATGGGCACGGTCTAGTAACATTACTCCATTAAATATTGCCATAGTATTTAAAAGATAAATAATAATGTGAAACGTCTAATGATGTGCCCCCTGAGAAAGTTCTCGAACTACTAAAGGAACATTTGATTAAATAAGGATTAAGTACTATATCAAAAAATATTTATATTAATTTGAGCCTATATCAATCTACGTGAAAGCTATTTATTTTATTTTTGAGAGACAAACTAATGTTTTAAAAAAAAGAATGAAAGCTAAAATATGTTTAACCATCCATAGTAACGAACGCAATTATTGTGTGGTGTTTTCTGCGTTCGTCTGAGAGCAATGACCTCTCAGTTAGCTCTAGCAAGACGATATTTCTAGTTGAGAAACTCCTTGATATGTGTCATTATTTCAAGTGGAAAAAGAAGACTATACTAATTGGATGGTAGGTAATATCCGTGCAAACAACTAACAGCTCTTAAATAAAATAAAGTTACAATATTTATTTTCGTTGACCTCGGTTGTCTTGGGGTAAAGTGCTCGCCTCAGGGCCCGATGATCGTGGCTCCAAACCCAGCCG
The DNA here is from genome assembly GCA_039000515.1 of Timema cristinae. Classification (NCBI taxonomy): domain Eukaryota; kingdom Metazoa; phylum Arthropoda; class Insecta; order Phasmatodea; family Timematidae; genus Timema; species Timema cristinae. The sequence continues at coordinate 18,333,419 of JBCFYV010001001.1, read as the reverse complement.
GTGTCGATGGATTTTTATTGAGTGATAAGAAACTGTAGCACAACTTCCTTCGGAAGGTAAGTGAGGCCGTTGATCCCGTGTCGTTTATGGGATGTAAAATAAACTTGGAAGTTATGTGAAAATACAGTTTCCGAAAAAATTTGTAGTCACTCTTGGTCATAGAAATTCTCGTTTGCTGATATAATCAGTCTGTTCAGAAAGTGAGAAAATTTTAAAATAAAACAAAATTTAAGATACAAACTTTTGTTACGAAAGAAAACATTAACGTCAACATTGAAATAATATTATAGCTTTGTGCTGATACCACATATATAGGCGTAGGTATCTAGTGACAGTTTTAAAAATGGTCACGCCTTGCTACTGCCGGGATTCAAACCCCAAATTCTTTGTATTTACTTACATCCATTTATGTTTCCAGACTAGAGCCTGCATAAGTTTATTATTCAGGCCATATATTTTCCACTACCATCTTGCTAGGCCTGTCGTAGCTTCATATGCCTTATAATCTAACTTAAGACTAGGACAAGGACAACATCCAGTCCCCGACCGTTGATTTATCAATGTGAAAGCGTAAGCCCATATTTCTTCAATGATAGATTTTCGGCCATGCCAGTCATCGAACCCGGGACCCTTGGCTCAGTAGACAGACATGCTACCGACTGAGCTAAGATGTCGGATCTGTATTTTTGTCACTAGCATTAAAGTATCGTGCGAGTCTTAAATAACAACATCCTTATGATCGCCAGCAATAAATAGATGATAAAGCAGTCATTTAATGAAAATATTGTGTTGCCTTTATTCCATTTGGAGCAGGATCTCAACCAGTGTCCCGCAAGACTGGCCAGGGGTACCGCAATGATTTTGAGGGGGGGGGGGAATGTTAAGAAAATACATTACGACAAAATAATGAAAATAAATAAATAGAATAAAGTTTTGTCTTTTAGTGTTTCTCTGAAGTGCACTTGCCACGGCACACGATGTGAAATACTATTTGTTTCCCTTTTTATGACTAAAGATTATTCATTTTTAGTGATATCACATTGTGGTTGGTTAGTGTGCTAAGCTATTTTACTCTACAACTATATTTATGTATTTCATTCAGTGTTTTTTATGTATATACTTCAGTTAACTCAGTAAGGGAGTAAGTAAAAATGTGTATTTCTACTTAAGATAATTACAAAAATTAAAACAATGTTAATTGTTTAATATGATTCTCTGATATATTCTACCTTAAATAAAAAGAATTGAAAAACAAAACGATTACGAAAATTCTTAACAAGGATGCCACGAGATTCTAATTACCTTCACAAAAATGCCGCGAGCATGGAATGGTTGTTATCATTCCTGATTAATAGGCACCAAACTTAATATCACCCCCCCAATACCCAGCTGATATTCAAACCCAAGCTTTATCGCATCATAAAACTGGACCAAATGAGCTGGACGTTTATTCCGCGTACTCACCGATCGACCGAGATGTATACTCTTCTAAAATTAATTTTCATATACAGTTTTCACTATTGTATATTTTTATGCCATTGCAATTTGTAATAAATTAACTTTACAAATAAGTTAGTTGCTATATTTCATTTATGATTTCATTTGCTTGGTCAAGTAAAGTACACCTTATTAATATAAACTATATTATTAATCTTTATGTTAATATATTTCAAAACAAGTGAATATAACACGTCGAGTGTCCCCAGCTGGGATCTAAGCCCGTGTCTCCCAATATGCGTGTTTAGTTCACACACACACACACACACACACACACACACACAATTTGTGGCTCTGACCTGTAGGGTCAAGGGTAAATGTTAACTGTGCTATCCTTGTCTAAACGATTCATTTCTCTTTCTTTCCCTAATCCACTTTTAGACCAGCGTTTTCTGCTTCACATGAGATAATAATATTCAGCTTATCTAATATGTTAAAGGACTCAAGTATTTATTATTATATATTATTATTATTATTATTATTATTTATTTATTATTATTATTATTATTAGCACCACGTCTTACTACCCGTTCGGGTTATACGCACTTACGCTAATGTGTAATGGTAGGGTGATTGTGAGATGAAATGGAGGACCTACAGTTTAACGTGGAATCCGAACCACGGTGGCAGCCTGGCATTCCACACATTCACAAGATGTATTGTCAGAGGTGAAGGAAGGGTTTGGAAATCAGATAAATTTGTGCCGGACCGAGGATTGAACCCCGGCCACCAGCACAGAAGTCTGACACCTTACCCCTAGACCGCCAGGTCACCTACCTCAAGTATCTATTTTTTTTATTATGTGGCAGTTTTTGGGCTGGTGGGTTACACAGGTCTTAACCCTGGAAAGACTTACTCCCAAGTGAGTTCTTATGCCATAGGAAGAGAAGGGTTTCTTGGAGGAGGTCATTTTATCATATTTACTCATTTATAACTCAATTAGACCCATGATCAATTTATAACATGCACAATTCCCCTTAAGGTCGCAACATACATCTTTCTGCACTAGGTTTCAGGTCAAACCATTCATTTCATCTGTCCCGATCTGGCACGGCATTTCTAACCTTCACTCGGTAAAGTGGCACAATGTCTTCTTACAGAATGGCTCGCGATGACCGGTTCAATTGAAGCAAATCTTAGAGATGATGTGTCGGGTTCCAATGGTGCCAATGTTATTCTATTGTGCGAATATCTCGTCGGAGCTGATCTGAATCATCCATAACTTTCACGAGCACCAGTCTGGGAGATTATTTTGGTCCTTCACTCACAAGATCTACTTCATTCAACAACAGTTTATATGTGGGGTTTTATTCTCATTAATTTGAGGTATTTAGTGTTCACTTTCTGAACCTACGTTTTTATCAGCACACGACTAATAAACTAACTTAAATGTAGAACATACACAACATCCAGCCCCCAGCCGTTAATTCATCAATGTGAAAAGGGAAATCCACATTTCTCCAATGATACATTTTTCTTCCATACCAGTAATCGAACCGGGACCCTTAGCTCAGTAGACAGACATGCTACCGACTGAGCTAAGGTGTCGGAAGTATGTGTGTTTAACCTCTCTACGTTGGCCGGATTCTTCCTTCTACCAATCATGCAGTTATTCTTCTGTTAGTCAAAACATCCATAATACCTACATATTTACTAGTAGAATACATATTTTTACTGAAACTTTTTAGTACAAGGATATCAGCGAATTAATTAAAAGCTGGGTGACCTGGCGGTCTAGGGGTAAGGTGTCAGACTTCTGTGTTGGGGATCCTGGGTTCAATCCTCGGTCCCGGCACAGATTTATCTGATTGTCAAACCCTTCCTTCACCTCTGACAAGACGTGTATTAATCACAACTTGTGAATGCGTGGAAGGCCTCCACCGTGGTTCGGATTCCATGTTAAACTGAAGGTCCTACTGTTCATCTCACAGTCACCCTACCATTACACATTAGCGTAAGTGCGTATAGTCTGAATGGGTAGTAAGACGCGGTGCTAATAATAATAATTTAATGATAAAAGGTCAAGAAGAGCAAGAAAGAAGTACCTGAAACCTTCTTGGCCCGTTGTATGGAACATCTCTGTGTAAATAGTGTAGCCCGGAAGAATTGAAATAACCCGGTCATCCGAATCCAAAGAAAGTTAAATTTTGGTGCGTGAGTGATATACAATATTCAGCTTTAACCAGCTACAACCAACCCATATTTACATATACAGCAGAAACATGGACATTGGCTGTAAAGAGAGACCAGTAAAGTAAAGGCCATGGGATCGAAGTTTTTGAAGATAATTCTGGCTGTCACCAGTATACACGCTCAGCAGGATTAGGAATAAGGTTGCTCGGGGGAAAAAAATTGAGGTACAGGGAGTGTAAGAAATAGTAAAGGAATCAAGGGTGATATGGTATGCCATGTAATGAGAATTGAAAAGCAAAGAATCCTAATTAAGAGGATGGACCTGAAGTTTTTAAGAAAAGAAAGGAAGGGAGACCAAGAAAGAGATTGAAGGAGCAGTAAGTGTGTGAGTTGATGGTTTGGAATGGAAGCAAATAAAGGAGGAGAAATAGTAGAAGTAAAGAGGAAGAAGAAGGCATTTTGGCTATAATAAACTTAATATAAGGAGCATATGTGGACAGGATAGATTAGAAAAAGCGGTTCCGAATCAGCACAGTATTTAATCACATGTGTTAACTTGAACCCAATGCACCCGGAGGAGATTAAAACCTACACAACATATAGCCTTGGGCTAGCCTGACACCTGAAATCACGTTACCACAGGTGTAGGTACATACGCGGCCCGTCTAAACGCTAAAGTATTATAGGAATATCATTGACCAACCGTGGTTATGTCATGTTTTGACTTTACCATTCGGCATTTCGTCTGTCTGTCCGGATGTCTATTTCCGATGGATGTCAAATACATGAATCATGGATCAATTTTAGCGAAATTGGCAAAGACATTCTTTGAACCTAGGCCGAGTAATATATGAACAAGTATTTTCAGTCTATTTATTCATTCATTTTAATATTATGGAAGCCACTCAAAATGTTTTTAATTTAATTTAATATCTTATCTTAAGTGATTTGAATTTCAAATTATAAACAATCGATCAAGTGTCTAGAGCGTGTTTTTGTAAATTTTGACAAATCTTGTGAATCTGACGTATCAAACCATGTTAACAATGGCTATGCTCTATTTATTTCCAAGTGAAATATAAACTTAAAAACCAAGTATAACTTAAATGATTTATTTCAACTTGAAATACAAAGAGAAATGTCAAGACTGTAGTAATGATAATAACACGGTTTCCGCTTCAGTGGCCGAATGAGCTAAGGCTTCAATTTCTTATAAACTTGCCTACTGATGATGGTGATATTAGGGTTCGAATCCCGGTTTGATCTACTTAGGCCTGAGGGTGGTTTTTCTAAATGATCTTCCAATCTTCTTCCAAGTAAATGTGGGTATATTACCTTTAAAAATGTTCCTTGTACCTTATTAGATTAATTAACATACATGCGTTTGTATAAAACCTGAACAGGAAGTTAGACGCGGTGATAAAAATAACATGGAAGGAGCAAGGTCTACTATTCACAGAATTACTAGTGACTCTTTGCACGTCTACTCCTGATATCTTCATCGAGCTTTATAGTAATGCTCTGCGGTGATAAAAAAAAAAACATGGAAGGAGCAAGGTCTACTATTCACAAAACTACTAGTGACCTCTTTGCACGTCTACTCCCTGGATATCTTCATCGAGCTTTATAGTAATGCTCTACCTATTAACTAGGGATTAATTCTTGCACGTAAGCGGGCTGTGTTTATTGGAGTATATATATATATATATCCTTGGCTACTGGCAGTAATCTAGTGGCAAGTATTAGACCAAAGTTGAAAGGAATCAAGGGCCCACCTGTTGGGGGAGAAGATTATTACTGAGCCCAAATACACAGAATCACAGATTATGTTTTAATCGAGATAGCATCGTAATCAATTCCTGCTTTACCCGAGAGTACAGTTTCGCTCTAAGTGTCTGGATAGAAACACGGTTAGAGACGTCAAGGGAAGACAGACAAGGTATCAGTGGTTTTAGAAAGTTATGTCCTATCAACCTTTGGTCCACAGGTTCGGTAATCACAAGCAATTACGGCATTACGTCATTTCGCAATAATCTTCGTGGAGGGGTTTATTGGTTAGATTACTGTAATTCAATATAGGTTGTGAAAACTCCGTGCTAGTAATTAAACTGAAATTTGAGTGATTGAATATTTTACTTATGTAACTAACTAGTGGGATTAATTTAACATGTTTTTGTTTAGTTTGTTTTTTCGTGGATGCAGCTGTATCTTTGATAGTTTAGCATTAATTTTAGTTACTCTTCCCACCTATTATTTAAGATTAAGGTTGTAAATATATAATAGCTATGATTTATAAGTATCCCCTTTCTATTTTGTTACTGGAAGATTAAGTTATACACATAAGAAAAAGTAGGATCATTTTAGCTACGTCTTAAAGCATAAATACCTGCTTCAGTTGCCTCAGGGTTTAATCCGTCACACTCGCAATAGTCTATTCTACTAACGATGATGGTAAAATCGGGATTTTAATACCAGTCGGGTGTACTGAGGGTGGTTTTTTTCTAAATGGTTTTCCACTTCTCTCTACAAAATTCAGGTACACTTCCTATAGATTCAAACTTCCTCTTCACTAACCTATTAGAGTTTTACGAGTATAATCCGAACGGCTAGTAAGATGTGGTGCGAAAAAGAAGTATAAATCTATTGCCGAATGAAAGTAGTACAAATCATTATTTTCATCAAATTTTATTGAACACTTTCTCATAGGATAATCAAGCAAAAAGTTAGTTTTTAAAAAAAATTAGATTTCTCACGTAGCTGCTTCAATGAACACAGGGTCTAAAGAACTACCTTTCACTAGACTAGACTACTGATGACGGGGAGATCGTGGTTTGATAACGGTTGAGTGTACTGAGGGTAGTTTTTTCCCTAAATGGTTTCCCACTCTATCTCCACGCAAATGTGGGTACACTTGTTCTAAATCAGCCCTTCACATTCATAACCGATTAGCGTGTTTAGTAAATAAGTGTTTAGCCTGAATGAATAGGAAGACGCGATGCAACAAAAAAACAATCTCGCATTGTTGGGTACGTGTACTATACGTACAGCTCGTTTATTATGGCTTGCTGATGACAGGATGGTCAAGACTAAAATATCGGCTGGGTGTTTTTTTATTAAATGGATTATCACTGCCCACACCCACACAAAGAAATGCTGATATATTTCCTCTAAATTCTAAATCAATAGACCATTGGCGTAATTAAATTGCGGATAACTCGGTAGAGTGCATAGTAAGACTAGGTGCTATAAAGAAATCCAGTTATACAAGGTCAGGATCTAAATTGTGTATTCACTGTCTCAATTATATAAGCTGAAGGTTAGATTATATAAACCAGAAAAAACATTATACTATTTATTCTTATTTGAAACAATGCATTGGCTGGTTAAAATAATCTAAAAATTCCAAATTAATTTATTATTATTATTAGCACCGCGTCTTACTACCCATTCGGGTTATACGCACTTACGATAATGTGTAGTGGTAGGGTGATTGTGAGATGAAATGAAGTACCTACAGTTTAACGTGGAATCCGAACCACGGTGGAGGCCTGGCATTCCCACATTCACAAGATGTCTTGTCATAGGTGAAGGAAGGGTTTGACAATCAGATAAATCTGTGCCGGGACAGAGGATTGAACCCGGCCGCCAGCACAGAAGTCTGACACCTTACCCCTAGACCACCAGGTCACAAAAAAAAATTAATTTATTATAATCAAATAATTATTTATTAACTATATAACAAGATTTAATCACTTCTATAAATATATTATGTATAGTTTGAATAAATCCCAAATAGTATTTTATAAAACTTTTTTCCTTTCTCTCGACCCTTGGAGGCAAAATTATTGTGATCGTCAAACAAATCGAGCTCGAGATTTTGATAAATGTTGACGTTTCTTGACTCCCTGAAACACCCTAAATACGGTTCTAGATTCTCATTCGCGCTGCGTGCGTTCTGCCCGCCGTAATCTACGAGACTTGATTAACCTAACAGTGTATTGTAATGAGTATATCATTATGTAATCTCCTCCACTCCCAAGTAGCTTCATTCTCTTTTTTAACCAAATATCTTCCTAAGCACCTTGTTTTATTATGCCCTAACTTTTTTGCGTCATGTAACCTAAAAGACCACGTTTTACACCTATAGAGAACAAAAATAATAATAGCGGTCATTACCCGCCTCGGTGACGTAGTTGGCTAACGCGCTTGTCGTGTTTAGCTCGATTGCTGAGGACGGGGAGATCGAGGTTCGAATCTCTGTCGGGTGAACTGGGGTGGTTTTTCCTAAATGGTTTTCCATTCTCCCTCCACGCAAATGCGGTTCACTTCCTCTAATTCAACCTTCCCAATTCATAATCCATTAGAGTAATTAGTACTTATAGCGTAGTAAGACGCGGTGCTAAATATTATTATTATTAATAATATTACCGGTTATTCCCTATGGTTGCTAAACGTGGTCTTTTATCTTAAATGAGGCAAAAATTTAGGGTATAATAAAACGAGGTGCTTATGAAGATATTTAGTTTTAAAAAAATATGAAGTTACTGGGGAGTGGAGGAGGTTACATAATGATGAGTTAATGGTACTCATTACAAAACACTATTAGGTTAATCAAGTCTCGTAGATTACGGCGGGTAGGACATGATACACGAATGGGAGAATCTATAACCTTGTTCAGGCTATTGACTGGCAAACCCAATGGGAAGAGACCATTGCTAAGACCTAAATTCAGATGAGAGGATAACATTAGAATGAAGCTGAAAGAGATGGGGTGTAATTAGGTGTACTGGATAGAACTAGCTCAAGATAGGGATAGGGGGTGTATTTTTGTGAGTGCAGCAATAAACTTTCATGTTTCCAATGCCGTAAAGTAAGTTATTAAAAAGCTAATTTATTTCATATGAAAAAGGATGAGTTATGTTATATTTATTTCATTGAATATTTATCAATTTATTAATATCACTACAAAATTGTTTAAAACCTTTTTCTTGAGGGGCATGCCCGAAATTGCAATTTATTGAATTGAATATATAAATATCAGACTACTTAGGCTACTTGAGACACAAAGTGTTTGATTACCCAACGTAGCCCACCGTTTGTATACATTTTGGTCATTTCATTGTCATATTTTACAAATACAGTTTTTTTTACAGTGCCTCCATGTTTGTTTTGCTTAATTATTTAATAAAATCTGTGGTCAGTTGTTCAGTGATTTTAACCCCTTTATTACTAACTTTGTTGTAACCCAAACTTTTATTGGTCTAGGACTAAGCTGATTGATAATTTGGTGAATGGAGAATCAATAATTATATTAAGTGCAACCTGCCCTTAGAGCGAAGAAATGAACCTACACTCAAATATAAAATGCTTGTACTCCTAAGTATAAACTGGAATCGAACATGGGCTCCTGAGTTCACATTAACAAACATTGAGAAACAAAGATTGGCCACTTGACCTTCATTTCAGTTCATCTTTTTTATTATTATTTATCCAAGCCAACAAACAATCTCTTAGAGTAGAACGAATCAACTAAATAAAAATGAAAGGAAATCTTGAGCAACAAAAGAAAGAATACAAGACGTATATAAAAACATCAACGACATCGCAGAACAATGAGGAGAATGAATTAAGCGCTTTCTTGCTTTTAGCTTCATCCGAACAAAGTGGGGTAAGAAGAGGAATCTGGTCAAGGAGTTTGCACGAACAAGGACCTGTAGTGTGATTCTGGTAGGAAGGAAACTTTAGAAGATACAAACACATGAAGAAGGACCTGTAGTAAGATTCTGGTAGGAAGGAACCTTTAGAAGATACAAACACATGAAGAAGGACCTGTAGTAAGATTCTGGTAGGAAGGGACCTTTAGAAGATACAAACACATGAAGAAGTGACTACAGTAAGGATTTGGTAGGAAAGGAATTTTAGAACATACAAACACATGAAGAAGTGACTATAATAGGGTTCTGGTAAAAGTGAATTTTAGAAGGTACAGACAAATGAAGAAGCACTTATAGCAAGATTTTGGTAAGAAGGAACGTTTATAAAATATAAACCATGAAGAAGCACATATAGTAGGATTTTGGTATGAAGGAACTTTTAGAAATTTACAATCTTTTTCTGCGTTCGACATTTATATCATTTTATATGTTGAATGTCAACAAAATTCCCTCCTATCAAAATTGAACTGCACAAAGATCGTCTCTTGTGGCTAAGCTCACAAATAAGTTTGAATTAAGTTTACTTACTTTGAGGATATTATCGGAAAACCAAGATAATCTGATTAAAGAAACAGTTTATATTATTCATATTCCAACAGGTTTTGATGGATTGATTCAGAGAGTCAAATAATTACAAAATTGCTATAAAGATAATAAGCTTTGATAAAAAAGTTTGTATCCATACCCACAAAATTAGAACCTTTAAATCAAGACCACCTAATTATTTAATTATACGCATAGGTAAAAAAATATGTAAATATAAGCACTAGTGTTACTAGTGTTTTCAGTTACGGTTCACACGGTATGACACTTACTTAGAAGTGTATTCGTCGCTAAGGATAATAACTAATTAAGTTAACTCTATTTACGTGATAATTTTCAATGCGATTCTTTAATATTCGCATTAAAATGACTCGACACTTTAATGATTTAACTTTTCTACGCCAGAGAACTCTGCTGCCAACATTTACGATTGGTTAGACTCACGTTTAAATTTCAATCGTGAGTCTGAGAACAAATCAGCTAAGTGAACCAATATTGAGTACCGCTTCTGGTATACAACATGGAAGATGAGGCAACAGACGTGAAGGGTTGGAGGAGAGTTTGAAAACAAATCAACTCGAAAAGCAACAACTTATTAACTATTTAATTTATTTGAGCATAAACCAGGTTTTAAGACTGTAAAAATGGACACCTTAGCTCGCGGAGTCTTTGCTAGTAAGAGAAGATCAAAAGAGAGACTTTGCAAGGACGCTGGAATGTACATTCTATCTCTCTCTTCCGACAAGAATGCTCTGCTCTAGAAAGTTAGATAAACGGTGGATGAAGGTGGATAAAGGTGGATCAAACTACAGTCTAGCTTACATTGTTGTTTGCTTCAAAACTCGGCAAACTTGAACTGGTCTAGAGAGTGAGAAATAAATTGGGCTTTAGCTTTGATGACACAGTGTTATTATTAGCACCGCGTCTTACTACCCGTTCGGGTTGTACGCACTTACGCTAATGTGTAATGGTAGGGTGATTGTAAGATGAAATGGAGGACCTACAGTTTAACGTGGAATCCGAACCACGGTGGAAGCCTGGCATTCCCACATTCATAAGTTGTGATTAATACACGTCTTGTCAGAGGTAAAGGAAGGGTTTGATAATCAGATAAATCTGTGCCGGGATCAAGGATTGAACCCTGGAGCCCAGCACAGAAGTCCGACACCTTACCCTTAGACCACCAGGTCACTGATGACACAGTAATATATAGGCCTATTATACTACGTCGTGAGCTTGTAAGCTATTACTTCGAGTTGAGATGATTTTTACGCTAAAAATGTAGGTCTAAAGGCAGGTTCACACAAAACGCTAAGATAAGCTATGCTATTCTGTGCGTTTGGTTTCACACTCATAACTAAGCTAAGCCACGTTTCCTCTTTTCCCTCCTGAATTCACCGTGGTTTATTTCTGGTCTGCTTCAGTCAAGATAAGCCATGGAATTTTCCAAAATGTCTTGTTTGAGCTCATATTACAGTAATGAGTAAGAGTATCTGCTGCTATTAGCATCTGTTTTAGAAGAACCAGGAATGTAGGAGGTGGAGGTTTGACTTTTTACCTTCTCGCTATCTTACAGGTAGAGAAAGTATTGTGATCTTCAAAAAAATTGAACTTAAGATTTTGATGAATGTCGACGTTTCTTAACCCCCGAATCCTAAACGTTGTTTGGATTTCCGCCTGTCTGTCTGTCTGTACCTCCAACTAGAGCCTAAACTATTTTACCGATAGGGCTAAAACTTGGTATCTAGGGTTTTTATAGGGTTTCCCCGAGGGGTTTTTGGAATTGGATATCCAACCCTAAAATTAAGGGTAGTTTACTGAAGGGTTAAAAGAAAAAAAAGTCGATTTCCTCAAAATCGGCTCTAACGAATTTGATTAAATTTAATTTATAAGCATTTATAAATATTCTAAAAAAATGAATACTCTCAATATTTCGGCAAAATAACTTTAAGGGTTCCGGTCTGTTGCGTAAATTATCATTTTGTATATCTCCGAAACTATTTGAGAAATGAAATTACTTATCGTTACAATATGTAGATCTATTTATAATACAAATATTTTAATCGAAGCATATTTTTATAAAACCAATAACTATCAAGCTATACGTGAATATATATATTTTCTAACTTTTCGAACACTAAAAATAAAGTATTGCGACCGTAAAAAAACCTAACATTAAATTTTGATGGATGTCGACGTCTCATGACCCACCGAACTCTAAAAAGTGGTATTTGCAATTACGTCTGTCTGTATGTCTGTTTAAACTAAAATTAAGAGTAGTTTAAGAAAGGGCGAAAAGAGAAAAAATAGATTTTCTCAAAATCGGCTCTAACGATTTTGATTAAAATTCGTACTAGTCGTTGATTAAGATTATAAATAAACTGACTATTTTCATTTTCCCGTGAAAATGACTTTTTGGGTACTTGACAGAAACTTAAATTTACGTATCTCCGCAATTATTTGAGTTACTAAATAAATATCATTGCAAAATTGTAGTACTATTGAAAATAAAAACTTTTGTATGCAAATATTTTTATAAAAGCAACAGTTTCTTAGATATTAGCAAATATATTAATACAATTTTGTGAGCTTTAGTTGTAAAGATATACTACTTGAATTTTAACGCAATAATTCTCCAATGCCATAGAGTAATTAAATATAAGTCTTTCAAAAAGCTTATGTTATTTTTCCTTTTAACCTCTTAGGAAAAATGATTGTACAACAATGATCTATCTCCTTCATTTTATACTCAATAGTCAATATTTACATTTTTTATTTTTCAAAATTTATAAATGAGGAATTAGCAATGCGATGACATGAAGATGTGCAACACCTAATAAAATTTCGAAAATTTAGCAGGAAGTCGAAATTTTAATACGAAATGTTGACCCTTTGGGACCCAACATTGATCTTTTTTATCGGTCCAAACTTTTAATTGAGGACATTAATTTTTTTTAAATAAAATTGTAAAATTTAAAGCCGCGACACAAAAAATGTTTTACATAAGAATAGTGCATTTTATTCTTGGATTTGCTAGTGTATATTATTTTGTTTCACATATATTACGAGTTTTGAGTAAATATTTCCATTTTTAAACAATAGAGCGAGAAAGTCCTAGTGGTATAGGCAAAAATCATCATTAATTTGGTACATCAAAATACTTTAAGCGTTTAAAATTAAATATAATCACGCTAAGCTTTTTTAGCTAAGCTAAACTTTAAAAGTAGATATCAGATGTTTAAGAGAAAATTCACTAGAAATGTATGTGCATCAAGTTACAAATCCTATAGCAGAAGGAGGTTCAAAAATAAAGGCAACCTGCTATTATTTAAGACAACTCTTAACGAATTTAAAACAAGCCAACAACCTCCTCAAACGAGAATAACATATTTGAATGTAAGCTGAAGAAAGCAGCATCAGTTTGAAATATTTTGAAACATCGTAAGCACTGTAATGAGCTAACTTTGAAACGCTATTAGTTTTTTGTGTTTTTCTGGAGCAGGGATCTTCTGAAAATACTAAAAAAAAAAAAAATTTATATTTTAAACGTTCCATCATAAGCTCTATATCAAACATTTTCACGACTAAAATATTTTCACTATATGAGAAGATGAGGTGGACAGACATGTTGACAAATTAAGTCCTAAGAAGAATGGGTGAGAATAGAACCATTTTGGATGTTATTCTTTTGTACAAAGCAAAATGGATTGAACAAATCCGTAGGAGGATCTGTATTTTTCACGATGTCATAGAAGGAAAGGTTAAGGTAAAGAGGAACTTAGAAAGAAATAGGCACATTGGCGGTCTAAGTTCACTGACAAACGGAATGGATGAACCTCTAGTAAGACAGAACACCTAATAAATAATAATAATATGAGGAAGAAAGATATTTCACAAACTATGTGCAGTATTTCATATGCTTAACTACATAAATTAAATTAAATATAATGATCTTTCATGAAAGTTAAAGAATTACTAAAAAGTTATGATACATACAATCGCCTTGCAAATTCACTGTTTCAATTTTATAATAAACTTCAATTTACACACTTTAAAAAGTGAAAAGAAATGTATTTTAGGTGGATGAATAAGAAGCTGTTTTTTCGTAACTTTTAAACTTTCAGAAAAGGCCAAAATTACCCATTTACGTACTATAGCATAGTTTCAATAAAAAGTTTGTTTCATTTTACTTTTATAAAAAAAAAGTCCAATAGAATCCAATCTCTTCGATTCAACCTGAAAAGCGTAAAAGTAAAAAAATAAGAAAGTAATATCAGCATAGTAGCAAATTTTATGAACTCAAAAAACAAAAGGTAAAAATAAAATAAGCTGTCAAAAAAAACACAACGCTTTTAGAGTATTGGTACGAGGCTGTTCTCTAATTTGAAACAAAGTTAGCTTTAAGGAGAATTAGGTATAAAAATACGCGTGTGTAGGAGGATTTCTTCGTAGGGTACAATCTATTACGATCCTCGTCCTTTTGTAAAAAACATTGAAGACTCTAGTTCCATTATCTTAACAAGAATACGTTGCTTTGGATTCTCGAGATTTCTCTTATTGTATTAGTGCACGATACAAATCTAGAGAACTATGTGCGATTAAAGTCTTAAGAGATTACTCTTCTTAAGTTTTGTTCACTTTTGTTGTTATTTGAAAACCATTTGTATTTTATCGATCAACAAACTTTTGTTCTAAAATAAACATTGTCAGAGACATACTAAATTTTTATATACAATTAAAACAACTTTAACGCATTTACTGAAGTTTATTGAGAGTTAACTAATAAATCATTAAAACCTCTAACCCGCCTCGGTGGCGTAGTAGGCTAACGCGCTTGTCGTGTTGAGCTCGACTGCTGAGGACGGGGAGATCGAGGTTCGAATCTCGGTCGGGTGAACTGGGGGTGGTTTTGCCTAAATGGTTTTCCACTCTCCCTCCACGCAAATGCAGGTTCACTTCTCTAATTCAACCATCTCAATTCCTAATCCATTAGCGTAATTAGTACATAAAGCGTATAACCCGAACGGGTAGTAAGAAGCGGTGCTAAAAAAAAATTAAAACCTCAATAAATGTGATAATTTTAAATATCCTTGAAATTTTATGAAAATGTACCTATCGATATTTTTATTTTAGAATTTTTCTTATATCAGGAGAAAGCAAATTGCTTCCTAACAACAACAAAAAGTTAAATAAATAGCTTATAGCACCCTTGTGACCCCTTAGAAAGTATGCCCATTAAAGTGGTGTATATGACTAGAAACTTCACGTTATTTAACAGTTCAGCTCATCCCATAGATAACACCCACGGTCCTATTTTAATGGGAAATACCTTTTAGAAAATAAGCTTTTATTTTGTGATCAAAATTGACCAAAGAAATAACTATTTTATTAATCTTAGTTTACATGTATTGATTATAAATATCAATAGTGAGAGCTTCAGATCAGAATATTTTATGTATGGATAAGTGAAAGTAGATCCAGTAGTTTTTCTAGGTGTCAGATGTGAGAATATGAAAATTGGATTATAACTTGTAGTAGCTTATGTCAACCTAGACGTCGTCGCATCGTGGCGCAGTTTTCTGTAGTTTATTTTAAAGAGCTGTAACAGTGAAACCGTTTTACACTTCCATGTTTAAAAAAAATAAAAAAATAATCGTTAATCTAAAAATACCAAAAAATTAAACTTATTCCAATTTCTGTTTTCAAGTGAAGAATGTAGAAAAAATAAGCCCACTTTGATATTATTTCTGATCAGAGCCTAATCTTGAAATTAATAACCCAGTCAATCGGGCGTATTTCCAAATATGGTTCACGCCAAAATGGATGTGAAAGATACCAATATGTTCTCTTAGGGATTAAAAACCTTACAATTTAAATTGTCTAATTATAAATAATAGTTCCTCTTATATTTTCCTTCTAGACCCTTTGCCTGTTCCATTCTAAGGACTCTAAAGGCTGTCCTTCAATCTTAGCCTCCATCTTCCAGGTCTTCTTCTCCCTGGAGGTCTTTTATCTCTTGTTATTTTGAACAATTCTTTCTTCCTACATCCTGTCAATATGTTGGTTCCGTTCTCTCCTACGTGAAGCTATCCATTCAGTGATGGGGTTGATTTGACAAGATTCACTTATGTTCACATTTATTTCTCTGTCTAGTCGAGATTTATTAGTGATTTCTCTCAACACTTGCATTTATGTGACTCCATCTATTGTTGGGGTACGTTTAGTTTCACTTTAAAGGTAAAAACTATGTAATTTCTTTTTACAATATTTCACGTAAAATGAAGCCATTTTTAGATCATAGTAAACGCTTAAGTTTAGTACATTCTTGGCGATAATCGACAGAAACAAGTATCCAGTGACTCAGAAATATCGCCTACGCATACCTCAACTTGTATCCCGGGGACCTGGCGGTCTAGGGGTAAGGTGTCGGACTTCTGTGTTGAGGCTCCGGGGTTCAATTCTCGGTCCCGGCACAGATTTATCTGATTACCAAACCCTTCCTTCACCTCTGACAAGACATCTTGTGAATGTGGGGAATGCCAGGCCTCCACCGTGGTTCAGATTCCACGTTAAACTATAGGTCCTCCATTTCATCTCACTATCACCCTACCATTACACACTAGCGTAAGTGCGTATAACCCGAATGGGTAGTAAGACGCGGTGCTAGTAATGATAATAGTAATATAAATAATAACTTGTATCCGGACACAAGTCTCTACCGATGTTGTCCGTCCACACAGAGCAACCAACCGCATCTCATAAGTCCTCTCTCCGCGATGGATACGAGCATCGTTGCTGCCGCTTTTAAAATAATTAAATATCACCAAAAGAGAAAAAAACTTTAGAGGGAAAATGAGTTTTTAAAACAGGGAGAGTGCGGGATAATTATGATATTTGTTTTGTGCCTAAAAGTGTAGGCCATGTAAGACGTGGCTAAATGTGGTAGACGAATGTGTGAAAAAGAGAAACATTTAGGTGGAATAGAAGGGGACGCCAGTAAAAGCAAGTGTTTTTGCAGTTGTTAGGGCAAAATCATTTTTGTTCAAAATAAATAAAATATTGTTTAAGTACATACAAAGAAACAGTTCTTTAATAGGTCTATCTGACAAGGGTGTTCTGGAATTTAATGACAACTTTTTTCTTCATTTAAAATTATTATTATTACTAGCACCACGTCTTACTAACCGTTCGGGTTGTACGCACTTACGCTAATGTGTAATGGTAGGTGATTGTGAGATGAAATGAAGGCCTACAGTTTAACGTAGAATCCGAACCACGGTGGAGGCCTGGCATTCCCCACATTCTTAATTTAAAATTTTTGTTAGATAATGCCACCATGCTCACGATACATATTCAGGAACTGTTGATATCATCTGAAGAAACTTAAACTCTATGTTTGTACTTGAGCAATATTTTATTTATTTTGGCTAAAAAAGTGTTTTGCCTTAAATAAAATAGATAAAACACTGGCCTCTCCTTTCAACCCACCTTAAGAGTTTTAAGATAAAAAAAACATGACTGTGTGTGTATGTATGTATGTATGTATGTATTATGTATGTATGTATGTATGTATGTAGTTGTATGTATGTATGTATGTATGTATTATTATTATTTATTTATTGTGTCAATATATGTTTAATGACGGGAGTGCATTTAAAAATTTCGAAAGGATGTCGAAATTTAATTTTGAATAGTTACTTTGTTTGGTAGCATCAAATGTTACAAAGCAAGATACCAACTTTCAAGCCTCAGTTTCTCCTTCAGTCACCCGCCGATGTTCGCGTATAGGTACACACCGAGCAATGTCTCCAATTGGAGGTGAGAGACTCGAGACACCAGCAACTTTCTTAGATACCCGCTTCGGTGGCCGCGTGGTCTAACGCGCGACTCTCACAGTAGCTTAACTGCAGATGGATGGAGAGATCGAGGCTCGAATCTCGGGCGGGTCTACTAGTTTTTTTCCCAAAATGGTTTTACACTCTCCTTCCAAGCAAATTCGGGTACACTGTCTCTAAATATAACTCCATAATCACTAAAACTATTAGTGTAATTACTAAATAAGAGTATAAACCGAAAGGATAGTAAGGCGTGGTGCAAAAAAAAACTTTTCTTTTATATTTTACCGCCGGATACCCTGGCGATGTTCTCGCATATCCAGACACAAGGGAAATATCTAGAGATTATCGACCAGTGTGTGCTAGCCGTTAGAAACACACACAAAATATATGTGTGTTGTGTGTGTGTGTGTGTGCCTTCATTAAACAAATAGTTGTTTTTTTAACAGGAACGTAGCAGAAAGTTCTAAGTTAATTGAACATTGTTTCAGTGGTTTTAAATCTTCATAACTGCCGGTCCTAAATGAAAGTGTCTCGGATTGATTTTGTCTTGATGAAGATAGCGCACTGTGCTAGGGAGGTTCTCACTTTAAATGATGTCTGACATCAATAAATCAGTGTAGTTTAGACACTCAAATCCGAGTAGGGTATTGATCGATAGCTTGACATTTCGTGTAAACGCCGCCACTTTTAGTCCATACACACAACAGTAAAGATGCACTGGTTGCCTAATTTGCCCCAGCCCCTGAAATCATGTTATTTATTTATTTAGCATCGCGTCTTACTACCCGTTCGGGTTATACGCTTAAGTACTAATTAGGCTAATGGGTTAAGAATTGGGAAGGTTGAATTTAAAGGAAGTGAACCCGCATTTGTGTGGTGGGAGAGTGTAAAACCATTTAGGACACCGCCCCCCCTCAGTTCACTCGACCGAGATTCGAACCTCGAGCTCCCCGTCCTCGACAGTCTAGCTCAACATGACTAGCGCGTTAGCTAACTACGCCACCGAGGCGTGTAACAAGCATGTTATTTATTTAAAACATTAGTTGAGAGTGACGAATGTCAACCTATTTATAAATTATTGTTGATAATAGAGTTTTATTAAGAAAACAATTATTTCCGTTTAAGTTGACATTAGTTTCAGCCATTGTTTAAAACAATAAAGAACCTTCTGCTAGCTGTCACATATCACCTTTCCTATAGTAGATTGGGTGTAGTTTCTTTATTAAAATCGTCTTAAATAAAGGGTGTGAATTGTATTGTAATGTAATGTTAACTAAATTAACCTATAGCAATTCTATTCTAATTAGCATTCTATAACAAAATGACTCAAAGCACTAATGGTTTCAGGGATATATTAAGGTTTAAATCAATGCACTTGTGTCATAAATAACAGCTATCAAGTAATGAATCCGTCTATAATGTTGGCAATAGATCAAGTGTTCTAAAACGTTATCTGAGTCCCGTAACCCTTTCGAGGCCATAGCCAGCCAACTTACCAGCGCTTAGAAAAAAACAAAAAAAAAAAAAACTGGCTATCTTGTAAAGTATTAAAAAAAAAGATCGTTCTAAATTTTATAAATGTGGGCTAAGCTAAATAAATGCGTGACTTAGGGGGGTTAAAGATAAGTGTCCATAACATCACGTACAATTTGCGATACATTTTTTTTATTAAACTTTTATTATTTTCAATTTTATGGTTAATAAGACGTCTTTTTTTTAGCACTGCATCTTATTACCTGATCAGGTTATACGCTTATGTACTAATTACGCTAATGAGTTAGGGATGAGTAGGGTTGGGTTTAGTGGAAGTGTACCCCTTTTGAAGTGGAGGTAGAGGGAGAAACGTTTTTGGAAAAACCTCCATCAGTACATCCGACCGGGATTTAGAACATCGAAGACGTCTTATTGGAACGTCGCGTAACCTCGTGTATTATTCGCGTACTCCTGGGGTATACGTACCACACTTTGAGGATACTGGATTAGAGAAACAGCGTCCAAATCTCAGCAAGTACACAGTCTGGTCTTCTTAGCTGCTACCACCACCACCACCACCACACCACTACTACTAGTCCTACTGCAACTAACCAGCTAGCAAGGGCAATTACAGAGCTCCCAAAACAACGTCGAGCCCTTGGATCTTGGTGAAGTTTCCTCTCCTCACTCATAACAAGGTTTACGATAGATCCGAGAGGGAGAGAAAATGTCCCTGAGAAGCTAAGGTCATAAAACCAACCCTTAAACAGTTTAACCCAATTGTATCCTTCACAGTGAACGATAGCAGTATTTATTGTAGGATTTAGGATTTAGAGTCAAATACTCTATTATTGAACTACTAGACGACTCACGGTGAGCCGATGGAAATATACTCGATTTGAAGGTGAGGGGGGGGGGAGGGGGTCATATCTACTTTAAAATGGGCTTGGCCACGCCAAATATGAAGAGAACCTTGGTCCCTCAGAAAGACATTTAGCAACAATATCTCGACAACAACCATCCAACTATTGATAAAATAATTCTAACCGAAAAATTACTTATTGCATTCAACAATATTGGTAAATGGGTTTTATTTATTTAAATTACCCAATAAATATGGTGGTTCCAGCCTAAATTTTAGCCGATCACATAAAACAACTATACCTGAGTCATGTGTGACCTATAACACTTTAGCTTGCCTAAAGAGTTATCCAGCAGAATTAATAATAATAATAATAATAGTAGCACAGCGTCCTACTATCCATTCGGGCTATACGCTTTAAGTATTAATTACGCTAATGGATTAGGAATTGAGAAGGTTGAATTCGAGGAAATGAACCCACATTTGCGTGGAGGAAGAGTGGAAAATCATTTAGGAAAAACCACCCCCAGTTCACCCGACCGAGATTCGAACCTCAATCTCCCCGTCCTCAACAGTCGAGCCGACACGTCTAGCGCGTTAGCGAACTACGCCACCGACACGGGTCAGAATTAATAGAAACTCTTTAAAATTATGAGCAAGCCTTCTTAAATGGTGATTATCAAAGCCTGTTCTCACTATCCAATCTATAAATAATGGCCGGTCAAACAAGGAAAGGTTCAGTTTTATATTCAAATTATGATAAAAATAATATATGTATACACAATCTCAAGTGAGAAGGCAGAAGAATGTTTTTAAAGTTAAGTTATGGAAGGGAGAGAGCCTACAGCGGGAATGCATGATGGGTTGGTAGTGAAGTGCTATGAATTTTGGGGTGAAGGCACAGAGAAATGGGCGAGGGCACAGATAAGTGGGCGAGGTCACAGATAAGTGGGCGAGGGCACAGAGAAGTGGGCGAGGGCACAGAGAAGTGGGCGAAGGCACAGAGAATGGGCGAGAGCACAGAGAAATGGGCGAGGGCACAGATAAATGGGCGAGGGAACAGATAAATGGGCGAGGACACAGAGAAGTGGGCAAGGGCACAGAGAAGTGGGCGAGGGCACAGAGAAGTGGGCAAGGGCACAGAGAAGTGGGCGAGGGCACAAAGAAGTGGGCTAGGGCACAGAGAAGTGGGCGAGGGCACAGAGAAGTGGGCGAGGGCACAGAGAAGTGGGTGAGGGCACAGAGAAGTGGGCGAGGGCACAAAGAAGTGGGTGAGGGCACAGAGAATGGGCGAGGGCACAGAGAAGTGGGTGAGGGCACAGAGAAGTGGGCGAGGGCACAGAGAAGTGGGTGAGGGCACAGAGAATGGGCGAGGGCAAGTAACATTCGGTTCGGTGGTGAGAAAGTAAACGGTAAAACTGTCCCTCGCCTTTAGCTCAACAGCAGCAGCATCATCTTAAAATTATATTCTAGCTCTTTAAACACTGCATAAGTATTTATTATATACAACCATATGGTTTTAAAATGGTAACATCATCCTCACAATATAATTTACCAAATAAACTTGTAATTTGGTACTTTTTTTTAACTTGTCACACTTCAAAGGCTGGTTTACCTGCGTGGTTTAACGCAATACTTTTGCAGTAGACTAGACTGCCAACGACGGGAGTTCGAGGTTCGAAATATAGATCGGGTGTACTGAGTTTTTTTTTTTTTACAAAATCGTTTTCTAATTTCCTTCCAGGAAATTGTAGGTATACTTCCTATAGATACAAACTTCTTCGTCTCAAAAACTATTAGCATAATTAATAAATAAGTGAATAACCCTAACGGGTAATAAGACGTGGTGCTAAAAAAAAAACAACTGGTAGACACGAATAAATTCAGAAAAAAATCGGGAAAAAATAGCAAAAACCGTGAGAAATCCACAATACACAGTGAGATTTACCTCAATTTAGGTTGTTCATAGACAGTCGATAGAAAAGTCAAACAAGCCCTCATGAAAAAAATTAAACCCTTATCTCCATTTTACACAGAGATGTACTAGCACATTGTTGCACCAAACCTGAATACCTTACAATGCTATCAAAACGTTCAAAGTTCACCACTTAGTACATTTCTTACATTACGCCACCAACTTCCTCCCTTGCGCTAAGGAATCAGTAATTACATATAAACACAGGCTATTCTCAGATATGCCCAAGTTCCTACAGATGCAAATACGTCCCCAAACGTTTCCAACCTTCATACCTCTTTACTTCCTGGTAGCTAGCTTCCCGAAACATTAATCTACATAGCGTTTAATGTTGTATGTACATACTAAATACTCGGCTTTTTTTTAACACCTATTGACTTCTAAAACTTAGAACAATTTATCATTTGTAAATAGATAAATATATGAAATCTTAACAGTACTAAGAAACGGTACCTTTAACTTAAATTGTTATCGAAATAATTCAGTCAGCATGCAACAAATAATACATTTCAAGAACAAGCTCAAGCTATAAATATAAAGAGGGTATTTGACATGTATTTCTCATTTACAAAATTACATCACATTTGATATGACCTTTCCGGACAGAGCCACTCTAAGAAATGTAATTGGTGAGGGAGGTTTAGGAGGGGGGGGGGGGGCTTCCATCTGCGGTGGCTCTGGAAGAAATTCCCAATAAGAAACGTAAACATATTTTTCTTAACATTTAATTCCTCGTTAAGTAATTTAAACTTTATTTTAACATGATAGGTGCTGTGAATGTTATAAGTCTCCATATTAACTTCTTATAGCAACAACACCTGGACTCAAAACCAAAACCTGTGCTTTCTCAATCTGGCCTCGGAGCCAAACCTCTAAAATAAAATGGCAACATTAATTTTATGAGACATAGCCCATTGTTATCCCGATATCATTTACTAATGGACCGGTACATATTCTAGGATAGAAGATAGCGCTTCATGTAACAGCAATCCAAGTGTTGTGACGCGGGAGCGAGTGATTTGTGTGTTGAGTTTCCATCGGATCATTAATATTCGGTGGAGCGTGAGAGATTGATGTCTCAAACCACTGATGTATCGCTGTGGGGGTCATGTGTGTGAGGTTATTCACGAGAGAGAATTATGAAATAAATTTAGAACATGCGCCGGGCAAAGAGTTAAAATTCCACATATATTATTAGGTCTTCCTAAAATATGTTTTTCCATTTCTCATGCCTACGTTTTGAAAAGATAAATGTTACAAATCTTCGTGTAGTTTTTTTTAATTTTAAATGCCTCTGATGCATTATATTTCAAATATCACGTTTTTTCCCCCTCTATGTAGTATTAGTGCTTATGTGTTGGTTCATAGCTACTTAATATATCTAATTTATAACATCAGAATGAGGATATTAAAGCTCAAGGAAAGAATCAGCGTTGACCTGAAGATCGAATGTAAAATTAACACCCTACCGGGATTTGAGTGCTGGCCTCCCAAGTCATAGTCAAGCACACTAGCACTGGGATGAATACCAGTTTAAGGGGCAGGGGGGGGGGGACCTGTTGTAACGCATTCTAACAATTATTTTTAATTATATATTTTTTCACTCATAGTCAGCATTTAAATTTAAAAGTAGGCTGCTTTTTAACTATAACGTTTAACTCCATAGTTATTAATACCTTAATCAATGGAAATGTTTCTCAAACTGTGGTCCATGGTGCTGGTGTAACAGGTGGGCCACACGTTGGACCACAGGAAAATTAAAGGTATGACATAATCGTATTTGCTTTCTCAAATAGTCTATTATAGTTTGAGACCAAGTTTTCAAAAATAGGTAATCAGTAATTTACCCTCAAATGATCTTTATTATATCATCATTTAAGACTTCCCAGATATACATTTTAAACATCACTGTTATGTCATTTTTTTTAACTACACAACTTTGAATGATTCTCTATTTTAGGGCTTCAATCAAATCAAAACAACACCTCGAGGATATAAAAAAATGTGTTTTGTCCAAGGGGTAAAATTATAAGTAAAGATTCATCCTAATTTTGAGGTCAAAATTTTTTATAATTACAATATGTTTCTCTTTATTCTAATAAAGAGAAACATATTGTAAAGTAAAAGGTTAATTAAATCAAAAGAGTAAAATATTGTATTTTATTGTATTGTTAAGTAAAGTTTAGCTTATCACGTCGGATAAGGCTCTTCCTATGAAAATTGGACTGTAATATGTGTATATAAAACAAAGTTATATAAATATGTTGTCTTTACTGCTTGATAAACACTTTTATTTAAAAAAGTCTGCTACTACAAGTGAAAGGTGGAAGTATATTAAGGTGGGTGATCCGCGTGTGCATCGTGCGATTATCAAGTGGTCCAATATTGGGAAATTTTGAGAAATACTGATAAGGGTAAGTAGGCCTAAGGTTTTTTAGCGGAAGAGTGCCTTCGTTATCAAGTAGAAAGGATGGATAATTAACAGGGGGAGAATAAACTCAATGCACTCAGCTGAGATTCGAACCTCAATCTACCTGTCACCAGAAATTCAATCTATTGTGAGCCTGATGTGTTTGGATAGTATTTAGCAGATAATTTTTTTACCCAATATAATATTATAATCCATACAAGCTTTATTTATATTCTTACATTATTAGTAATTATTATTATTAGCACCGCGTCTTACTACCCGTTCGGGTTATACGCACTTACGCTAATGTGTAATGGTAGGGTGATTGTGAGATGAAATGAAGAACCTACAGTTTAACGTGGAATTCGAACCACGGTGGAGGCGGGCATTCCCCACATTCACAAGATGTCTTGTCAGAGGTGAAGGAAGGGTTTGGTAATCAGATAAGTCTGTGCCGGGACCGAGGATTGAACCCCGGCCGCCAGCACAGAAGTCTGACACCTTACCCCTAGACCACCAGGTCACATTTTTATTAGTAATGTTTATAAAAAAAACACCGAATCGTCTCTTTTCTTTAATTATTTCATATTGTTTAGCCAACCCTCCTCTATTTTTAAAATAATAAACTTTTTTTTAGCCAATCATCATCTCAGAATTTTAGTTCTAGTTAGTACTTTTTCCACCTCTGTTTTTTAAAGTTAAAATAATTTTTTTTATGTCAACTTTACTTGAATCATCACTGTCCACGGACTATGTTGAAAATAACAACTGATTCAACATGTGTCCGCTATGGTTCGTTTGCATGTAGAATCTCGTAATCGTATTCAAACAGAAAATAGTAATGAAATTTCACTGCGCCTTTTTTTTTTCTTTCGAGAAGAATGCTTCAAATGAAAGTGTAACAAGACGCAAAAAATTAAATTCCAATCCAAAATTGAACAATTGAACAAATAATCTAATTCACGGTTTTATAAATGTAAAATACTAAAATAAAAGTATTCTCATTTTATTGTGTTTAAATCACTCGTTTTACGTTAACGAGTGAATACGTTTTTCAAGACTTTGTTTCTTTTACCACCATGTCTTATTCAAGAAAATGTTGAGGTCATCATGTGAAGAAAATTAAACTTTATATTTGTACTGAGTAATATTTGATTTCTTTTGACAAAAAAAACTTTTTGATATAAAAACTGAAAAAAAAAAACCCTGCCCTTAACTCACGTCCCCTACATTCACAACTTAAGTAGTTAAGTTTGTACCATCTTTGTGTGTCCCATGTCTAACGACCCCTTTTAGAAACTTCCCAATTTAATTATACTAATGAGGTATGTATTAGAGAGTCTGAATTTCTATAGGATGTTTTTTTCTCGCATTTACTTGGAGGGAGAGTGAGGAAAAACTACTCTAAGTAATGGTCGCTGACTGGTTGAAATTCAAAATCTACCCTTCCCATCCCTAAAGTCTAGACTACATTTACGCCACACATAACCACTGATAGGGATTTGTTAAAATATTTCATTTAATCAAATATAACAATGTAACGTATCCTTGAAAGACGTGATGATAAAAAAAAACATATCCTTGAGCCATTGTTGCACGGGCTATACTTATCCCATATGCATGCCAGATCTGCTCGTCAGAATTGCGGAGGTTCTTTGAAATACATCTGCCAGACTGTCTGTCTGTCTATATGAAACGTCTGTACGCCATTTTTAAACATCTCTACAACCCATGAAACCTTTTCATCGTGCAAATAAAATTTGAGATAGCAGGCAGCCAACTCGCACGGACCAAAGCACGGATTTTTACTACCAAGAGTTCGTCTTATAAGTCCAAGAAATAAAGTTATTTCAAAACAACCCCTGAATAAGTTCACAATTTTACATTTTACATCTCAAACTTTCTAGGAGATAGTTGGAAACAAGGGTAAATTAGAGGAGTAGTGTTTATAATTTTTTTTTTTTTACAATTTCTACTCAAACTTTACCAACTACTCTAAGTCGAAGTAGCTCTATTAAAGATGTAATTAAATTCGTTCCTGGAAAATAAACACCATTAGTGACGCGGTGTAAGTAATCAGACTCGCATGTGATATAGCAGTGATTTTCCCACAGTCTATACAAACTAATGCAGTTGTACTTATTATAAAATATCCTTCTACATCATGGAGTAAGCCGTTAATAATCAAGCTATTAAACGTACTAGATATGATCTACAATTTAAAAAATCCCTATGATTTTTTTTGTTAATTTCTATAATTTTGTAATGAACGTAAACGTAAATTTTCAAAATTCCCTGCATAAAAATTTTATTAAAATAAATTTTCTCTCTTTTGCCATTTTTTCTCTCTATTCAAATGAAATTTTTAATTCTGGTGACGTACAGTCTATTCTAATGTAAACTAGATTTATTCAAACTTTAGCACTTTTAGGGAGATAAAAACAAATGTGTTTATAGTTTCACGTTTGCCAAAAGGTGACAATTTTCAGGTCAGTTTTTAATTGCAATATTTTTTTCAGAACTTTTTGTTTTTATTTTAGTAACTATTCAATGTCATTGAATCAAGATGGAAGGAGATATATTCGTAATGGATTTGATTATAATATAAAGTATTAAAATATGTGGTTTACAGCAGACCAGGAATCCCGGTAATTACTGACAATTTTCTTTCAAATACTAATTGCTATAGTCATTACCTAAATGTGAGAAGATGACTGGAATAGCTGTTAGCACTTTATTGTAAATCATTTAATTATATTACCCACTTTGTTAGCCGCACGGTCTAACGCGCTACTCTCGTAGTAGATTAGATTACCGATGACAGAGGGATCGAGGTTCGAATCTCGTTAGGGTGTACTGAGGGTTGTTTTTATAAAATGTTTTTCCACTCTCCCTCCACGTAAATGTAGGTACACTTCCAATAAACATGACCTACGTAAAATCATTAGAGTAATTAGTACATAAGCGTATAACCCGAATGTGGCGCTAATAATAGTTAATAATGCAATGTTTCTGGTGTTAAAGTTCTTAGGATAAATTCAATTAAAATGTAAACTTAAGCTTAAGCTTTTGATATCTCGATTTCATTCATTCCATTTTAATATTTGAAAGATATTCCTAAATAAGGTCAGGGAAAACTTTCCTTATAATATCTTTGGTCGGTTTGGATAGTTACGTATCTGTCCGGACTAACCTATTTTTTTAGCACCGCATCTTTCTACCCGTTCAGGTTATACGCCTATGTACTAACTACTCTAATGGGTTAGAGATAAGAAAGGTTGAATCTAGAGGAAGGAAATATACCCACCTTTGCATGGAGAAAAAGAGAGTGGGAAATCATTTTGGATAAACCACCCTTCAGTACACCCGACCGGTATCAACCCACGATATACCCGTCATCGGCAGTCTAGTATATTGCGTGAGTAGCGTCTTAGACCATGCGGCCACCGAAGTGGGTTATCCATAGATTATATTTATCAATTATTTAGCGTTCATATTAATTTAATTAATCAATACGGATTTCTCTTTTATAAAATGGGGATGTTACAACATGTATTTTATGCATATACTATTGATTTAATGTACAGTTACTATTCAAATAACAACCCAAAACCATTAAATCAGCCACAAAATGAATTCAAACAAACTGCAGTAGTGTAAAAGCTGTTTGTTTTAGGGGAGCTCCATTAGATGACTCCTACACGCGCTGACTGAATTGTCTCGTATTTGTAAACAGCTCAGTCCCTATTTGACATCAAAACATGAGATGAATGCAGTGGGGGGGGGGGGGGGGGAGAGAAGGGGACACAATGGATGTAGAACATGACAGTTCATGGTCCACACGATCACCAAACTATCCATTTTATCGCAGAGTGGGGGTCTACTGTTTAATTATCAGTGGCGGCTTGTGGCATTCTGAACTGGGGTGGGGGGAGGGGGATGATAATTGCTTAGGTATAGAGGAGGGTTGAGGTTCAATGTTTAGCCTTTTAAATATTAATAATAATAATATTAGCACCACGTCTTACTACCCTTCGGGTTATACGCTTTAAGTACTAATTACACTATTAATTAGGAATAGGGAAGGTTGAATTAGAGGAAGTGAACCCGATTTGCGTGGAAGGAGAGTGGAAAACCATTTAGAAAAAACACCTCAGTTCACCCGACCGAGATTCGAACCTCGATCTCCCCGTCCTCAGCAGTCAAGCTCAATAGACTAGCGCGTTAGCCAACTACGCCACCGAGGCGGGTAGAAAGAATAAAATGAATTTATAGAGTTTGTAAAATACCGGTGGCTGTCGTTTCCCACCACACACCCCTTCACCCCTACCCCACCACAGCCCCGCCCCTTGTACTGTGTTAAAAAGAGATGCAGTCGAAGGACGGAAGCCACGGGGGTTTAAATTATCATTCCTTTTAATTAATAGTGACATTTACATAATTAGAAGCAAAGCTAGGTCCACGTTTAACACGCCTTGCTATGATTCAGAGACAGGTGAGGTAGTTCAATTACAGTCCACTCTCATAGGAAGATCTCACTCCGACAGCTAGATACATTTCTAGAATTATGAGTTTCTGGTGATGGTAGTAAGGTTAGTGTTCGAATCACGGCTGGATGTTTTGAAGGTGGGATTTTTTTTTTGACACCGCGTCTTATTACCTGTTCAGGTTATACACATATATGATCTTACTCTAATGGGGTAGGGATGAGTAAGGAAGCATTTTAGAGGTAGTCCACCCGCATTTGGGTGGAAGGAGCGTGAGAAACCATTTAAGGAAAACCACCCTCAGTAGACCGACCCGGAATTCGAACCCGATCTCCTCGTCTTCAGCAAGTCAGTCCAACACGAGAGTAACGCCTTAGATCATTTGGCCATTGAAGCAAGTTCTCTTTATTGGTGACCTGGTGGTCTAGGGGTAAGGTGTCGGACTTCTGTGCTGGGGATCCGGGGTTCAGTCCTCGGTCCCGGCACAGATTTATCTGATTGACAAACCCTTTCTTCACCTCTGACAAGACGTGTATTAATCACAACTTGTGAATGTGGGGAATGCCACCGTGGTTCGGATCCCACGTTAAACTGTAGGTCCTCCACTTCATCTCACAATCACCCTACCAAACACATTAGCGTAAGTGTGTATAACTCGAACGGGTAGTAAGACGCGGTGCTAATAATAATAATAATAATAATCTTCTACTCTTTATTCGCATACCTTGAGATGGATTTACCCCTGAGACTAGTCTACAAAGTATAAATACAGTCCTCAGACTTGGTGGGTGAGTATTGAATACGTCCTGGTAACCAGATAATGAGTTTCTTTGTGATAATGTCGCTGATCAAAGTCAATTTTGTTGGTAATTTATATTTTGGAATAACCTTATTTTTCAAAAATAGATTGTTTGAACTTAAAAAACAATTATTAGATTACGATTTTTACGTGTAAATCCAAGTATTATCCATATGCTACCTTTTTTTTTTCAGTTCATTAATGTAAGCGCCGCGAGTTATACTGGGACAGGAGTGATATATTTGCTGCCACCGGATTCTGACATTTAGTGGTGGGTGTGGATTAACGGGTGTATAAAAAAAAAGAGAGGAGGGGGAGTTATTCATAGGACAGAAACACACTAAATATAGCATAAAGCGAAAAACCCGGAATGCGAAAATAATGTCAACATTTTTATTTTTATTTGGATATTCTAACCATGAAACCTGGTTCCAACTTTCAACCTAATTAATTTTGAACGATATGTAAATATTTATACCATACTCATATGATGTTTATTATGTTGGTTTTATTTTATAAACATGAAATATAATTATTTAAAAAAAGTATTGACGGTATTTTTGAGATGCACACTCCGTTTACCCTGAAAAGTAGCAGTTTTACTTTGGCTTGCCACACTATGGCTCTATCCTATAAGCTACGCCATAGTGGATCAATATATGGTAAGCGTGCTACCTATCAGTGTTAGCGAAGCGTACTTAAGTTTGAAAAGCTTCCATAATTAGTCCAAAATATGAGGCATGTAAAATACCAGATCTTCTAATACGATGTGATGAGCTAGAAGGTAATGGTTTTTAATTGCATAGGTGGTGTAGCTCAAACGTCCGTTTCATGTATAAAATTTAATTTATAATGTTCTTTTAATTTTTAACAATTTTTAAATTATATATTATTATTATTATTATTATTATTAGCACCGCGTCTTACTACCCGTTCGGGTTATACGCTCTTACGCTAATGTGTAATGGTAGGGTGATGAGATGAAATGAAGGACTCATTACAGTTTAACGTGGAATCCGAACCACGGTGGAGACCTGGCATTCCCCACATTCACAAGATAACTTGTCAGAGGTGAAGGAAGGGTTTGAAATCGGATAAATCTGTGCCGGGACCGAGGATTGAACCCCGGCCGCCAGCATAAAGTCTGACACCTTACCCCTAGACCACCAGGTCACCAATTTTTAAGTAAAAATGTATATTTTTTTTGTCAGGATTTGGTAAATCAACTTTATCTAGGGTAAACATCTAGTGTGGACACGCGAACAAAGATGTAAGTTTTCAGATTCAATCTTCTCTGGTTTTCCGTGATGGGAAGTCATGCCACGTCAAGCCATCTGATTTGAAGATATCACTTTTGATATAATTAAATATCAATATCATAAAAATAATACAAAAAATATAGTAACATTTTATCAATGTTGGCCTTATAAAAATATGTTTATATTTTCTAAAAGTTCTTTCCTACAAGAATCCTACTATAATAGGTCTTACCTAGACTGATTTACATACACTATGGGCCGAGCTTCACCATAGTTTAAATAAGAAAGGTACGATTGATGCCTTTCAGGGTAAACAGTTTTCAAAATAATTATGAAGAATAGTTAAGGTAAAATTTGTATTTTTGAGGTAAAATAACTTGACATTTAACGTCAGTCTCATCTACCAGCGGACAAGAGAACACATATGACCTCACTCCATCATTTCCCCTCGAACAATAAACACAATACGTTAAATGGAGGTACACGTGTTGTAGGTATTTGTTGAACAAACATCAGCTGTGAATGAAGCCAGGATTGTTGAGCGACATAAACACTTCAACAACAATCAGCGTGGTGAGTTTAAGGATCATGATAGACCAGGATTGACAGGATCAACGCCGGCTATTAAAATTAATTATACCGGTTATTGTGCAAACAAGTAACTTCAATTTTTTTTCGCACCACCTATTTCTACCCATTGGGCCATTCACGTATGTACTATTCACACTATTGTGTTGGGGATGAGAAAGGTTGAATTTTAGAGGAAGTGTATCAGCATTTGCCTAAAGAGAGAGGGGTGAAAACCACCTTGGAAAAACCACCCACAGTACACCTGAGTCGGATTCTAACCCCACTCTCCCTGTCATTGACAGTCTAGTAGTCTAACAGTCTAACACGAAAGAAACGCCGCCACCGAAGAAGGTGATCTTTCTAATTTACGCTGCGATATTTCTTAATGGGAATGGCAGTTAAAACGTTTCAAGGCCACAAAGAAAGGCTCTCAAACATCTTAGAGCAAGGGTTCCCTACCTTTAAGCAACGGGATACACATTCAAAACCTTATAAAATGTCTGATGAGCACCAATAATTGATTGCGATTGATATTTATATTTTTACATCAAATAATATAATAAAACCACATGTTTTACATTAATAGAGTGAAATAAAAATAGGTGATTTTTACTTTTAAAATACATAAATTAAACTATTAAGTGA
Organism: Timema cristinae; assembly: GCA_039000515.1. Lineage (NCBI taxonomy): Eukaryota > Metazoa > Arthropoda > Insecta > Phasmatodea > Timematidae > Timema > Timema cristinae. The sequence goes on along the minus strand of JBCFYV010001001.1, from coordinate 18,301,214 downwards.
TTACTCTTTGATAGTAACCAGGTGGGTGTTGATTTTTTTTTTTACTCCCCACAATATTTTGGTAAGAAAAAACGTGAGAGAATTTTTTTTTAAAAGTATCATAAGTAATTTAATCAGATCTATCTAAAAAGATAAACATATTTCCCAACATCCCAATAAGTACTCAAACGAATAATATTAGTTCAGTTTTTAATTTAGTGTGTTCAATTGACACTGCCGTTAATTAGCTGACTCTTCATAGTAGGAAGAGCAGGGCGAGATTGTTGCACGTAAACAATCGCCATGATAGATAAAAGAAAGTTGAAATTTTTTATTCTTTTATTTTATAATGTTTATGATTGAAAACAACGCTTCGCATTGTTGAGTGGAAACGAACAATCTTATCTTGTACTTAGCACTACATATTTTAAAGAAGTAAAATAACTTTTTGGGTTAACTAAATTACAAAACTGTTTTAATGGTCAGTCATGGGTATACATTAATGGATCAGTGGGTGACAAGGGGCCCGTGAGTAGTGCGTTGATAACTCCTGACTTTATAGTTGTTTTTTGTGCCATAGTAGCAATTGGCTGCATTTTTTTTTTTTAAAAGAATAGAACTATTCTTCTATATCTTTTACCTAATAAAAAAAAAACTGCACTTTTAATCGTAAAATAACGTTAAAATTGGATAATTTTACAAATTTTTACATGTATTAAAAAATTAATATTATTAGGTTGAAATAAAAGTGTGTGTGTATATTATCTCTCTTCTTCCTTTGGGGATAAACCATATATTTTAAAATAACAACCCCCAATTTACATAATACGATACAGCTGAACGTCTGAAGTACGCTATAGCGTTTCAGAAAATAGCTCCCTTGGTGATTGTATAATAGTAGCCTTAATAAAGAAAACTTTTTGACTTGTATAGAGAAATAAATAAAAACATATATAGTCTAAGTTGCCAGGAAAAAAAAGACAAAATTGCTAAGAATTGTAACAGCGAGGGAGCTGTAAAATTTACAAAAATTATAAAGTAAAGTTGGGTGAACTGGTGGTCTAGGGGTAAGGTGTCAGACTTCTGTGCTGGCGGCCGGGGTTCAATCCTCGGTCCCAGCACAGATTTATCTGATTTCCAAACCCTTCCTTCACCTCTGACAAGGCATCTTGTGAATGTGTGGAATGCCAGGTCACCACCGTGGTTTGGATTCCACGTTAAACTGTAGGTCCTCCATTTCATCTCACAATCACCCTACCATTACACATTAGCGTAAGTGCGTATAACCCGAACGGGTAGTAAGACGCGGTGCTAATAATAATAATATAAAGTAAAGTTGATTGGTATTTCCCAAGACACATACATACTTACATTCGTAATATGTAGAGGTAGGTCACTGTGTGAGACATACGCCATCTTTAAACGTTATATTTGTAATTTATTGCTGAACGCAGTTGATTTCAAGTTCTACATGAAAAAAAAAAAACTTTTTATTCACTCGTATGATTACGGTGTTGTAACGTACAATGCTAGTCATGCTTTAGAATTGCACTAATTGGATGACTATTGGCATGGAATTAACATTATTTATAGAAATAATAACAAAGCAGCAGTGGAAGTATCAGTAGAACTACTTTTAAGAGGGATTTTGAAAAATTAAGAATCATCGTGCTAACTACGAGAAAAACGCACAAAACTTTGTTCATAGTCCCTACATTATGGGTTTTCAATTCAAAGCGAACATGAATAAAATATATTAAATATTCTCGAAACTGAATCGAAGTTAGAATCTTTTTTTTATTACCACGTCTTACTACCCATTCAGGTTAAACGCTTTTTAATTGTTTTAATCTTGAAAAAAATACTATGGTATACTTAATTATTTAACTTTATATACTAAATTTATTTAGAAAAGGTTTTATTATATTATTGTTTGTTTAATTTAATTTTCATCACAGCATCAAATTCAACTAACTTAGATTTTCTCATATGAATATAGTTAATTTGTAATTCACATAACAACATATAATGACAATAATTGAATATAAACAGAATATTATAGCTATACATATTTTTATTGACGAAGCTTCACTATCAAAGCCAAATACCTTATAAAATATTATTGGAATTATCTTTTCATAATTAAATAATAATCATTTTATTTTATTTAAAATCCGTCCATTTGCCGCCTAGCACCGTGTACAATGTAACATTTAAACCGTACTAATTAAGGTGGAGTGTGAGCTAACGTGAGATAAGTTTGTATTTTTACAGTATTTATATAAAAAACAATACTTTGGGTCAAAATAAATAAATGTTAATTCTGTAGAAATCTCAACCTTTCTTGAACCTGTTTTGGGGACCGCGTGGTCTAACGCGCTACTCTCGCAATAGACTAGAGTGACTGTCTATGACGGAGAGATTAAGGTTTGAATCTCGGTTGGGTGTACTGAAGGTTTTTTTACAAAATTGTTTTCCACTCTCCCTCCACGCAAATGAGAGTACACTTCTAATAAATTTAGCCTTACTCATCCCTAAAACAATTATAGTAATTCATGGGCATCGCATTTTTGATAAAGAATTTTTTATTTTCATTTAAAGAGTCTCTCTAATCAAATGCCGCTAGGCTAATGAAAAATATTCAAAAATTGTTTCGACTATTGTATGTAGACAATCAAGCTAAATATTTTAATTTTGGTCAAAAAAGGTTTTATATTTTTTTGAAAAAAAAACAACTGCAAAATTACTTAATATAAGGCTCGTTTTCTTCGACACAGTACCATTCCCACTTTTAGAGCTATGCTAGAATTCATAATGCTCTACAAAACTCAATACCAAGCGAACGACTGTATATTACATTACATGTGCACGGCCAGACTGAATTAGCACATATTTGTCACATGAGCGGATTATACGAAATTGGATTGATTGAATTGCCCCTGGCTTTATATCTGATAGCGTTACTTTGCGTTGGTCACAGCTCAATAGCCCGCTTTGCTCGTTCGCAGCGTGCAATATAGGAGGAACGTTTCACAAATCCACGCCTCACTTCCTCCGATTACTGACTTGCGTAGGATAACATTTTGTTCTAGTATCGTCTGTGTCGAAATGTTCGAATCATAAAGACAGTCAAAATAAGCTAAAAAAAAACGGCTTGGAAATAAAAAAATTAGTAAAGGGTATTTTATTGTATTGATGGGTATATTTTGATATAAATTGGCAGTTTTGTTATTGTAGATTTATAAACTTTGATATAAAATAATTATTAAAATAAATGGTTTTATATATATACGTATACATGTATATATACGTAAATATATATATATGTTTGATAAATCTCAAAAAATTGCTGCCGAAAGAAACAGTATATTTCTGAAATAGATGTTTCTCCTTTAAATATTTCCGAAATTTGAAATATTTAGGAACATTCTCGCTATGTAAGTTTGCATTCAAATAAAGTCGGTTTAGTAGAACTTCAGTAATTATTGTTGAATATAATCGCATCACGTTTTAAAATATATAAATGAAGAAAATTGACTAGCAAGAAGTGTTTTAATAGTTTCAGAGACAGTAGGTAAAATAATATAAATAAATAAACAAAGAAAGTGGTTCAATTAAAAGATATGCGGGGATTAGGTTTTTCTGATAAAATATTTGATCTCTTTAATATTATATCTAAACTTTATTAATATTATTAGTTCTAATTTGCGCTGTCAGTTTTAAAATCAACTTTAATCATATTTCAGTAAAATTAAATGTGAATATCTACTGAAATGCACCCTTAAAGAAAGTATCTTTATTGGCGCTTGGATCTAAATTTATAATCTACTCTGAAATACCTGTAATCCCACCTTCATTTTACACCTTGCAAAACCATAGAGTTCTAATCCATCAGGATTCGATCAATAGTATTTAAGAAATAATTAAAAATACTAAGCACGGAATGTGTTTATTACTCTGGTTGGGGCAGTGACGACTATTTGTCCATAAGGTGGCTTTCCTTCCTCTCTAAATGCAAATGTAGATGCAGTGTATCTTACTCACGCTCATCATACTATTATTTTTGTATTGAGCTCTTTGTTGGAAGCGGTGACCTGGTGGTCTAGGGGTAAGGTGTCGGACTTCTGTGCTGGCAGCGGGGTTCAATCCTCGGTCCGGCACAGATTTATCTGATTTCCAAACCCTTCCTACACCTCTGACAAGACATATTGTGAATGTGTGGAATGCAGGCCGCCACCGTGGTTCGGATTCCACGTTAAACTGTAGGTCCTTCATTTCATCTCACAATCACCCTACCATTACACATTAGCGTAAGTGCGTATAACCGAACGGGTAGTAAGACGCGGTGCTAATAATAATAATCTTTGTTGGATCGTCAGTGGCCAAACATAATTGAGTCAACCTGTATTGTTTACTAGTTTTACTCTATGTCTGGCGTAGAGTACAAGGAGAACATAATACACATTGTTAGATAAATCTGGAAGATCACAAGTGTATTGCCTCCAACTACTTGGGCTTTTTGGGGAACGGGCACCCACTTTTTTTTTTTGTGGCGTACTCAACTCCCACGATGAATTTTCTCAAATTCCACCTTAGAATATTTTTTATAGATATAATTCAAAACAAGACCTTCCCAGAAGGGGTGTTTTGGGTGTTCTGTTCAATACTACCTGACCCCCCCCCTCCTTTTCCTCTTATAAATTAATATTAATAATGTTATTTTTTATTTATTTTTGGTTTTAAAAACTATAACTTGCTTCAAAAGGGACTAAACGCTAAACAAATGTGTGCCTTCTTCTGTTTCACAGTTTATTGTCCATCCGTTATTATTACTCTAGTGGTATTAGGGATTAGGAAGACTATTTTTATAAGGAGTGTACCCGCGTTTGCGTAGAAGGAGTGGACTTTTTTTTGTGTAAAAAACTTTCCTCAATAAACCCAATCAAGATTCGAACCTCGATCTCTCCGTCATCGGCAGTCTAGTCTACTTCGTGAGTAGTGCATTATACCGTGCGACCACCAAAGTGGTTCATCCGTAAATTAAAGGCTCAACATGGTTTCAATATCCTACAATTTGTGCTTTTAAAAAACTAAAGTGTATTCCAGTTAAATATTATATTCTTAGATTATTTGCAAATTACAATATTATACAGTAGGGCTCACCTGCTTCAGTAAGTAAATAAATGTATTGTGTTAATTAAAACAGGATTATTTTTTAAAACACGTTGCATGAACATAAACCCTTGTGAACCCTCCCCATTTCCACTTCCATAGACACCGACCGTTATCTTAGCACCCAAAGAGGCTTTACAAAGTCGTCACCTTTGTTGTAATTAACATTATTTACATTCACAGCTCAAATTTTGGTAAACAAATTAAATATATATTTCCTTGTTTTAGCAGGTATGTCAGAATACGATAGGACTACAAAATTACCGTATTTTTTTCAAAAATAAATAAATGTTTGTTACATTTTAAAGTACACTCTAGGCCTACATATGACAATTTGCAACACATTGAGATGTTTCAATTTTTTTTTAAAGCATGTGCATATTTTTTTCTTCAATCTATTGTGACTTTAAATTCTTTCTGCTCTTAGTTAAGTAGGCTGACACTTATCTGTACAAGCGCTGATACAACGGTCATACAATCAACAACATCCAGATAACCTGCCATAGTAACAATTAACCCTGGAGGTATTTTTATTTTCCTAAACATTCAAAATGCAAAATTTTAAATTAAAAAAATTCAAAGACTCAATCTTATAACTGATCAATTATGTAGTCCAAAGTTCCAAATATATAATTCGGTCATTTTTATTTGTCCGATACATTTTTCACTATTTGAGGCAATTATCCTTTAACTCCATTTAACACTTAATTTTGATATTTTATCATTAAAAAAAGGTATACTTAGAAGTTTAATAACCACACTTTATATTTTAACTGTAAGACTGACTAAAGATTTTAAGCAAACAAATGAAAAGCATTAGTAACTCCATAGTTTCCAACCTTTGGCAAGGTTTTAATCCCAATTATTGTCACTGAATCTTGCTACTTGTCCAGGCTATCCGTATTTAACTACACTATGGGATTTTAGACTTAAGAGGAAATGTACCTTTATTTGTGTGGAAGAAAGGGGGAATTTTTTTTTAGGAAAAATAACCCACCAGTACCATGGGTCAAAGTTTTAATCCTGGTCTCATCACCGACAAACAGAACGAGCATGATGTTAATCCCACGTGCATTATTTAATTATTATAAATTGCTTATATAATGACTAAAAGAATACTACTAAGATTTCGCAAAAGAAAATCAATGATCGCAGTAAGTATTTTATAAGTTTTGACACGAGATTGCGAAACTAAACTAAGTAGCAAACAACTTTCAGAGTTGAGTAAAAAAATAGAAATACAAACAGTAACTAGACAGTTCTTATTTTAAATGGTAACATTTCTATTTGAATTGTGCACCTTCCTAAAGTAATTAAAAATATAGACATAAAGTTGTAATCTAAACAAGTATCGCAACACCACTAGGAATATTCCACGACCCCCAGGTCGGAAACCACTGGTTTAACTACTACCTGCAACCTTAAACAGGCTACTCATAACGTCACGGTGCCAGTCGCAGGTCCCTTCATAGTATGGTATAATGAGATGAGAAGTACTCACTGACTATCTGCAATCCAAACATGACGGCAAAGCCAGCGACGATGGCTATCAGCTGAGCCACACCCGACTGCGTGTTGGACCTCTCCCTCTGGAGCACCTCGAAGAACACCACATACATGAGGGTACCTCCAGCCATCCCCTGGAGGGCCACTGCCAACACGCTAGTCTGAAACATTAGGAGGAAACCTTGATGCGGTGTCGGTTTTCTACTAGTGGGTTTGTTTGACAAGGTGAGGAATTCTGTATTCTAATAAAACTCAGAATATCCAAAAACAATAGTTTTACCGGTTGTTTTTATTGGTGTGAAACGTGGTCTCTTACCCTACATGACGAGAACAAATTTAAGGTGTTTGAAAACAAGCTACTTAGGAAGAGATTTAGTCCAAAGAGTGATGAGGCTACTCGAGAGTGGACGAGGTTACATAATGACGAGTTACATAACCTGTACTCATCACAAGACTTTGTTAGGATAATAAAGTCTCGTAGATTACGGTGGGAAAGGCATGCAGTGCGAATGGGAGAATCTAGAACCGTGTTCAGGCTATTGATTGGCAAATTCGATGGGAAGAGAAGAGTGGGAAGATATGGGAGGATAACATTAGAATGGACCTGAAAGAGATAGAGTGAATGACGTGGACTGGATAGAACTAACTCAAGATAGGGATAGGTGGTGCACTTTTGTAAGTGTGAAAATGAAATTTCTAGTTCCTAATGCCGTAGAATAAGTAAGTTCTTACGGTATTTATATATTTTATATATCAAGGGATATAGACATAAAGTGAGGTGTTGCATAACCAAACACGCTTAATGGCATAATAATAATAATAATAATAATAATTAATAATAATAATGAATCTTCAATACGAGGGTTGGTCCTGATATGTTTCCCATCCACCCGGAGCTGGGCATGCACTCAGACCTTCGTCCAAGTAAGTGCTGCCCGCACCATCTGGGAGAAAGCACTTATCCTAGGGAAGTTCTGAAAGTCCGATAGTTTCCCATTGTTTTCCACACTGGATTTATAAATTTAGGTAGAATGACTCAAACGTGTGCAAATAATTTAAATGTAGCCTAGGTTTTCAATCTTATTATAATTATTCAATTCATACTTATAATGCAATGCGCAGATCTAAGGTAATCATTTGAGTTAAAACTGTCACGACAGGGAGGATTTTACTTATATCCGCGGAAAAGCTACCACTAGTTCAAGCTGAGAATTTGAGGTCTGCCAGGGCCTCCTTGTTTTTTTAAATTTTGAATGCAATGCATAATAAACAATAGAAACAAACACGAGGCAACGATTATTTGTGGAAACATATTTAAAACAAAGATATATTTTCAGTTCAAATATTTAAAGTGATTTTGGAGATTTTAACAATATTTTTTATGCAACTGTAAGATAAGCTATTAATTATATTTAACTATTCATTTTTAATGAATAGTCTTAATTTCAGAAAGTCCAAAAATAACATCTTGGTAAGGCAGAGAGTACTACTTAAACAAGTATCTCTCACCCTAATTAGGTAAGCAAAGGTTCAAATAAAATCAGTTGATTGCACTAGTCCTCCAAATTTTTGCCATTTCACTTATAAGTGTGGAAACACGGATCAACACTTGAATGAAATCAGGCAATGTGCAAGTGATTCATATGTTAACATACTCAGAAGATAAGTCAATAGTGCACACATGTTAGGTCATTTTAAATATGTTTTGTTTGTTTATACTTAGCATTGTAAGCAATCAGTTAACATTTCCAAGAAAGTCACAGATTTTTTTTAAAAATACTTTGGAAGATATATAAGATTTAATTTATCTGAGTGAGTTTGAGCATATGAGCTTAGTTTTCAGATTTAAATTAATTTAAAATCTAGCTGGCACTATCTTTGATGTAATATAATAGTATACTTTTTATTAATTCACTGGAAATGTTTTCTTAATATAAAACATCAAAAGAAAACAAATATTTTGCTAGGATACTTGATTCTATGTATTTTTTAATATAGAGCGTTGTAATTTGTTGATTTATGTTAATAGGTTTTATAAACAACACCATTTTAAACTATTTTACTAAGTTAGTTTCACTTATTTTAATTTAAATTTTAAACGATTTGTAGATATTCTTAAGATGCTATGATTGTATTATAACAGCCAACAGTCTTTAAATGTACACATCACTTACCCTGGAAGGTAGAAGTCTTACGCTATTGGTTACACTTTGGCCCTATATTGTAAGAAACACCATAGTAGAACCAAGCAAGGTAAGATTTCTACCTTTCAGGGTAAGCTCAGGGTACAGGTAAAATCCCGAAAAGATTAGTGGATAGAGTGAAGTCCCATGCCCGTTGTAGACACATTAGGGTGAAAGAGTGAATCAAAACGTACCTCCTGCTCCTGAAGAAGCAGCCCGACGCCAACCCCCAAGGGCGTGACGGCGGCGAAGGTGGCCACGTAGAGCAGCAACAGTGCTGGCTTGGTCCTGGAAGAGACCAGCTCCGCCCCCACGCAGAAGGCTATCACCAGTTTGTGGGTAGCTATGGCGGCGAACAGATACCACACGTTGGAGGCGCTGGTCTCCAGACCCACTGCCAGACCCTCGAACACAGCATGGAACGACAGGGCCAACACCGCCAACAGTCCACGCAGAGACTTGGCAACAGTTGAGCCGGCTGAGTCTTCTCCGCCGTTATCCTCTAGAACACACAAGGTAATAGATATAATAGCAACACCACCAACAGTCCACGCAGAAACTTAGCAACAGTTGAGCCGGCAGTCTCTTCTCCGCCGTTATCCCTAGAACACACAAAGTTAATCCAGATATCAAAGTAATAGTATCTAGCACACGCCACCAGATCGCGAACAGAGCTGCTGATCAAATGATGCATAGATTTGTATTATTAACCAAATGTAGCGTAAAAAATTTGACGTTGTACCCTGGTTTTGTGTACAAGAAAGTTTCTTCTTGAAGACGTCAATTAGATGGCAGCAAATCTATAACAATAATTGATTAAACAACGTTTAACTAATATGATTATTATTATTTGAGTTATGTTTAACGCGCATGTTTTGAACCAACTAATTTTATCAGCTCACAATTATTTATAAAATAACTTAACTCTAGGACAGACACAGCACCCAGTCCCTCAACTGTTAATTCATCGTTGTAAAAGAGGAAGTCTAAATAAAGTCATTAATTAGATTTTTTGACCATGCTGGGAATCGAACCCGGGTCCCTTAAATCAATAAGCAGTCGTGTTATCGACTGAGCTAAGGTTTCAGTCCTTAGGCGTTTTAAGCACCTTAATAGCAAATGAGTTCCGTGCCCATGCAGAGCCCTGTAAAGTCTAATGTATTTACCTTTTTCCATCGAGGCGTCATGGTGAGGCAAGTGATGGTGGTGGTGACCGTGGTGGGAGCGAGTCTTGGCCAGAGGCCCTCTCGTCATGTGGACGGCGGCGTCCAGAGGCGAATGTTTGCCGTTATCCGTGACCAGTATGGTGGAAAGACTCGAAGAATTGTTGAAAAGACCGTGAGTGCTAGCGGACAATATACTGCTGCCCGTACTGCCTGAAACAACACATCACGTCCTTGTTAGACGGGTTGTGACATGGTTGTGCTAGTGGCTTGGGTTTGAACTGTGTCTCGTCATTGATGATCATCAAACGATCGTTTATAACTTGACGTGGCTGTGATTTGGGTGTGGTCGTGGTTTATCTTGAGCTGTTCTTCCGCCGATTATCCCCAAACGATCGAAGCTAGCTTGACGTGGTTGTGGCACGTATGCGGTCACGGCTTGTGTTTGAACTGTGCCTGGTCCTCAAATGATCGTTTTTAGCTTGACGCGGCTGGGGCATAGATGCGGTCATGGCTTGAATTTGAACTGTGCCTTGTCACCGATTATCCTCAAACTATCGTATCTAGTTTGACGTGGATGTGACACAGGTGCAATCACTGCATGGGTTTGAACTGTGCCTTGTAACCGATTATCCTCAAACTATCGTATCTAGTTTGACGTGGATGTGACACAGGTGCAATCACTGCATGGGTTTGAACTGTGCCTTGTCACCAATAATCCTCAAATTGTCGTATCTAGTTTGTCGTGGCTGTGACACAGGTGCAATCACTGCATAGGTTTGAACTGTGCCTTGTCACTGATGATCCTCAAATTATCGTATTTAGTTTGTCGGGGCTGTGACACAGGTGCAATCACTGCATGGGTTTGAACTGTGCCTTGTCACCGATGATAATCAAACTATCGTATCTAGTTTGTCGTGGCTGTGACACAGGTGCAATCACTGCATGGGTTTGAACTGTGCCTTGTCACCGATGATAACCAAACTATCGTATCTAGTTTGTCGTGGCTGTGACACAGGTGCAATCATTGCATGGGTTTGAACTGTGCCTTGTCACCGATGATAATCAAACTATCGTATCTAGTTTGTCGTGGCTGTGACACAGGTGCAATCACTGCATGGGTTTGAACTGTGCCTTGTCACCGATGATAATCAAACGATTGTTTTTTTAGCTCGACACAGTTGTGACATTGGTGAGATCATTGAAAGAACTATGCCTTGTCACCAGTGAAAAATCAGACGATCGCTTATAGCTTGACGCGTCTGCAAACCGTCTCAGCTTAAACTATCCCCCAGACGTCAGCCAAGAATCTTCACGATCGGGTCGATCGGGTGTGAATTCAAGTGGTGACCGACCAGCCAGTCAGCTCTTGGCTCCGTCCCAGCCGACTCGCGCATCTATTGATAATAATCTGTAGCGTCGTAAAAATGACAGTTTTGGTGGGGGATTTCCATAAATATGATCTTAGAATTAGAATATATTCGTATCCCCCGTGCTGGTGGGCACGCGGTTTAAGTGTCAAGCGCATCTAGCCTGGATTGCTGGTGACGGGGAGAGCAAATATATTCCGGGTGTACTGAAGTTATTTTTTTAACAGAAATTGTTTCCCACTCACCCTCAACTCAAACACGACCTTCTTCGATGGCAGTATAGTATAAGGCGCTACTATTGCAGTAGATTAGACTGCTTATGTCTCGGAGATCAAGTTTCGAATCTCGGTCGGGTGTTCTGAGGGTTTTATCCAAAATGATTTTCCTTTCACCCTCCACGCAAATTAAAGTACACTTTCTCTAAATATAGCCCTCCTCATCCCTAAAACTATTAGTGAAATTAGTATACAAGAATATTGCATGGATGAGTAGTAAGACAAGGTGATAAAATAAATTTCAATACAAGCACACTTTCTCTAAATTCTACCTTATTTATCCTTAATTAATTATTTTAATTAAATGTTAATATCCCAGACAGGTAATAAGACGCAGAGAAAAAACCCACAAATATATGTTACTCTCGTAACAAACATATTAGGTCCTATATCATTGTAACTGGTACGTTTATAGATCCGTTTTTTGGACTGATTTATTTATTTTTGTGCATGGTATCCATTTGAGTTATCCGTGCACTTATGTTTATGCACTAGAGATTTAGAGAGTAGAATTTTAGAAGAAACATACCTACATTTGCGCGTAGTTAAAGTGGAAAACCATTTAATAAAAACCACCCTCGTCAGGCATCCCATCGGTCAGAGCTTCTAACCATGGCCTTCCTTTACTTGGCAAACTAAACTAGGTTGACACCTTAGCCTACGTGATCATCGAAGAGTGTTCTTTTGTTATTCAGTGGTGAGGATGTATCACCAGAAAACAGGGTTAAACTTTGATTTTCAAGGTCGTGTACTATTCTCTTGAGAAGTATCCAACATTTCAAAACGAACAACATTTTGAGCAAAGCTCTTGTGTTTTTACAAACCCAAAACTATATAAGTCTCGCATATTTTTTAAAAGCCCAAATGATTAAAATGTTTTAGATTAATCGAATAGATTTTTGTTATCATCGCGTCTTACTATTCGTTCGGGTTATACACAATGTATTTTTTTTTAAATAGCACTGTATCTTACTACCCGTTCGGGTTATACGCTCACTATGTATTAATTACACTAATTATTTTAGGGATTTGGAAGATTTTATTTAGAGAAAGTCTACCCACGTTTACGTGGAGGGAGAGTGGAAAAACATTTGGTAAAAACCACCTTCAGTACACCTGACCGAGATTTGAAATTGATCTCTGTCATCGGTAGTCTAGTCTACTGTGCCTTAGACCATGTGGCCACTGAAGAGGCTATGAATTGAATTGAATTAAAATAATTAAGTAAGGTAGTGTATACGTCTAAGCTAGGTCTATGGGATGACTCGGGTCTCCTTGAAAGAGGCTTAGTGGTGTTCCTATTATTATTATTATTTATATATATATATATATCACCGCGTCTTACTACCCGTTCGGGTTATACGCTTTAAGTACTAATCACACTAATGGATTAGGAATTGGGAAGGTTGAATTAGAGGAAGTGAGCCCGCATTTGCGTGGAGGGAGAGTGGAAAACCATTTCGGAAAAACCACTCCAGTTCACCCGACCGAGATTCGAACCTCGATCTCCCCGTCCTCAGCAGTCGAGCTCAACACGACAAGCGCGTTAGCCAACTACCTATTATTATTATTATTATTATTAATTTAAGATCAGATTAGATTTATGCATGATGTGCTTTAGAATTTAGGGTTTTTGGGCTTGTGTAGGCTTATATATTTTATTTGGGTGTTGCGTAAGGAAGGGCGCACTAAATTCGAGGCCTGATTGTATAAGTATATCTTCTAATAAAATTGTAATTAATATTGCAGATATATTAATACAATGTATGAATGAATGTGCATTGTGCACTCTATATTTGAAAAAATACAATATATTAGCCCTATCTTGTAATTAATGTTAGGATTATGCAAGTGAATTTTATATTTTAAAACCGGTCATTCAAGAGGACTCTGTATTGGCGGTAATATAACAAAGCGAGGTATGATTAAACCTATGGCATTAGTAGCGCCAAAGTTCAATATGCCACCTATCCCTTTGTTGAGATAGTTCTATCCAGTTCACCTTATTACACCCTATTCATATCTTGAGCTAATTCTATCCAGTCTACCTCATTACCCTTATTTATTTCAGGCTATTCTAATGTTATCCTCCCACCTGAGTCTAGGCCTTCCAATACTCTCTTACAAAGGGTTTGTCAGTCAATACCCTAAAGATGGTTCTAGAATCTCCCATTCACACTGCATGTCATACCCACCTTAATCTACGAGACTTGATTATCCTAACTAGATCGTTCCCAATCTGTGTTCTCTGTGTGATCGTATAATTAGTCCTTTTATCTTTCACTTCTAAATCTAATTCCTTACTATCTTCTAACAAAGTTAGATATAGGCTATATTAAAAGTTTGTTTTGATTTTTAATTCTAATTGTTTCCTTTAGTCGAAAGATTTCAATAAACCTTAGCTATAAGTGAAAAGCTTGTCTTGTTTTTTTTTTTCATTAATACAAAGTAGTATCAATGTGTGTGATGGTAAAAGAAAGTTGCATTATAGTTTAAGTTTGATATCATTTAAAACTAAAATGCTTTGCGCGTAAAATTCCTATGTTTAAACTTTGATATAGTTAACTTTAATTGAAGATAGTGTGCTATTAATGTTACAATGGATGCATTAATGTGCGACTACCTTCAATCAATATAAAGTAATACCCTAGTAGCCAGAACTGTAGGAGAGTGGTTCCACCTCCACTCTAGAGAGTGTATATAAATCTATAAGGGTGTACTCCTACCTCCGCTGGAAATGATGTTGTCGAGCGTCTCCTCGCTGCAGGTGCTCAGGGTCTTCCTGCCATCGGCTCCGGCACCCCCGTTGTTGTTGTTACTACCGGTCAGGGTTACTCTAGGTATCAAGGTTCCCTGGTTGTGCTGGTCCTCGTGATGGTGCCTGGAACACCGCCTCAGACTCATGGTGCGGTGCAGCACCGCCTCGTCACCGCCAGTGTCCCCCGACCTCCGGTCCATGACGGCGTGGACGAGTTCTTCCACAAGGTACACGAAGAAGAACCCCGCGCAGAAGACCAGTTCCGCGAGGTTGATACCGTGACCCAGGTCAGGGATCTTCCCTTCCCTCTGCAGTTCGACGAAACCTTCCCTCACCTGTGGAGAAGGGATGATAGCAATTAGAAACGGAATACGGGGATTAACTCAACTAGAACTACTGTCTATATTGCATATGTCGGGAATTATCTGACAGCGAAGTTACTGGATCTAATTTTACGTATTCGTACGTCAAGTAATTTTTATTTTTAACACCGCTTCTTACTACCCGTTCGGTTTATACGCCTATTAAAGTCACATAAATGCGTAAGAGATTAGGAAGGTTTAATCTAGAGGAAGTGCACCCGCATTTGCGTGGAGGAAGAGTTAAAAATTGTTTAGGGGAAAAATCTTCAAGGCACCGGATCATCCCATATTCAGTAGTCTAACTAACACGAGAGTAGCGTGTTAGACCATGTGGACACCGAAGCGGGTGTCAATTAATGTAATCTGCAGCTATCACTTCTGAAATATATTATAAATATATATAAAATAAAAAATAAAATAGCAAAGAGTTATAAATTTTGGCCGTGAATAGTATGTTTGTGTTTTCTATTCAATTGGACTGAGTAAGACAAGTGGCTTGGAATGGATACTTTACGGAGGAAGGTAAGAGTGTAGATGGGAGCTTATGGAAGGCTGAGGGGATTACTGACAGCGGGAAGAATCCCGATTGAGTTAAGAAAGAGATTTGCAAAGTGTTTCGTGTAGAGAGTATGATGACATATGGATCTGAGACGTGGACAATCAAAAAGAGGGAGCAAAGGTATTTGGAGGGTTATGAAATGTGGTCGTGGAGAAGGTGAAATAGATGGAGAGGGCGAGAAACGAGGTAGTGTTGAGGAGGTTGAAGAGGAAAGGATGATAACGAAAAGAAAAACGTCTTGGTTGTACCACACATTACGTAAGGATTGTTTAATGAAGAGGATCGTGGAGGGGAAGGTAGAGGGGGCAAAGAGGAAGGTTTGGAATGTTAAAATATATCAAGAAAGGAAGAATCTACAAAAGTATGAAAGAAGATGCTGAGCACCGAAGAAAATGGAAGATGTCTAGTTGATACGTGTTTCAAGACACAAACAGAACAAGAACAACAGAAAAAGAAGAATACAAGTGGGACCTTAGCATGTTGGAGAACGTCAAGTCTTAGGAAAACTAGCATTTTCCCCTGTAACTATTTTGTGTGTGCATCATATCTTACCACCCATCTGTGATATTCGCATATTTACACCAACCGTTTATAGATGAGGATAGTAGGATTTTAAAGGAAATGTACCCCTATTTGTGTAGAGGAAGAGTGAAAAACCGTTTAGGGAAACACACTCTCATGTTTGAGGTTCAAACCCTGACCTCTTGAGTCACAAGCAAACCAGACCGGATTAGGTTGACGCCTTAACCCGTATGCCCACCTATGTGAGTCTGTATGTAATCAGCTCATAAATCAAACAAAGAAGGTAAATGATAGTAACTATATCACAAACAGCCAAACTGGTAGTCACAGGGATTATGACATCAGTCTCATCTGGTTGGGTTTTCTGAAATGGAAGATCTGGGTTCGAACTCTAGAGTATACCTAGGTGTGGTTCTTTTAACTTGGTTTCTCACTCTCTCTTACATTTCCCTAAAATTCTGATTTTCTAATCCTAGAATCATTAGTGTAAAATAGGCAGATAGCCTGGGAGTATAGAAAGACGCTGTTTGCTTTAAAGGAATAGATATACAAATCCATCACAATGTGATTACTAACATTCCCTTGGCATTGTTTTCAGACCAAATTTTGCGTTGACATCACAAGTTCAATTTATTTAGATAGTTGAATAAACGTATGAAATCCCTTGCTGAAACAAGTACAATATAAAACTTTAATGTGCAGGAAGGATTTAAGGCACTCAACTTGATTTTTTTTTTAAATCGTTAGTTTGAAACGCAAGATGATAGTCTGAGGTACAAATACTGATATGGAGCGTTATTTTGAAGCACACCGCACTAATATGTAGTGCAGAGCGCTATTAAGAAGCGTTAGGCCTCAGTTTCAAGCGCAAGGCTCTAGTTTCAAGTGAAGAGTACTAGTTTAAAGAGCAAGCTACTGGTCTAAAGCGTAAGAAACTGTTGGTTTGAATCCCGATGAGATCTAAGATACAAACGTCAAGTGATGAACTTGATTAAATTGGAGATAATTGATAATTAACATTAGGTATATATTCAATTAAAATACTATGTACAATATTAATAATAAATATGAATTTACTATACATTTATACAATACTTAACATATATATTATACACATATACATCAAAGACATTTTTATTCATAAACATGCTTTTTTTTTATCACCGCGTCTTGTTACCTGTTCATGTTATACGCATAGGCCATTATAATAACTCTAATGAGGAAGGAAGCATTTTAGGGGGTAATCTACACACATTTGCGTGGAAGGAGAGTGGGAAACCATTTAAGGGAAAAAACTCAGATGACCCACCTCGGTTCGAACCCCGATTTGCTGTCATCAGCAGGACAGTCTAACATGAAAGTGACTCCTTATAGTTTAAAACATTTGTCCACTGAAGCGGAGTAAACATTAACTTAAACAACTATACAAAAATCTACACAATAATCATAAAATTTGAAAGGTTTCCAAATAACATACGTTTTCATAGGTATTTTCAACTTTCAAGCATATTTTATCTATACCTATAGAATTTTCATAATAAATTAACTCTAATTAATATGTATTCCTTTTTTTAAATCATAGACTACGAAATACGGATCTTTCTCAAACAAAAATTAATCATAATATAGTTTAAACTAATTCTATACTTGTGTATGTTTAAACGTCCTATAGCTATCAAAACACAGCAAGTAAGATTACAAACTGTCATATATGACACGTTTTGTTTTGCCAGAGAGCACGTGTAGTGTGTGTGAGTGATGTGTCTTTGAGCGTAAACAAAATAGAATCCCCTGGATGCACAGAAACTCCAGATGAAAGTTTGGCTAGAGTGTAGGAACCGGTTGGGTCAGTCGGTGGCTGTTGCAATCCGCAATCTTGACAAGTTAGTGATGAACATATGTCAAATCAGTACCCAGCGCACCCAGGACTATAATTTGGAGATGCATACAACATTTCAAAGCAGTTATTTCTGACTTTTTTTTTTTTTACAATTGGGAGTTTTAGGGACAATTTTATTGTGTATCGTGCTATACCATTTTAAAATAGAGTCACCCCAAGCCTGATATTAAAAACTAACCAATGCATTCAATCCAAATTCAGTGTGGAGTGTTTTAGTTGTACCTAATATGTTTCAATATTTTATCAAAATTGCTAGCCATTTTGGGGAGGTACAAATTCCCCCTCACTTCCCCCCTCTTTTGCACACCAAGTGCACCATTGTGTCAAGTTGTCAGTCGTTGATAGGAGTCTGTCTGGACATTAAATCAGACCATTGAACAGCTATAGACACACATTAATTAAGAAAGTGTTTACTTAATGAGGGAACGCGCTAATTGCGTATTTGCTTAGTCTCGCCGTATTTATACTGCCTTGCTTACTCGCACAGCCTTACGTTTCCTGTGCGAATTAATCTATCTAATATGAGAAAAAGAGATGAGTAATTTGCATTAAAATAAATGTATAAGACTGGAGGGATTGTCCGAAACCATAAAGTAGAAAACTGACTCCAGTCTACCTTGATTGAACCCCAGACTTCCGGGTTGGAGTTTGTCCCACTCTCCTTGCAACCAAACCGACGTGAATGCTCTATTTCTGCACGCCTTATTGCCCTTTCTCTCCATCCACTAATAATACAAGGTTACAAGGTGATGAAAAAAAGAGTTTAATTTTATAGTTGTAAATGCACAAGCCTTGAAGGAGTGAGAAAAATACCTTTGAGAAAAACATAACCAACATAGGGGGGTTGAAATCCAGGTTCCCCTTTAGACTGTTTGTTGCAAATCTACTACAGCAAACCACTACTACACACACATAAATATCATGCCCTTGCCTTTTTCGATGATTATTGGCCATGGCCGAGGTCAATGATACTATTTTGTTTTAACTTGAAGCTCACCTCAGGCTGTAAATGGAGGAAGGTCGTGAAGAGCAGGACGCCGCCTCCAAAGCACAGCAGAAGGGAGACGACCAACTGCCGTGGAGAAGACTTCTTTTCCCCTCCGTCTGTTGCCACCCCTTTGCCTCGGGGTCGAAATGCCGCCGCCAGTTTGAGCGGCAGGGCGCCCAGGGCAAACGACGCCAGCCCCAGGACCAGCATGGCCACCACCTTGGCCACTACCAGGTCAATATGGCCGGAGGTGGCGTCCTCTACCACAGGCACCGGCTTATGTTATCCTCGTAGGGCAGCATGGTGTTGAGTTGAGTTCTGCCATCTCGCGCTCTGATCGAACGACAGTCTTCTTCAAACAAACAATAAAACTTCCGGGTTCTTGACAAATAGCGGGGGCTCGAAGCACTTATTTTATATCTTATTCTGGTGGAAAATGAACTGAAAGATACTTTGGGAGGTGGAGCAGTTTTTCGAGATCTTAACCTAGCGATGGGTAAATGTGTTTGATCATTACAAGCCTTCCTTCTCCAGTATGTGAAAAATAATTTTTGTCTAAAAATTCAGATCCAAACTTGTAGTCCTTTCTTTACCTTGACGATAAAATGTGTGATTAATGCTTTTGTAAGCCTATACAAATAAAACGGTTTATATTGTATTCTTATTAAAATATATAAATGAAATCATTTATATGGGTAAACTAATTCTTTAATTTACAGTTTAGTTTTATTATTATTATTATTGGCATATGTTGATTTTTTAGTAAATATAATGGTCTGATTGAGTGTAGGACATGGCAAACTGACTTTAACTTGCCCAAATATCCAAATATAAGCAATAATAAATTAATCGCAAGACAAAGTTTTAAAATTGCTTAAATTAATACAATTCACACGTGGATGAATCAAATTTAGCTATGAATTTATATTATTGCTTGAATCAAATAGTTGATTAATCTCAGTAAATAATTGACGTTATAATTATATTTTTAATGGTATTAAAGAAGTAGCTTGAAATTGTTTGCGAAAGTAAAAGTGAGCTGTTTTTAACTAAAACCATGTTTGATAATTAATAATAATTTAATATGGATCTTCAGTTATGAATCAAGACTAAATTATTAGTTATGATGTTCAGATTAGAATAACTGTCATATATCTGAACAACAATTTATTTAGTGGCCGTTCACGAGAATTGTACTGAATGTGTTCGGAAAAAATAAATGGCACACCTAGTTACGATTCGATAGAGATACTATCAAATTCTTGCAAAAAAAAAAAAACTAAATGTTGCTCCTTTGCTTTTCTTGATGGCCTTGTGGTCCACGTGACTTTGACCTTCACCTTGTATTGAAGATCTTGTCATAAAATAATGTGTCTATTGAGTCAGCTGGTTTCCTCGCGTGTCTTTAGCGGTCAAAGTGGTACAAATGTTTATTTTTAATCACTACAAGCGCCGATGAAAGGAACGCAAACTTTAAAGGAGCACACACGCTATCTATTTCCTCTAAGATAACTGACTTACCGGCTGGAGAACTGTACTACTTGTCACTTAAACTCTCCACTTAACACTTTCATTAAACTTATACATATGGAAGAATAATTTTTGAAGCGATATTACTAAAAAAATAACATGGATTAGACTTTCTGTTTGAGAACTAGGGCAATCTGTCACCTTTGATTAAATTAAATAGCCACTTCGTATACTAAACGAACTTAAATACAATTCAGTATTGAATAGTGAAAATGTGTAACTGAAAGTGAAATTCAATATTAAATTTGTTATCACAAAAATTTATTAATGCAATTTTTTCTCCCCTTAGAAATAATTTGTAACTCCACAATGAATATAAAACACTGAATTCATTGATTTATTTGTGTAAGGGATAGCATAAAATAAACTTATTTGCGTGAAACTAAGAACATATTATTTATAAAAAAAAACATACGCTTTTAAAATTTATTAAAACACTTTTTAACTGATATTGGTAAAACAGAGTTGACGGTGACTGATTGTAAACACCTGTCCATCGGGTCACAGTCTTACTAGCGCTCGCACCGGTGACACAACGCAACTATCAACACCCTACGCCCTGAAACACTGCTGTCCTACTGAAGTCTGAAGGCTCACTCGCGAGTCCCGGACCACGGTCTAGAAGCAGCCTACCTCACTGCACCACCACGGAGGAAAGTGAGTGAGCAGACGCCTCTCTCTAGAACCGCGCATGCGCGGGTAAGAGCGGGAAAAGTTATTCGTTGAACAAAAGACAACCTTAACACCATATTGACAAGTTAGTATAGTCTACCTTGAGAGAAAAAAGAACTGAAGAAAAACTAATTAAAAAAACAACTGGTTTACAACCATTAAAATCTACTATGGAAAAAAAAAACCTCAACAGGTGGCCACGCGATTTAAGACGTTGGGTTCACATTGCACTTAGTCGGGGCTTGAGTACCGGACGAGTACACTGCGTGTAGTTTACTACATCCATCCTCTCTTCTCAATAATGCGGGTGCATTTCCTCAAAATTACTATCCCGTCACTACCTGATGGATTAAACCGTTATTAGACCACGTAACTGTTAAATTAGCACGTTTAAAAATCATTGAGGAAACAACATCCAGCCGCTGTTGACAGTGTGAAAAACTTAGCCTTTATCAACTTCAATATTTACTAATATGATACCTACACACATATACATAAATACATAGACACATACATACACACATACTAACATAAAACAACTAACACATATACATATAATCATACATTAAAAATAAAACTAAAAAATACATAATACATAACAAACAACTTACAACTAAACACATATACAAAAAAACTACATACATTTACAACTGGTCACATACTATCATACACATACATACATTACTACATCATACTTATCCAATAATCTCATACATCAAATACTATCTCACTACATGGATTACAACATAACATACATTAAATTAGCATCTTAACAAATACATAACAACAACATCATTACATAAAACACTACATACATACAACATTCAACATAATCATACATAATATAATACTACAACATACATACATACATAAATACAATACATACATACACATATACACATACATAAATACATACATACATACATATAATACATACATCATACATACATACATACATACATACATACATACATACATACATACATACATACATACATACATACATACATACATACATACATACATACATACATACATACACACATACATACACACATACATACATACATACATACATACATACATACATACATACATACATACACATACATACATACATACATACATACATACATACATACATACATACAACACTACATACATACATACACACAAACATACACACATACATACATACATACATACATACACACATACATACACATACATACATACACACATACATACATACAACAACATACATACATACATACATACATACATACATACATACATACATACATCCGAGTCATGAATGTTATTTTATTCGTAAAGATCTTAATGTTTCTTTTTTCACACATTCATCTTACATGGCTTACTCGATTCACACTCGTCCTCTCAACATGCCTAAACCAACGTAATTTTGCAATATCATAACAATTTAAAACTGTAAAAAGTATTTTTTTTGTTTTTAATATTGAATAACATTACCTCTATAAACACATAGCTATATATCTATAAAATGCCTCGTATACTGTCCCCTTGAAAAAAATGTGCTCCCCCTGGAATAATTTGCCCCTATATATATTTCTAATCCTCTGATATCGAATATGAAGCTGAAGGATGACTTTAAATCAAGCTCCAAATGACTTCTAGATTCATTCAATTTTCAAAAATTTGCCGGAGCGAACCACTCCAAATAGCTTCTAGAAGTATCCAAATTTAAAAAAAATCCTGGGAAGACTACTTCAAATAGTTTGTAAAATTAATGTTATTTTCAAATGTTTGAGAGGAGTACCACTTCAAAAACCTTTAAGGGATATCCAATTTTTAAATAATTATCAAGGGAGGGAGATAGTGGTGTAAGACAAGTAATTTTTTTTATCTCCTACCCCTTTTTTTTCTTGCCCTCTACACAAATAAGAATCCACCGTCACTGATCGAACTTAATTAGGCCAGAGGCGTTTAATTTGTGTTTTGAATTACAATTTTGGGCATGTTTGGTGCTTTAAGAGTAGCATAAAATATGTATATAGACACTTAACAAATTTTACACCCTTTTTGTTATTCTAAGCTTCAAACAAAAGTGTTTGATCATAACTAAAATAAAACTTCTAAACCTCTTCTCCCCCTATTAGTACATTCAACAGCATACATAACTTATAAATTACTTGATCTAAGGGGATGGGATGGGATGGTAGTTTCGGCGCACACGAATTGAGGGGAATAGAGGTTTTGTAATATCCTTGCATGAACTGCGGAATAAAAATTGAATTCATAATGACTTTCCTGGCACGAAGATTCCTACAGTCCATTTTCGTGTATAAACCAAATAGTCTAAGCTATAAACGATCAAAAAAAATGTGTTTACTCATAAAAACTGCGTGAATTATTTATTATTATTATATTATTATTTAGCAGCGCGTCTTACTACCAGTTTGGGTTATACGCTTTAAGTACTAATTACGCTAATGGATTAGGAATTGGAAGGTTGAATTAGAGGAAGTGAACCCACATTTGCGTGGAGGGAGAGTGGAAAATCAAAACTGCGTGAAGATAAATAAAAAAAAGTGTGACTATATAAAACTATCTTTAGAATGATTTTTAATAATTCTGTTTTTTGTTTCAATGGTTTGTCTTTAAAACTCTCCCCAATAAAACGTAAATACACTAACATGGGAAATTTATCTTGATTTGCCGTAATATTACAGTTAGGTAACTTCCTTTAGGTGGGAGTTTAGGGGACGCGAGATAATCCAAGTGTTTTCTGCAGTTTTTTAGCAAATATTTTTGTTGGCCCAAATTAATCAAATATTTCTTCAGTAGAAATATAGATAGTAATGTTTTTCACTTAGTGGCTTCAACAGTTCTTGAATAGGTCTATCTATCATGAGCATATTAGCGCTGGATTTCAAAATTTTTAAATTAAGAGAAAAAGTTGTCTTCAAGACAACTTGACAGATATTAAAGAACTTATTATATCGCCATGTGAAGAAAACTAAACTCTATGTTTCTACTGAAGAAACATTTTATTTATTTTGAGCAAAAAAAAAATGTTTTTATATAAGAACTGCAAAAATACTTTTATTTTCTCGTGTCCCATACACTTCCACATTAAGTATATATTAAAAAAAAGACAACTTGAGTAATAATGATGCTCTTTTGTCACTTATGTTCGTAAACAGCAATAAAACAAGTCTATAGGCTATATGGTCTATTTACGCTTTTGATCGTAGCCCCTTTAAAGTCGAGCCTATTCTTGAAACTTTTTCATTGTTTATTGTGTCTCCTGGTGACCTGG
The DNA here is from genome assembly GCA_039000515.1 of Timema cristinae. Lineage (NCBI taxonomy): Eukaryota > Metazoa > Arthropoda > Insecta > Phasmatodea > Timematidae > Timema > Timema cristinae. The sequence goes on along the minus strand of JBCFYV010001001.1, from coordinate 18,276,974 downwards.
TGGTCTAGGGGTAAGGTTCAGACTTTGTGCTGGCGGCCGGGGTTCAATCCTCGGTCCCGGCACAGATTTATCTGATTTCCAAACCCTTCCTTCACCTCTGACAAGACATCTTGTGAATGTGTGGAATGCCAGGTCACCACCGTGGTTCGGATTCCACGTTAAACTGTAGGTCCTTCATTTCATCTCACAATCACCCTACCATTACACATTAGCGTAAGTGCGTATAACCCGAACGGGTAGTAAGACGCGGTGCTAATAATAATATTGTGTCTCCTGTCCACACCACAGTTTAAGGGTCCCACATGTTACGATACACCTGTATACTATATATATATATAAACTCTAGATTCATTATTTGTGTGTGTGTGTGAACAAAACCTGTAGAGTTAAGGTTGTTTCATTTACCTATGATGTATCTTCGTTATTGTCTCATAGAACAATCGTATAAGGTAAACCCACATGACCTGTGATGCTAGGGAGTTACCTTGGAGTAAGAAATAAGCTCAGCAATAATTATTCTCTGGTACTTTCCCTCTGTGTGTTTACCAGGTATATGAGATGCGTCACATAATGGAGGCCTCCCTTCCTTTGATCTGACGGAGAGAGGGAGTATATTTAGAAATGTATTTGGTTGTCATGACGTCACGTAGGGTATGGATTTGCCAATATACAGGAAAATACTGTTATTAAGAAATATTAAGCATGCCTTTTCTATAAAAGAAGGTAAAATGAATACCAATGCAATAATAAACCTAAGCACAAAACACTTTACCTAAACATACAAATTTACCAAACTACACTAATTACCATCTGATATCGCACAGATATTAATTAGTCCAGGTAAGATATCAGAAAAATATTAATTTCTTAAAATAAATTAACCATCTACTTTCTCAACATGATAATTAGGAGAAAAATCGTAGAAATTGAATGGATATACTTTGTACTAAATCGGCTGGTAGTTTTTACGTTAAAAAAAATTCATAAAAGTGCCGAAAACTGGTATTTTCACTTTTATGGTGTAAATATTTTTTTTTTGCGAAAAACAAAAATAGTCCATGATAGCGCGTAAAAAGACGAATAAAATGAGCCCTAGTTGATTGAAATAGGTTCACAACTTTTTTCAATAAAAAATCAAAACTGCGAAAAATGGCCATTTTTAACATTTAAATTACAGGAGTTTTAATTGTCGTAGGAACTTGTTTCAGGGCTTAAATTGTAGCTCTTGTTGGTGCCTACCTACAATAAATATTTCATGCAATAATAATTACAGCTTTTTGCGGAAATCGTGAGTATGTAAAAACAAGCGTTCCCGAAAAATGGCTTGGAAGTGGCCAAAATAGTCATGAGTGATTTTTCAAAGCGCTATTTGTTCGCGAAAGCATATCTACAACCCTCATATAATGAAATGTAAACAGGGTTCGATTTAATACCTAAAAAACGCGTCTGAAAACCGTTGTGTTTGTTGCTTCGGGCGCTCGGGCGTGGAGAGCAGAGAACTGGTCTGGCAGGAGGGGGGGGGGGGGAAGCCTGTCTGGCGGCCGGGCTTCGAGCGTTTTAAGTGGGGTATTTCGGCGAAATATTAATAGTGGGCATATTATTGACGCATAAGAAGCAAATGGTGAATGGATATTTTTGACGATTCCCATTGAAATGGTATTATTTGGCATTTTTTTAATTTTTAATAGAAACGCCCGAGCGCCCGAAGCAACAAACACACAGGTTTTCAGAACGCGTTTTCTAGGTATTAAATCGAACCCTGTTTACATTTTATTACATGAGGGTTGTAGATAAGCCCTTCGCGAACCAATAGCGGTTTGAAAAATCACTCTATAACTATTATTGGCCGCTACCAACCATTTTTTGGGAACACCTTTTTTACATACTCGGGATTTCCGCAAAAATATGTGATTATTTTTGCACGAAATTTTTATTTTAGGTAGGCACCAACAAGAGATACAATTTAAGCCCTAAAAAAGTTCCTGCTACAATTACAACTCCTGTAATTAAATTTTAAAAAATGGAAATTTTTCACAATTTTGATTTTTTATTTAAAAAAGTTGTGAACCGATTTCAATAGACCAGGGCTTATTTGTTTTGTCTTTATATGCGCTATCAAGATTTTTTTTTTTTTTTCGTTTTTCGCGAAAAAGTTCACAGCTTAAAAGGGAAAATACCAGTTTTCAGCACTTTTATGAATTTTTTAATGTAAAAGCTACAAGCCGATTTAGTCCAAAGTATATACATTCAGTTTCTACTATTTTTCTCTTAATTATCACGTAGAGAAAGTGGATGGTTAATTTATTTTAAGAAAAAAAAACTATCTTACCTGGACTATATCCCCTGTGCTTTTAGTTGACAATTGAAGGACTTGGTACAAAAAACTACCATGTGCAAAACACTAAATCTTTCAGAAAAAGGAGAAGAACATACCTTTAACAAATAAATATCACAATGTAATAGGGGATGACTCGGATATCCTTACAAAATATATTCATGAAACATTAAATGTACTTGCATTGCCCATAGTATTTCCATTTAAAATGCACACATGACCTGTGGTTTCACCATTAGGCTGTATACGTTTTTATACATTTAATTCCACAATTTTTTTTTTAAGGAAAGGAATACATTAATTATAATTTATAAAATAAATATTTTAATTGCTCACTTGGTTATGTTGTCCAAATAATTATTTTATAAGATGTTTATTGGGTCCAACACATCATATAACAAATATTAGGCTGTGAAAAGAGGATACTTTCCATACAGTGGAAATATTATTATTATTATTAGCACCGCGTCTTACTACCCGTTCGGGTTATACGCACTTACGCTAATGTGTAATGGTAGGGTGATTGTGAGATGAAATGAAGGACCTACAGTTTAACGTGGAATCCGAACCACGGTGGCGACCCGGCATTCCACACATTCACAAGATATCTTGTCAGCAGTGGAAATAAGAAGTGTGAAATAGTATATTATCATTCCAACCATTCATTATTTTCTTGAACAAAATTGATATTATCAGATTATAATTTAGGGAAAACAAATATTAGAAATGCATCAGATGAGATTGACATCTAGACACGTGTCCCTACCAAAGCAGTTCGTTCTCTAACTATAGTTATATACTCTACTTTATTTTATCTTAAAATAATATTACTTGTTTGGAAACTATAATGAAGATTGATTACAGCTCTTACTCAACTCTAAACGTTGCAATATTTAAGACGTTCCAAGCATTATATAAGAAATGTAGTGAATACCTAAGACACTAATCTCAAAATAATACTTTTTATCCCCACCTACCTCTTTGTCTACCTGTTCAGGCTACATGCATATATGATAATTACTATAACAAGGCAGGAGTGAGGAAAGGAACATTTTTTTCGGGGTAGTCTACCCGTATTTGAGTGTAAAGAGAGTGTGAAGAAGCATTTAGTAGAGACCACCCTCAGTAGGCCCGACCGGGATTTGAACCTCAATCTACCCGTAATTAGCAGGCCAGTCTAAAGCGAGAATGATGCCTTTGAACATTTGGTCACTGAAGCTGGTTATCAGATTCGTAGATCAAGCACTGAGAAATATTCAAAACTTAATTTTTATTTTATTTGCACCGCTTTTCACTACCGTTTCGGTAAGTACATAATTTACGCTAATAGTTTAGAGGTGAGGAAGGTATAATCTATATCCTAGAGGATTTTATTATTATTATTATTATTATTATTATTATTATTATTATTATTATTATATAGCACCGCGTCTTACTACCCGTTCGGGTTATACGCACTTACGCTAATGTGTAATGGTAGGGTGATTGTGAGATGAAATGAAGGACCTACAGTTTAACGTGGAATCCGAACCACGGTGGAGGCCTGGCATTCCCACATTCACAATATGTTTTATCAGAGGTGAAGGAAGGGTTTGGTAATCAGATAAATCTGTGCCGGGACCGGGATTGAACCCCGGCCGCCAGCTCAGAAGTCTGACACCTTACCCCTAGACCGCCAGGTCACCCTTTATTTTAAATACTATTATTATTATTATTATTATTATTATTATTATTATTATTATTATTATCATCTTAGTACCGCGTCTCACTACTCATTCGGCTTGTACGCCTTATGTATATTATACTAAAGTTTTAAGGATTAGTAAGTTTGAATTTGAGGAAATGTACCCTCATTTGCGTGGTAGAGTAGAAAACCATTTAGGAAAAACATTTTCAATAAAGCTGACCGGGATCGAACCCCAACCGTCTCGTCTTCGGCAGTCTTGTGACTGTATCCCATGGTGAGAGTAGCGCCTTAGACCATGCGGCCACTGAAACGGGTCTAGAGAAAATGTTCTCATATTTGCTGGGGGGAGGGGGGAATAGTGGTAAACAGTTTGGTATAAAAAAAACCTCATTACACCCGACTGTAATTCGAACCCCAATCTCCCGTCACATGCAGTACAGTTTATTGCAATGGTGATGCCTTAAAATATGTGACCACTGGAGTGGGTTTAAGTTTATTGAACGTAACCTCTAGGGGCCATCCATAAATTACGTCACACAAATTTATGGTTTTTCGAATCCCCTTCCCCCCGTCCTTGTCACAGGTGGTCACACTTGTGAAACTCCCTCCCCACTGGTGTGACGTCACATATTTTTCAATTTTATATTTAGAAGTAATTAAATTAAAACAGCAGTTTAAAAAAATTATTCAAATTAAAAATAATCTTTAATAAAATTAACATAAAGTCAAAATTTTAGATAATGGACAAAACAAATGACCAATTAAAGAATGATAAACGATTAATATTGTTAATAAAAGATACAAAACTTAATCATCTTGTGTCCACGGACTTTGGACCCACTCCTTGATATTGTTTATCACTGGCATATCAGACCCACTCCTTGATATTGTTTATCACTGGCATATCAGGCACTTCGTTTATAAATATAGATCGAGTTAGTAATATTTTTAAGATTTTGGTTTACATATAAATTTCACGTTTTAGTATTTTAGATTTTAACATGTGACGTCACAGAGCTTTTGACCCCCCCCTCCCTGTCCCTTGTCACACAATGTCACATTTCGTTGCCCTCCCCTCCTCCCCTTAACGTGTGACGTAATTTATGGATGGCCTACTACGGAGTTTGGTATTAAATACTTGTTTTAGCTTCCGGATTATTCTCTTAAAATAATTTAAGTCATGTAACAAGTTTGTTTAGAATTTGGTGCAACCAAAAGCATCGGAAGTTGGGGGGTTGATTTGAGCTCAATAGGATTGAGTTGTAAAGCTTGTTTAACTTTATTAGAATTGAGGTCCAAAAGCTTGTTTAACTTTATTAAGATTGAGGTGTAAAGCTTGTTTAACTTTGAATCAAATAGCCAAAGCCATTATTTATGCTTTTTAGTGAGGATTACTCCATCTAGATATCATATTATAAAAATTGAAAAACTACACCTGGACACAGGAATCGAACCCGAGACTTTTCAACTAACGCGCCAATGCTCTTACCACTGAGCTATCCAGGATTTTTCAATTTTCATAATATGATATGTAGATGGAGCAATCCTCACTAAAAAGCATAAATAATAGCTTTGACTATTCGATTCTTAAAAATGCAATCCCTTACAATTATAATAATTGTACAAGTGGCATCATTAAGCCAACTACCGAGTCTAAGGTGGTTTTGTTATCTGATAGCTCGTGATCTTAACAAATCACACATTTGTGGCCGACAATTTCCGCACATCCATAATAGACTCTGCCTTAAAATATGAGTGAAGAATGACCCTGGGCACGGGACAATTCCCAGATAGCTCAGTGGTTAGAGCATTGGTGTACTAAGACAAACGTCCCAGGTTCGATTCCCGTGTCCAGGTGTCATTTTTTACTACTCTATGGGGAGTTAATGAGGAATAGAATCACACTTACTTGTGGAGAAATCCAAATAGTTTGTTCTTCAACTTCTTGTTCCGGCTGGACTTCGACTCCAGTCACAGGGAATTATATAGAAATATTCCTATCTGATTGACCAACTTATGAAGAACAACGTCTCAACTGAAGTTATCAATAATTTCAATTCTTTTAAACGAGTCTTCGTCCGGATCAGTGATACACGTTTAAAACCTCCAAATATCCCACGTTATTTAAGAAGTAGTCTGTTATTTCAAAATATGGCTAGTGCCAAAACTGGGGTCAAAGGTTAACAATTTCTCTATTTGATTAGAAATCTCCATTAGATAGAAACACGCGCTTTCTGAACCGACTGATCATATCAGTACACGAGAATTTCTATGAGCGAGAGCGAAAGGATCTACAAATTTTTCCAGGGAATGTATTTTCAAATACCTTCCAGGGATCTATTACGTGCCATAATCTACATGAGATCGGTGGCTTTACTTCACCTTTGAGGAAGTTGTGCTGCGGATTTTTATCACTCAGTAAAAAATAAAAGTCGACCTTTGGCTAGGTTTGAACCCACAAGCTTAAAGCTACGTCTACCCTGTCACCTGTAATCTAATTAAATGCGATAGTGATGCGTTAAATCACGCGGCAACCGATGCGGTTTGGAATAAAATAGAAAAAAATACTAGGATACTATGTAAAAATGAACACTTCCGTGGGTTTTATGTACAACTGGTGGCGGAAAAGAATATGTGGTTTGTCTTGCATGGTAAAGAGTATTTGATTGTAAGGTAAAAGATATTATTATTATTATTATTATTATTATTATTATTATTATTATTATTAGCACCGCATCTTACTACCCATTCGGGTTATACGCACTTACTCTAATGTGTAATGGTAGGGTGATTGTGAGATGAAATGGAGGACCTACAGTTTAACGTGGAATCCGAACCACGGTGGAGGCCTGGCATTCCCCACATTCACAAGATGTCTTGTCAGAGGTGAAGGAAGGGTTTGGTAATCAGATAAATCTTTGCCGGGACCGAGGATTGAACCCCGGCCGCCAGCGGTAAAAGATAGACAGGTGAAAAAATGAGAAGAAGAATATGAAGAGTGGTGGGATAAGGAAACTTACTGATTGGTCTATGAAAATAATAAAACTTTTACACACAAAAAAGATTTATTTATATATTTAGCACCGCGTCTTACTACCCGTTTGGGTTATACGCTTTAAGTACTAATTACGCTAATGAATTAGGAATTGGTAAGGTTGAATTAGAGGAACAGAACCCGCATTTGTGTTGAGGGAGAGTGGAAAACCATTTAGGGAAAAACCACCCCCAGTTCACCCGACCGAGATTCGAACCTTGATCTCCCCGTCTTCGGCAGTCGAGCTCAACACGACAAGCGCGTTAGCCAACTACGCCACCGAGGCAGGTCAAAAAACTTTTATGGAAAGAAGTGTTCAGTTCAACATTAGCCAGATTGAACATCAGACTTAATGACAATTAAGGTAGAAATTCAATAATTAGACGTATTAAGGAATAACTTAATTCAAGACAGTGATCCGTACTCCGGAGTCTGTCTTGTTTGGCCTAATTTTCTGGTGGTGGGAAGGTCGGGGTTTTAATCTCTGTTGGGTGTGCTGAGGGTGGTTTTAACTAAATAATTTTCAACCCTTCCTTCACGTAAATACGGTTACTTTTCCTTTAAATGCTACCTTCTCAATCCCTATCTCATTAGTGCAACTAAATGCGTGTTTGCCGTATGAATAGAAAGGCAGTGGTTTGTTTTATTATATTTTTATTTAAAATTACCTTCCCTATCGAATAGCATCCCTAATAACTATATACAATATTGATTAATGTATACTAGTAGTATATTATACCTTTGGAACGTTATATAAATGTATGTTCTAATTTAAGGAGTCCTTGTCGCTGTAATTAAGGGCCGAAAAAATTATTACTGGAATGGAAGAGAGAAGCCCCTAATTAGTTAATTAAAAATAATTTATTATAGCTTTATTAGTAAATTTACTAAAGACTTTTAATTTTTCTGACAAAATATAATGTTTAAATTCAGCTTTGAAACACATATCTTAGAAACTCTCATATTATAAGAAACTTTTTAAATGTTTAATTTGGTTAAGTTTCTGAGCTTGCTAATATATAATCTACTGCTTTCCAGGTTCTCATATCGCAGTTAAGTTGAAAATATGTTTGGTTTATGTTTCGTCTTGTTGAGAATGATATTAACTTGAAATATATGTAGGTGATTAAAAACAAAGTAAATATGTGTATGCTTTTAAAATATCTTTAGAAATAAAATGAAAAAAACTGCAATACCTTTGCTTAGGCTGTGACATTTCTGAGAGATCAGTTTTAAATCTCAGTGAATGGTAAAAATGTGTAAATTCGATTTTTTCCCCCTTCTATATGTAATAAATTATTTAGGAAGAGGAATGCCACCGTGGTTCGGATTCCATGTTAAACTGTAGGTCCTTCATTTCATCTCCCAATCACCCTACCATTACACATTAGCGTAAGTGCGTATAACCCGAACGGGTAGTAAGACGCGGTGCTAATAATAATAATTTAGGAAGATCTAACTCCAAGAGGTTTGGCTTGGGCTGTAATGGGTTGAACTGATTTTAGGAACTATTTGGGATAAAAACTCCTGGAAGTCACAATTTCAAGTTGGTTGACTAGAGGTTGTTAGGAGTCACGTGAACTGATTTTAGGAATTAGTCGCAATCAAAGTCCCTGGAGGACACGACACTCTGAGTTTATTCTAGTATATGGGTTGGGCAATCTCCTGTATAACGTATAATTCATATAATAAGAAACTTTAAACAAATACAAACATTTCTTTTTGCAGTCAACATCGATATTATTTTACCATATTAGTTTTATCATTTTATAGGAATATATATTATCTTACAATCGAGATAGTTGCAGATTCCATGAATTGACAAATTAATATGTTAAATTTGTTTAAGGAATTTGTAGGGGGTTCTTTTCTAACTCGTTCATATACATTCAGTGCAGAAGGAAACATTAAAATGTGTCTTTCAAATTAAAGGAGACCGTACATTAAATTCGTAAATGTACATGTTGAAACTACCGTATATATTAAATGAAAATAAATAGTAATTTTGGTGGGAAGGCCTTATTTCACACTATAATGCTACTGTAGTAGTCCATTCTAGAGGACCTATTTACTATTAGAGACCTACTGTGTGGTAGTAGTACAACATATAAGGTCCATATCCTACTGTATAGTGGTAGCCGATTCTGGAAGGACTTATTTCGTAACAGATGCATACTGTATAGCAGGAGTCTGTTAAGGAAGACCTTATTTCATACCAGACTCACAATGAATAGTAGTATAGCTAATTCTGGAAGGCCTTATTTCTTACCAGAACCCTACCATATAACAGTGTTTTGGGAGAATAAAAGGACTCCCAAACCCTCTCATCCACCTTCCAACCCCCCCACCCCCCCCCACCCGGTTTCCAACAGAACACTGGTTACGTACGCCCCCAGATGAAAGTATTTGGGTCGTAGCTCTTGTGTTGACGGAAACGGCCCTGTCCTTGGAGGGATGGAAGTGTTTCCACACACGTGAACAATAGTCGCGTGCCTCCCCCGAGGCAGGAGTTTCCAACAATAATAGTACTGTCCCTTTGTGGTGTGACGATGGGGGGGAAGTTTAGCAACACCCATTCGCCTTGAGTTACGCATGGGACTCGTCCCTGACTGATTCCCGTCGTCGATGTGACCGTTTTAAGATAAATCGTTAATCGACAATGCTGTTTGTGGCTATTGCCGCGTCGGTTGATATAACAGTCAAAGACGTTGCGACACTCTGCAATTTTACGTGCGAAGCGTGCCTGTGAACATTACTAACTGCGACACGGTCGACAGCGATTAAATTTGATGAAGAGTGGGAAATACCAAAGGGGCTAAGTGCCATAATTTACAACTATGTACCAAGTTGAATGTTCACCTAAAAGAGTTACAGTAGCCCCATGGCTTCTTTGGTGCTGACTGACAGCTCACAGCTGACTTCTGACAGTCAACATTTAGGTATATACCTAAATTTTGACTGTCGGAAGTGACAATTGCTAAACACATGTTTTTGCAGGTCATTTGGTTTGGCGTAGGGATACATAATTTGGTCTGGTAACTTTTCAAAGCTGTCAGCTGTGAGCTGTCAGTCAGCACCAAAGAAGCCATGGGGCTACTGTAAGTACAGTAATGTATCTTAGGAAGGAATGGAAGGGATGCGAGAAAAATACAGTATTTTTGCAGTTTATATGTCAAAACAAAATGTTTGGCCAAAATAAAATAAAAAACATAGAATTTAATTTTCTTCACATGGTGACCTCAAAATTTCCTGAATATCTGTCAAGGGTGTTCTGGAATTTAACGACAACTTTTTCTCTTCATTTGAAAAGCTTGTTAGATAATGCCACCATGATCTTGACAGATATTCAGGAAATTTTGATATCAACATTTTGTGAAGAAAATTAAATTATGTGTTTGTACTGGAGCAATCGTTTATTTATTTTGACCAAAACAATTTTTTTGCCATAAAAACTACAAAAACACTGTCCTTTTCTCGCGTCCCCTGTCATTCCACCTTAAGGGTTTGAAATACTGATATATAACGTTGGTGCTAACACCTAAGTACTAGCTACGCTAATGTGTTAAAAATTAGAAAGATTATATTTATGGGATATATATCCACATTTGCGTGGAGGGAGAGTGAAAAACCATTTCGGACAAACCAACCTCAGTACAACTGATCTAGTTTAGAACCCCGATCTTCCTGTCAGTGGGATTCTAGTCTATTGTATTCTGTATCATATAAATAAACCGCACCCTCAGCGTGACGCAAAATAATAATAGTGTGCCAAAATACCGACAAAAAAAAAACGAAAGAAATAAAAAAAAATGTGATTACCCTCCCCCGCCACACTCACCCCTTAATCAATATGTGAAAAAAAAAATCCCTTCTTCCCTCCCCTTTCTCTTAATATTTTCGGAAGTTTTTAATTAAGTATCAAAGTTTATTCGCTGACAAAGTGACCCTGAATGTCATTAAAACATAAAACCATATAAATCCAAATCGAATCTTATCACTACGCATAGAATTGTAAAGCTCCGAATTGGCTTGTATCATTCCGCATCGGGTCGTATCGCTCCGCAATGGATCGGAAATTTTTTTTATCTGAATATTTCCATATTTGTATACAAAATTATATATATACTATCGGACATGACCCGATACGGACAAGTGTGCACCGACATTTGGAACATGGGACTACCATTACTGATTCAGAAATTCTTCATCAAATTAAGGTTAAAAAATAATTATTCTTTGTTTTAGAACAAACAGGATAAGGAGAGTAGGTTTACATTTGTATTGATATAAATAAAACACTACCTGGCATTTTTATGAAGTGGGTACGAGAAATCACACATCGTGTTTGAAAAAAAAAAGAACTCCATGGTTTTTGCAGTCACTTAGGAACGAAGCCCAGCATTTATTGTAACTCATGGTCTGTTCCGTTTCCCCGCCAGAAGTTTCATCGTGTCTACTGGTCAACGCTCCCGGTCGCGTATCTGACATGAGCCACTTCAGGGTCGGTGCAAGTGAGTCAGTGAGTCAGTGATTGAGTGAGCTGGAGGTAAAGGTTAGCAACACTCAACTCTCCGATATGAGTCAGGCCGGAGAAATCCGCCGTCAACCAAACTTTACTGGTTACCATGACGATACCAGGAACTCCGCACCTCACAAGATGTCCAGGTGGTTACTAACCATCACACTTCCGTTCAACAACTATTAAGGGCACCGCCTACTTGAATAGAAATACCTTTCAAAATGCTTTTTATATTTGTAGGAGATGGCAGTTCAGAGAGACAAGGAAAGTGTAGGCCCTGAGAATGAGGTTCATGATGGGCTTGTTAGTTGTCACGAGAAAAAACAGAATTAAGAATTAAGTTATCCGGAAAATAGTGGGGGATAAAGAGAGTAGATGAGATAGTAGAAGCAAGGGTGATATGGTATGGCCAAGTAAGGAGGATGGAAAAGAAAATAATACCCAATAAAATGATGGAGATGAAGTATGTTGAAAAAAGAACACAAGGAAGTCCAAAAAAGAGATGGTGATAAAAGTAAGTGCGCGAGTGAGAGTAGAAGAATGGAAGTAAATAAAGGAGAAATATTTGGGGAAGGAAAGCGGAATATGAGGGCATTTTACTAAACTGACCCGGCCACAGACTGGAAACCATTAATTATGATGAGTTTGGAAGCCTTGAAACCATTTAAACAAATTCTCAATTATCTTACAATGTTCTGTTGTGATCATAATATAAAATAACTTTATACTTTTGAGAAAGACCAGATACATGTTTTTGACCATTTACTTTGATCAATTCATGATTTTATTTTTAAATGACAAAATTTAGTATGTAAAATGTTTAAATCTATTGAGATATATTGATATTTTTTCGCTTTCATATTAGTTCTAAATAAATTTTAAAATAACAAATCACTACTTTTAAATAACGTGGGATTGATTACCTTACATTTGTAACGCGTCTAAGTTCTCCGGTAGGTAGCCTCCTTAATTAAACCTCAACATTTGGCTAATGCGATGGTCTGAGAGAACGCCTGAACGTCTCAAAGTTCCAGCCATACAAGAATGTGATAACTGCCTATGAGGTTGTTCTGTTATCCTGATAGAAGAGATGCTCGCTCCCACTGGGGCTCTAGCCGATCTGGGCCTGGATTCACCAAAGGGAGCAAATAGTTGCGCCAGCGCAAGTTTGAAATATGTTCCAAATCCCTATTCACTAAAAGGAGCAGGAGCAATTTGAGAGCAAAGTTGCGCCTTTTATTTGCCATCACTCAAGATTAGGCGCAACTATTAAATCATGACTGTCACTTCAATAAATTTAAATGGCGGCATATTATTGTATTGACTTAAAATACAATTAGTTACATAACTGTACTCCAATTAATAATCAATTAATTAAAATAACAAAACGTATGTCAAGCACAAAATTTGTTTTAATTTAGACAGTGGTAACAAAACAATTACGTACCTTTTATTGTTGGATTTTTTCATTCAAACAACGCAATGGCATTTCTTGCAGTATTACAAAACAAAACTACGAACTGTGTAATCTTCGTCTAGATTCAAAGAGGTTTGTGTTCCAAAGTCCAAAGACATCTCGTCACTAAATATGACAGTTAGTATAACTTTAAAATAAGTTTTAAAGTTTCTATAAACATTAATGTTTTATTAATGGAACTTAAACTTTAAACTAATAATATAAATAAATAGAATTTTTTTTTTTAATTTATATCAATAAATAATACATACGGATAGTTAACCTCAATTATATTGTAGCACTTGAAAAAGTATATAAGCACAATTTTTTTCACTAATATTTACGAATAGTAAATAATATTAATCAAAATATTCAATTTAAATCACTACTGGGCCTGGATTAACCAAAGGGAGCAAATAGTTGCGCCAGCGCAAGTTTGAAATATGTTCCAAATCCCTATTCACTAAAAGGAGCAGGCGCAATTTGAGAGCAAAGTTGCGCCTTTTATTTGCCATCACTCATGATTAGGCGCAACTATTAAATCATGATTGTCACTTCAATAAATTTAAATGGTGGCATATTATTGTATTGACTTAAAATACAATTAGTTACATAACTGTACTCCAATTAATAATCAATTAATTAAAATAACAAAACGTATGTCAAGCACAAAATTTGTTTCAATTTAGACAGTGGTAACAAAACAATTACGTACCTTTTATTGTTGGATTTTTACATTCAAACAACGCAATGGCATTTCTTGCAGTATTACAAAACAAAACTGTGTAATCTTCGTCTAGATCCAAAGAGGTTTGTATTCCTCCAAGTCCAAAGACATCTCGTCACTAAATATAGCAGTTAGTATAACTTTAAAATAAGTTTTAAAGTTTCTATAAACATTAATGTTTTATTAATGGAACTTAAACTTTAAACTAATTATATAAATAAATACAAAATAATGTACTAATATTGTTTTTCTAAAACATCCGGAAAGAGGCCGCTTCTAATTTTATAGCTAGTTTATGAGAAAAATGTTTAAAAATCTTTGTATATGCTGTCGTTTACATAACAGATTTAAAATAATGTAGCCTTGACTTTGGAAGTAAATTCTTCACAAGGATTGGTCGAAAAGAGAGCAATTGAAGACGTTTATGATGACGTCACCCTATTCCTGCCACCAGTTTGCGCCTTGTTTAGTGAATACGGAAATGGCACAAATAAATAAGGCGCATCTTGGGGAGCATCTTGGGCGCAAATTTGCGCCATTTCTATACTTGCGCTGGAGCAGATTTGCTCCCGTTAGTGAATCCAGGCCCTGGAGTTTATTAGATCTAGAAACGGTTAGACAGCCAGTGGGGCAGGGTACCGGGGGTCATAAAATAACCGGGACGGATCAACTAGTAGGATATATATGTAAGATATAAAAAATATTAGAACAACTAGGTTACGTGCTATCATCCATGCCATATTGTATTTTTTTTTAAATTATTAGTTAGCAAATGTAGGCGAAATATTGTAAGTACTAGAAGGTCCCGAGTTACAGTCTAGGTCTCAGGATGGATAGGGCAGGATAAATAAATAAAATATCCTGATAGTACAATTCAAAAGGATAGGTTAAGTTGGTTTTTACTTTATCATATAGGTAAAATATTGTAATCGCGAAAAATGTTGACCTTGACATGACGATAGATCCTTGATGTTTTATGTGACTACCAAACTCAAAAAAGTGTGTTATACAATTCTGTCTGTCCCCATGTATGTCTGTTTCTGGAACAACAATCAAAATGGAGGATTTGGTTCAAACTTTATACTTGGATGTGGCATGGTCATACCTTGAGGCCAAATTATAATTTTAATAATAAATATAGGTGACCTGGTGGTCTAGGGGTAAGGTGTCAGACCTCAGTGTTGGGGGTCCGGGGTTCAATCCTCGGTCCCGGCAAAGATTTATCTGATTACCAAACCCTTCCTTCAGCTCTGACAAGACAACTTGTGAATGTGGGGAATGTCAGGCCTCCACCGTGGTTCGGATCTCACGTTAAACTATAGGTCCTCCATTTCATCTCACAATCACCCTATCATTACACATTAGCGTAAGTGCGTATAACCCGAATGGGTAGTAAGACGCGGTGCTAATAATAATAATAATAATAATAATAATAATAATAATAATAATAATAATAATAATAATAATAAATATAGGTGTAAATGTAGCTTACTAATGACCGATTTTTGAAAATTCTAAATTGTTCGATAGTGTTTCTAAACATTTGGTTCAAAATGGATATCTGGCACTGGTTCTACTTGATAAGCATAAACACGTGTTTGTTTTTTCTAAAAGAATAATAAAAAAAATTAAGGATTATTTAAAGATCATTAAAATTTTTATCAAAATAAATGGTACGAAACAATCGCGTAAACTTTCTCATATTGTGTATTATGGTTTCGAAGATAATTTTCCAAAATAAGCTTTTAGTGAAATAGCTCTAAGTGTGTTTTCCTCATGAAAACAAACTCATCATCTTGTTAACAACAATAATTACTCTTTATAAATACATTTTAAATCAAATTTTCAAATATATTTAACAAAATTTTAATTTGCAAAAATAGATTATTTGTAAACTACATAAATTTGTTTGTTATTTGTAAAAAATAAAAACATATTCATTTTAATCATGAAAAACTATTCCCGGATTCCTATTTTCAATTCAATTTCCAAAGCTTATTTCAAAAAAATTCAAACTTTCTATATATTTTCGCAAGTAAACTATCCTTAAATTAATTTATTTTTGATATATAAAGATACATTAGTGTTGACAATGTAAAATAATCCTCCGATACCAATTTTGAACCAAATCGTCAAAACCATGTTTTTAAATATTCAAATTAAAAAAAAAAACTTCAGTAAACGATCCGAAACCGAATCCTCCTTCAAAAAACAAGTATACATCTTTAGTTGTCATGTTCATGTCAAACAATCCCCATACACACATTTTAAGCAAAATCGCCATAGCTATTTGTAAAATATTTCAAGTTTTTGAAAAATCAGTTATCAACAAACTACCCAGAAATTATTTTTTATTACAAAAGCCAGTATGCACTGTTATTTGTCATGTAAAACTCTCCCAAGATACCCATTTGTAACCAAATCATTAGAAACATTTGTAAAATATGTCAAACTTTTGAAAAAATCCGTCATCGGTGAACAAATGATTTTTACTCTTAAAAACAATAATTACATAGTTATTTGTCATACCACACAATTTCCATATATACATTTTGAATAAAATCATTAGAGCTATTTTATAAATATTAAGAATTTTCAAAAATCTCCCATAATAAATTACCTTTCAATGAATTTTTGCCCAAAAACAAATTACACAGTACTATTTGGCATGCCATTAAAATCGTAGATATGCATTTTAAACTAAATTGTTAGTGCCATTTTCGAAAAATTTTGGGGTAAAATAAATTACTCATCAGTAAACAACTCTTAATTGAAGGCTTAGGTGAAAAAAAGTTTTGTGGTATAGCCCTATGACATCTAAATATCAAGTTTGAACAAAATCCATTAAACAGCTTTGAATCCGTGGCCAGGGACATGACATGAGGACCGACAAAATTATAAAATAAAATTTTTTGAGTTTGTATTCACATAAAACTTAAAGATTTGACATAATCTTGATATCAATTTTTTTTTCACAGTCACATTACTTCTTCTTGATAAGAAAAATCTAAATATAGTTAGCAGTTTTGTTCAAAATATGTGCAGTACCTAAATAATGTTTTATAAGATTAACAAAATAATGTTTGTTTTTCTGAAGAAAACTTATTTAAAGGTAGTTTAATGATAAAAGATTTTTGAAAATTTTGTTACAAACCATGAAAGACTATATGAGAAAGAATGTAGGAACATATAGTAACCTTAATGTTGGTTATTCTTATAGACAATTAACACGTTTAGGTAAAAGTACGTAGTTATGGATTTATAAATATAGTGGCCAGTGAACCTTTCGTCTCCAGTTTTGTAAATCTTCGATTTGAGTCTCAAACTGGGATTCTACCACTAGCTCTGGAAACCTTTAGTAAATCTATACCTTAATTTCATTACAAATGGACATTTTGAACACCATAAAAGACAGTGATAACATTTTACTTTATTATTATTGTTGTTTTGATAATATCCATAATTTTTTATTTTAATCGAGGTATTTAACGTGTACGTTATTAATTGACTGATTATATCAGCGCAAGACTAATAACTAACTTAAATCAGCTAGAACAGACACAAGACCCAGCTGCCCCCTCCCCAGTCCCCCACCCTGGCAATCAATACATCACTGTGAAAGGGGAAATCCACATTCCACCATTGATAAAATATTTTGACCACGTCGGGAATCGTGTCCGGTATCCTTAGCTTAGTAGACAGACACACTACCGACTGATAAGTTGTCTGATAAGAACATATATCAAACATGACAGCTGCAGTGCATATTAAATGACCTCACGTATGAGTAAATAAAAGTAGATCTAGTGACTTTTTCTAGGCAGGTATGTCCATTTGTATGATAATTGGGATATATCCCAGGTGTATTATTGTTTAATTCATTTCTTGGCCTTGTCAGAACTTGGAGAGAGTATTGCTCAATTGCTACAAGTGAGTGTTTTATTAAATACCAGGGGGAAGTACCAAGCCTACGTGTGTTAGACGTGGGACCATCTGGCAACGTGACGAGATTGGAATTAAAACCAACTCTTTCGTTCGGGGAAGTACCGATCCCCGTTCCCTCTCTCTCTCTTTATTTTTCTCAACCTATTACACCGATGCTATTCACATTTGTTCACATAGAATTTAGAACAGTGTGGATATATAAATTGATTAAATCTAATAATTTTGCTATCAAGCCTTATTTATTTATTTTTTTTTTATTTGAGGTATTTAACGTGCACTTTCTAAGCGACTGATTATATAAGCACACGAGAATTTCTATGAGCGAGAGTGAAGGGCCTACCAATTTTGCCGGGAAAGGTATCGTAACATACCTTCCAGGGTTCTTTTACATGCCATAATCAACATGGGGAACTATGGCTTTATTTCCCCTTCGAAGGAAGTTGTGCTACGGACTTTTATCGCTCAAAGAGAATCCGTCAACCTCAGCCGGTTTTAGCCCACAATACCGGGTCTTGAGACGATCACTTACCCCAAGACAACATCCCTCTTTATTAATTTAATTGATAAAACTTAAGCTATTTATTTCAAATAATTGAAAAATGATACTTGGACATGGGAAGGAATAGTTACTAATGACCATAAGCACGGGATGAACGCTGGATAGATGATTGGCAGAACATTGTCTAACTAAATCAAAGGTCCCGGATTCGATTCCCATGACCAAATGCAGTTTTTCAACTATTTGTAATATTATTAAGTGATGGCTGTATCCGTAACATAAGATAATTTTCATCACTAAACTACTTAATATATTTTATTATCTGAAGAAGTCGTTTTCTTTTCGGGTGTATTATTATTATTATTATTATTATTATTATTATTATTATTATTATTATTATTATTATTATTATTATTATTATTATTATTATTATTAGCACCCAGTCTTACTACCCGTTCGGGTTATACGCACTTACGCTCATGTGTAATGGTAGGGTGATTGTGAGATGAAATGAAGGACCTACAGTTTAACGTGGAATCCGAACCACGGTGGCGGCCTGGGGGGTGATATCAAATCACTGTTTAGCTGTATGTTATCATTCGTAAGCCCCTCAAACTTTACAGTTACTACGAATGGGGATAAAATGTGAATCCCTTTCTAGAATGAATACCTAATGGTACAATCCCTACTACAGAGAGTGACCTGTGTTTCAGTCCAATTCCCACTGTGAATGATGACCAGCATTGTACAGTGTAATAGGCTGATGTCATTGAATAGAAATAATTGCAAAAGGATATCGATGGAGCACCATGTTCGTTGAGCAGATAAAAATCATGTTTGAATGAAATCTATTAAACCATTTTGGCTCTAATCCTAGCTACAGAGAGACATACATACAGATGGTTAGTTCACTGACATTGATAAAGGGACATAAGTAATTGTAGGTCCCACTTCTTTTTTAGATTTAGGACAAATAAAACGTAAAAATCCATCATAGTCTCGAGGTTGAAATTTTCACGAATACAATTCTTTCTCTCCTCTCTCTCTGAGGATGTAGAGCTCTAAATGTCCTTCCTTATCTTTCTATTAATACTCTTTTTTATTTATTTATTTTTATTTACTAATCTAAGTGTCAGACAAGGTGATCAATTTATTATTCTTATTAATAAAGACATATTTATAGTATTAACTATAGTAAATATCACATAAATTTAGAGATAAACAATATATATTACTAATCAATTCTCTCCTAATGGCTATTCATATTTGTGGCTCATTTACAAGTGGTTTTAGCGCTGACGTTAGTCTGTTTCTCAGTTTAGAGCCTAAATTGTTTAACCGATTGGGATAAAACTTGGTATTTGGGGTACTCGTATGTATTAAAAATTAAGGGTAATTTACTGAAGGGAAACAAGAGAACAAATATTTTTTTGTAAATACTCTCTAACGATTTTGATTACATTTTGAAATCAGGCATTGTTTGAAACTACAAAAAGGCAACTCTCATTCACCCATGAAAATGACTTTAAGAGTACTTTACACAAGTTCAAATTCCCAATTTTGATCATATCTTCGCAACCGTTAGAAGTATGAATTAACTTATCATTGTAAAGTAGTAGTACTATTCACAATTAAAAATTTTTATTTGGAATACATTTTTATAAAACTGATACTTTCTTAACTTATTTCTGCGGTTACGTTGGATAAGAATTCTTACGAAAAATTATTCTTAAAAATTTTAAAAAATCTCATTAAGTCAGAATAAGTTAATAACTCAATAAATTTGTATGTTTGTGGACATATTTCTTGCAAGGTATTATTAAGAATTAAATAGTCTAAGCTATTATTAATACTTTTAGTGAGGATTACTTCATTCAGATATTATATTCTGAAAATTGAAAAATAACATCTGGGCCAAAGGTCCCGGTTTCGATTCCCGTGTCCAGGGGTCATTTTTCAATTTTCAAAATATTCTTACGAGTTCGCATGGAGTCTTACGATTTTTTTTATGCGAACAAAATATGTTGTTTTATCATCAGATTACGTAAGAAAATAGAAATGTTTGGTGTCAAAATAGATTGTGAGATGCTAATTGCATTGGTTGTGGATAGGAAATCATTATGGAATTAAAAATTTAAGCTATACCATAATTAAAAGCCGAACAATAAATTATGGAAGTAGGTGGCGGAGAACGTGAAATCAACAGGTAAATAACTTTATATAATATATTTTAATCGTATATTGGAGAAGGGAACTAGGACAAAAAATACTATTTTGTGTGTTTCTTGGAGCTGAAACATTTCTAACAGTGATATATATATATATATATATATAATATATTAATATATATATATATATATATATATATATATATATTATATAAAGTCAACAAAATTAACAACTGAAAATTGTTTATTAAAACATGTAAAAATAAAACACTTTTTTTTGTTCTCCTGAAGAGCAGATTTATTTACTATAGTTCACGATTAAAATATTGTACAAACTTATCTCTAATTTTTTAATTATTATTATTATTATTATTATTATTGTTATTAGCACTGCGTCTTACTACACGTTCGGGTTATACGCACTATTTCTAATTTCATAGGGTGTTTTAGTAGAAAGGTTGAAACATCTTTGTCCTTTGCTTTTGTTTTGAAAGTGGTGTAGACTTACATTGTTTTCAAAAGCAATCTGGTACGCTTGTAAACGTTATGAAGTAAGGAAATTGATTTTACAATTAGATCAAAATTTTCAGGACAATTTTCTATGTTCGTTTTGAGAATTCTCCATTTTAAGGTTATAATACCAAAAGTGCATTCAACAAGGCGTCTTGCTCGGGAAAGAAATGGTCTCCTCAAATATGTTTTTAAGGAATATGCTGCATCTCCTACTAACACATGTGGAACCACTATATCTGTATTTGGTAAGATCCTTTCCGGCTTTATGTTGAGTATGTTTTGAGTATTTATAGAGTAGTGGTTCAACAGCTTTTAAAATCTAATCGAATGTGGATTGTTTCATTCGAGTAGATTCAAACAAATTATTGTCATCACCCCTGAGTTCTTCAAACGATCTGGTGAATCACCCGTTCTCATTCCTTGATGAAAAATAGCTGTTCACCCATTCACGCTTCATGTCCAACAAGAGAATCTTTAACACAGGACTTTCCAAAAAGTAAAATTCAGACAACAGATTCATTGCACTTGGTTGGAACAACAGACGTTCTGAAGATTCTGTAAGTAGCCTTACCACGTCTTTGCATCTAATCTAAACACTCTGTCTTACAAAAATTTTCTGACCTGTTCGTACGAATATGTAAGAAATGTTTTTCGTACGAATTCTTATCCAATGTAACCACCGACTAAGCAAATACATAATATTTTTATAGAGCTCTTTACAATAATTAAAATCGATTGTTATACTCTTTGGTGGCAATAAATGTTCCTCTTTCCTTAATGTTTCTGTAAAAATGTATATTAGTTCATCTATAATATTTGGTGGAAAGTTTATGCAACAACGTTTATTATTTATTTTAACTTATCTTACGAGTTTTTTTTTACTAAATGTATCTATTTTAAGATAAAAGAGAAATTTATTTCTTATCACCACGTCTTACAACCTGTTCAGGTTATACACATATATGATAATTATTGCTCTCATGGGGTAGGGATGAGGAAGAAAGCATTTTAGACCTAATCTACCCGCATTTGCCTGGAATGAAAGTGGGAAACCTTTTTGCCTAATACGGAGGTGTTTACTATATTTTTGTTATAGGAGTACATGGACAAAATAATTTATATTATTCGTCATATCATTCAAATCAACAACATCCGAATATTCAGTTTACTATAGAAATTGAGCGCCCACTGCATCCAAATAGTAATCGAACTAGGGTCAATAAAGTCAGAGTCAAGTACGCTAGTGCACACGTACAGTCCAAATTTTAAAGGAAAGGCTTACATGTAGACATGTTACTTGATACGTCAAGTCATTATGCTCACTTTTGAAAGATATTCTTAATACAAAAAAAATATTCATAATATAGTTTAAAAAGTTTGTATTTTATAAAAAAAACTTTCCATTAATATTGAACTGTTTCTCTAAAGTTTTGCTATGATTATTAGTCATCTCATGAACCCTGATTGTATTGCGAACTTGACTAAGCGACTAGTATTCATATAACAAGCTTTGACCATTATTTTAATTTTTTCGTTTGCACTCTCCTACCCATCTATATTTTATTGGAATAGATTGTACAGAGACCAACACACGTCCACAACAATAGAATAATAGAGGTATCCCCCTCCCTGTCAAACCCACCTTCCTCCCCCACCCCCACACCACACCACACACACACACACACACACACACACATCAGGTGCAATTAGACAAGGTCAGTGTACACATCACGGTTCATTTCAGTTTGCTTAACAAACGATATATTACCTTCGCATGTCCATTACTATTCAACACGGCAGTAAGTTGCAGAGAAATATTCGATAGTTCAGATAGAATATAGTGTTTGTTATCTGACCTAACTACTCTTAAAACAATATTTCAAATCAAATATCCAAGAGACATCCTGTGACTCTTTTAGCAAATGAAAGTGTATTAATCACAACTTGTGAACGTGTGTTTCGGATTCCACGTTAAACTGTAGGTCCTCCATTTCATCTCACAATCACCCTACCATTACACATTAGAGTAAGTGCGTATAACACGAACGGGTAGTAAGACGCAGTGTTAATAATAATATTAACAAATATAAGACACCCGCTCCGGTGGCCGCACGGTCTATTACGCTACTCTCGTAGTAGACTAGATTGTCGATGACAGGAAGATTGAAGTTCGAATCTCGGTTGGGTGTATTGAGAGGTTTTTTCTTCTCCAAATGGTTTTCCACGCAAATGAGGGTAACTACCTATAAGTATAACCTTTCTAATTCCTTAAACCTTAACGTAATTAGTACATAAGCATATAAACAGCACGGTAATATAGAAAAAGTAGCGCGTTAGACTATGCGGCCACCGAAGTGGACTAAATGGATTGTTGGCTTAGCTACGTTTGCTGGTTTCATTCCCTGTATGTTTGTAATATCTTGTGTTATTTTGTTATTGTAGATAGTACAAGGATGATTGGCTGTTTTATGATTTATATCGAAAAAGAGGAAAGGAAACGGTTGAAGGGTAGGATGAGAAATAAATGGTAAGTGGGATGGATCGAACGAACAAGAAACTGGAGGCTGCAGTTTTCTAAAAGGTAAAATCGTGACTCTTTTTGGCGTTTATTGGAAATAAAATCACCAGCCACAAACATAATATAATGTATTCCAATATAATTTATATAATATAATGTAAGGTATTAGTTATTGTTATTGACTGAAAATAACTCTATAGAATATATTTGACTAAGTTAAGCGAAATTCTGTTTAACTTGATCATTTGTCATATCAGCTGTCTATCTACCCGGATTTTATATTTTGAAAAATGAAAAATGACACCTGGACATGGGAATCGAATCTGGGACATTTGACTTAGTACACCAATGCTCTATAACCACTGAGCAACCAGGCCCAGCGTCATTCTTCACTCATATTTTAGGCAGAGTCTATGATGGACGTGCGGAAATCGTCGGCCACAAATGTGTGATTTATTAAGATCACGAGGTATCAGATAACGTAGCCACCTTCGACTCGGTAGTTGGCTTATTGCAGCCACTTGTACACTTATTATAATTGTAAGAGATTGTATATTTAAGAATCAGATATCCGAAGCTATTATTTATGCATTTAGTGAGGATTACTCCATCTCGATATCATATTCTGAAAATAGAAAAATTCCTGGATGGTTCAGTGGTCAGAGCATTGGTGTACTAAGTTAAAGGTGCCGCGTTCGATTCCCGTGTCCAGGTGTCATTTTTCAATTTTCAGAATATGATATCTAGATGAAGTAAATCCTCACTAAAAGTATACATAATAAATTTGGCTATTTGATTCATATATGATAATGTCATTTGTTTTGTAACAGTATTTGAGTTTAACAATATATGTACATGTTTTTTTTTGTATATCAGTTATTAGTTTCAAGATGGCATCACTCAAATTTATGCTGCTTGTTGCTAGCGATAGCTGCAAACTCTGGAACAATTTAGACGAATTGCAGGATATTCTTGAACTTTGCTGAACAATGCATGTACAGTATTGTTTTTCAAACTAGCTATCCATTTAAATACGACGAGCGATCAAAAGGTTTTAATTTAATATCTTATCTCAAGAGATTTGAATTTATAACTTTAAGCAATCGATCGAGTATCTTGGGCGTATTAATTTTTTTTTTTTAGTTTGACATGGATCACATCTTAAACAGGTGAACTACGGTTATTCCCTATGAATATAATGTACTATTGAAAATAGAATTAAAAAAATGTATGTCTAACTAGATCACTGAGGGAAATCCTAAGAGAATTTTTAGGAGATATTTCCAACTATAAATCAAAAGATACATCTTAAGAGTGCAGTAGTGAGAAGAATATAACATTTTCTTGACATGGTGCATTTAGAATTTTTCTAATGCAGGTAGTGAGGTCCACCATTCACGGAACTACCAGTTTTTATTGTGGTATGGAATTAGGTTAGTAAAATAAATATTTTAGCATGAAATATACCACTATTGGGTATAGATTGTTTACTAGATAATACGGGACATTCGTGAGCAATGTGGTACAATCCACGACATTGACTTTATCCGAGGACGGGGAGATCTAGGTTAGAATCTCAGTCGGGTGAACTGGAGGGTGTTTATCCTAAATGGTTTTCCACTCTCATTCCACGCAAATGTGGGTTCACTTCCTATAAATTAAACCTTAACTATTCTTAATCCATTAGTGTAATTATTACTTAAGCGTATAACCCGAATGGGTAGTAACACGTGGTGCTATATAAAAAAATAAAAAATACTTTATATACTTATATGAAATTTGTCCCCGGCCTGTTTTCTTCTGGACCAACAATCTCAATTAGTGTTTTAATAGATAGTTTAAAGATACTTAACCTCTATCTGCACACTATCGTAAAACTTACGTTACAAAAACTGGTTCAGTCTTCTCACAAACCACGCGTGTATTTGTACACGCATAATAATATTGACTATGTATACCGGCTATAAGTACATTAAAACCAGTGAGAATTGTCCATTACCATTTCAATTACTTTTTATGTTGATTGTGTCCCTCTATGTTTATTACCTTGAGCTGATCAGCCAACGAGTGGCTGAACCACATTGACCTAGATCAATGGTATTCGACCCTTTTTTGTTTGCGTACCCCCAGATATAATTTATCTTTAACTTTGCACCCCCAAATCTTTTGGTGCATAATTTAAGTTATATATTTCCTCTGCCATTGATCTAAATCATCAAAACGTAAATTATAGCTCTTGTTCTAATCAGGATCATGCAACTAATTACTAAACGAGGCTTAGACAAAAAGTTACAAAAATCAAAACTATTTTGTACATTGTTATTAGTCATTACGATTCAATTTGATTCGAGGGGCTGGGGTTAGATTCCGAACACCTTCTAAAAAAGAGGGTTTACCTGTAATTAGCTTTACTTCCTCTGTCTAAGTAATTAGTGTAACAATTATATTGTATTCCCTACTCTTCCCTTTCCTCGTTAACTACTTTACTAACTTCTTTGTTTATAAATATTATCCGTAAATACGTTAAAGTGTAAATCGCAATTTGTATCTTAAAAATGGAATATTCCCAAGTTGTTTGTGATATATATTTGTATTGCATTTTTAGTTCTATCATCCCGTTTTCTTAAAGGACATAATTTTGTTCGTTACTTCTGTTTTTATTTTAGAACCTTACTTACCTGTGCGGTATTCCCCCATCACAATCCACTTCGTGTCTCTTATCCCTTCTGTCCGTGCGTCCGACTAGGCCTACCAACCAATCGAGCGAGGAAACCATTGAAGTCGGAAAAACAAACAATTTCAATTAACGCCGCCAGTGTATCCGGGGATTTGAACGCAATTCAAACAAAATATTTCCAATGACAAAGAAAAGAGACTATACAATTAAGAGGGATATTCGCATGATTAGTTAAGGAAAAAGAAACGAAAAAATAAAAAAAACTAATTGGTTATTCCATTACAACATTCTTAAATGACGGTCGTATAGCTTTATTTTGCCAATACCTCAATCAAAAGAAATATTAGCAATACTGAGATATTATTAAGCACTTATCTATACTGATCTAATGTACATTTTAGAAGAAATACAAAACTGTAAGATTTATAGTCAATTTGTCGTAATTAAGTTAAGTTAAAAGTAATATTACGCTGTTTTACCGCCTCTGAATGAGTTAATGCACTCTACATTTAACCTTCCTCATCCCTAAAATATTAACGTAGCTAGCAGGCCAACATATACGCATCCGCATGCACACGGGTAGTAAGACGCTGTGCTAAACAAAATATAGGATACACACAGAGTCATAAAGACAAACATGACTATCACTTTTGTACTAGTATTTCTCACTCAAATTAGTGGTAAAACTACATAAATATAAAAGGTCGTTAATTAATCTCTTCACTTAAAAGAGTGCAGTTGGTAGACCCACCTTAAACCGAAGAGTATTCTTACAGACTATTATGTAAACGAGGCCCTCCTACACGTACAGGTTCACCGTACGATGACGCCTGTCCGGTCTGACCCGACAGGTAAAACTGATCGTGTAGGGGGAAATCTGTCGGCCTGTTCACTTATTTTATCAGACCTGTTGAAAATCAAACAGAGCTGATATTTTCACCTGACAGGTCTGATCGTATAGTGGCATACACAGGTAAGGCCGTCAGTTCTTTGTTAACTCCGGATCGTTACACGTGTATGTCAACTATTCAATTAATTAATTCAATAATGAGTCTTAGTAGTCCAGTAGTGTATAAAGTGTAATTTAATTTGTATTTTAATCAAGTATCATACAGAAGAAGAATATAAGTTTAATTTACAACGTTTAAATAATTTTTTTCGACTTTTTAAATAGAATGTATAGTGTTTACCGCGGTAATGGCAGCTCCAAAAAGAGTACAGTAATAAATTAACAATTGTCTTTTTTCGGACATGTATACAAATGGAACCTGCCTTTGGAAGGTTAAAAGCCAAGAATATTCTGATCGGGCACAGAAATCGGCAGCGTACGACAGATTAGCACAATTGCTGAAGACTGTAGATCGAATTGCGAGAGAGGGAAAAAGAAAAAATAAGTAATCTGCATAACAATTTTAGGAAAGAATGAAAGAAAGTTACTGCAACAAAATCAGAGTAGCACTGAGATATTATGACAAGTAAACCTGAATAGTGCCGGGCCAGAAATCTGTCGGTAAGACCGGACAGGCGTCACCTTACGGTGAATCTGCACGTGTAGGACCGTGATCGGCCTGTCAAATTGTATTCTTTGACTCTTTCACACAAAAAAAAATTATATTTTCTTTTTTTCTGTGGTCCCACTGCGGTCCACCTGACACGCCACCACGGACCACAGTTTGAGAATAACTGTATTTTAATCATGTGACCACCGATGCGGGTAGATACTCTGGTAACGTCTTTGGTTTCCTTTTTTAAATGTTTTAGAGTGTCGTTGATGCTTGGGTGGTCTGTGTTGTTTCCTGTTGGGAAAGTTTGTTTCTCATGGAAGTGTGGTATATATTTCCTCCGATGATCGTGCCGAATTGAGTCAGGAAACCCCTTTGTTTGGAAACACCAGTCACGTACGTTAGTGTGTGCACTGTTGCGAATTAATCAGATCTTAAACATAAACACACACTTTCCTCCTCCTACCAGGAGTCAGTTATCGCCATTTCAAAATATTCAACAAAGTATTTCACGGGTTGCTGCTGCTTCTTAAGTTTTACCCGGCGGTTCCAATCCAAACCAGTTAGCTTAAACATCACCCACACCGTTGGGCATTAGGGGGTCAGTCTCATCTGCTCTGGTTTCATAGAGACTGGGTTCAAATCCCGGCTGGATGCACTGAGGTGGTATTTCCTAGACGGTTTCTCACCCTCCCTTCACGCATGCGCGAACTTTCTCAATTTGAAACTTCCTCATCCATATCACTTGAGTTGTTTTTTAGCACCGCTTCTTATTACCCGTTCGGGTTATACGCTTATGTACAAATAAAGTTCGTAGTTTTAGAATTGAGAAAGAGTATATTTATATAAAGTGTACCCGAATTTGTGTGGAAAAAATTTTGGAAAAAAAAAACACCCTTAGTAAATCCGACCTAGATTCGAACCTCGACCTCCCTATCATTGGCAGTCTATTCTACTGCAAAAGTAGCGTCTTAGACCATGCGGCCACCGAAATGGGTCAATTTAGTTTAAATATGTAGTTAGCCCCGACGACTAGTAAGTAAAATGCATGTAAAAATAAGTTTAAAATATTTATCGAAATATGTATTTGTTTTAACATCAAGTAGTTCAATCTTCGGTCCCGGTCCCGGCACAGATTCATCTGATGGCCAAACCCTTCCTTCACCTCTGACAAGACGTGTATTAATCACACTTGTGAATATGGGGAATGCCAGGCCTCCACCGTGGTTCGGATCCCACGTTAAACTGTAGGTCCTCCATTTCATCTCACAATCATCCTACCATTGAACATTAGCGTAAGTGCGTACAACCCGAACGGGTAGTAAGACACGGTGCTAATAATAATAATAATAATAATAATAATGATAATGATAATATCAAGTAACTTATTGTGAATTGTTGAATAAGACATCCCCTGTAGACAGCCAACTTTTATTCTAGAATATTATAGTTTTAAAATCTGACCAAGATAATAATCCGATATTTAGGAGTATTTCCCAAAGCGAAGGTCTAGAAAATTGAGATTATTGGCAGGAGGGCTCGTTGTGCTGACCAAATGATGCCATCTATCCGGAAATGTTGGCATTATCATCGTTTACGGTGGGAGCCACATGGTCGGTATATCTTGCTTGTGGGCTCACGCCATGAAGTTTTTTTTTTGTTTTTCTATAATCAGTGTTTTTCTTTCACGTCATATAGATTAGTTTAAATGCGTCCTTCTGTTGTTGTTTATTTAATATTTTTATAATATAATCCGTATAAAATTCTTTATTGGTCAACTTCTATGTGATGTGATCCAAGAAATAGAAAACATAAAACAATCCCTCAATATCGGGAAATATGCACGTTCTGAATTGTATCTTCGATATTTTGTTTTTATGAAATAAAGACACATGTGCGCTTTTCGTTGTAAACATAAATTTAACTTATGATAATTGCCTTTATTTATAACATTTACAATGGTATTTAATAACATGTATATTTTAAAATAATTCAAGTGGTGGTTGGCGAGATTGTTTTGAAATTAAAAATGAAATGAAATAATTAACATCAGGAGATTCTACCAGCTAAAGTTACAAGGCCTGGTTTTAGATTTGTGTCTTTTATCCCTTTTCCTATTTTGTTTGTAAAGTAGTTGTGTTTTGAATAATATTTAACTAAGTCTTTATAAACAAAACGCCAAAACTAGCATATTTAACTTGAAAGAAAACTAGATTCGTTATGATATGACAGGCGACGTCTCTCGTGCAACACCACCGAACGATAGCAAGAAAGAAAAGATCCGGAATCCCATTGCTAAAACATCATAACTGAGGGAACTGAATGGCTACTATTGTGAAAGTGACCTGGCGGTCTAGGGGTAAGGTATCAGACTTCTATGTTGGGGTCCGGGGTTCAGTCCTGGGTCCCGGCAAGGATTTATCTGATTGCCAAACCCTTCCTTCACCTCTGACAAGACGTGTATTAATCACAACTTGTGAATATGGGGAATGCCAGGCCTCCACCGTGGTTCGGATTCCACGTTAAACTGTAGGTCCTTCATTTCATATCACAATCACCCTACCATTACACATTAGCGTAAGTGAGTATAACCCGAACGGGTAGTAAGATGTGGTGCTAATAATAACAACAACAATAATATTACTATTGTGAAGCAACGTTGTCATTTTAATGTTTTCGTGTGGTCAATCTTCCCTTCTTAAAAATGAGACTTTTGCAAAGTTGGCTCGTCGATGCTGCCAATATCTCATCTTTACCCCCCACACGCCACCTTCCGACGTAACTGAAAACGAGATGATTTGGCAACAGTTAACAGAGAGAGCGATGATGAATCTTTTTTCCTATTTAAGTTCTACTTTCCCCCTCAGCGGTGATATTGGATGTAATGTAGTACGAACCCATTTTACAAATACTAAATTATTTAGACTCACATTAATTATTATTAGACCCTCGGTATATTTCGTGATTCAACCAAAGGGAAGGGATGAATGGAGACAATCTAAACTGAAGTGACCACTGGTTCCTTTCGCCATCTTCTAACGCGCGCCCATCACGCAGGCCAGTGTGATTCAAATGGCGGCCCGCGGGCCAAATGCAGCCCATACTCACTGAAAATATCGACCTCACAGTATCCTGGAGGAAAATTAAAGGGAAACCCTCAGTGACAGGTGTGAAATAGTTGATGATTTGTATTAAAATATTCATTTAAAAATGTCATGATTGCATTTTAATAGTCATTTATTTAATTAATAAAAATATGTGTAAATATATTATTTATAATGCTTAGTTGTTTTGTGAAAACTTGTGTGCGTGAATATTTCTAAATACATATTTATGAGATTAATTATCTTTTGTTTTTGGCAGCAAGATTTGAAAGATTATACCAAAAAAAAATTAAATTTTATCATAAAAGTATTGAAAGTAATTGTTTATTAAGGGTTGTTTGTAGGTACATATTAAGTTTATGGGACTACTAAATATATCTTCAGCCCAATATGCAAATGGATAATCAACCCTTGTGATGAGAAACGTTGAACCACCCTGATGTAGGCAATGAATGGACCCTTACCCTTTGGTGCAAGAACTATCTATGGAGCTGCAAGCTTGTGCTATCTATACTTATAAAATAACATGTCCTGATTGATTGACTGACTGACTGACTGACATGATTCATCATCGCCGAGCGCTAACTATCAAGGCTACAAGCATGAAATTCGGACTGTATATTCATTTTGTTATATAGGCACCCACTAAGAAAGGATTTTAGAAAATTACACCCCAAAGGGGTCAAAATAGGGGATGATAAATATGTAATGTAAAGTCCGTCATTTTGAAAGTTACATAAACAAAATTTTGTATTTCGGTTATTGACGTAAAACAAATAAATACGTGTTTCAAGAATTTTGGAAATTTTATTTAATAAGGGATGAAAAAGGGGGTGAAAGTTTGTATCGGACTTGCATTATTTTTGATCTGAGGTCAAGTTATGGTCATCAACGTAACGTAATATTTTAAATTAATCTGTAAATACATATGTATATTTTCGTATTTGTATATAATCAACTTCCACGCGAGCAAAGCCGTGGGCAACAGCTATCTAGTACTCTATAAAATTATAAAATTACCTCGATACAACATTAATAAGCTTGTAAAATGTAAGTGTGAGTGAACTAACTCTTCTCTTCATTTAACTGCCCTTACTGTGTGTTTAGAGGCGGGTAGGAAAGGACTAAATAACAAAATATTGACCTACCTTTTTAATTTCTGTTGTTAAGGCTGCCATCTACCGTAGCACCGATACGCGTTGCAAACGTACACAAAAAAAACGCGTTATTTCATAAGTAACTAGATTGATATTTTAAAATTATAGCTCACGCCAAAACAGAGGTAAAACAATCATCATGTCCCTATTTAATTAAAAACTTTACAATTTAATATTCACAATTTTTAAAATCATAAAATGGTGAAATTAGCTCATTATTAACAAGATTTTACGCGAAGTGACGTAGTTCTCAGATTAAGCTATTTTCTTAAAACATCGATCTAAAACAATTATAAAAAATATTGAGTTTATTTGACTTTATATGGTGACAGTACGGAATTTTCGGAAATGTGGACTCCTCAGAATTTCAATTTTCAATGTGTCCCTTTTTATCAAAAGAGTTTGACACGCCCGCCTTAGTTTGAATTTTGACCTAGCAGGGATTCATACCAAGATGCATATGTTGTTTGCCAACGTCTGGAGTCACCACGATTTATGAACTATTTTCTATAATACCCCATCGGCTATATCTCCCTCCCCCATATAACCCGCCCATTTTTGGGAGTATTGATTGGTCGCTGACGTATTATGTTCACGTCCAGTCAACATGTTCCGCAATAGTTGTTGTTGATGACTTGAGTCTTATCACAGGACTTGAGAACCAATTTATCACGGCGGTGTGCAACACAAATATTGACCGTCTTGTCGTGCTGAGTGAGATGTTTGATGTTCTGAAGGGATGTTTGATGTAGTGAGGGTATATTTGATACACTGGAAGGTTGGATGTTTTATTTGCCGAATGGAATGTTAGATGCTCTGAGGGAATGTTTGATGTAGTGAGTGGATCATTGATGTAGTTTTGGTTTGTTTGCTATACTGGGGTATTGGATGTTTTATTTGCTGAGTGGGAGGTTTGATGTAGTGGGGAGATGTTTGATGTAGTTTTGTCATGTTTGATATATTGGGGCGACGAATGTTTCATTTGCTGAGTGGGATGCTTGATGTAGTGAGGGGATATTTGATTTAATTATGGCATGTTTGAACAAATAGGGGGTTGGAAATTTCATTTCTTGATTTGGATGTTTGATGTACTGAAGAAATGTTGATGTAGTGAGGGGATGTTTGATATAGTTTTAGTGTGTTTGATATACTGGAGGGTTGGATGTCTTATTTGCTGAGTGGAATGTTTTATGTGGCTATGGAATGTTTAATATAATAATATGTATAAAATGTTAGGGTCAAAATATAATAGGGGGTATTTTATGTACTGAGAGGAATGTTTGAAATATTGAGGTGATGTTTGATATAGCTATAGAAATGTTGATATAATAGAGGGGATGTTTGTTATAGTGAGGGAATATTTGATGTGCTTACGGAGTACTTGATTCACTTAAAGCATGATTGATGTATTAAGGGGATGTTTTTATCTTTTGTTAGATATTTGATATGCTGAGACTTAATTTCGATGTTTAATCTCCTGAGGGTGATTTTTGTTTAACTAAGGGAGGTATTATTGATGTTTCAAGAATATGTTTAATGTGGGAAGTGAAGATGTGTGATGAGCTGAATGTGATATTAGAGGGATTGAGGGGAATATTTAATGTTTCAAAGGTAGTTATTTCTTACAGAAAGCTTTATAGTTTTATAATTATAATATATTTTACTAATAAGTCTCCATTATTTTGAGTTAACTTGCCCTTTCTGAATCAACTGATTATATCAGCACATAAATTAAATCTAGAACATACACATCACCCAAACCGCTAGACGTGAACTCATCACTGGGAAAAGGGGAAACAGCAATTTCTCGGATGATACCTGTTTCTGTCATGCCGGGACTAGAATCTGATACCTTTAGATCAGCAAGCAGAAACGCTACAAACTGTACTAACGTGTCGGACCTCAATAATATTAAAATTAAATATGTTTACATTATTATTTTCTATTTTTTGTGATTTTTTTCTAATTACACAACCAGGATTTATGTTAGACGAACACAAATACAGTACACTATAACACTAAGATAAGTACTTTATATTAGTGTCTATTGCAAATGATATATACATCAAGGCTCTATTTGGAAGAAACGCAAATAGCCTACTGCGTGGTGTGAATACCGTGCGTGGCCTTCTCTACTGATTACTGAGATAAGTACTTTACATATCTGTGTATTAAAAGTAATCTATACAGCTAGGTTGTATATTAAAGGAACAGACATATGTTATTAAGATTAATATGTATATTTTATACATATTTGTATGACATTTAATCTATACAGCGAAGATAATTCTCATAGGAACACTTATACTGTTCTAAACACTAGATATATAAGATTCAAATAGCTGATACTATTAGCATAAATAATAGCTTCGGCTATTTGATTCTTAAATATGCAATCCCTTATAATTATAATAATTGTACAATTGGCAGCAATAAGCCAACTACCGAGTCGAAGGTGGCTGTGTTATCTGATAGCTCGTGATCTTAATAAAATCAGCCTTAAAATATGAGTGAAGAATGACCTTGGGTATGGGACGATCCCTGGATAGCTCAGTGGTTAGAACATTGGCGTACGAAGTTAAAAGTCCCGGGTTATATTCCCGTGTCCAGGTGTCATTTTTCAATTTTCAGAACTAGATATATAGTTTATTTATTTGTACACAATAGATACATTTTCGGATCTTTCTTAGAGGTGTACTAACACATATTGTATTGTATCACATTTAGAGATCCATTTTATAAATCTGTAGGTATAGTGCAGTTCCATATATCCGTAAATTAGGCGCCTGGTCAAAAGGCAAATATTTAAGATAACCACTTTAAAGTAACTCCACTGGTATTCACTAAGAGAGTAGCTATAAAAACAAATTTCATGAAATTGACTCTTCAGTGCAGCCTATTCTTCGACAAAAAATGCAAACAATATTGTTACAATGGAGTGTTACTAATGTTAAATATATGTCTAGTTAAAAAGTGTGTGTAGCTTTAATGATTATGTTACTTGTTAAGCACCCATCAAGATTACAGTTTTTATTTTGTCTTGATTCGAAATGGTACCCGAAAGGAAAATAAAAACTACAGAGCTGTTATTTGGGGTATTGTTTTTGTCCCAAGTTCTGTTTACATCCATTAGTTTAATTAAAAAGTTATTGAAATCACAAATATACAAACAGTATTAAATAACTTATAAAAAAGGTTTTACTAAATAAAGTTGTGTAGTATTGTTCCATTTTACTATAAATTGTCGATATCAGTGGTCTTGGGGTAAAGTGCTTAGCTCAGGACCTGGTGGTTTTGGATTCAAACCCAGCTGGGGTTGACGGATTTCGCTTTAACGATAAAAATCCATAGTTCAAATTCCTTCAGAGGACAAGTAAGGCTGTCGGGCCCATGTCGATTGTGGTATGTAAAATAACCCTAGAAAGTATGGTAAAATACCTTTAGCTGATAAATTGGTAGGTCTTTTTACTCTCGCTCATAGAAGTTCACGTGTGCTGATTTAATCAGTCGGTTCAGAAAGTGCACGTTAAATAAATGAAAAGTGAAAAATATTATTAATTGGTTCAAAATAAAATCTCTATTCAAAATAATCATAATAAATTAGATCTAAATGTGCAATAAACATTAACAATGAACGAAGACTTTAAATATGTTTTTTAAAGTATGTTTAGAAACTACACGAAATTGTGTGAACCGTCTAAAAAATATTTTATTTGGTAAATATGCAAACAGTGAATTTAATAAATAATATGTATAAAATGTTTGGGTCGAAATATAATATATATAAAGCTATATAAGTTGGATTTAAAACATACAATAAACTGTTTTCACTTAGTACAGATTCTAAACTACTAATTGATTTATAGTTTTGAAATAATAAATTTGTTCAGTTTTTAACTAACATAAGGAATACTAATTACGTTTGTATTGTTTTATATTTGTATATAAATAAAAACATAGTAAGATATTTTTTAACATTCTTATTTAAAAAAGGTAAAATTATTTCAATACACACTGTAATAAAAATGTATTAAAAACATGAGCTCATGACATTAAAGTAGCATTTTTAAATATCTTCCCTTTTTCTGATGTCACTAAATGCTATCAAAATTAAGTTATTTCTCAAGTTTTTTAATCTATATTTTACCTCATAAACTACATACACTTCATATTGTTAAACAATACACTTGATAACATTCAATAGTCTGATTTGATCAAATATTCTATTCACAATCTAATCAAAATCTGAAGCAAGGTTTTATTTTAGAAGTGAACATTTAAGTTTGTACAGTTGTAATCATTTAAAAGTCTTCAACATTCATAGGATTTAAAATATATTATTTATCTTATTTATGCCTAGAGATAATTCGATACGGAAGGCGAAATTTATATTAGTAAACGTTCTTCGTTTGATTCTAGTATTTTAAATATTTTAAGTTTATGGAAAAACTTTGTGCTTCTAAATGGGATTATTAAATGATGTACAAATAAACACCGTTTTCAATGTTAATAATCAAATATTGATAGTTTTTATAAACCATTGGACTCCCATATAAAACCCTAGCTACAAAAGACTATTGTTTTAATTGTCCTTGATAATAATTATTTTATAGCATTTCATGGAAGCCTAATACAAATATTGCCGAGCTTCGTTATTAACACCATTATTTGTATATGTCATGTTAAAATTATTCGTTTTTTGTGTTGGCGATTAATTTTCCTGTCTGACTCCCACATTCTTGAACGCTGATGCCATCCTCTGTGTCACACTACTCCAGGAAACCTCTGACCGGATACCTGATGCAGTAACTAAGGGCTCTTGTTGACCACCCACAGATGACACGTAGTTGAGCAGTCACAAATAAATATGTTAGCTGGGAATGCCCATTTTTATTAGTCATCATCACCAACTGCCAAAAAAAAAGAAAAGAAAATGTCTTCGTAATGTGGTTGGGAGTAAAAATTTGTTATCGTGAAATAAAACAAACTTATGGAGGATCAAAAATAGACATATATTCATTCCTTTTAGCTTCGGCAGCCACACCGGTGACAGTGTGACGTGTCAGGGATAAGAGCATTGTCAACAAGTCTTGCTTTATTAGACTGGTTGTGATGCGTAAGAGATTTAGGAGCACTCCTCGCCCCATGAAATAACACTTTACATAAGAAGCTACAGTCCAATTTTTACAGGCAGGGACGTTTTTATAGCTAAAACATATATTTGCTGCTAATAATAACAACATTTTACTAAATTATTAGCGTAGTTTTATAAATATTGGTAATTTCTATCAAAAATGACAGCTATAAATAACATGACCTGACGTATGCTAGACCGGCCATCGTTCCGCCCGCTCTTTCTGTAAGTTATCTGCAGATAGCAGCCCAACATGACCAAAACTGCAAAAAACTGCCAGATGCCGTAGCAACCATCGTGCTCACCGCTCTTTCTATAACTCACCTGCAGATAACAGCCCGAGCATGACAAGGAATCCTGTCATAACTGCAAACAGCTGCGATCGAAGGACCATCGTGCCCTCCCTCTTTCTTAATTACTGCAGATAACAGCCCGAACATGACAAAAACTGCTAAAAACAGCTGCCAGATCCGTAGCTAGACCATCGTGCTCACCCTCTTTCTATAACCTACCTGCAGATAACAGCCCGAGCATGACAAGAAATCCTGTCATAACTGCAAACAGCGGCCAGATCCCGGAGTGACCATCGTGCCCTCCACTCTTTCTATAACTTACCTGCAGATAACAGCCCGAGCATGACAAGAAATCCTGTCATAACTGCAAACAGCTGCCAGATCCCGGAGTGACCATCGTGCCCTCCACTCTTTCTATAACTTACCTGCAGATAACAGCCCGAGCATGACAAGAAATCCTGTCATAACTGCAAACAGCTGCCAGATCCCGGAGTGACCATCGTGCCCTCCACTCTTTCTCTGACGATTCAGTATCTCGAAAAACACCACGAACAGAAGTGTCCCCGTGGCGAGCCCTTGTAGCACGGTGTTGGTAGCGCCATCCTTGGCGGTCTCCGTAAGAAGCAGTCCAGCGCCGATACCCATAGGGGTCACCAGTGAGAAGGTGCACACGTAGATAAGAGAAAGGCACGTAGAAACCCGCGTGCTGACCATCTCCACGGAGACGCAGAAAGCAATGACGAGCTTGTGAGCGGCGACTGCCCCCAGCATGTACCACGCCTCTCCCGACGTACGCTCCAGACCAACGGCGAGGCCCTCGAATAACTCATGTATGGATAGGGCCAGTACAATCAGGAAACCTACGCATTAAAAAAATATGTTTACCTTATTAATATGACTCAATTTCAAATAAAAATAGTTCTAAAACTTTCGGAAGTCGTGACCCTCTATCACCAAATTTGTGTGATCGTGTGTGTACCGTGACCTATTACCTATCCAAGATATCAGCATATTCATACTTACATTATTGGGATAGGGCTCATGAAGCATAATTTAGAGGAAACGTACTCGGATTCAGACAGAGGTAGAGTTGTAAAACATAAAGAAAAGCTCACCCTCAGTAAACCCGGCCGGAATTCGAACTCTTACCCCATAACCACCACAAACAAGGCCCAAACAATGTAGACGTCAATTATACTGGTGAATTTTTATTACTATTTGACTTGCTCCAAGGTATATTTCATATTTTGTATTTTAATTTTTAATTATTAGTAACTGAGAGCATTTACTTTTACTTTTAATAAAATATCATAAATATTGGTAGTAAGAGTGGTCTAAGGATAAAGTGCTCGCCTCAGGACCCGTTGTTCGTGGGTTCAAACCCAGCCGGGTCGACGTATTTTATTTATGTGATAAAATCCGTAGCACAACTTCCTTCGGAGGGGAAGTAAAGCCGTCAGTCCCATGTCGATTGTGGCATTTTAAAGAACCCTGGAAGGTATATGATAATATTTTTCCCGGCAAAATTGGTAGACCCTTTCGCTCTCGCGCATGGAAATTTTCGTGTGCTGATATAATCGGTCAGTTTCAGAAACTGCACATAAAATACCTCAAATACTTAATAGAGTTTACCTATATCAGATTATTATTATTACTATTGATTATTTCACTATAATATGTTTTGACTCCAATCAAGAGTCAATGATAAGTATATATGATCTAGTAATGCAATCACCCATGCCTGACCCATCAAGTCAAAAAATTTACACTTCATACCATTAAATTGTGCTATCATGCGCCACATAATGTTTCCACGGGAGACTAAACATGCTGAGACCATTCCTGAGATCATAGCAAACCATTTGATACTACGTTCATCGAAATAATTCGAGAAGCTTGGTCAAAAATTGGTTTAAAAAAACAAGCATTACACACCCAACCCCATTATTCTCCTCTTTCCGTAGTCGGGTAATTATCGGCCATCATCCTCATCATCATCAATCTGTGGCGGGGTCAGTTTAGTAAAATGCCTCCATATTCATCCATAATTCCACCATTCTTCCTAATTTAATTTCTTCCATTCTTCCCTTCTCATTTGAACACTTTATGTTACCTGCTCCTCCCATCTCTTTGTGGCCTCCGTTGTGCTCTTTTTCCTAAATACTTCATTTCCAACATTTTCTTTGCCATCCTATTTTTTCCATCCTCATTACATGCCCATACCATCTCAGTCTTGCTTACTATACAATCTCATGTATTCCCTGTACCTCCACTCTTTCTCGGATAACTTCATTCCTAATCTTGTTTCTCCTCGTGCCAGCTAACATGCTCCTCACAAACTTCATATCAATGGCCTCCACTTTCCTAATCTCTCTTACATTCATTATCAGTGTTTCTTTTTGCTGCATATGTGACCATGGGTATAAAGTACGCCCTGCACAAAACTTCCTTACATTCAAAAGCACTTATATCTCTTCTCCCTATCAGGTCTTTTACACACCTATAGAACACCTCTCCCTGCTGTTCTCTTCTCATAACATCCTCTCTAATTATATAGACCAACCGAAAGAAATGTATAACGTTTAATTTTAATCAGTAAGTCAAAGACTGCCTTTGGACTATTCAGTATTTTATAAAATGAGGGGTATAGGAAGAAAAGGGGGAAAGTCCAATTTTTTACTCAAATTTAGTTATTGCACCGAGCAGACTTTCTCCCGCTTTATATTAAAGAGACATTTACCTTCAAAACTTGTAAGCTTTGTTAAACGAAAATAATATATACACTGTTACTTACTTCCATGGCACTAGGAACACAGTTACAAACATCTTGAGAATAGAGAATCATCTTTGTCCACCAAAAGAGCATGGGAATCCAATTCATTTTCAAATACCTTAATTAACAAGTATATATTTTTTGCTTATAGCTTGGAAATTATGGGTTTTATAAAAATATATTTCGAATAAAAGATTTTTATCTTTAATAGTACTACAACTTTACAATGATACGTTATTTCGTATCTCAAATAGTTGTGGAAATATTATGAAAATTGGAAAATTTCTTTTATGTAACGTATCTTCAAAGTAATTTTTATGAAAAAAATGAGGATTTCCATCAGGTTTCTAGTAATAATCAATGTATGTAAGTTTAATCATAATCGTCGTAGCGAATGTCGAGAAAATCTATTTTTTCTTATTTAGTCTCTCCGTATAACCTTAAATTTAGGGTTAGATATCTAATTCCAAAAATGCCTCAAGGTGACCTCAAGATACCAAGTTGTAGCCCAATTGGTAACATATTTTCGGCTCTAGCCCGAGGTACAGACAGAGAGACGGCATTGCGAAACCCAATTTTTGTTTCAAGGGGTCATGAAACTTAAACTTTTATCAAAATCTCGAGTTCGATTTTCTTTTTACGATCACAATAGGCCTACTTTCTCTCCAAGGTATCGAGAAAAAGTAAATAAGTATTTTCTAGGGTCCTTAAGTGGGTTTGATATAAAAGTTGGTGTCCTTGAAAATGTAGATAGTGTGACGTTCCCCCTTTTGCCCTTTATTCTTCAAATGGTATGTTTTGATTGAACGTCGTCGAGCCTACCTCTGATGGACGAGAGGAGAGTATCGTTCCCCTCTACTGACACCACAATATGGCTGTGGCCTGCATTGGCTGTCGAATGGTAGTTGGGAAGAACCTCCTTGTTCAGAGCCAGATTAGAACTGTCTTGCTCCTGCACCTCCTCGTCGTGGTGCTCCTTGTTCGTGATGTCTCCTCCACCGTAGCTGTGTTCTTCCACTAACTGTCTGTGGTGGATGTACATGTGTAGCAGCTCCTCAATCAAGTAGATCGTGAAGAACCCGGTACAAATGATCAACTGGGGGTGGAAAATACATTTTTAGCTTTTCCCACAGTTGGTGTTTTGCAGACATGCATGAGAAACCCACCAGACAAAATACGTGCATGGTAGGAAGCGCCTTTTATCAAATAAAAACATATTATTTTGCTATATGCGTCCATCTATCTCTTTGATACGAGAGTGTACATTATTTGCAGACCCAATATCGACATAGTTCATGGGTATAAATTGAGAAATGAATATTTTAACAGAACCTGAAGATGTTCAACAGCTATTAAAATTACAACAATTCTTACCTGAAGTCAAAGAGGTCACCCTCTCTGACCCATCCAACCTCCCCCCTCCCAAACCCCCAGAGGCATCACCCGAACCACTGGTGCTATGGGGTCTATATTAGGGTGGGAGGGTACACCTTGAGACCATATCAGAAAAAAAAAATCCCTTTAACCCCCTCCGTCCCTTCCCCCAAGACGCATCTAGGGAAACTCCCCCCCAATTCTTTTCAGCCTTCCTTTTCCCATATTAGTCTTATTTTATAGGTATTGTTACAATCTATCATAAGTGACAACTGCAGACTACATGACTTGATGAGAGTGACCTGGCAGTCTAGGGATAAGGTGTCAGACTTCTGTGCTGGGGGTCCAGGTTTCAATCCTTGGTCCCGGCACAGGTTTATCTGATTGCCAAACCCTTCCTTAACCTCTGAAAAGACCTGTATTAATCACAACTTGTGAATGTGGGGAATGCCAGGCCTCCACCGTGGTTCGGATTTGACGTTAAACTGTAGGTCTTTCATTTCATCTCACAATCATCCTAACATTACACATTAGCGTAGGTGCGTATAGCCCGAACGGGTAGTAAGACGCAGTGCCAATAATAATAATAATAATAATAATAATAATAATAATACATAACTTGATGTATACAAACTATATTCGAAAATACTTAAATAGATTTGGTAATTTTCATATTTATCTGTTTGCACCACGATTTATCTATCCGCATGAGGCAGAAATGAGGAAGAGATAAATTAAAGATGTACTTGCATTTGCATTGAAGGAGAGGTGAAAGCAAATTAAAGAAAAATCTCAAACACTCAGCCGGGGTTGGAACCCCAACCTCTCTGGCAACGGTAACCAAGTATGTTGTTAGAGAGACGCCTTCAGACCATGCGATTACAGTTCGGATCTCAGATTAGAATTCTACTATTCTTTTTCAAAGTATGCCATTCATTTTAGAGTGGTATTGAAGTTTTATTCTCCGTGTTGTTAATTTTCTATTTGGGGGATGAGCATTATCAACATTTATTTCCGTTTAAGTTTTATTAACGTGTCCCCCTTCAACCTCTCGCCATCAAGAATGCTACTCAAGGTTTATTCCAACCATGCCCGTCATACTCCTGAAGTAGGATGTACCTGTACAAGAATGTTTCCAAGACAATCCTCAGGAAGGAAACATTGCGCTAAGACATAAATGTGTGACTAACAACCGCAGTAATTCATTTTGTAATCAGTCACCTGTGATAGAGGGAAGCTTGTAACAGGAAGTCCACCATTGATTTGTAGTCTATTAACACCCTCCTCTACTTCGGGCAGCAGGTGTAGGAAAGTCGTGCTGAGAAGAGCACCTCCACCAAACGACAGCAGCATATCGGCTAGTTTCTGAGCTCGTCCCGATAACGTCAACTCCCCTGTGACAGACGTTGTTATATCTAGGTATTCAGTGTCTACTCTCGCTACTAAACAATCAATATTTTAGGGCCTGGTACACACTTGGAAACAATGTTTGCAAACTTTGTTTGGAAACTGTTTATAAAACGTTTCATGCTGTTAAAAAAACACCTAGGGAAATCGTTTGAAAACAGAGGAAACACTTATTGTTGTCATCTTGTTTACAGACAGTTTATTAAGCATTGTTTCCTGTCAATGTTTTATTTTTCGATTTAAAATTATTCCTATGCTCTTTACTAAACTATGCACGAAAGTTTTTAACTTTTTTTTAACTTCATTAGCACTAACTGAGAATTTTTCATTCTAAGCAAATCTCTTTATTTTTGTAGTCGTAATATGTCACATCCCTCAGCAGTGTCTTGGTATGAAATATTTCTATCATATCAGTTTATCAATTTTTTCAGCTGTCCAAGACATGACAAATTAGATCCAACGGAAAAATAAGTAAGTGGTGTGCTTTGTTCGAACAGCAGAATAAGACTTACCCACTTTACTTGTTGTCGACAATGTTTGCAAACATGTCCAGACATGTAAACTTTGTTTCATGTTACCCATTTGAAATGGATGACAAGAAACATGGTGTCTTCTTTGTAAAACGCAAAGGAAACACGGAAACATAATTGCAAGCAATATGCAAACAGTTTTCAAACATATCAAAGATTGTTTGAGAATTAAAAAATGTAAAAAAAAATCTTTCAGAAAAAAGAGTAACATCATTTGTATATGTTTGCACACAAAGTTTCCGGAAATTCTTTCCTAAGTTTAATATTATTTGTTCCTTCTATGACTCTTCATTCATGGGTTCTCAGTAGTTAGGTCCATGACTAATTGAGTAGGGATTATAGCTGCTAAGCAAACAAAACCCGAACACTGGTTCGATTACAAGTGATGGCTAGAGGAACCATTGTTTATTGTCGCCGCTTCTTAGTAGGCGTTCGGGCTCTATACATATGCATTGATTACACTTTTGTATTGGGTATGAGGAAGGTTTAATTTAGAGGAAGTGTACCTAAATCTGCGTGAAGAAAGAACTGTAAAATCATTTAGGGAAAATACACCCTCAGTACACCCGACCGGGATTCAAACCTTGATCTCCCCGTCATCGGCAGTCCTATATACAATGCTATGCGAGGGACATTTTAGTTCATTCGACAAGCGAATCAGGTAGGAATTAATTATTTGTGGATATATTTGTTGTGTAGCTCAGATAAAACATTTTATATAACTAATATTTCACTACCTACTTTTTTGGCTGCAGTAGAATGTCAAGACTTTTCTGAAACTTGGTTCTTGCTGGAAAAAAAATCAAGAATGGAAACAATAATGTGCAATGCGTACATTTCCCACTAAGCTGATTCGAATCATCCCATTCAATTATTGTAGAAGAGTCCTAGGGGAAAATACCTTGTTAATCAAACGATAGCTAGTTTATTACGAATATTAAACATTAAAATTAAACAGGTCTATATTTAATATTTAAATTAATTCAAATCATTAGGTAAATGTGGAGAAAGTTAATGAGAATGGTTTAAGTAAGGAGTTGTTCTTTTTATCTATATATTCAGTTTCTATCCTACACCTTAAGGAAACGGCGTGATTAGGCATGTAATATGTATGTATGTATTATGTAATTCAAATAAACAGACAATATAATATAAAGACGTAAGATCAAACACAAAATCAACAATATTTAATTTACCAGTTTGATTGATATTACCGCTTTCTATGTCGAAACAATATAAGCTATATATAGGGGGTCTACATATTGCAGTGGCGGCTCGTGTATAGGCACTGCGGAACTGCAGCACCCCCTATTTCAACTTGATATTATCGATAACATTTAATATAGTGAGTCCTTTTTTCTTGTATTCGTTCTTTATTTTTGTAGTACAAAATATATATTCCTTAAGCTTAATGTCAGTACTTCAGTAGCCATCACCCAGTTTATGAAAAAGATACAAAAATCTTTGTATGTAACTGTGCGCTTCACAGTGCCAGTGAAGTGGTGTTTGACTATTGTGCGTATGCACACATAGGATGGGGGTGGGGAGGAAGGAGGGACTGTCAGGTAGAGAG
The DNA here is from genome assembly GCA_039000515.1 of Timema cristinae. Taxonomy (NCBI): domain Eukaryota; kingdom Metazoa; phylum Arthropoda; class Insecta; order Phasmatodea; family Timematidae; genus Timema; species Timema cristinae. Next base: position 18,232,049 of record JBCFYV010001001.1, on the reverse strand, counting down.
AGCACTGTTGCTCTCGCAGTGCCGGCTCTGGCATGATGGTGGAAGGAAGTGTTTTTTTAATCAGCGTGTGCTGTGCTTAAAAACCGTGTACCATATTCTTGAATGTGATAAAGTGTAGAAGAGTGTATAGTAAGATTATTATTCTGCTTCCAGTTATTCTATTTGATTATTTTTATAACCATGGCCTTCCATCCCCAAGAAATAAGTTATGTGACTGTAAATGAACTTCAACAGTTCAAGTTTTCACAGCTATCTCTCCATGAGTATGTTACAGTTAAGAAAATAGGTCGTTCAACACCTGATATTCTAATATCTCAGCCAGGCAAAAGCAACAACCAGAAATATATTCGTAGCAAGTAGTAAGTAAAATTTTTTTTTGTTAAGATTTTATCAAGTCCCGGAATAAATTTTCTTTCTATACATGGTTTTTTTTTCCTTTTACACAATTTTAAAACAAAGTCTAAACATTTTCTGGAGCAGCACCCCCATTAATTTTAGCTACGAGGCACCACTGCATATATGTATAAATAGTGGCACATAATATAATGTTGATCAAATTCTAAAGCAGTCACATTAACGCACAAGCTAACTCTTAACCTTATGACAACGAACCAGACTTGAGTCAAATATTGAAATGATTTTAAATTCCACACACAATAAACTCTAAACTCCTAATAATATCACCACTGAAAGTTGTTTAGAGTGGTTCAGTAAAACTCACCCTTCACATTTCTCCAACCCAACCACCTCGCCAACAATATGGGTAGACAGCCCATGACGAGAGAGGTACAGCCCAGACACACCATGGACACCACCTTGGCCGTCATCACTTCTTCTGTCTCTGTCGGAGAGGCACGGTCAACCTCGGACATGTTGGAGGTCCAGTTGAGTGCCATTTTGGAGGTCTGGCTTGGACACACAAATAATAATACTCTTCTTAATGTGTAACGTTACACATGAAAGAGTTAATATTATAGTCATGTTAAACCCACCCCTGGATATAGTGGTCAGCGCACCTTGCTACCAATTTAAGGTTCCAGTGTTTGATTCCATGCTGTTATCATGGGTATTTTGACCAAAGGGGGAACCATCCGAACGGTCACTAGGTTCTGATTAATTTTCCTTGAGTTAGGTTAAGAGTTCCCACTAATTATACATCCTCATCTCATCGGGACATAGAAAGAGCCTCCGCAGAAAGGAATGTACTGTACGATTAGTACATTCGGTTGTCCCTTGGCAAAGGTAATGGATAATCTTTCCACCAGGCTACAAGTGATGTAGCCTAGGCGCGAGTTTATATATATATATATATATATATATATATATATATATATTAGGCATTTCTATGTTTCATTATTAATGAGTTTTCAGGTAAGCAACACACCTGACTATTGTTCCTTGACAACTTTTGATTATTTTAGGCTCCAAGCCACTTTGCTTCGCACCCTTCAACTGAGACTCCAGAGTCCGGACAGAAACTCGCACTTGAATGTGAAAACTCTTTCGGCCACTGCAATCAGTAAAACACAATTAAAATGTTGAAACTGAAAATTGTATTTTTGCCAAGCTTTTCCACAAAGAATTCTCTGAGGAATAATGTAATTTACTCTAGCAATTAAGTGTTAGCACAGTAAAATCTTTCTAAAATGAAACTTTTGGTAACAAGAACTTGTCTGACGCAGGATTGAGGGTCTGATATATAATTATTTTGTTTTATATGGCGTTTTAAATTATGTCTAGTCCTTTTAAGACAATCACTAACGGCTGGATTATCTAGAATATAGAGAGAGACCTTCTAATTACTATTAATATGCCTCAGCAAAGCAGTATTACAACTTTAAAAAAATATATTTTTGAGTTATTCATATTTATAAACTCAGAAGGTTTCAGTGTGTATTTCAGAGGTTACACTTGAAAGTGTTCGATTCAATTGACAAAATCGTGCAGTGATTTAAATTTAAACATAAAAAATATCCATGGCGACTGCCTGCAGTCTTCCTTTGCTGACCGAGCGGCCACCGCTTGTTGGCGAATACAGTGCCAACATCCATGGACAATTTTGATGAGCCGGGGATCGAACCTGGGATCTCTGGATTTGTATTCAGGAACTTTGACCACTAGACCGCAATTTAAATATGTTATTAAAATATTTAAAACAATTCAAATGATTGGATTTGATGGATAGTGGCTTTTAAATTAATTCATTTTTCATTTTTTTTTGTTGTAACTAAAATATTTGGTTATCTTTTTGTTTTTTATTTTTGTATCTACAATAGTATTGGTCTTACTTTAGTTGTTTAAATTACCACTCTTTCATTTTCTCCAATGAATGGCCTTCCTTCTCCCGGTTGAGCAAATTTTTTTCCCACCCTTTTATTTTATCGTTATAATTGGCAATTGAGTTTTCTTATTAGAGAATGTGGGGAATGCTAGGCCGCCACCATGGTTCGGATTCCACGTTAAACTGTAGGTCCTTCATTTCATCTCACAATCACCCTACCACTACACATTAGCGTAAGTGCGTATAACCCGAACGGGTAGTAAGACGCGGTGCTAATAATAATCTTATAAGAGAATGACAGTGTAGATATCTCGGAATAAAGATGTTGATTGTATGCGTTTTAGTTCATTGTTTTGGTTATTGTTCTTCTTTGTTGCTAGCAGTGGAGGTGGAACTGGGGAGAAGGGGGTAAGGTATTTGAACTTCTTTGGAAATAATTTACTTAGTCACTCCTTTTGAATAAATTTAGTCCCTTAATTATTAAGGGGTATTTATTTTAGCTCCATACGGATGTAATTTGGGGCCATTCGTTTACTTTTTTTTTTTTGCATTTTTCCACATTTCATTTTTTTTATTGTCGCTTCTTACTACCTATTCAGGTTATACGCATATATGATAGTTAATTTAATGGGGTAGGAATGAGGAAGGAATAATTTGAGTGGAAGGAGAATGGGAAACCATTTATGATAAATCACCCTCAATGGGGCGGACCGAGGTTAAAACCCTAATTTCCTCGTCATCAGCAGCCCAGTTTAATACGAGAGTGACAATTCGGCCACTTAAGTTGGTTTGTAGCTTATAACTTATAAGATATGCTCCTATTGTAATCCGTTAAGGCCTAAGGGCAGACTGCTACCTATCAGGTAACGAGCTTATCATGCTATAGGTATGGTGAATGCTTTAAGGCGGATCTGGCCTAGCATTAGATATTAGGTGATTTTAGTGTGTGTATATCACCCCATCATCTTTATACTTCTTCTGTGAATCTGTCCTGAGACAAGTATCAACTAGACATCTTCCTTTTTCCTTGGTCCTGAGCATCTTCTTTCATACTTGTAGCTTCTTCCTTTCCTGATATCTGTTGGCATTCCAAACCTTCTTCTAACTCTTTCCTCTCCACATTTCCCTCCACGATCCTCTTTATTAAACAATCCCTATGTAGTGTGTGTGGCCCAACCAAGACGTTTTTCTTTTCGCTATCATCCTTATCAGGCTCCTTTCCTCTCCTATACTGCTCAACACTCCCTAATTCCTCACTCTTTCCATCCATTTTACCTTCTCCATAGTAACAATTCAAAAAAAAAAAGGGTGAGCCAAGAACCATTTGGGATGTGATGCTTCGGTACAAAGCAAACTGGATCGGACACACCTTTAGGAGGAACTGTCTTCTGACGACGTCATAGAAGGAAAGGTTGAGGAAAAGAGGAGCTTAGGAAAGAGGAGTATTCAAATATTGGATGACTTGGAGGAAAGAAGAAAATTATGGGAGCTGAAAGAGGAGACGCAATGGCGCTCTAAGTTCACTAGCAAAAAGAATGGACCTGTCATAAGACAGAACATCTAATTATAATAATTATAATAATATCACAAACAAGTTATTTACGGCTGTCTGCACTTTTCTACACTGTCGAGCCAAAAACATGTTGTATTTCCTTATAAAAATAAGCATACCTCATTTTACTGCCCGTCCGGGAAATACACATTTTAATCACTCCAGATGTAATTTATTGGGTTTTAAGATCTTGTTCATGTACATTTCAAATAAATGGAATTTAGTAACACTAAGCACGTAATCAACTATAATGTGGACTATTTTATCGAAATTAAGTTCTCGGTGACTCAGTGGTAGGAAATTTGACTGCTAAGAGGAAAGGTAACTCTGCATACGTATACAGTCCAATTATCAAAGAAAGATCCTTCCTTATCTGAGAGCTAGAAAAGCTACCCGTTCTTTTTTATGTCTTCTTGCGTCATCATATTATCTGTAGCTGTCACACTTAATGGATTACCTATAAAATAACACTAATAATATAATATTATCGATGTTGACTATAAATTTATTCTTACATTTTTTAGAAGGTCCTTCCTAATAAAATTGGGAATATAGCTATAACTTTATTAATGAATTAGCCCTGCCTATAAAACTACAATAATTCCTGAGGCTGGAGAAAAAAAGTGTATATTTTTAATTTATTATGCTCTAGATTAACTTTCTTTCTTCAATCCTCGATCCCGGCACAGATTTATCTGATTTCCAAACCCTTCCTTCACCTCTGACAAGACATCTTGTGAATGTGGGAATGCCAGGCCTGCCACCGTGGTTCGGATCCCACGTTAAACTGTAGGCCTCCATTTCATCTCACAATCACCCTACCCTTACACATTAGCGTAAGTGCGTATAACCCGAACGGGTAGTAAGACGCGGTGCTAATAATAATAATAACTTTCTTTCAAATACAAACAGTGTAATACATCCGTGTTTAAATATATATTTAAAAACTCTAATGTGAAACTTTAAAACTACTCGTTTCCTAAAAATACTAAAGAAAGCAAATGATTTATATCAATTCATTCAGATTGATTCTGATTAATTTTTAATATTAAGTGCCTTACACAAAGATTTTAAAACTGAACCTTTTTTTTTTTGCTATTGCAATGATGTCCTATCAACTTAGATACCAAGTGTCTAACTACGTTTTACATAACTATAAGAACCTGAGTATATAAAATCAAAACAATAGTTTACACTCAGTCCAACTATTTAGTTCAGTCAATAGGATGACTGTCTACAGAGTTAAGAGTCCCGGGTTCTATTCCTGGAATGACTTAGATATTTATAATTAGTAAAAAAAAAAAATATCTGGGTTTCCGCTTCAACGGTGACGAATTAAGGGCCCGGGGGCTGGATGTTGTGTCTGTTCTAGACTTAAGTTAGTTTATAAGTCGTGTACTGATATAATCAGTCGGTTCAGAAAGTGCAAGTTAAATACAGTAAATATATATTTTTTTAATAGTTGCACTCTAAGTTAAATAAATGCATAAGGTTTCAGTACGTGTCCAGAAGCCATAGTTGAAATACATTTGTTTTCCAACAGTTTCTCTTTCAAAGAACTGCATATATTTTGTACATTACACACACACACATCAAGTGCCCATCACAGTTTAAACACATCTTATCTCACTAGATAAAATAAAACAATGTACGAACATTGGGTAAACGCTTCTCACCAACGAGTCTATAGGATTCTCCTCAATCTCTTCTCTCCTTCCCGCCTCTCAACCAATTGCTCGCGACCACTAGTGGCTCGCAACAGCCTTGAAATGGCCTATATACGTGTGGCCACATGAAATAAAAGCTGATGCTAATCAGATAGTGATCGGAATTGTCCCGGGCTATGCTGGTAAACACTTGAAAACACTGTCTGGTGACGACATTTAATTATCACAGAATGTACAAAGCTACTAATGCATGTTATTGGGTTGCTAGGCCAAGCTAGTGTGACTTGAGAGGTCCTGAAAATAAATACATCTAAGTTTCTGTCAGAATTTTGTTTGGTTCTCCAGCGTCACTAGTTTCCATCCAGGTTATATTATTATTTTAAACAATTAACACCGTGATCTTACTAACCGTACGGGTTTTACTCATATGTACTAATTCTTCTATTGTGTAAGGGATAAGAAAGGTCGAGTTTAGAAGAAACGTACCTGCATTTGCAGAGAGAGAGTAGCAACAAATTGGGGAAACCATCTTCAGTACAGATGACCGGGATTTGAACCTCAATCTTCCCGTCGTTGGATGTCCAGTTGATTGCGTGAGTGACACCTTAGACCATGCGACCACTGAAGTGGATTTCTGATTTCTGGTTCTACTCGTACAATAATTAGGTACACTGATAGAATATGCATGGAGGGAGAGTGGGAAAACATTCAAGGGGAAAACTCAAGATTTATTATTATTATTATTATTATTATGATTAATAATAATAATAATAATAATAATAATAATAATAATAACTGCATCATACCACAGATTCAGGTCATAAGCACATATTTAATTACTCTAATGAACCAGGGATGAGGAAGGCAAAATTTTAGAGGTAATCTACCCGCATTTGCCTGGAAGGGGAATGGGAAACCATTTAGGAAAGATCACCATCATTAGACCCGACCGGAATTTGAGCCCTGATCTCGTCACCAGGATCCAGTCTTACACGAGTGTGACGCGTTAAGTCAAGTTACCACCGATGCGGGTGTTTCAGAACGTTAAAGTACACTAGGTGACGCCTTCATCTATCCCAAAACGGACCTATCATATCATTATTATTTATTATTTGGTGCTCTGTTTTACGACAGGTCCATTCCTTTTGTCAATGAAATTAGGGGTAAGGTGTCTTACTTCTGTGTTGGGGGTCCAGGGTTCAATCCTCGATCCCGGCACAGATTTATCTGATTACCAAACCCTTCCTTCACCTCTGACAAACGACATCTTGTGAATGTGGGGAATGCCAGGCCTCCACCGTGGTTCGGATTCCACGTTAAACTGTAGCTCCTCCATTTCATCCCACAATCACCCTACCATTACACATTAGCGTAAGTCAGTGCACCTGACCGGGAACGAACCCCGATCTTCGGCAGTCTAGTCCAACACGAGAGTAGTGTGCTAGAACACGTGGCCACCGAAGCGGGTAACTGAAAATATTAATATGTAGTTTATATGAGTTTCAAACAACACCTTAAATCAGTCGATAACGCGGGTGGACCAAAAAAATATAAATATGTAAGTTTATTTTTCCTCACTAAGTGATAAGTTAGTGGTATGGAATTTAGTCGTTCTTGCACAATTATTAAATTAGGTTAAGTAGGAAAAAAAACTACACTGATACTTGAGCGCATAAAATAAAATAAAAACAACAAGGAAAAACTTGTGATGTCTCTAAGCCGTGTCCAGACTAAAACAGAACGACGAACCTGAACAAAGCGGATGTTTTTCTGGACATTTCTCTGTAAATAAAATTTGTTCGCTGTTCTGTTCGGCACCAGTAGTCGGGGTTCACCCCCCCCCCCCCTCCCCCTAACGCATCAAAGGGAGTTTGTGTTCGGGCTAGGACACAGACAAGGATATACCAGATCCTCAGTTTATAGACGTTTCACTGCGCTCTTCGAGCCAGGTTGAGTCCATCAACACTGGGTTTCGCTAGTGTCAACGCTCAGTGAAAAAAATCATTTCCAAATGTTCATTCGTCAAACGACTCAATTTTAACATCTTTGTCATAACGGGACCATTTAATCGTAATGTTCAGTCTGCGTTAGTTTGAGATAGGATCATGTGAAGAGTGGGTGGGTCTCTACCTGAACCTAGCTTTGTGGATGTTCATACCTCTACTTTTTTTTTTTCATATGCATTGTTATGTCCTATGAAAATTGAACTGTACTCACCTAATAATAAACTCCCTTCGTGGAGAGCTCTGAGAATAAATGCTTTTCAACCAGCAGCAGGTTGTTTTACGTGACGAACTCACCACACACACACACACACACACACACACACCGGGTCTTCACAAGGACGATTAGAATATACTTACGAGGCATCTTTACTATGTCCAACAACACCGAGCTTTTGTTTCTAGCTAAGACTTGTACAACTCGTGCGTAAACATACATTTTTAAGGAGGTGGGAGCCCACGAGAAATAAGAGGAAATGTTTTTATTCTTAATTTTTTTTAATGGGTAAGAAATTAAGCTTTTTAAAGGTAATAGACCCACATTTGTGTGGAAGGAGAGTGGGAAAACATTTAGGAAAAAGCCTTCAAGATTCGAACCCCGATTTCCCCGTCTTCAGCAGGACAGTCTGACACGAAAATTACGCCTTAGACTATTCAGCCACTGAAGCGGGTTGTTCTTAATTCATGGTGTCTTAGTATCTGTTCGAGTTTTACGCATACATTGATCACGCTAGTGGGAAAAGGATGATGAAGGTAGAATTTTTAAGAAAATGGGCCAGTATGATGTGAAGCGTGTTCTCTCACTTTGTATCAAGGTAATATATTAAGAGTTTTTTGATAAAAAAAACAGTGTTGAAAGAAATATTTGAGCCTAAGAGGACACAGGATAATGGAGAACGTTAAATTGTTAAGAACTTTATGACTTGTATGCATCCCCAAACATTTTAAGGATAATCAAGGAGCGTAGGTTGGGGTGGGGTGTGCTGCAATTTAAACCACTTTAGGATCCGCGTGGTGGGTAGGCCGGGGAGCATAGTTGCCACATAGCGGGAGTTTGCGCGATACTACTATGCAAGCAGACTCAGTGACTGTCAAGAAATCTGGCAACGTGCATCGGTTGCTAGAAGAACCACCCTTCACTGATTGGGTGATCATGTGACGAGCCTTCATTCCCCACTCCGCCTGCGCTGACCTCAATCCTAAAGCAGTTTAAAACGCATGTGGTGCCTATGGCTGATGACAGGCTTGAATACAACATTTTAGTTGGGAAACCTGAAGATAAAATACTCCTTGGTAGACCGATGGAAGATTAATGTTTAGATATATTTTATGGTGGTGGTGTGTCAGGTTAGGGATCAGTTGGAAGTGTCTCAATAAATGAGTTTAATGGCGATATTATGTTCTGGGGGCTATAAACTTTTGAGTTTCTTAAAGCCAGAGAGTTAGCTAGTTAGTTAATTTGTTTGTTTGTTTGTTTTTAAGTTTAAGAGAAAATACCAAATAAAAGTCTATATTTCAAAAAATATATTTTGCAAGAAGTTTTGACATTATCTTTTACTCGAACCATTTTATGTATATTCCATACACAAAACTCCCGACGGATGCGATACAAGGATAACGTCCTCTTAACTCGACCGCTTGTGCTTGGCCAGCAAATACCAGAAGTGCCGTAGAAATATTACGTAATTTTACTTGTAAAGAAGATTTCACCATGGCATTGGAACATGTGTATGAACTTGGTTAGACTTTGCTAATTTTCAACAAATAGAAGACACATATTCTTCTTAAATGTCCTCGACGGAAACACACTAATGATAAAGGCTATACTTGTATCCATACAAGATTCAAATACTTTTTTTTAATACAATATTAAAAACCCACTATATACATCATATTATGTTCAAATATTTGTGAGATCAAATTTATTAAACATTTTTGTTATTGTATATAGATGTTTCTCCAATAATAATAATAATAATAATAATAATAATAATAATAATCAGGTTTATTTATTTGTTGTATTTTTAACTATTTTATTATTATTATTATTATTATTATTATTATTATTATTATTATTATTAGCACCGCGTCTTACTACCCGTTTGGGTTATACGCACTTAAGCTGATGTGTAATAGTAGGTTTACTGTGAGATGAAATGGAGGACCTACAGTTTAACGTGGGATCCGAACCACGGTGGAGGCCTGGCATTCCCCACACCATTCACAAGTTGTGATTAATACACGTCTTGTCAGCGGTGAAGGAAGGGTTTGGTAATCAGATAAATCTGTGCCGGGACCGAGGATTGAACCCTGGAACCCTAGCACAGAAGTCCGACACCTTACCCCTAGACCACCAGGTCATCTAATTTTTTTATTACTCTCAAACCTAGACCAAGATTCAAACCCTGATCCCCCCGTCAACGGAAATCCAGTCTTACACGTGCGTCACGCATTAGACCATTCGATCACCGATGTGATTGTTCCTGTCATGTTGAGTATTGCTGAATGGTTCTCTTGTCCTTACAAGCTTAATAACAATAATACTCTCATTGGTGGGCACGTGGGCTAAGGCGTTGACCTTGTATTTTGTGACTTGCCAGTCATTGACCGGAAAGTTGGGGTTCTCATTCCGGTCGGGTGTGCTGGATTTTCTTTCTGAACGTTGTTTGACGCCCCTTTTACACAAATGTGGGTATATTTTTTATAAAGTAATATCTCTTTCGTCCTTTACTCTATTAGTTTAAAGTGTAAATATGTGGATATCCTGGGTCTGTAGAAAGATGCGGGACACAAAAATAAATCAATGATAATGAAAATTAACCTTGCCTTACCTATGGTTAATATAGGCCACATCCCTCACCTTTGACTCTTTTTTTTATTATGTGAAGCATTTTCTGTTATGGTTGACCTTTACTTTCCAATGGGAGCTAATTAAGAGCGTGCATCAAATGCCAATCAACTCCGTGGTACAGTCGGTTAGAAATAGTAATTTATCATTAACACTATCGCACGTGGATCATTTCTGATTAAATATTAATGGTGATAAAGAGCTGATAGAAGTTCATAATACAGAACGAAATATTAAGAGATATTTAGATAAAAGCTGCATTGAAAAACCGTTACTGACCATTTTAGAACGGCTTCACAGATAAGCACCAATATTTATTGTCTTAGTAGGGACATACTGTAGTTATTAACAAGAAACTTTGTCACTTTGTCTCCCATCTTCACTGCGGATAATTTCGAGTAATCATTCAAATACGAATTCATTGCACATATTTCTGGCATATCTTGGTATTTTCTTTTCCCTTTTACTCCCATACCTCGCGCGAGCCGGGAGATTATCAGAGCCTGCCTGATATGATGAACGAACGAACGGTGGACGAACAGCTCTCTCAGCCAAGATACTTTTTATTTTCTAATATTTTCTAACATTTCCTCGACATTTATTGTATTTACAAAATTGCAGTGAGCTTAACCTTTCCGATAAGACTAACTATTCGTAGCCTTTAACTATTGTTACAAAAGTTATTATTAACTCTTTGATAACGTTGAAACATGTGGAATGTATCCGGGTAGCATTTGGCACTATTTTCTCTATATTGCCGATTAAGTCATGGTATTAATATTATTATTGTTTTTAATGTTTTTATGACAACATCTCGTCCTGTGAAAGCTCATAGGATATCCCTTATATATGTCCTATAGTTCTTATATTCTTACTAAAGACAACCTCGATCATAGACGATGCTGTGTTTCTTGAGTTATAAATGCTAACCGTAGATTGCGCTAACACCTCATACATAAAATCTAAACTTTCCGGTGACTTTGAGTATTTATGACCCACGTAGAATTTTCGTTTGTATTTCAGTTTGTTAGTATACATTGGTATTTCCATCTCTAATATTGAAAAGAGAAGTAAAGTCATTTTCATGGGGAAATGAGAATTGCCATTTCATTTGTGATATTAAACAGTGCCTGGCTAAAAATCTAACCAAAATTGTTAGAGCCACTTTTGGGGAAATATTTTCACCCTTAAGTAAACTACCCTTAATTTTAGGATTAGATATATATTTCCAGAATCCTCTTTGACGAACCTTATTAAAACGCTAGATATAAAGATTAGTTGCTCATTTACCAAGCGTCTAAGACTAAGTTTGGTGAGGAATGGTCCGGAAGGAGTGATAAAGGATGTAATGATACTGTTTTGGACCCCTATCATATATCAAAAAAGTCATGGATGAAGGTATTTTTCTTAGATAAACTGTATATAAAATATCTTTTTAATACTTCATCCATATAGAGTCACGCACTTTTCAGAAGTAAATTCAATATATTGCACCACAAACTTTTTTTTCTTTAAAAGTTCAACTCCATCGTGTTCGAAAGATTTTGTGATACGCTTGGTCCCTCTACCCAATAGGAAGCTAGCCTTCACAACACCTGTCGCCAGGACTCTTTCTATTAGTTAGTGACAAGGGGTCAAGAGGCAAAGGGTATGTCATACATAGACCTCTTGTGCGTTATGAATACATACAATGCCAGTAACTTAAATGTATAGAGTAGATTGAATATATTAGAAGATAATACACAGAAAAGCAATTGTGAATTTAACCAAAAACTGTTGTTTTAATATATCTTCAGTACCGAAGTGTAATCATTCAAATAAATCGTGTGCAACATCAAAAGTCTTGTTTACTTAATAAATTAATTATTAGAAATAATCATATCACCTACCACGAGCAAGTGCGCAGTAAGGCATGCTCGCGTCTTTATCATTGCAAACCCAATATCGTTATGGATACTGCTCAATCACAGGGAAATATCACGAATATAATGCGTATCACTTTAATTGGTGCAAATATCGGTAAAGTTAATCCGTAGCATTTTAATTGGCTCCCATCACGTGGCGTATATATATAAATAAATTCACTAACCTTTTAATTGGCTCCCCATCGCGGACGCATAACGCTATAATTAGCACCCAATAGTGGGGCATCATTAGTGCATAAAATTCCATAACATTTTAATTGGCTCCCATCGTGAGGCGAATATATCTCAATAAAATTCCATAACGTTATAAGGACGCAAAGAATGGAAAGGTTTGACTAAGCCCTTCGGGTTAAAGAGCCTCCAATGGGTGTGTAAGGGTAAATGTCTGGTGTTTCTGGTAATTATCTTCGAACAGGCTTCTAAACTGACGGAAGTCTTTAGAGGTCAATTAGCTTGATAATGGTCTTTGCAAGTATTATTTGTGTATTTCAAAATCTTGCTCACAAAAAGGGGCCGGGCCGCTCCACACTTTGGGGTGATAATCTTGTGGTGGATAAATGTCAAATTAATATGGGTTACTTAAGTCAGTATCGTAGACCACACAAGATTTGTATCACTCCATATGAAGGTTAAGCCAAGTAGGTTGTGGGTTGGGTTCTCTATCACATATGTATGTTGATGTACAGATTCATGTATGCTGGCTTGAATACTTACACGAGGTTCTGATTTATATCACAGGGTAATCTTTTATTGTTCAATATTGTGGCAGCACAGGTTTATTGATTTTAGAGCATTGTCTCCATCACCAAGAGTAGGAACTAACAGGAGCAACCCACGCTGAAGTTGACCATTTTGAGCATGGTGATAGTCGAGATTTGACACCATGATCTGGGTGGCTCCAATACTTAGAAGATCCCCAGACAATGGACGCGTGAGGCTAGAAACACATACTGATAGTTAAGTTCATTCCTCTGTGCCAATTATGTGGATGTGTGCAAGCTCCTTACCCCAACACACTGAGCGTTTGTTAATACTACTCTTCTAAGTTGCTGCTGGTCCTATCATTTCCATGAGGTTATTTCTGAGCAACGTTAATCTGATACTCGTGCATGACTATCTTCAAAATTAAGGATCAGAATTCCTTTGTGATTTTGGCAAAAATACTTAAAGAGAGCCAAATTCCCATATCTGGAACCAGGATAAGTACGGAGGGATTTCCCTTTGTTATCTACTGAAGGTTTGTCATGACCTCCATTATTAGGAACGGTACTTCAGGTTAAAGAAGCCTGGGAAGGACTTTAATCATTGGACACGTGATTTTAAAGCTGATTTTTTACGTCTGCTTCCAAATCCACACTTTTATAGATGACGATTTCAGTAAATATGGTCATTATGGACTATTTTATTCTTAAAAAAACAACAATTTTTGACAAATTCAACCTAAACTTGTGACGATATCACTATATTGCTAGCAGAACAAATATGCCAATACTTCTAGGGTGATTTGTTTTAATGGCCTACTGCAGCATCACTAAGACATTCTAAAGTGAGAATTTTTTAAATAATCTATTGGAGCTTATATCAATTAGTGGTTGTGTTTTTAGGTTTTCTAGCCAATATTTAATGATGGTGTTTAAAATAAGCCCAAGTTTTTGTGATATTATTTAGATTGTAATGCACATTGCACTCAAAACTTAAGAAATTATTTTTTGAATAATATAAAGTTGTATCGTTGGGCTTTTCTAAGTTTTTTATCACCGCGTCTTACTGCCCGTTCGGTTTATACGCCTATGTACCTAATTACACTAATGTGTTAGGGATTATGAAGGCTTAATTGAGATAAAGTAAGCCCACATTTGCGTGGTGGGAGAGTGAAAAACTATTTAGGAAAATAACCCTCAGTACACCCAACCAGAATCGAACCCCTTTCTCCCCACCTTCGGCAGCCTTAGTCTAACACGAGAATAGCGCGTTAGACTACGTGACCACCGAAGCAGGTTTTTCTAAGTTAACAGCAGCATCACTAGTCTCGCTCTTTCTTAAAACTAAACATAACTTACCTCTCTCCATAACCACTCGACTGAACGAAACAATTTAAAAACATGCCCAGCCAAGATATATCAGAAAAAAATATCGTGCTATGTTCCAAATTAATCCTCCAAGTGTTTTACATGTCAGCTACCATGCATTTAATAATTTCATTTAGTCTTTAGTAACAATTATTTTCACTTGCCCATCGATGTAATAAACAAGGTTGAAAAATTGATTTTCTTTCCAGTAAGCATTTACTGAATTTCCAAAGGTAACTCAGAACACCATAACACTAACCATTGCGATGACCGATTAACGTTGGTTTTCACGTGTTCTGCTAACGTCACCTCGTATCACTGTACTTAAATTATACTAACGAATAGTTAAATATACCATTTAAATAAAATTACACTACTCTTAGTACATACAGAACCACTTATTACACAGTGAATCAATTAACAGGCTGAGCACAATTTAATATTATGTTTATTTCACTCATGCGTAGAGTAATCCACTGTTTATATTTCAATTCATTCCATCCGTAGCAAACACGCCACTGGGCGTTCGTTGACACCCCCAGCATAGCATTATACCTCCCTTAATATACAGAGGACCACACGAGTCGCATGTCTGTGTACAACACCAGCAGAACACAGGAACTGTCACAGGTTGGTTGTCAGCGCTATATTTCGGATACCTCTTTCGGTTACAAGTAACGTCCTACCAGCACTGGAATATTCTTGCTCTAGAGTTAAGTGCGGCAGAAGGGAGCACGAGTAATTTACTGTTTTTATAGCATTACATTCTTTGGCCAAAATAAATCAAATATTTCTCCAATAGCAACATAGAGTTTAGTTTTATGCACATGCTAATATCAACAGATCTTGAATATCTGTCAATGGTGTCCTGGAATTTTGTCAAAACTTTTTAAACAAAGAGAAAAGTTTTGACAAAATTCCAAACCACCCTTGACAGATATTCAAGATCTGTTGATATTGGCATGTGCATAAAACTAAACTCTATGTTGCTATGGAGAAATATTTGATTTATTTTGACCAAAAATATTCAATTACATAAAAAGTGTAAAATATTTCGTTCCCTTCAGGCGCACCTTAATTGTCACTAGTTACTTTCTTACTTTGTAGAATAAGTGTTAGCTGACAAAGCCGGTTGTCGCGTGTCCAGCTATGGTAATACCCGGGAATAAATTAGCAAACCAATGGCTAAGTGCTAATTTTAAGTCAGCTTAGGGAGAAGGTGATAATTCAAGTTTGTTATAACAATGATAATTTTACTAACATGGTTCACTCTCTCACGTGATCTGCAATAAAATACTATTATAGTGCACTCTAGTGCCGGTATGTTGGTATTAGGACCCAGCCTCACCTAATTCCAAGCCAAACACAACTAAAACACTAATTGTCAAGTGTATAGTAAGTCTGATACTTTCACAAAATACATATTATAAATAGATATCACCGCTAATATCCTTATTTGACTATGTTCCTATTATGTTTATGGCGATTATTATTTTCAATCATTCAATGGTTTCGGATGGAGTCTAATCATACTAAATACCTGTGTTTTCCTTCATTCCTGTATTTTCTCTTTTATTAAAAACGTGTTGCTCCTATACATGATTCTGTAAAAAATTGTAGGCTTATTAAAATAATATTTTAAATAGGCTTTACCATTCTTTGTAACAAGAGTAGTTAATGAAGGTGACCTGGTGGTCTAGGGTAAGGTGTCAGACTTCTATGCTGGCGGCCGGGTTCGATCTCGGTCCGGCAAAGATTTATCTGATTACCAAACCCTTCCTTCACCTCTGACAAGACATCTTGTGAATGTGAGGAATGCCAGGCCTCCACCGTGGTTCGGATCCCACGTTAAACTGTAGGTCCTTCATTTCATCTCACAATCACCCTACCATTACACATTAGCGTAAGTGCTTATAACCCGAACGGGTAGTAAGACGCGGTGCTAATAATAATAATAATAATAAAAAAAATAAGAGTAGTTAATGATATTTTCTGAATTGACAGCTTAAATACTTCACACAAAATATTTAAAAAAAAAAGATTTAAACCCACTTCAGTGACCGCGTGGTCTAGCGCGCTACTCTCGCAGTAGACTAGACTGCCGATGATAGGGATATCGAGGTTCGAATCTCGGTCAGATGTACTGAGGGTGGTTTTTTCCAAAATGGTTTTCCACTCCTTTTCACCACAAATGTGGATATAACCTTTCTAGTAGCTTAAACCATTGGCGTAATTAGTACATGAACGTATAACTTAAATTGATACTAAGACGTGGTGCTAGTAAAAACCTAAAATTTAATACATTTCCTAGATAAATAGTTCAACTTTTCCAGTTCTTGGTGCTTGGTTAGAACATGTATCTATTAAAATAGATCCATGAGTCTAAATTCCAGCAAGGACCGGACATGTTATGTGAAAACAAATGGCTTTCCTTTTCCTAAGGGAAAAATTAACTTCCTTATCTATGTGTATTGTATTCTTTAAATTTAAAAATTACACCTGGTCACAGGAATTGAACCCTGGGCCTTTGGCCTAATGCGCCAATGCTCTAACCACTGAGCTATCCAGGAATCATCTCGTGCTCACGGTCATTCTCCACTCATATTTTAGGGCAGAGTCTGTGATGGATGCGAATATAACCGTAATTATCAAATATAGCGCTGCTATTTAATCAATCATTATGTATGTTGTGTTTGGCTTAGAATTTGGCTATAAAATAGCTGCAAATAAAAGCTAAAAAAAAACTTAATTTTATTTAAGAGATTAGTTGAACTAATACGGCGAATACAATAAAGTAGTTCCAGAGAATTTTTCTTTCGTCACCGATCAAGTGAATTGTCGACCGTTTCGTCATCCTCCAATGGAAGTAACTACTTGACCTTGATACTTTATAGCTTTGCTTTCTTGGAGGTGTTGAAGTTTCGCTGGTAGAGGAGGGAGTCAAACACGAGAGTGGTTGACTCATTAATATCTCAGGAATACAAATGGTCGTACCGCCGAGTTTTTCTGATTAAATTGTAAGGCTAAGACGCTGAAGAATTTACCTTGAAAGAATATTGGAAATAAAATAGCCTCAATGGTCTCGGTTGGTTTTGGAACTTGACCTGTCAAGTCAGAGATAAGCAGTCCAATGGCACACCATACAAATTTTGTGGCGAATTTTAATGGACAAAATAAAAATGTAAGTATGACTTTGTGCATTATAATTTTTTAGATTAAAAAATGAGAGTGAAAAAATAAATCTCCGTGGCTTTCACCTTGTCAATCTACTTCTATGACGAAACTCACATTGCTAACAACTAACAAAATGAGTATTTGTATAGTTTAGTTTCGCTTTAATATATTTTCGCAACATATTGTAATAAGGTGAATATAGCTCGCCAACACTGAGGCTTACAGACTGCTGTCCCAATAGTTAATAAAAGCGACTTTACTTTATTTTTTTAATAAGAATTACATAATATTCATTCTAGATATTGCACAACTACACTACAAAAACAAGTTAGCTTAAATAACTAACTGAACAAACCTTTTTTTTTTTACCGAAACTTTTCTCCAGTTCCGTGAGATGACTTCTTCTTCGTTATCCTGTTCTCCTGTCACCACCACAACAACTATTGACCCATGACCGTTTTATGAGTCAATCAATCAATCACCCACCCGACCAACTGATCGCTTCTCAAGCCCACAAGTTCTTAGGACCTATCCTTGACTCGGTCATAAACAAATATACACTGTTTTCTCAATGGTCCGGGTGGACTTTATGTTTGCTCTATATCTTTGTGTTATTATTGCTCTATTACTAGAACATATACGCATAATACACACACGCTTTAATACTTCATGTACACACGTATCATCTTCAGTTCAAGACTGCAACAACTCTAAAAAAAATGGCACTCGAATACAGTGCTAGGTTTTTTTTTCATTCGTCGTATCAATTTATATATGTTACATTACAAACGCGATTCCAGGACAAACTACCTAAACCGACCTAGGCCGAATCGTTACATCCTGCTGCTTGTAGGCAATACTAATTTCAATCCTTCCTAACCCATTCGGTGAGTCGCCCTTGTAAATGTTTTTCATCATGCACAGATCATGCGCACATTTTTTTAACTAACCTAACCTAACCTAAACCTGGTATAATCTCGTCAATCCTGAAATGTTGGCCTAACTCATAGGATAAATTTGTATATCCTACAATTTTATTGGGATAAACCAGGTTTAGGTTAGATTAGGCTAGGTTAGCTGACATATTTTTGCGAGTGAACTGTGAATGATGAAAACAGTCTAAGGTTGATTCGTCGTATGGGTTAAGAAGAATGATAGCTAGTACTGCCTAGAAACATTAGGCTATATCGGTTTATCCTACAAGCGGAAAGATGTATCATTTCAGCCTAGTCCGATCTAGTTTGTTTGGAATGTAATATATACAATGCTCACGAAAAAGGTGTTCTAAAAGTGTCATTAATTAAGTATATATTAAGAAATATTTGACCCACTTACGTTACTTTTGCTGTGAATGGTGTGGAAACGCTTTAAGTTCTTACTTTTTCAATTATTTCAATTATTTTATATTATGCAATTATTTCCATATATATATATATATATTAATCAAATCCCGGAGCCTTTTAAAAAGCATTCATTTTAAAGATGGCATTACTAGAGAACAAACAAAAATTGCCTTCTAGTGCTTTCACAGCGCTAGGTTCAGGTCACGCCCCAACTCCTTCCCATTATTCAGTCCCCCAAACAAGCCTACTCAAACTTCAAATTTCAAAGAAAATGTAGAATAAAATGGCCCTTTTGTTTTGTTCAAGCGAACTTTTGCAAATTGTATAGTTGTAGACAATCTTCAAATACGTCGATTGTCTGGAAACGTTTGTCCATTTAAAGGACGTAAGAGAGCTACAGTAGCCCCATGACTTCTTTGGTGCCGACTGACAGCTCACAGCTAACTTCAGACAGCTTTAAAAAGTTACCATACAAAATTACGTATCCCTACACCGAACCAGATAATCTTCAAAAACATGGGTTTAGCAGCTGTCACTTCTGACGGTCAAAATTTAGTTATACATCTAAATGTTGATTGTCAGAAGTCAGCTGTGAGCTGTCAGTCAGCACCAAAGAAGCCATGGGGCTGCTGTAGTTGGGGGGATTGCTGGCACCTGAACTATTGTATTTGGACCGCCACCCCTTCACAGCGAACAATTTGAAAGATAGTTTTTTTAGCACCGCATCTCACTACCCGTTCTGGTTATACGCTTATGTACTAATTACACTGATAGTTTGGGGATTAGGTAGGCTTAATTTGAGAGGAAGTGCAACCACATTTGCGTGTAGGGATAATATGAAAACAATTTTTTTTAAAAAATCCCAGTACATCCGACTAAGATTCGAACCTCAATCTCCCGATCATTTGCAGTCTAGTATATTGCGAGAGGAGTGAGACCACGCGGCCAATGAAGTTGGTCACAAAAGTACTATTAACTATTTTGTTACATTTAAATTGCCTTAAAAATATAACAATTTTTACTTAGTCAAAATGGGGGCATTTTAAAGGGGTTTATTAAGCGGTCTGAACATGTCTTATAATAACTAGGTGAAACGTACTCTGAAATAACTTAAATTTAAGAGAGATGAAACCCTCTAAATCCAAATAAAAAAATAGTTTTGGGATTAACTTAATTATTGTATTAAGAGTGGAACAGAGATAATTAATTTTATTGAATAAACAAGAGTGAATGTGATGGCATGAAAATACTATTCATTTACCTTGAATTCTCAGAATCATAAACTCGAATAAAAAATTTTGTCGAAAGTTTAAAGGGACTCGCCGTTTAAATAAACGTAATATTTCCTAACTACGAGCACAATACCAGAAAACAAAAGAGGTTTAAATAAAAATAAAATATGTTTTAAGCTATCAAAAAAATATTCTAAATCCTGGGAAAAGTTTTACAAATATCTTCTTTTTTTTTTCAAAACTGAAACAAAATTGGATATTTAAAATAATAATTAATTTTTAATTGTTTACAATTAAAACGTTTGATTTAGCCGTAAACATGATCGTTGAGATGTTTGTATTATGTCCATGTCAAACCATCTATAAGATACTTTGGTTCGGATCCCGGTGAAGACTGAGTTTTAATATTCACGTATAAAAGAAGCAGGTGAAATAGTAATTATTCCGCTCTTAGTGCGGTCCCAGGCTTTAATAGACTTTGAGAAAATCATAATAAAGAATAATTGTGTGACCCACTTCGTTGGTTGCATGGTGTAAGGCGTCACTCTCGTAGTAGATTAGACTGCCGATAACGGAGGGATTGAAGTTCGAATCTTGGTTGGGCGTACTGAGGGTAATTTTTCCAAAATGGGTTTTCAATCTCCCTCACGCAAGTTTGGCTACACTTCCTCTAGATATAACCTTTCTCGTCCCTATAAACATTAGCGTAGTTAGTATAAAGGCGTATAACTCAAACGGTTAGTAAGACGCGATGTTAAAAAAATGTGATGCGTGCGTGCGCATCGAGGCTTAATTACCGTTAGGGCTATCCACACATTTACACTAAATCTGAAGAGATGGGAAAATCAGAATTTTTAGAGGAAGTGTAGGCCTACTATGATTTTCATGACGGAAGAATAGGAAATAATTTAGAAGCTTAGAATTAACTAACTCCTTGCTAGAATGCAAACCTTGACCTCCTACAATAGCCCTATGGCTTCTTTGGTGCTGACTGACAGCTCACAGATGATTTCTGACGGTCAACATTTAGGTATAAACCTAAATTTTGACTGTCAGAAGTGACAGCTGCTAAACACATCTTTTTGCAGATCATTTGGTTTGACGTAGGGATACACAATTTGGTCTGGTAACTTTTCAAAGCCGTCAGCTGTCAGTCAGCACCAAAGAAGCCATGGGGCTACTGTAGTAACCATGAAACAAAAACAATGTTGACGCCTTAGCTCGGGTGCGCATCGATAGTTATAAAGATAACAACTTAATATTATAAAACTATGCTCAATTTGTGTTTAAAATCTGTTACTGTCGTGACATTTTTTTATTTACGATAACATTTTTTTTAGCAATTTCTATGTCATCGAGTGTACAAAGATGGCAGCCCGTGAGGTGTGCGGCCGTGTGCAAAACTTGTAATCTCTGTATTTGTGTGTGTGTACCCCACGATAGATCCATTCAGTACTCTCCCTGTCGGAACATCGTGCACAGGTGCAAATAAAACTTTGTCTACGCGGAAAAGTTAGGTTTAAGGAACTTCGAGCTAACTTGAGCGCAACGTAACTATCGAAACTACTTGAAGGCAGTGACTGACGAAACTACTTATTTCTGTGTAACACTTTTATTTAGCCCTTTCTTCTCGACAACATAACATAACTGCATTGATATTCTTTTATTTAGTCAAATTTTATCTCGTTTTTATTATAACTGTAGTGATCAAAAGTGGCGTCGCTAAACCTTTTAAAAGGGGGCCGAAGCAAATAGCGTGACGTGAAGGGTTGTTTGGGTAAGCGTAGCTTGATAAAACTATACTTATGATAATATACTCTCACCCCTTCGTCATTCATTTGACCAATCACAAATTGGTTCTTCTTTTAGGTACTTTACATGGGTATATATTTCCGTTCATTCCTATCAAATAGTTTGAATGATGAGTACAGTTTAAACTAACTATGCTTATCGTGACAACACACGCCACTGGTTGATACCCACCTAACTAATTAATACGCTCTACTTCAAAGAAGGATTATATTAGGCGTAATCTTTTTGAATATTTTGAAACTTGTGTTTTTAAAAACTTGACAAGACTTTTGGCTTTGTAGAAACGTAGCCCTGTCTGCACTGAAGAACAGAGGTAATTTGTAATATCACATTCGGAAAATAAGAACATTTATAGAGCGTCAAACTTTGGTAATATGTTTTTTAATGTTTGTGACATAAAAAATCATCTAATTTTATAATAATCTTATTTATTGAAAGCCTCTTGAAGCTGTAATTTCAATTACTTTACCTATGACGAATGATTTATTCTTTTTTTATTATAAATGTATCGAAAGGATTTTTTTATCTCAAAAGATTAAACATTTGCTTTAATTAATACTCAATAATAAATATCTGAGAGAATAGGCAAACTAAAAGATGATTGAACATTAGAATTTAGTTACTAAATTTACCAAAACAATTTTAATATACTCATACATCAAGTCATGTTATCTGAAGCTGTCACTTTTAATAGATATTATCAACACCTGTAGCATAACCAAATAATAAAGAAAATGTTATCAATGTTGGCCGAAAAGAAATATATTTGAATTTTCTCTACTGTTCTTCTAACGAAAATCAGGGTACATAATAATTAATACTGTAAATCTAAGATTCTCATTTCGAATCGAAACAGAATATTTGCTTATTAGCTTGAATCGAGTATTTTAAAGCAAAGATGTTTCGAATCAAATATTCCATTGTTAAATAATGTCGATTGAAATCCAAATCAAATATTAGGCTAAATTATACACATTTAATTGTGTTAAATAAAAGACAAGATTATTAAGTAATGTTTACATAATTAATAGACTTATGAATATTACGAAAATCCCAAGTTTCAACAGTCCAGTCTAATAAATTGATCCATGCTAGTTTATTTAAACATTTAAATTATTCAAAGGTTATTTGGATTCTAATAGTTTGATTAAATTCTATTTAATACAAATCTGGAATCTATCTGTATTTGAAACTACCTTTAATACTCCTATACTAAAGCCTACGTAATTATTCATAATTAGTTATGAAATAGTGTCAAAGTTTAAAAGGCAAAAAATATAAACATATATGTCTAAACTAATAAAACTATTGATTATTATTTAAAACTATTTTTCATCTATAAAAAATACGATGAGGTGAATTAATTTGTTTAAGTGGTTGCTTTTTTTATTCAACGCTATATTATTTTAATTACAAAGATAACTATAAAAATCTAAAAAAAAAAAATCTCACACACACATAGAATAATTAATTTCATTATGCTTCAATAAATTATGAGTACATCCATCCAAATAAGAGTGAGTGATTGATTGATAAGATTATTGTTACACATGGTAACTAACCTGTTTCTAGCTGATAAACAATTTTATTTCAACTCACATCTCAAGTACATCCAAAGTCTAAACCAATGGCAATCAAAATGACAGGCGAATGACCTCGCCCATCCACGAACACGGCACGTTGTCTCGAGATCCAGAGCGTTGTCTAGTGTGGCACCTGTCAGCCAATCAGCGTGCTCAACTCACACTGCGTACTTAGGTCTAAATGTCGCTAACTCAGCTACCAGCGAGTGCTGATTGACTCGGAAGTTGACGCCTGCATGTAACAAGGGACTAACTCTACAGCAGAATACGAGATGCTTGAGCGAAAGACCAAAATAGCACACACATCCGAGAACTTCGATATCGTGGAATGCCACCGTGGTTCGGATCCCACGTTAAACTGTAGGTCCTCCATTTCATCTCACAATCACCCTACCATTACACATTAGCGTAAGTGCGTATAACCCAGACGAGTAGTAAGACGCTGTGCTTATAATAATAATAATAATAATAATAATAAATAAACTTCGATATCCGCAAAATTAATAATACTTTATAGCAGTATCCAACACCATAGCTCATTTGGTAGCGTATCTGTCCACTGAGGTAAGGGTCCAGGGTTCGATTCCCGGCATGGCTGAAAATTCTTATCATTGGTTAAATGTGGTTTTACCCTTTGACAGTGATGAATTAAAGCTTGGGGGACTGGATGTTGTGCCTGTCCTAGTCTCTAAGTTAAATTATAAGACATACGACAGGCCTAGCGAACCGGTAGTGGAAAATATATGGTTTGGATAAAAAAAAATTATCCAGGCCACAGGCTGGAAGCAGTGATGGGTGTAAAGTAAACTCCATAGCAGTCACACCACAATAATAATTAATGTGTAACAGAATAATTTAAAAATATAACCGTGGGTCATCAAATTAATGCGCTATTAATGTATTAAATTATTCGAATATTTGAGGAAACTATTATAAACTAGGAATTAGGCCTTTCCTTGACAGGCTAGTTTCTGATGACCTTCCAGGTCTGTTTCCTGTTTTTTTTATCATTTTTTTTAATAACAGGAGGTAGTGCAATTTGTGTCCATGTATTTGCCAGGTTATTGGGAAGTGTGAAACATTATACTATAAAATATACTATTTGGAAAGTGTCGATTGATGCCAACATTTTGCTACGAGATTCTTCTCTCAGTCCAACTACATACAAGCGTTTTGAGTTATTCTAACCACATTATTTGATGTAAGTTTTAAGCCTGCCTTACAGCAGGGTGGTTGATGGGTTCAACGAAGAGATTTTTTTAATCATCGCGTCCTACTACCTATTCAAGTTATACGCATATTATAATTACTTTAATCGGGTATGGATGAAGAAGGAAATATTGTAGAGGTAATCTACTTTAATTTGCGTGGAAAGAGAGTGGAAAATCATTTAGGGAAAAGCACCCTTAATAGACCCGACCAGGATTCTAAGCCTGATCTCCCCGTCATCGACGGACTAGTCTAACACGAAAAGCGACACCTTTGACCATTTGGCCAATGAAGTGGTTATTATTTTGTGCATTTAAAATAAAACATTAGCTTTAAAAGGGAAAATCTGGACATATACGTTTTTTGTATATATTTTGACCTTTTCCTTTACAAGAACATCTTGACAAATTACTATGTTATAGCCACAATTTAATGTCTCCATCGTGACGCACTCTTGAGATGGCAACATAAAGCTGGCCACGGCTGAACACTGGAGTAGAGAAGACAATATAGCTGGCCATGGCTTAGGACTGGAGTAGAGAAGACAATATAGCTGGCCATGGCTGAACACTGGAGTAGAGAAGACAACATAAAGCTGGCCACGGCTGAACACTGGAGTAGAGAAGACAATATAGCTGGCCATGGCTGAACACTGGAGTAGAGAAGACAATATAGCTGGCCAGGGCTGAACACTGGAGTAGAGAAGACGATATAGCTGTCCAGGTTAGGATTGGATTAGAGAAGACAATATATTCCCATGCTGAACACTGGAGTAGAGAATGTAGAAAAAAGCGCCAAGGCTGAACACTGAAGTGGAGATATAGCTGGCCATGGCTGAACACTGGAGTAGAGAAGACAATATAGCTGGCCAGGGCTGAACACTGGAGTAGAAGATAAGACATAATTTGTCAGTTCACCCTGGTTAGATTGACTTGAAAGCCATTCCTACCTAAAACTCTATGTATATAGTAGGAGATTTTTAGGAAAAAAGACTTTCGAAGTAATTCCTACCGTGAATGGAGTTTAGCTGGCCATGGCTGAACACTGGAGTAGAGAAGGCAACATATAGCTGGCCAGGGCTGAAGACTGGAGGAGGAAGATAAGACATCAACTTTGTCAAGGATCAGGCCCTGGGACTTATTGTTATTGAAAATGCCATCCTATTCCTACAAGAAACTGTTGCCAGCAAAATACAAAAGGCAGGTATACCCGTAGGTGCGAGATGTAGTCGAGGTATAAAAATTATCTTACCTTGGGAGGAGCCTGTGAAGATGATTGCTGAAATTAAATGTTTGCCCAACTTATCGATTCCCAAGCGAGTTTTGTTGAACAACACTCTTTTGGTATTCCAGTTGTGTAACAACAATTACTATTATATATTTAGCACCGCGGGTTATACGCTTTAAGTACTAATTACGCTAATGGATTAGGAATTGGGAAGGTTGGATTAGAGGAAGTGAACCCGCATTTGCGTATAGGGATAGTGGAAAACCATTTAGGAAAAACCACCCCCATTTCACCCGACCGAAATTCGAACCTCGATCTCCCCGTCCTCAGCAGTCGAGCTCAACACAACTAGCGCGTTAGCCAACTATGCCACCGAGGCGGGTAACAATTACTATTGCACCTATTTTAAAATCCATTTTATGGGGAGGCATAACTGAAAGAGTAAGACTGTTGAGGAGCTCAACTGAATAATTATCCTCTTCCTTTTCGTCTTTGTAATCGAAAGGGTCCAAGCTAGAGAAGCAAACAACTTATTCCTCTAGTAGTTTACAACATCTTCATTGACATTCATAACATCATCTTGGACAAATTATTGACATATTTGCAAATTATGAGAGTATATGTTACAAACTATATGTTGTTCTGGCACCTAGATAAGTCATTTTCCGACTTCTCGACATTGAGAAGCCATGTTATAGTCACACTATTCCTCTATGGTACAACCTATAAGATAGGGCCATAATGTATGTATCCTGTCAAGGAAATACTGCGGCATTTCGGGGTACACGGAGTGTGCATGTATTGAAGTTTATATGTTTTTAAAATCAGAAATGTATATCGTAAAGTGTTAAGTTAATATTTGTGTTAATACTGTTTTCTAAAATATTTTAGATACTACATAAAAATCGATAGAAGTTATAAACTGAAAATTGTACTGTTACTGTTCCTGTTCGAAATTTTTTCAATGCTAAATAAACAAATTATATATTATATCACGATGAATAATATAATATATAATATTAATCATAAATATATATAACGTTACATAAATTTTAATCGCTATAAAATTGTATTAGAGTGTAAAATATATCACGATGAATAATATAATATATAATATTAATCATAAATATATATAACGTTACATAAATTTTAATCGCTATAAAATTGTATTAGAATGTAAAATATATCACTATGAATAGGCCTAATATAATATATAATATTAATCATAAATATATATAACGTTACATAAATTTTAATCGCTATAAAATTGTATTAGAATGTAAAATATATCACTATGAATAGGCCTAATATAATATATAATATTAATCATAAATATATATAACGTTACATAAATTTTAATCGCTATAAAATTGTTATTATGAATGTTTTTTAATAAATATATATACTTACATATCGCAAATGTATTAGAATGTACCTATGAATAGGCCTAATATAATATATATATAATCATAAATATATATAAAACGTTACATAAATTTTAATCGCTATAAATTGTATTAGAGTGTAAAATATATATTACTACCAGTGCCGATTTACGTATGTGGGGGCCTCGGGATGGCATGCAGTGTGGGGACCCCCATAAACCATGTAAATGATACATTATAACGTAATTTCTTACTAATTTTTATTTTTAATTTAAACTGAAAACTCATCATTTTGTTTTTACCTAATTTTTTCATGCAGGAAGAACATTATTGGAGGCACACATCTAGGTACTATATACAATTATCTAGACTTAATTATTTTCTTTCTGTGGGGGTTTGTGGTAGCCCATGTCTGTGGTAGTCGCCCAATCGCCCCCTTTAAATCTGCACTGATTACTACTATAAAGGTTTGTAATGCTAAATAATAACATTAATGTATATAATATGATCAATAGTATTATATATAATAGGAGTCATAATATATTTAACGTTACCTATAATTTTAATTACTATACCGTGTATATTATATATTAATTAAATATCATAAATTGAAATGAAATTAAGATCAATAGCCTCAGACACATGAGGTTTAACTGTGTCATTTATTTTATAATAACGTATCTAATATAGTTGCTTGTATATATCTGAAAATAATTAATGAACTGATTTATAATCGGCCCTACAATAATACGTTAGAGGTGTTCTTAAAAGATATCGTAGATAGAATGCAGTTGAGTGATGAAGAAAAGGCGAGTTTGAGGAACGCATCATACTTTCTCAATCTCCAAGAAAGTGATAAGAAGCCGTCCTCCATACAAACTTGTGAATATCAATAGCTTATAAGCACAAGATTACATTACTTTCTATACTATTCATGGCTGAGATTTAAGAGACCTACTGCTTTAGACTCGATACCAGGGCCTAATGCACAATGTTTCCCAAACTTTTGCCAGTCGCTTAACTGTTTAGGAGCCTTGGCTTAACTTACGCACTTATTATAACTCTTCACACACACACACACACACACACACGTGCGTGCACAAAGTAAGAAAATGACTGCTATCTTGTAGAGCATATATTATAGTCTTCCCAATCTTTAATAAAGCTGTAACTATGAAAAAAGGAAAGAAAGGCTATGATATCCCGTCAAACTCTGCTCTAATTGTTTATCAGACTTAATGTTACCCAAATATAATTTATGATTAGTAAAATTCAGTGATACATCGTGTACCTCATTTTGTCAGTGAACTTAGACCGTTAATGCACCCTATCATTTATCTCCTCCTTCATCACCAAAATTATCTTCTTTCCTTCAAGTCATCCAATATTTGAATCCTCCTCCTTACTAAGCTCCTCTTTCTCTCTACCTTTCCTACTATGACGTCGTGCAGAAGACAGTTCCTCCTAAGGATTTGTCCGAGCCAGTTTGCTTTGTACCGAAGAATCTAATCCCAAAATGGTTCTCTTTTCACCCGCTCTTCTTAGGACTTCTTCTTTTGTTATCCTGTTGTCCAACTTATCCTCTCAAGTTTTCTTCAGTAGACTATCCCATTTCAAAGATATTCCAAGTATTTCTTTTCCGTCATTCTAAGAGTCCAAGTTTCTGCTCCATGCAGCGTGATACTCCAAAAGTGTAGCATTTTATCATTTTTTTCCCTCAGTTATAGCTAAAATTAAACTCCCAACTCTATTATGTTAACTCTAATTATTATAGAAAGCCCACTTTCAACCACCAACATTGATTTAAAGTCATTAAAATGTGACATTTTATTTATTTGAAGTAGTTGACGTGCAATATCTGAACCGACTGATTATATCAGCGCACGAGAATTTCTATGAGCCAGAGCGAAAAGTTCTATCAATTTTGCATGGAAAGGTATTTTCACACACATTCCAGGGTTCTTTTACATGACACAATCGACGTGGGGTCGACAAATTTAATTCCCCTTCGAAGGAAGTTGTGCTACGGATTTATGTCGCTCAAGGAAAATCCATCGACCCCGGTTAGGCTTGAACCCACAAACATCGAGTCCTGAGGCGAGCACTTTACCCCAAGACCACAGAGGTTGACTTGACAATTTGGAAATAGGTATTATTTAATTTGTTAGTTATAAAGCTTATTTTAAAAAGTTATCAAAAGCTTTGGATAATAATTTCTTATTTATTATTGTATGTCTCTTCCCATCATTAGTTAAACAGGCTTAGAATGTGAATACAATAATTACAATTTTCGTTGCGCCATTGTGGCGACATACGCTCCCATTTTTCATATAAAGGGCCTCCTCTGAAACCCAAAACTCAAAACTAAAATAACATAAATAACTTTTTGTAAGGGGAAAATAATTGTTTTAATTAACAAGATAATAATGAAAAACGTAATTTTCATTTGACAGTAAGAAGTAAGTAATTAGTAAAACCTCTCTTATGCATTTATAGTAAATTATTAAAATAATTCTTATAATTAAAGGATTATTTTCACAAGCCAATTAGTGTTATGATATGTAATAGCTCTAATTACTCAAAGGAATCAGTTCGTACGTGATATATTTTCATAACATACAGTACATACATGAGATAATATTGCTCTATGATATATTAGGTGTTTCAATATAAAGAAGAATCGTGGTAGGAAGGTAGACTTTGAATACATAAAATATATATTTTGATTTTAACACTAATTAAATGTAACAATACTATTTTTAGTATGTTATCAGTATGTATACTATCTGTTAAAGGTGACTGTTGCAGAACATAGCCATGAATTGATGTATGAATATATGAAAGTAAGTTTTGTCATTATTTATCTTCTACCACGATTCTATTATTGTTCCAAAAACGTTCTCTTTTCAAATATTTTCCTAGTTGAAATAAATGTGCTTATGAAATATGGCGTTTGAACAAAGATTCAATTTGGTGGATGTGTTTTAAATTAAAACACATACAAAATTTAATCTTTTCGATAAATATATTTTATAAACCAATACGGTTAAGAAATTAAAAGATTAAACTTTTAAATATATCAGTGCAAGAAGGATACAAACACATTGTTTAAGTTATAATTAGTGTTATCTCGTAGTTGTTAACCACATCGTTAGCTAGTCAGACAAAAACTTCCTGTTGCTGCAAACTAACTTCCCTCCTCAAACAGTCTCAAGCTCTTGTAAGATCTTGTGTAAGTTTAACATTCGAAATGAAAAAACGCTTTTGTACTCTTATCAAACGTCCTCTATTTTATGAGCTGAAATAAATAGTCTAAGTTCAAAGTTTTGAAATATTCAAGAATGATCTTAGTCAAGATATTATTTTCAAATCAATTTAGTTTGGGTCTTTCGAACATGCACTAATCACACCAATGGGTTAGGGATGGAATTTAAATGAAGGGTACCCGCATTTGAGTGAAGGTAGATTGGAAAATCATTTAGGAAACCTACCCTTAGTACATCCAACCGGGATTTGAACCCCAATCTTCCAATAATAGGCTTTATTATATAACGAGAGTATTCCTTAGACCAGTAGCTCTCAAACTGTGCTCCAAGGACTCCGGTGGTCCGCGGCGGTGGGCCAGGTGGTTCATAGACGGGACCACAGGAGAAATAAATATTCTGAGAAAGAGCTAAAAAAAAAGTCCAATACTGACGTACTAAAATGACATTTACACGTGATTTGTGCATAATAAACAAAGTGTAATAAAAATAATATATTGATTGCTGCTTGATAAACACGTACAATGAATAGAATGTCCTGCTTCCATAAGGGGACAGACAGGTAGTTTTTTATTTACGTGGGTGGTCCGCTAATGGAGAACGTTTGAAAAAAACCCACCTTTGACCATTCTACCATGAAAGTAAGAAGTCTCTTCTGGAACAAGGATGATATGAACAAGAAAATTTGGGCTGCTTCTATGTTCACCAGGTGGGATAATATCTGGTAAAATTTACCTTTTCATTAAGGGTTATATCATATATTCAAACATGGATTAAAATAATAATACTCAAACTTACCCAAACTTTGGGTAGTAAGGCCCTTAAAGTCTAAAAAAAAAAGATACATGTGTGTAAAGAGTAAAAATAATCAATTTTTCATTTCGATTATTTTATATAAGTTGTTCAGAAACTAGTTGCAAAAAATCGTATTAAATACTCCAAGCGGTTAATCTGATCAAAGGGAGTACATATCTAAATACTTCAAAATAGTTGTATTAATTCATGGTTATAACATTCAATATACAGCCAGTCCTTGTGACGAATGGAGTGAAGGTGTTGCTTGTACGGTCAGTTGGTGGGCTTGGCAGATTAATGTTCAAAAATTAATAGTACCTATTGTTTCAGTGAAGAAAGCAACGGTAAACCATCTCACTCCTCATATCCCTAGTACGTCTCTTCAGTGCTACCTACCTAGGCTTTACGGCTGACGATGAAACTTTTAAGGACCCAACCAACCTTCGGGTTTGAGTTCATACAATATTTTACTATGGGATACGAAAAATCCTTTCCAATACCAATTTTAAGGGTTTTTATCTTTGCTTTTTCTTGAAACATCGAAGAGAGAGAGAGAAGTATTGTGATCGCAAAAATAAATTAATTAAGATTTCTCGGTTCCAGCACGGATTTGTCTGATTACCAAACCCTTCCTTCACCTCTGACAAGACATCTTGTGAATGTGGGGAATGCCAGGCCTCCACCGTGGTTCGGATTCCACGTTAAACAGTAGGTCCTCCATTCCATCTCACAATCACCCTACCATTACACATTAGCGTAAGTGCGTATAACCCGAACGGGTAGTAAGACGTGGTGCTAATAATAAAATTAAGATCTCTATAAATCCGACGTTTTCTGACTCTCTGAAACTGTAAAGTGGTTTAAGCGATGCCGTCTCTTTGTTTATATCTCGGCCTAGAGCCGACACCATTTTAGCGACCGGGCCGGGCTAAAACTTGACATCTAGGGCTTTCCTGAGGCTCCTCCGGTGGGTTTTTGGAATAAGATATCCAACCCTAAAATTAAGGGTAGTTTACTGAAGGGCAAAAAAAGATCAAATCGATGTTATCAAAATCCACTCTAATGATTATTATTCAATTTTAATTTTGTATTTAGGCATGTTTATTATTACAAACAAAATGGCAATTCATATTTTCACATAAAAATGACATTAAAGGTATTTTAGAGAAGCGGAAATTTCCAATTTTGATCATATATCCGCAACTATTTGAGTTAATAAATAACTTATCATCTTAAAATTGTAGTACAGTACTATTAAAAATAAAATTATATTAATTTTTGAAATATTTTAAAATGTTATGTTCTTTGGTGGAATGTTTCTGTAGTAGTGTATATTATTTCGTTTCACAAATTCTACGTGTTTTTTAATTATTATCTCTCTTTAAAGAATAAAGTAAGAGAAAGTCTGTGTGGTGCACGGTACCTTTTTTTATTATGCCCCTTTGCTCAAACACTTGTGATTATCATTGCGCGTGATTAATTGCCTTATCTACTGGTACCTCCAGTAACTTCATATTATCAAATTGTTCTCCTCGAGGGATCGTGAAGTATTTATATGGCTGAGTGTGTTATTTTCACGCAACATAGTGTACACTTCAACTTGGAATCTGACCCTAAGCAGCCTTCACAACAGGTATTGTTATTTACATGCAACGGCTTGTACAGTTCATCTTGAAGAATACAATACGACCCGTATCCAAGCAGCTTTGTGACACAACATTGTGAAATGCCAAAGATAAGATGTGAACCTTAGATCTTCAACCACCACACAAATTTTTGAAATAAAAAATAAATATTTGTGGCATTTAACGTGCACTTTCTGAACCGACTTATTATATCAGACCAGCCTCGGTGGCGTAGTTGGCTAACGCGCTTATCGCGTTGAGCTCGACTGCTGAGTTCGGGGAGATAGAGGTTCGAATCTCGGTCGGGTGAACTGGGGTGGTTTTTCCTATATGGTTTTCCACTCTCCCTCCACGCAAATGTGGGTTCACTTCCTCTAATTCAAACTTCCCAATTCCTAATCCATTAGCGTAATTAGTACTTAAAGCGTATAACCCGAACGGGTAGTAAGACACGGTGCTAAATATTATTATTATTATTATTATTATTATTATTATTATTATTATTATTATATCAGCACACGGGGATTTCTATGAGCTAGATTGAAAGGGCCTACCAATTTTTCATAGAAAGGTAGTTTCACATAACTTCCAAGGAACTATTACATGACACAATCGACATGGGACTGGCGGCTTTACTTCCACTTCGAAGGAAGTTGTGCTACGAATTTTCATCGCTCAAGAAAATTCCATCGACCTCGGTTGGGTTTGAGCCCACCAACTTAGGGTCTTGAGGCGAGCACTTAACCCCCAGCTCACCGAGGTCGACTTGAAATTGTTACTAACTTTGTTAAGTACAAGACAAATATAATGTAGGCCTAGTTTAAATTATATTACAAAGATCGCCACTCAATTGAATCCGTGTAATGTAGGGTTTCCTTATCTGATAATATTATTAGCACCGCGTCTTACTACCCGTTCGGGTTATACGCACTTACGCTAATGTGTAATGGTAGGGTGATTGTGATATGAAATGAAGGACCTACAGTTTAACGTGGAATCCGAACCACGGTGGCGGCCTGGCATTCCCCACATTCACAAGATGTCTTGTCAGAGGTGAAGGAAGGGTTTGGTAATCAGATAAATCTGTGGCGGAGCGAGGATTGAACCCCGGCCGCCAGCACAGAAGTCTGACACCTTACCCCTAGACCACCAGGTCACCATCTGATAATAAATATATACAATAATAATTAACATAGGTAATATTAAAGATCCAGAGGTTCGATCTCCGGTGCTTTCAAATTTCATCTGTAAAGCAGTGGGTCTGAAACGCGATCAACTCAGCATCGTGAGAAAAAATGAGGGGTACTTGAATAAATAAGTAGCAGCTCTGGTTTATAAAACTGAGATCAATAGCCAGAGGGATCGTTGTGATGGCCAAATGACGCCCTTTATCCGCAAATGTTGGCAATATCATTGTTAACGACGACTGCCGCTTGGTCGGTGTAATTCGCTTGAGGGCTCATACCATGGAGTAATATTAACTGGCAAACCTATTGGAAAGAAACCGTTGGGAATATTTAGATGTAGATGAAAGGATAATATTATAAATGGACCTGAAAGAGATAGAATGTAATAAGGTTAACTGGATAGAACTAGTTCAAGATAGGGATAGGTGGCTTTCTTTTCAGGGCCGTAGCTAGAGGCATGGGGGTCCCAGGGCAACAGATAATAAGGTTAACTGAATAGAACTAGTTCAAGATAGGGATAGGTGGCTTTCTTTTCAGGGCCGTAGCTAGAGGCATGGGGGTCCCAGGGCAACAGATAATAAGGTTAACTGAATAGAACTAGTTCAAGATAGGGATAGGTGGCTTTCTTTTCAGGGCCGTAGCTAGAGGCATGGGGTCCCAGGGCAACAGATAATAAGGGTTAACTGAATAGAACTAGTTCAAGATAGGGATAGGTGGCTTTCTTTTCAGGGCCGTAGCTAGAGGCATGGGGGGTCCCAGGGCAACAGATAATAAGGTTAACTGAATAGAACTAGTTCAAGATAGGGATAGGTGGCTTTCTTTCAGGGCCGTAGCTAGAGGCATGGGGTCCCAGGGCAACAGATAATAAGGTTAACTGAATAGAACTAGTTCAAGATAGGGATAGGTGGCTTTCTTTTCAGGGCCGTAGCTAGAGGAATGGGGGTCCCAGGGCAACAGATAATAATGCCCCCCCCCCCCACCTCTAAATCCCATACTCCAACTTTATTTTAATAAATCTTGTTGATGTGTTTTGTTAGTTGTTTTTTATCTGGTGATTTTAATACTGAATTTAATATAAAATCATCCAATATGACTAAGGTAAGCGATAGCCTTAAGGTAAAATATTTATAAAGTTATATTGAAAATTATTCTTTACAATTACACTGGGCCAATGCAATCACATACAAAATTTAATAGTACTACTATACACTTTGGATTATTGAGATAAAAGACAGAAATATTAATATTAAAAACAGAAATAATATCGTTTGTCGTATGCCTCTTAAGATGTAGGCCTATTGGCAGGCTTAAAGGCATATGTTCAAAGTGAATAGTCTCGTATGGCGAAAGTTTTAACGGATTGGCAAGGAAAAACAGTGAGAATTAAATATATTGAGGCGATATGCGTTTGATTAAGGCTTTGGGCTGCTTTCATTGAAAAAATATTTTTAAAAAATCCTCCTCGTTCGGGGCCCCCTATGCTTGAAGGCCCTGAGGCACTGCCCCACTGCCCCGTTGGTAGTTACGGCCCTGGTTTTTGTTAGTGTGGCAACTAACTTTAGAGTTCCTAATGTCATCGAGTAAGTAAGCTAGCAATAGATTCATAATGCAATCAGGCATAGTGTTCCTATGACCTCTATCCTGAAATGTAGCACTATGACTCTTATTATAAGCGGAGTGTACAATTTATATTTATATTTGTACACTTGAATAAAACCTTGTGATAAGAAAAAATTATGAGTTCAATTTCTGTCATATTTTTCAACAAAGTATATTTCAATTAAACCATGAATGAGCAATGTTACACAGCAATAATATAAAAACTATTTTATATATATATATATATATATAATATATATATATTTTATTTGTCAAACAAAATTTTAATATTACTATAGTTAGTGATCTTGTACAATTTAAAAATAGGAATAATAGAAACATAGTTTTAGTCAAATATTTATACTACAGTAACTAGGCCAATAAAAAAATTCAAATGTTTATTTACATTAACACAAAAAAAAAGTTTAAATAATCATAAATAGAATTAGACCTAACTAAACTATTATGTGCATAGAATATCTCAAATTAAGTTTTTTCTTTTGTTTTAAAATTTAACTACGTGATGTATAGGTATTAACGCATTATAATCAATACATAATAAGTTTGTCAAATTAATACATGTTATACATTATCACTTTCCAAATACACTCACACGATATGTGTTAGCTTTGACAAACTCATCACACAACGCATCAATATCAAGATTGTCAACTCGTTCGTTGTAGACATGCAAAATGGCCAAGTGAATTTACCGATCTTGAACCATGGTGCTACGTAGGTATGTCTTGAGTCGCTTTAAGGTCGAAAAGGTTCTTTCAGAGCTTGCTGTTGATGATGGACGACTAAAAACAATTTTAAAAGCTCCCAAGTTACTGGAAATAATCGACTTGTACTCTCAAGCATTGCAATGTAAATGTCAACTAGATCTTTCAAACACTTAGTCTGGGTGGGAGTAATTCTTGGCAACATTTTTTCATCTAGTTCAATATCATCCGTTTTTAAACCATAGTCTCTAAGTGTGTGTCGTATTTATTTATCACTAGACCATTCTTCAACTGCTCTTAAAGAACCCTTTCGAGTATGCAAAGTTTCTTTGAATCGGTGATGTCAAGTGTAATGAAGTCCTTCGAATCGAAAACCAAACTATTTGAGTTTAGGAATGTCACCAGTTCGCAGAGCAAGCAACGCCTTATAGTTTCCATCACGGTTATGGTGATCTCATATTGGAATGCCTTGTCTTCCAAGTTATCTAAGAGACGTCATTTGTGCATGCAATGCCTTTCGGGCTACAAATTGCTGCTTTTCCTTTTCTTTATAAATTTGTTTGGCCACTGAATCACGTGTTTCTTTTGTTGTTGTTGTTGTTTTTTCCACAGCCTCCTCGTGCATACTACTCTTTGCATGTATTTTTAATTTACTTTCAGCTTTTATCCAATTCTTGTAACCTTTACTTATGAACGTGGTTTCAAGTTTTGAGCTGTAGCCAAAGAGATTCTCATTCTTTGATTTCATACACTCGAAGCACAACATGCCAACTTCTTCACTTTCAAAGTGAAGCCAAGGAAATTCAGAATACCAGCGTTGAAGAAATTTATGGTCACGACGTTTGATTTTTTTTTTATCACCTTTTGCGTTTTCAGTGTAATTTGGCACAGGGAAAGGTTGGCGCTGGACGAGACCGCAAATATTATTACTTCCGTCAAACTCCAAAGCTAAATCCTCTCTTTTTTGAGTAAAAGGGACCAGCAACTGCGTTCTTATCCTTATCTTCATTTCCTAAATTAAAAAAAGAAAAAACCTTATTTATTAAAAATATTTAACTACGGGAATACAAATTCATTTTTAATAAGAAATTTGCTATTTAATTTTTAATTATGGTCTTTTTTTATTAAAATATATGTATATATTTAATAACATAAGGGATCTAGATTTCTGGAGGGGTGGCCAGGCCCATCAGTCCACCCCGGTTACGTCCCTGAGGCCTGGGGTAAGTTTATTAACGATCGTTCATAGTGTCACAAAAGTTTGTTAAACTCACAAAATAATAATAATACCATACACTTATATTTAACTTAATTTAATTAAAAATTCAAATCATATAATTTTTTTTTTAAATATCGCATGGATTTCCCATTTTGTATTCTATTATTGTGACTCAAGTGTAATTATTTTACTTTGAAATATATCAAGTGACTCGCTTCGGTGGCCGAATGATCTGCTAACTTTTTTTTTTTCTGGCGTGTCACTATTTGAGATCATCTTGGGCGTGCCATTCCACCCTAATATCTCTAACCTAAACTTATCTTCGTACCACCGCCATTTTTCGAAAAATTGGCAGTGTAATATATATTTTTTAATTCGTGATTGGTGTAGGAATTTTGGATTGTTTGGTTTTTTCCTATTTATAATGAGAAACAAATATGTTAAGACTCAGTATATCACAGTACATAGCAGTCAGTATGCCACTAAAAAACAACTGGAATGTGTACAGGGTGGCACGTGGCAGTGTGAGGGGGTGTAGAGTATGTGGCGGAAAGAGAAAGGCAGCTTGAGTGGCGAGAAACAATACACACAGACGGCCAAATTAATAGCTAAAATTCTAGCAATTTATTAACTTAGATGATTTATTTATTTTATTTGACATTGTTATAATTTACTATATTTTTTAAAACCCTACGGTGGCTCAAGCGTGCCCCGATTTGGCCACTTTTGGTCTAAGAGGTCACTCTCGAAATATACTGAACTGCCAACGACGGGGAAATTTAGGTTCGAATTCCGGTCAGGTGTACTAAGTGGTGTTTTCTCTAAATTGTTTTCTAGTATTCCTCCACTCAAATGCAGGTACACTTCCACTAAATTCAACCTAGCTTATACATAGGCCATCAGCGTAATGAGTTCATAAGCATATAACCCAGAAAGGTAGTAAAACGTATCGACAAAAAAAAAAAATCAAATGATAAAGTTCTCATTTTAAAAATCTGGTACACCTACCTGGTATTGTATTACATTCTTCCACGATGTTAGTGGCTTTCATTACTGTTGGATAAGACTTATCACTTTGGAGATCATGATCGGAAATGACGCGAAATATTTTCACTTTATCAAAATAATCGACTAGGATTTCCTCTTAACCATTTTGCGATAGTTCGCAATAGAATATAATTAATAGAATAATTTCAATTATCCAATTATTATTAGTTCATCAGCGATTTTTTTTTTAGATTCAAACTTTGTAACACAAGTCACAACAAATTTATTCTCACAGGGAATAAAAAAAACTACTTTACAACGACGAAAAGAAAAACACTAGCACCACATGCACTTGCTTACAATACACAATAAATTCAATGGACACGGGAAGAGAGGGGTAAATGGTAAAATGACTTTGGAAAAGAAAGGATCGAGGGGTGACTTGTTATGGGACCTTGGACAGGAAGTTGGCTTTAGCATGGAATGTGGATAGCTGTATCATGACTCATTGCAAACATTAACATTGAATTATGAGCCAACCGCCTGCACGATGCAATGACAACGTTTAAGGTTGAAGGGAGGGGCAAATATTTGGGGGGGGGCTAGGCGGGGGGGGGGGGCAAATTTCCTCCAGGGGGAATGCCCACCCTCCCCCCGGTTCCGCCGCCACTGATAATAAGAGTAAAATGAAGTGATACATCGATCAAGCGTCCATCAGATCTTGGTGAGAGGGAATTAGGTGGATTGTCCAACTCACGTTGCAATTAAAACTATTTCTTAAAGCCTAACTTATCTCACACAATGCTGCTTGGAAACAAACGAGTCTCCCAACTTGAGAATTTATGCTCCAGAAGCTATTTAGATACGTAAGCTCTGAATAACATAGGGGAGATTATGTCGGACTATTAATACTCTATCGCTACGTCATTGATTTATTGATAAGATATTTACACATATCTTTTGCTGTAAGCAGTGGTGCACCCAAGGGGGAGAGGGGCAAACAGGGTATTTGACCCTCCACCCCCCACTCTTTCCCCAACACCACAAATATTGTTAATAGAAATTTAAATAATATTAAGTATAACTAATATATTTAGCATTGAAGATGTGTCGAATGTATATGCTACATTTTAAGACCAGGCTTCAGATTTCAGATTGCCGTTACACACAAAATTAACAATTGAAATAAACATATAAATAATAGCTTCGATATCATTTGCATTATTTAAATCTCTTAATCACTATAAAACTACTACAAATTATTTATAAAAGCATTTAATATTCATAAATATCCTCGGCCTTCAGGACGCTTAGGAAGCTGTGCAACCCCAAACCCGCTCTCTCCATCAAAATGTCATTCTTGCTACAGCCTTGATTGAATGCCTCCCCCAAAGTAGATGGCTGGGTGCACCACTGATTAAGTAAATTATATGAAAATATATTTTATATTACCTTTTCCTTCTAAATGATCTTGAAATGGTGAAATCACACTCCTGACTTTTGGGATTCTTTGATGTATAATTATGAAAAATCACATTGACTAATAGGTCATTAATGTAAAACAAAAACTAAAGGAACATTATTAAAACTCCACGATCCTTTCTATTAAAGAAAGAAAAGAATTACCGTCAACTATGGTTAAAGTAGCCTCGTCAACCCCCCGCCCCCCTCCCCCCACTCTATCAGTGCTGAAATGCCTACATTTGAAATAGTGGTTAAATGTGTTTGCCAAACACATGATAATACATGTGACTAGAATACCTAAACATAACTCAATGCATTTAATTAGTGTATAATTTAAAGCTTGTTACGTATACTATTATTTTACAATAATTTTATATATGTTTATGTAATTTTACTTAAACTATACTAAATTAGCTTAATAAATAAGCATTGTGATCTCGAATCTTGATTCAATAGTTGGCACAATGCTTAGCTTGCTTCACATGAACAGCATGACCTGGGGTGTAAAAATAGAGCTCATTAGCCATTTACTTATGGGCGAGCGGAAAGGAATGTGTTGCAGCCCTCTAGACATTGGCAAAGGTCAGAGCCTCCCTAGCTAGCTTGCCTTGCGTTTTTCAAGTAGCAAGCGCTGGGTTTCCTATTGTATTAAGTAGAGCCTTTGGGAAGAAGAATTACTAAAAACACAGTAGTCTTGGAATATGAACCAATATTAGTTTTAAAATTAGTAATTCATTACATGTATATTTATTAACAATTTAAACATTAGAGTGCTTACACAGTTCACACAGACAGCATTGAATTAAACAAAAGACTAGTCCAAATCATTATGGGTATGCAGCGCAGGACTAGCATACCCAGAGAATACGCCATTACCAAATAATATTAATCTAGGAGCAAAGTCCCAAGTATTTGTAAACAAATGTAAAGATATGTTTGAGTGTGCTGGAAATATAAATAGGTATTGCCATTTATCTATAAATAAATCAATAAGTCCAGTTGTAGAGCCTGTCAGATGAATTTCAGTGAACTATAGAGTGAACACAAACGTTTGGAACAGTTGGGTGTTATATCCAAAGTGGGTTAACCAACACCATGAGTGAATAGTATGATTTTGAATAGAAAACAGAATGGTAACCTTAGGATTTGTTTGGATCCACTTGAATAAATCTATTCTTAAGTAACATTATCCTTTTCCTACATTTGATACTGTCAAGGCCCAATTAAAGGCTGTTAAATTTTTCTCAACATTAGATGCCAATTCTGGATTTTGCACCATCCCTCTTGATGAAGAATCGTCAAAATTGTGTACATTTATCATACCATTTGGAATAAGATCTAGATCTATAAATATGAAGTTTAATTTAAACAATTCACCAATTTGTCAAGAAAAGGTCACTTACATGGGTCACTTATTGTGAAAATTTTATTTAATTTTTAATTTTTAATACAACTTTAACGATAATGAGAATGGGTATTTTAATAGGAAAGTGGGGAATTATATATATAAATAATTACATAAAGCATTTATCTATTTATTAACTTTAAGTCCAATGTCGTTAACAAAAAAAAACATGAGATAGGGAATAAATGAATTGTGGACTTTCTCAGACAAATAAAAAGACAAAAAAGTGATTACAATATTTGGGTTCTCAAAACAACAGTTACTTTTTTACTACAATATCTCAGGGTAGAAATTTAAAAGAAAACAAAATCCTAATATTACAAAATATTTGAGCACGGGACTCTCTCAGGACATTTGGGTCATGTTGGAAAAAATATACCATTACCGTCAAACTCCTCAAGGAGAGTGGTCGTTGGACATTAAAATAATTAATACTAAAATGAGGACATTGTGTTCGTCGAAGTCATTGTGGCAAAAATAACCAAATAAGTTTCTTTCTAGAGTCAATGTTGAAACAAAAAAAAAAAGTCTACAAGAAAAATGCTATGTCAGTGAATTAAACTATAATTAATGTTAACCTTTGAACTTTGAGTAATAAAATGTTAAACGTTGAATGCAGTCTAGTCGAAGTTATAGTATCCAACAAAAGATGAATCAAAATTTATGTTGGGGGTTAATATAACCTCATGTTATTTTCATCCGGTATGTAGTCTTCGGCGTTGAAGAGGCTAGATGCTAGTAGATCTGACAATCTCACTCACAAGTCCCAGTCCCGTTCTGGAAGTTATTAAAGTAGGCTCAGGAAATGGTACCAAACCCCACTGGCATAGTTGTGATGCTATCGTCACTAATAAAGCATGTCATTCTCACAATCCTTTCTTCAAATCAGTAAAAGAAAACACACAAAAAAAACTTTGGTTTCTCTTAAAACTTCCGCGTCTCTTCCCTTTTCTTCCACAACAATGCCAACAAACAAACAAAACTCGCTTCTTTTTACGTCTCTCCCCTCCACCACTGATGGAGTCAATTTCTTTCCTCCTTGTATGAAGTGGCCATTATTCTTAGGTGTTTCCTTCGACTCAATGCAATGTCCTTTGAAGACAATAAGCTTTAAATAAATAATCACTTAAGAATAAATTTAAGTTAAATAAAATATAAATTGACAGAATTAAAATTCTTACATTATTCACTGGTAAAGGGATGCTACCGGATCCAGCCAAAGTAGTCGCTATTGTTAATACGCCTAGACCCAACAATACTAAAGATTTAAGACGATATTTAAGTAAGCTTGCATACTTATCTCCTTGTATTAAAGATTTTTTTGACGAAACTAAGCATTTCTGAACACTTTTAAAAAAGTTTGGAATTAGGATTATTGTCATGATGAAGAATTCAATAAGTTTAAAACAATAATTACAAATGCACCTGTTTTTACTTATTTTGATCCATCCAAAAACTAATTTTGTCCTGTGATTCGTAACAAAGTGCAGTAGGAGCTGTCATCCTTTAAAGTAATAATCCAATTGCATATTCTTCCGCTACACTAACAAAAAGCCAAAGCAATTATACACTAATTGAACGGGAACTTCTTGCTATTGATTTTGGATGCGTAAAATTCCACCAGTATATTTATGGCCACAAAGTAGTTGTACACACAGACCATAAGCCATTAGTTCCTCTTTTCATTAAATATTTCTATAAAAGTCCCCGCTCGACTTCAAAAACTTATGTTGAGAATACAACCTTATGACTTAGAAGTGATTTATGAACCAGGAAAGCGAATGTTTACTTCGGATACTTTATCCTGAGATCCACTAGTGGACACAGTTCCTGAGTTAGATGTGAATGATAGTGTACATGTCAATTTGTTAATCAAAAACATGTCATTGTCTCCTGAAAGACTGGAAACTTTTCGAGATGAAACAAGAAAGACCTTGTCTTAAAAATCTTATCTAATTTTTGTCAAATAGGATGCGCTTCAAACCAAGAGCCATGTCCTGTTGAGGTTCTACCCTATCACAAATTCTTTGATGAAATCTATGAAGTAGATGGAATACTTTGTTCCACAGTCAATGCGAAAAGAAATGTTAAAGAATTTTCATGACGGTCATTTTGGGATAGATAGAAGTGTACAGTTTTCAAAAAGTTCATTATTTTGGCCAAAATATGGTTTATGATATTAAAAATATTGTCATGTTTTACTCTTATTACCAACAATTTAGTAATAATAATATAATAATAGTAATCAGCCTTTAATGCCACATGAAGTCAAAATGTTACCTTGGAACAAAGTTGAAGTCTATTTTATGGAAATAGTGAGATAGAAATATATAGTCTGTATGGATTATTTTTCAAAATATATTGAGATGTTTTAACTTAATAGAGGTTCAACAACTCCTAGTAATACATGAACTTCAGTCAATTTTTGCTAGTAATGGTATACCAGCTGTTATGGTTTCCGATAATGAACCTCCGTTTAATTCAAATTGGTTCAAAAATTTTTCTAAAACTTGGGCTATAGAACATGTAACAAGTAGTCCACATTACCATCAGTCTAATGACCAAGTGGAAAGGGCAATCCAAACACTCAAAAACACGATTTTTAAAACTCTTTAATCAAATCCAGATGCATTCCTGGCTTTTTTTTTTAAATACAGAACTATTCCAAATGATATTCTCCTTTCACTCTCTCAATTATTAATGTCTAGACTGTTTCGTACACGTACAACACTACGTATGGTTGAAATTTAGCCTAAATTGACTTATTTAAAGAAACAAGTCATACATGTTGAACTTAGTTATGCTCTTCAAACCTTTTATTAACTCATTTATTTCGTTTAACTAATCATACACTGATATATCTAATTATATTCATAAAAATTGGTGAATAATGTCGAAATGCCACATTGCCTTGTATGTGTGTAAGAGAGAAAGAGATATATGAAAGTTTTTTCTCTCTTACAAAATAGTGTGCAGTCGACAGATCGAAAATTTTAGCCACAGATGTCCATCCAGTTATATTATAGAGATCAATGGCTACTCCATATTTCAGGGTATAATCAATAAATTAACACCTTAGATCATTATGAATAATTAAGGTACACATTGTCAAGTACTCAGAGATGAAACCAAAATCATCTGATAATTGACATCCGACATGTCCCTATGCAGCGTATTTGTCATACTTATATCTCCATTAGTTTGAGAAGTTTTTTTACATACTACTTTCTTTAATATTGTTTATTTTCTTGAATGGCTCAACAGCTGCTTAGAGTGATTTAAGGAATCAA
Source organism: Timema cristinae (assembly GCA_039000515.1). Taxonomy (NCBI): domain Eukaryota; kingdom Metazoa; phylum Arthropoda; class Insecta; order Phasmatodea; family Timematidae; genus Timema; species Timema cristinae. The sequence continues at coordinate 18,187,180 of JBCFYV010001001.1, read as the reverse complement.
ATAAATGAAAAATTTGTAATTTAGGAATCTTATAATGTATGCGTCTATTTTTACTAAATATGAGTGTAATCTACCGATAATTCGAGCATAAACATTCTGGGTAACTAAAGTACCTTGAGGCATGTTGTTGGTAGCGCTGTTAATCGCGGTTACTTGTTTTATTTAATCAAACTTTATATTGAATCAGCAAGCATTTTTTTCTATTAAAATAACTTTATTAGGTAATCTTCATATATATCTGTACAAGCTATTTTTAAATATTAAGAATCTAAAATATTATATTGTTTTATAAATGTATTTGTTTATACATTTCCTTGTTAAATCTTGTTTGGTGATACAGGTTGCGTACTTATACCTTTATCCCCTCTAAGGCCATGTGCAGAAACCTACGTAGATTTCCAGTGTTTTCCCAACATAATCATTTGTTTATATTAAATACTCAAAAAACGAACCTTTAACGTTATAGACATAATATAGCTTTATTTATTTTATATATTTACAAACTAAGTTACTACAGATACATGTATAAAAATACACTTTTTAACCACAAAATATATTCTAGTTTAGCAGTGTTGGTTCACACTGTCCTGAAATCGATTGATCTGCAAATCCTTCCCTTCCTTATCAACTCACTTACCCCTTAACACACTATTTGATGTATATCCGAGGCTCTAGGTGCTACTTTTTAACTATTCCACAACAAGCTGCCACTTAAGAAGATTTTCCGATTCTAAATTTCCCGTTAAATTTTCATCTCTAGCTTTTTACTGTGAGAGTGTCTAGGACCAAATTATCCACAACGATGACTTATACACTCTTTTTACACTTTTAGGTTAAGAATGGAAACACTCGCTGTTTCCGTATGGTTTTGGGGATCCTAGAGTGGTTGACTTGACACATATACACTAGCCATACATTTGATGGAAGATGGCATCAGTTTATTAAAAATGTTAACAATCCTTAGGATCATATTGCTAACTACCAGCTTCCTTAAAAGCCACAAATCATCTAATTTTACTAATTTATCATGTGAATTTTCTTTGCTGTGTTAGATATAAATTATATACATACTTAATCATGTCATGGCCTTACGTGGTAGGCAAGAAACTCTGTACAATAGCCTAAAGAACAACTCCTTATTTAATCCATCCACATCAACTTTCCCCACATTTCCCTATCCATTCATACTCCATTCTCTTCAACAACATCCATACACTGAGTCAGACATGCGCTTTTATTCTTTAGAGACTAAATGTTTCTCTTTTAAACACGTTCATCTACAACATTTAACCACATCTTACAAGGCCTACTCCTTCCATCTGCTCCACACACTCTACCTTCATATATTTGTTTTGTCACTCGATCCACACTCATCCTCTCAACGTGCCCAAACCAACGTAAGGCGCTTCTTTCACATTTACATATTGGATTCCCTTTCAGCACCCATTCATATGATTTTTTCCACACATGATTTTTTTCCACACATTTTTTTAGAGGCTGAATGATGAACTGTATTTTTGTTGAACTTCACCAATCTGACACTGTGTGCTTATTTGATGTATGTTTTAAAAAGCCAAAATAACAGATTTGCAGCACTAAATTAACTTGACATTCACTTACAAAAGCAAAAATTATTATTCACCCCAAATTACAAAATCTAAGACACTATTACTGTTCACAGAACTGCTAGTATGCAGGACCTTGAGGAGAGCCCCACCAAAGAAGGGGAAGGAACTGCTCAAGGTGAAGAAGTTAGGAGCAAAATTGTCTCAACCATGGCAGGGGAAGAGGATGATGGAACCGAAGCTGCGCTAACCAAGGAAGGCCGTCATCGTAAGAAACAGCTCTACCAGGACTTGCGTGCTCAGATGGAGTTTTATTTTAGTGATTCTAATCTCACTAAAGACAGGTTCATGGGACAGTTGCTACAAAATAGTCCTGGTAAGTAAAAGTTCAGTCAAGTTTTCATAGGAAGGTTTTTGTTGGAAAGCACCCTTACAACTAAAGTACTATAGGATTCTATGCAAGGCCCTCCATTTCCCTCAGCAAGCAAACTTCCTTGCATTTGTTTTCTCAATAACTAAAAGAGGGTGTCAGTTTAATTGGTACAAATTGTCATCACATTTTAAATTTTTCTAACATCTTAAAAAAGTTACTAATCTACTTTAATGCAATATGTGAAGTCTTGAGATTTGAAACGTTCACTCTTGGCAAATATTATCAATAACCTAATAAATTAAAACGCTAGCCTACGTATTAAAATATTTAGGGTATGCAAAGCTTCGAAAACTTTTACTTCACTTTGAATATTAATTTGCTTTGACTTAGCCTTATTCGAGAGTAAAATTTTGGATTTGACAATTAGGCCTAATTTACTAAGCTTCGCAAAAAAAACCATTTAAAGTTAAAACACACATTTTTTTTTTTTAAATTCTGCTGTTTTATCCATCATAAATTAATGTTAGTGTAAAAAAAACCTGATATAATTAAATTACTATACAGTTAGTGATAATAACTTAATTTTTCATGTTAAAACTAAATATACAATATTAAGAAGGTTATGTTTGCAATATAGCATCTTTTAAATCATATTCAATAGGTATCTAATACCTAGACCTATGCATAGTATAATATTTGTATACAACATTAAACTTTTTTTTTTAATATTCAAACTTCAATTCAGTTTCGAGAATATCTCATACTATTTGATTTAACTTCACTTTGAATTTAAAAAGTGGACTTAGTAATACTTATAAAATATTATAGGCCTAATGTTAGGCTATAAAATTTGGCTGTAAAAAAGAATTATATTCTTAAAAGCCCTTCCTATGAAAATTGGACTGTAATTTAGTTCTAAGACAATCCTTTTTTTAAATAATCTATTATTTAGTTATATTATAACAGCTAGCTATCTAGTCATTCCTTAGAATTTGACAAGACAGGGAAAAACATTGACTCCTTCCCGGGGGGCTAGGAATCAAAGGCAACTACAGTCTATATAAAAATGTCTTAGGTGTTGAGTTTACCCACATATGATCTGACAAGGCTAGCCTACATGAAGGTTTATTTAACTGAATAGGTCTATAGCCTTCATAAAGTTAGTCATTCCATCTCTTTTGTTATCCAACAAGTACAAATGTCTAACATTATTTCCCAGCACTCATTTTATAAGATTTACATCAAATTATTCTTTCAAGAATTGTGTTGGTACCGGTATCCTATACATCACACACCCAATCAGACTTGAACTCTTCTAACCTGGGGCAACTAGGATCTTGTCACCAGGCACTAAACTTATGTTTTTTAATATGCATTGACTTTATATATCACTTGCTTTATAAGTGCACATATTTATAACTGTACATTCAGTGGCATCTCATGTATCGTCTAGTGGGGCTTCCAGGACTCGGCTCTTCTTGATAATTAGTGGGACTGAATTTGAGGTCTATACATTTGAGATTTGAGTATTCTATAAAATAGCAGAGTTTAGATTAAAGAAAATAATTAATTCTGATATAAAATTTATTTTAGAGCTCTTAAGCTTATTGGGGGTTTGGCCCAACATAATTTTAGGGACAAACCTAACATCCAAACCATTAATTTACTACATAACTGAATATACTTATTAGAATTAATTAATTATGACAAAAAAGGTTAAGACTTAGCTACTATTTCAAAAGAAAGTTAAAAAATTGTGTGTTATTGTAAACCTTTCATGTTTACCATGTTTTGGAAGATTTTTTATTTGAGATTCTTACCTTAAATTAAGATTCACATTTGGAAAATAGTATATTTGGGTTATTGTCTACAAACTTGGTATTTTGAGGGTGAAAAATGGAGAAATTCAAATGTGAAAAGAAATATATTGAATTTCTATGATTAAGTTCTAAACATTACTAAAATGATGACATTTAAAGGAACACTTTTAGTTTTTATTATTAAAATATAGGTTACCAGGGGAATGACTTTTAGTATAATATATTTTCAACTAATGTTGCTAACCTTCAGTTTTAGCTTAAAATATGTTTCATAAAAACAATTTGCAAACATTAAACATTAAATCAATAATTGTAAAGAAAGTGAAATTAAAAAACACTTAGCTCTAATGTTGTTCAAATACATCAATTGCAGTTAGAAATTTATAAAACACTCTTTTCCCACGTAACACAAGGGATGGTTCTGGAAGAATTGAAACCATTTGTTCAAATGAAATGTATGAAATATCATCTTCATTGCGTTTGAAGAGCAGAATTCCTTTTTGGTCATTAACTCTAAAGTACATTACTTTGATGTCACCATCTTGCTCTACTTAGTTATGGCAGAATGCAACGTAAATATTTACTATTTTGTTTAGAAAATTTGTTTTCAGTTAATTGAACAAGTACAAATGTTTCAGTTTTTATACATTTTCTACACTTAAAGGAAGCCTATTTACTGAAACATTGTTTTCATTGCCTTCATCATCTTCACTACTCGAGTAAACATCTTCAAAACACAACTCTTTGCAGTGTTTCGGCTGATGACTGACAGCAAGTTTGTCTTCCGCAAAACATGATATTTTAGATTCATATCTTAATGTGCGAATTTCGTAATGTGTGCACCTTTGAAACTTAAAACAACTAAGTTTTCCTAAACTCAGAATACCAGATTTTGCATCCCCATCTCTTTTATGTACTTACATGATACCATAAAAATGTTTCAAGCATTTTTGTTCCAACTGTAATGATACACTTTAAATTTGGTTGTTGGCTATTGTAATGATATCTACCCCAAGAACATTTTCAGTTAAAGTTGTTATTAAAGTTTCAAATGTGGCTACATCATTACCTTCCGCCACAAGCCTGTCTGTTGTCCTTTTACATACCGCCCCAACACCATCGGGAGCACCTTTCTCGTGGTCAGCTTCCATATAATTCCAAGTAAATTTATTTAATTTGGGGTAGAGTTTGTTAAGATTTGTTGCCAAAACATAAAACATGGTCGTGTTGCGATATTGTGTGGCTGGACTATCACTTAATAAGTTAAGTGTGTCAACCTCATAATTATTTTCAATGAAGTTCAAAACTGGTTGGAGGTGAGCCCAGATAGCTGGTACATTGTGCTGGAGTGATTCTGATAGTGTACTAAAGCATTTAGTTGTCAACTCTCCATTAGCTTCTCTCGAGTAAACAACAACAGTATGCAGTGATATCTGTTGTCGTGTTCCACCAAAGTGTAAGCTTTAAGTTTCCTTAGCATATGTTAAAGAGTAGTTTTCGCTGAAGTCCATATGAACTAGAGCTTCATTTTCTGCAAGTTTTGTTTTCAATGTTACTATCTCATATTAATGTAGTGCTCCTATCATGTTTTAAGAAACATATTATATGCTTCTCAAATTCTTGCACCATATCATAGATTGTGGTTTCGGCCAAACCTTTAGTCATTTTTACAACAGTTTTTTTCTTTTAGGATTTAAATTTCCCAAACTTCAAATAAATGGCATTATATAACTAATTTTATAAATCATAGAAATACTACAAACTTTCAGTGAAACCTCCACTGTTGCCGACTCTTTGAAATCAAGTGAATATCAGACCACTCGAGATTTTTTAAGGCCATTTCTCTAGAATTTATCTTTTTCATGTATATGGTGAAAGGCAAGAGGTTTCTCATCTACTTTTCATATCTACTAGTTTGATTCTCGCAGGATTTTATCAACTATTTGCCTTAGGTGACTCTTTTATTTGTATCGCCGCATCTTACTACCTGTTCAGACTATATGTATAATATGTACCCTCATTTGTCCTCACAAGGTTGAGCTTGACCCCGTTCCAGACCCACTGCTTCGTAGAAAAATTACGGAATAAAAATATATACTATATAAGAAACTAGAATAATTGTTTCTTTATAATAATCCTAAATATAATTTTACATTAATAAGACACTGTTTACATTAAATTAAAAATGTTTCCTAATAATTATTTTCTCATGTGTTAATTTCAGAGATTGACATTGCTGTGTTCTTGGAGTTCAACAAAATTAGGAAAATGACTAGTAAAATGAAGGACATTGCCAAAGCTCTGAAGCACTCTGAGCTTTTGTCAGTCAACGAGGACGGAACCAAGGTCTCTAGGGTCACACCTTTCAAGCCCAAAGATAATGCGGATGACTGCACAATATATGTGGTAAGCATTGGTTATATTTGATTTTCAGATACCTGTTTTAATGCTGAACTTTCTAGCACAAGGTGTGAAGAGGATTCCTACCAGACACACCTAGAGGGGAGGGCTCAGCACTTAAAATACTTTGGGGCCTATGTCCAAACTGGGGATGGGTTGAACTAACTTTTCTCAAATCTTCATTTTAACTACAAATCTTAGAAAACATTATAATCAGAAGAGGCAAGGGCATCGAAAGATAATTTTTCAAGGGGGAGAAGTTGGGTGCTAGAAAATGTTTTACTATACCCTTAGCAAAAAAAAAAAAAAAAGTTTGTACATATTGCTGGCCAAAAATGAAGAAGAGTTGCAGGAAATTATGGACCATCTGGTAGAGACAAGAATAAGATATGGCTTGGAAATCAACATTGACAAGTCAAAAGTGATGCGGATTTAAAAAAAAACGAAGTGTCGCTGAACATCAAAATTGGGAACCATGACTTAGAAAGCATAAAGCAGTTAAAGTACCTGGAAAGTCTGCTTACAAAGTATGCCTACTGCACCAAGGAAATTAGGCTGAAGATCTCCATGGTCAAGAAAGGTTTCAACAAGAAGAGGTTACTTACTGCTAACCAGCAAGCTTAGTTTGGAACTGAGGAAGAAACTGGAAAATGTTACATTTGGAGCATAAACTTGAACTCTCAGGAAGATGGGAAAAAAATACTTAGAGATCTTTGAAATGTGGTGTTAGAGAAGACTTGAGAAGATCAGGTGGACAGACAGGGTGATAAATGAAGAAATCCTAAAAAGAGTAGGTGAGAAGAGAAACATTTAGGGTATTATTCTTGGGTACAAAGCAAGAGAACTAAATCAGACATATCCTTAGGAGCAACTTTTTTCTGTGTGACATCATAGAAGACAAGGTTGAGAGAAAGAGGAGATTAGGAAGAAGGAGGATTCAAATATTGTATGACTTGAAGGAAAGTTGGTAAAATTAGTTTATGCCTAACGGCTTGGAAATGTATAATAAGATAGTGTAGTAGATGGAAGGAAAGAAGAAAATTCTGGGAGCTGAAGGAGGAGTTAAAGAGGACAGGGCACATTGGCGGTTTAAGTTCACTGACAAAAAAGAATGGACCTGTCATAAGACAGAATGCATAATAATAATAATACATATTTATGCCCCCCACCTGATTGCTCACCTTTCCACACCTTTGGTAAAAGGTTAACGTTCCCAAATTGTTAAATTCTTATGAAATGGTTTTCTTCAGTTATGATTTTGTTCTCGATTATCTCTAGTTACGATATCAAATATAAATCATAATATATATACATATATATTTAGTGTGAATCTCCGTTTATTTAAGCAACAAATTAATGGCCTGGGCAGGGCCGATTTCAGAGCTATGGGGGCCCAAATATTTAAAAAAAAAATATTTTCAGTGTATCAATATTGTCAGTTTAAAATTCTGTTAAAAGATTAATATTAATTTTAATAAGTAAGTATTGTTATCACATTAATTAGATTTGTTAAAAACAAAGATTGTATGTATAAAATATTTAGTTATTTATTAGTTAATTTTGATAGGAACAGAAAATAATGTCAAACCTTTTTTTTATGACAACGTTTTGTGAAGTCCCTGGAATCTGGACCTGGAGGCATTTGGTTGTTATGTTTGAACAATAGTTATGTTGGTTTAATTTAAGATCGAGTATCATAATAAAACTATAAAATCGCTGGTTTAATTTTTTCTTTTTTTTTTAAAAAAAACGACATTTGCAAAGTTTGAATCTGAAATTTTGGAATCAAATATAATAAGAATGTCCCAGGTATACAAAGTGTCTTGAAAAGGTTCTGTGAATGCTAATCATTGAGCTACAACTAACAGCAATTATAAAGATGTATGTTGCTATTTAGATAAAATGTTGAAAATTGATTCTGAGAATTGACTACAGTTCTAAAAACAATAATTGATTTACAATAAAAAATTCTGCATTTTTAACTCAACTAAAAGGTTTTTTTGTTTTGTTTTTTTGTAAACCCTATAAGGGGCTTTATTGTAGCTCTCTTTTGTCATATATTTAATTTAATTTCTTGTACCCTCTAGGGGTGTATGTAGTTTAAATATTAACCAAAATAAATATAATTCATTCACGAGCTAAGTTTACGTGGATGACAGCTCGAAATGTTACGAGAAGTAATCACTAATATATCACTTCGCCAACAGCTGACATCTATCACTTTGGATCACTGTAATGAAAACAGATGGTAATATATTAATGTGATAGTTAACCACAGTAATTTACGCCAATATTATTTATATATTTATTTGAAGTTGGACACAAAGTTTATTTATAGTTTTATTCCCCTTAAAAAAATATTAACACCACTTTCACAAAAACTTCTAATGAACATAGCTTCAAAATGGTGACTGACGAATCTAAACCATATGATTGAACATAACGGTAAACAATTTTTTTACAATGATGCAGACACGCAGTTGATGAAAATATTTTATTCAGTTAAATATTTCAAAATACGATAAAATAATCATAACATCATTTATTGTATGTAAAAAAATGACAACAATTTTCTCTTTTCCAAGTGAATACGATTCCTGTATTAAAAGATATTGATGTGTGCACTATATTACACAAAATCAGTAACGTTCCAAAACAAAAAATAAGTACTTTTAATTATGTTTAAAATATTGTTTCGAGTTGGATAAAAAGAAATTATTCAAAAAAATGAAATAGTATGAGAAAACTTAAGTTTACGTTATTTTAAATGTAATATATAACAGGTAATTAAAGATCTTTACATTTATAACAAAACTGTGATCTTTTACAAGTGTTGGCAACCCAAAACCTAAACATATGATTTTCGAACTGTCATCCAGGTAAAAACCTATCATGAACAGAATATATATACATACACACATGTATGCGCGCACACACACACACACACACACAAAACACATTTTAAAATATCTATATTGTTCATATTTGTATAACTTTATTGACATTAAATATCATATACAAAGAGTTTTATTGCAAAATTAAAATATTTAACAGACTTTATCTAAGTTGATAAATTACATTAATCTTCTTTTAGTAACATTTCGAGCTGTCATCCAGGTAAACTTAGCTCGTGAATGACGTTTAAGTGTTTTCACTTAAAATTGCTTAACATTCTTAATTATAAATGCCTACTCGCACACTCTTAAAAATTATCCCATACATTATTTAGAGAGACATAATATATTTGATATTCTTTTCCTTTAATTGTATTATTATAATAATTATTAAAAATATATATGATTTCATTTATTTTTCATCTAAATAGATTGATAGATTGCATTTCTACCAAAAAAATAAGTGAGCAATTTTATTTTACTCCAACAACGATTTACCACAGTTTCTAAAACTTTTTTTTTTCAAATTCAAAATGGAGTAGGTTAGTGTTTTAATGGTGTTTTTCTTCCCTTCCTCTGCCCCCCCCCCCCCTTTTTTTTTTGGAGGGGCAGTAATTTTAAAATATAAAATCTTTGTGTTTCAATAACTATGCGAGTGACTTCTCTTACTTTAGATGCCAGAAGGAAGAAAAATGCTATCTCGGTGCATTGGATGCTTCCCTCAAATTTTACTCTTTTCTCCTTCACTCAATTTTCACTTAATTAGTTTATATTCCTTATTCTTATCTATTTTAATTCTTGTATTACTATCCGACACTTTAGCACAGTCGATAGCATGTATCACTACTGAGTTAAGGGTCCCGGGTTCAATTCCCGGTATGGCCCAAAAATAAATAATTGGTGAAAAATGTGGGTTTACCCTTTCATAGTGATAAATTAACGTTTGGGGACTTAATGCTGTGCCTGTCCTAGTTGTAAGTTATATTATAAGGCATATGATGCTTCAACAGGCCTAGCCAGTCGGTAGTGGAAAAATATATGGCTTGAATAAAAAAACTGATCCAGGCCACAGGCTGGAAACAGTAATGGATGTAAAGAAAAATTCTTGTATAACCATACTGTACATTATTTAAAAACCTCTACAAAGTAATATAGTCTACGTGTTGCTAGGAGATTATTTAGTTGTTGTTTTTTTAAACAGATTTGATTAGAAAGCAAGATGCCTGCATAATGTAACAAATAATATATGTTCTAGGAACAACTTCCTCCAGATGCGACTCATGACTGGCTCAAGGAGGTGTTCATGAGGTATGGGAAAGTGGCATACACCTCCATTCCCAGGTACAAGGATTACAAGATCAAAGGGTTTGGCTTTGTTGAATTTGATACACCAGCAGAGGCCTACAAGACTCTAGAGGTAACACTTGCATCGAAACTTATGATACAAAAATTTTTCTTTGAAATCTAAGGAGTATACACACCACTGCACTAGATCCCTCTCATTTTAACAAATGTTTATTAACTCGCATTGTGGATGTTTCACTCATACTTTATATAGAAACACTGTGTATAATTTATTAAACATTTAAGATCCATTGTATTTAATTCAAAACTATTGCCATTATACGTTTTAGCATGGTTTTACCAGTAAAATTTTTTACTTGGAAAATGTCTGAAAACAATTAATTTTTGTTACTTGCATAGGAAATTTAAATAATATGATATTTAGATGTGGCTATAAGTGTAACTTACAAATATAATATCTTAGTTATTTATTCCTTAGGAAATAGCTGAGATTTTGTATCTTGTTTCTAATCTAGAATCGAAACAAAATTATTCATGAATTTTTAATAATCATCAAATCAAACCATATCCTAGTTAACTATGCTAATATTATAATGTTATATAAAAAAGTTTGCATTATAAAAAAACATTATATTGAAGTCCCTATAAGTTCTCATGTTAAGTTGTGAGTTCTTTATTATGTTCATGCAACAAATAGTTCATCTTGTCAAAGTTAAGAAATAAAGAGAACCATCTGTTGTGATTAAAAATAATACTTATTACCGCACTTTATTACTCATTCGGGTTATACATACTAATTATGCTAATGATTTAGGAATTGGAAAAGTTGAATATAGAGGAGGTGGACCCGAGTTTGCATGGAGGGAAAGTGGAAAACCATTTTGGGAAAAATCACCCCAGCAAGATTTGAGTCTTGATCTCACCGTCCTCGGCAGTCTAGCTCAACACAAAACTAGCCCGTTAGCTAACTACACCACCGAAGCGGATTTTGATTATAAAATATTGCAATATAGCCTATATCATCAGTCCACAAAGTTAACATATTTGTTATGTATTATAGAGTATACAATGGTTTTATGAAGGCTGTTATTGGGGAAAAGTGCGGCTTATTTTCCGATCATGATGATAATGATAATTAGTAAGCATTTATTTTATCTTACAAGCATTATTATTAAAAATATGTTAACATATTTTAGGAACATGATGGGAATTGCAATGGCCCAAATTTAACCTAATCCATTATTATTTTTCTAGTATGATTTGATTCAAGTAATTGAATCAAATAGGCTAAATTGGGGCTAAAATTAGATTATTATTAGCACCGCGTCTTACTACCCGTTCGGGCTATACGCACTTACGCTAATGTGTAATGGTAGGGTGATTGCGAGATGAAATGAAGGACCTACAGTTTTAACGTGGAATCCAAACCACGGTGGCGACCTGGCATTCCACACATCTAAAATTAGACACACAAACAAATGGGGCTAATGTGATACACCAAATATATATATATATATAAAATAAGCACTTTGCAGGAAATATATTCCTTAATTGTTGTCCATGATGAATGCATTCAAATTCAAACAATTATGAACACAAAATAATAATAACAATAACTAAACCTACCTATTTTATTTTTTCTGGGCAAAACATTTTCCGTCCAACTCGAAAACTTTTGTTGATACTAAATGGGTGCTAATATGATACTATTGTAACATACGACATCGAAAGTCCATCAAAAAGAATAATTATTTCACATAAGCTGTGTACCGTATTTTTCCACTCTGTTCAATTAAAAGTTCATAAAATATAGTTTGAGTGTTGTAGTCTGAAGTTTGGAAAATGCACTATTAAAACTTAGCCATGTTGGTGAATAGAATGGTCGCTCTAACTTCCATGGTAATTTGTTTCTAACCTGATTCAGTGGCCACACGGTTTAAGGCATCACTCTCACAATAGACTAGCCTGCCGATGACAGGGAAATTAGGGTTTGAATCTCGGTCAGGTGTACTCAGTTTGGTTCTAAATGCTGTTCCACTCTTCCTCCACACAAATGTAGGTACACTCCCTATAAATTCAACCTTCCTCATTCCTTACTCATTAGCTTAATTAATACCTATGTGTATAACCTGAACAGGTAGTAAGACACGATGCTAAACAAAACAAAAAATGTTCATGTTGAGCTAGACTGTCGAGGACGGGGAGATCGAGGTTTGAATATTGGTCGGGTGAACTAATGGTGGTTTTTCCTAAATGATTTTCCACGAAAATGCGGGCTCACGTACTCTATATTCAACCATCCCAATTTCTAACCCATTAGCATAATTAGTACTTAAGCGTATAACCCAAACAGGTAGTAAGACCTGGTGCTAAGTATTAACTATGCTTTCAGATGGGCTTCTTCCTTCCCTATCGCCTATATTACATTATTTTTAATGTTTCCACGCTGTCATCATATATGTAATGTATAAGTCGCAAGACAATTATTTGTTTTTATCTTATTTTGATTAATAATGTACAGCAATCAGTTTTGTTGAGTGGTAGATACAGAACTGGCACAGAGTTATTAAGAGGTCTTAGGTCCTGTTTTTTTTTATTTATTTTTTTATGTTTCCTATGAAGGGCAGCTAACTTTTTTTAGTATTTTAAATACAAGAAACTTTCACATTGCTTTTATTGCTGCAGGCATTTGGTGCAATGGGTTGCCGGCTCTCTTCAAATATGGCTCCAGAGAAGCTACACAGTAGCTCTAGCTTTGAAGAACCCATTTTGGATGAGCAAAACCGTGTTCACCGCAAAACATACTTTGACAAGCAGGCTATAAACAAACTCCAAACTTCTGTTATCAATAAGGCAGGGGTAAAGTTAGATGAATTATTAAACGATGAGGAAAATAAAGGTAAAGAAGAATCTTTAAAAGTTGTAGACATTCAAGGAAGAAAGTTAGATGAGAAAAAGAAAAAAAAAAGAAAGGCCGATGCAGAAGAAGACAGCTCTGGAAAGGCACACGAAAGCCCACCCAAGGAAGAAAAAGACCATATAAAAGAGACAGAAATAGCAGATAAAGACAAATCAAAGAAAAGAAAGAAACAGAATGAGGCATTTGAGGAAGACATTGATAACAATGAAGGAAAGGAGTTTGTGGTGAGTGTAAACAAGACAACAGATGTTAAAAAGAAGAAAAGAAAGCATGACATGAATGAAGAGGCCAAGAATGAAGAAGAGTTGGAGGATGTGCAGAATGGCGGTAATAGTTCTATAACATATTACAAAATAGTATAAATTTTGAAAATAAATTAAGTATAATATTTCATAGTGGTATGCACATTTAACAACATTCCCTTTTCAGACCTTATTATAAGATTCTTAATTCTTTGGAATAAGCCATTTAATGTCAGCAATTACACTCGATTTTTCCCTCATCCTTAAAGGCATGGAATTTAGGAGAAAAATAAAATCAGTTTTAGATTAAATTTGTGGTATATTAGTTTTAAAAATATCATTTTATAGTACGGTATCTTAAGTTACGATAACTTAAAAAGATTTAAAAGAATGACTAAAATATAAATTAAGCCCAGCACACTTATTGGTTGAATCTCATCATACTACAAACCTATAGAAAGTAAATATTCCCATCACAAAAATAATTTTCATCTATGATTTCTTTATGGTAAACCACTTTTCACTTTTTGATTTGTGTTTTGTTATATTTGAAAGGAGGTATATTCTTTAATTTATCAAAACAGTTGGAAATTTACTTTTTCAGTTAATAAATGTTGTCCCTGAATTTATTCACTTTAGCATCTTTACTTAAGATTGGAATTTGCAAAGTTTCCTTTGAAAATATCACAAAACAATTTACTCTTATTGCTAATGTGATTTTTCCATGCCTCTGCCTTAAGGTGCGGCAGAAGGGCGCACAAGTAATTTTACAGTTTTTATAGCATTACAATTTTTTGACCAAAATAAATCAAGTATTTCTCCAGTAGCAACATAGAGTTTAGTTTTCTGCACATTCTGATAATAACAGAGCTTGAATATCTGTCAAGAATGTCCTGGAAAGTTGTCAAAACATTTTAAATAAAGATAAAAAGTTTTGACAACATTCCAGGACACCCCTGACAGATATTCAAGATCTGTTGATATTAACAAGTGCAGAAAAGTACACTCTATGTTGCTACTGGAGGGATATTTGATTAATTTTTGCCCACAAATTTATATTTTATAAAAACTGAAAAATACTTGCACTCCCTTCTACCGCACCTTAAAGGGGTACCTCTAAAATAATGGGATTTGAATGACTTGAACTGTTTTCATAATCCAAGACTCAAACCAAAGTTTATGTATGAAATAAAGTGCACTAAGTATGTTATAACAATATGACATTGAATATATATGCTAAAATTGTAGAAAATGAAGCCCAAATAAAAGTAAACATCACTAGCATATATTTTTACTAAGGCTGGGAAAAGCTTTGAAAATTTCAACTCGACCTTATGTATTCGTTCGTTTCGACCTCGATTTGAAAGTGAAATCCCGGATTCAACAATGAAAATATTAATTTAAATTTAAAACACACGTATTATGTTTATTATTTCCATTTACTGTTGCTATTCCCATCACAAATAATTATTAGTGTTCGCATGAAAAAAAATCTAAAATAAGTTGATTAAATTAAATTTTGTGATAAAAACTTAATTTATCATTTCAAGACAAAATATATTAATTATCTTTGAAATATATAATCTGGTATAACCTTGAAGAATGTTGAAGAGGCACTGCGGAAAATGAAGGGTGGGAAAGTACTAGGAGTGGATGAGGTCAGTGTGGAGATGCTGAGGGCGTGGGAGTAGTGAGGCTGCATTCGTTGTACCAAGTAATGAAGATGGTGTGGAAGGAGGAGAGGATTCCGGTAGACTTGAAAAAGGAGCTGATTGTCTCTATATTTAAAAATGGGGCTAGGAAGACATTTGGGGATTATAGGGAAGTGACACTTATACCATTGTGCAAAGATATATGAGAAAGTGCCAGAGAGGAAAGTTGGGAGGGTAGTGAAAGCAGGGTTTAGGGAGGAGCAGTAAGGCTTCAGGCCTAGTAGGTCCAGTAGGTCCACAGTAGACCCAATATTCGCCGTGAGGCAGTTTCAAGAACACCATTACGAGTTTAGGAACGATCTGCTGGTGGCTTTTCTGGACATGAGAAAAGCTTATAACAATGTGCATAAATAAGATATGGGAAGTGTTGAAAAATAAAAGGGTGGAAGATGGACTAGTGGGTAGAGATAGAGAGAGAAATGTAAAAGGAAAGCGGGAGGGGAGCGGATGGAATGGTTTGAGTTTAGGAATGTCTTGAAACAGGGAAGCGCGCTCTTGCCAGTGGTGTTCTTGGTAGTAATGGATGTAATAATGAGAGAGGTGGTAGGAAGAGTAGGGGCAGGAAACATGATAGTGTGGGAAAATGAAGAGCTAGGAGTGCAGGAACAGTTGTATACATGGAATGAGGTGGTAGCACAATATGGAATGAAGTTTAATTTAAAGAAAAGCTTATTGGTGGTTATAACATGGTAGGAAAATAGGCATATGAGGGGTGTGACACTAAGAGGAGTGCAACTTAAGAAAGTGGAAAGCTTCACGTACTTGGGAAGTGTGCTAGAGCAAAGAGGAGGAAACAAGAGAGAAATTGTTGAGAGAGTGAGGCAAGGGTAGGCCTTTTACAAAAGCATCAGAAGCCTGGTCTGGAGGAGAGATGTGCTGTGGAAGTGCAAGGGAGTGTTGCATGTACCTATATTGCAGTATGCATCGGAAGCCAGAGTGATGAAGGAAAGGGATAACAGCAGGATACAGGCATGTGAGATAGAATTTCTGAGGAGTAGGCTAGGAGTGACAAGGATTGACTGGGTGAGGAATGAAAAGGTGTTAGAGAAAGTGTGTGTAAGAGGAGCCCCTGCAGGATAGGATAGAAAAGGCGAGATTGAGATGGTATGGACATGTGAAGAGGATGGAAGAGGAGAGAATTCCAAGGAGAGTGCTAGGAATGGAGGTGGCGTGCAGGAGGCCAAGAGGAAGACTCAGAGACAGGTGGATAAAGGGAGTATGGAGAGGAGAGTATTGGATTAGCCCGGCATGGTGGAAGAAAGGTGGTGGGAAGACAGAAGTAAGTGGAGAGGTTTCTGTTTTCGATAGACCCTGCCACTGGCAGGAAACTAACTACCTGTTAATATTGATGATGCTCTTTGAAATATATTATTTTGTAAACTATATTTAATACCTAAATTTATATAATCATGCAAAGTAGAGTATTTTTTATCCAACATTAAACTTTTTTTTTAAATATTAAAACTTCTATTCAACTTTGGAGTATTTCATATTATTTGGTTCGACTTTGCTTCAAATTGACAAAGTGGACTTCACACCCCTAATTTTTCCACACATCTTTATTACCTTCTTAGGAAGATGTCATGCAGGATAAAAATATGGAAATGTTTGTAAATATGTGTTAGTGTTGTATATATTTATTTCATTTTCTATGATTCTATTATATTAAAACATAGTTTATGTAAGCACTTTTGATTCCAACAAATTAAATGTTTGAGGTTCCATTTAGAAAGTAATGAGTTTTATGGGTCTACTATTGTTTGAGTTCCATTTAGAAAGTAATGTGTTGTATGGGTCTACTATTGTTTGAGTTCCATTTAGAAAGTAATGTGTTGTATGGGTCTACTATTGTTTGAGTTCCATTTAGAAAGTAATGTGTTGTATGGGTCTACCATTGTTTGAGTTCCATTTAGAAAGTAATGAGTTTTATGGGTCTACTATTTTTGAGTTCCATTTAAAAAGTAATGTGTTGAATGGGTCTACTATTGTTAGAGTTCCATTTAGGAATTAAAAGAGTTTTATGGGTCTACTATTGTTTTGAGTTCCATTTAGAAAGTAATGAGTTTTATGGGTCTACTATTGTTTGAGTTCCATTTAGAAAGTAATGAGTTTTATGGGTCTACTATTGTTTTGAGTTCCATTTAGAAAGTAATGTGTTGTATGGGTCTACTATTGTTTTGAGTTCCATTTAGGAAGTAATGTGTTGTATGGGTCTACTATTGTTTTGAGTTCCATTTAGGAAGTAAGGTGTTGTATGGGTCTACTATTGTTTTGAGTTCCATTTAGGAAGTAATGTGTTGTATGGGTCTACTATTGTTTTGAGTTCCATTTAGGAAGTAATGTGTTGTATGGGTCTATTATTGTTTTGAGTTCCATTTAGGAAGTAATGTGTTGTATGGGTCTACTATTGTTTGAGTTCCATTTAGAAAGTAATGTGTTGTATGGGTCTACTATTGTTTGAGTTCCATTTAGAAAGTAATGTGTTGTATGGGTCTACTATTGTTTTGAGTTCCATTTAGAAAGTAATGAGTTTCATGGGTCTACTATTGTATGTCTGAATGTTATTAATCGGTATGTATAAAATCTTATTGCAATATTCCATCATTCTGTGTATAGACATTCCCGTGAAGAAGGCTCGACTTGAAAGTATCAAGTCCGATAGTGATGCCAAGGAAGAATTGGTGGAGAAGAAGAAGAAAAGGGGGAAGAAGACAAAGAAAAAGAAGGGCAAAGAGAAGGAGGAGGCCAACGCATTAGGTCTCCAAGTCCTGTCAAAGTATGGGCTCATTTCTACTTTTAACATTGAATACAATTTGTATTAACATCATGTCAGTTGTTTGTGCCATTACTATTAGGTGTGTTTTGCTCACTTGTCATCTTCACCCTGATAACAAAAAGTTAGTGCCAGCACTAAGTTCATGCTGACCTATTTGTATTTTACTCTAACCATCCACACTTTAAAATAATAAAACGTTGACTTTTAATTTTTCAAGTAGACAAAGATTTACAGTTAGTGTAGCTACACTAAAATTTTCATAGAAAGGATCTTATGGAAAATGTAAACATGATAACATTTTACAATATTATTTGTGTTATTTTATAGATATTAATAAAATCTATCCGCCACTTCAGTGGCTGCATGGTCTGAAGCCTTACTCTCGCAGTAGACTAGAGTGCCAATGATGGATAAATCATGGTTTGAATCTCGGTCGAGTTTACTGAGTGTTTTTTTTTCCTAAATTGTTTTCCACTTTCTACACAAACGTGGCTACACTTCCGATAAAAATATAACCTTCCTCATCCCTAAAACCATTATCGTAATCATAACATTTGCTTATAACCTGAAAAGGTAGTAAGACACGGTGCTAAAAAAATCTATCAACAGTGACAGCTGCAGGTCACATGACCTGATGTATGGGTAAGTGAAAGTAAATCTATTATTCTTTCTTATTGTCACAAGGTTCTCAGAATTGAACTGAGGCTTCTTACCTGACTAAAACCTTGTCTGCAGAAGTAAAATGGTGCCAAACAGATGTATTGAATTAAACATTAAAAGGAAGCTAAAAGGGCAAGGCCTACACACATCAGAAAACTGAAGGCTTCAAAGTTTACAATTAAAATTTAAACAAACACAACACATAATTATGTATTTTTTGGGCTACATCAGTCCCTTTCTTCAGCAGAAGATAGAAAGTATTGGAAAAGGTGTCTGAATTACTTCATTCGAACATGTTTTGGTACCATAATCATGGATATTATGTTCCTGTGAAAAACACGAAGTGTTGTTATGACAGATGTACCATAGCACCGAAACATGTCAGAATGAAGTAATCTAAATGCCTTTTCCAATGCTGGATATCAAAATATCGAGTAATGGGACACAAACACAGATGAGACTTTGATCATTCTACATTACACAAATACTTTAACTAATTTTCTAAATCGGTTTGGTAGATGTTGACTTAATTGTTATTCTTTAATTTCAATACAAAGCTGGACTTAAGAACATTGTCCATATCATGTTATTTTATATTATATTTTTGTATTAATGTTTTAATGTGTCAACTTATGTTTCAAGAATATTCATCAACTCACTTTAGCATTATATTTTTAGTTGATTATGCATTATAATTTTATCTAAGTGTTCATATCAGACGCTATGTTTTTCTATGAAAATTTTATTTAAATAGTACATTTTAGTGCTTGTCAATTTCATATAATACATTGACCACCTTATTAACTGCTTAATTTATAAATTTTATAATTTTCCAGGTCACCTTATCTAAATCTTAACTTTCAAAATAAATATAAGCTATTTTCTTATTACCTTTTTTCAGCAAAAAATTAATACTCATTAATTTGTATACATAAATACAACTTTATATTTAGCAATATCAAATGATTTTATTTACTTTTTATAATTGTTTTTAACACACTAATTAATGTATGACAGTTTATTATTATTATTATTACTATGCACCGAGTTTTACCACCCGTTCGGGTTATATGCTTTAAGTACTATTTACGCTAATGGATTAGGAATTGTGAAGGTTGATTTAGAGGAAGTGAACCCGCTTTTGCGTGGAGAGAGAGTGGAAAACCATTTAGGAAAAACCACCCCCATTTCACCCGACCGAGATTCGAACCTCGATCTCCCCGTCCTCAGCTGTCGAGCTCAACACGACTAGCACTGTATGACAGTTAATATTGTATTATTTGTTTGAAGGCGGGAGTGGAAAAGGCTGCGTAACAAATACCTGGAACTACAGCGTACCACCATGAGAAGCCTCAAGCATCAGTTAGTGAGGACTAATAGGTTGAGTCAACAGGCGGGAAGATATAACACTACCAATACTCCTTCGGCAAACCTGGACACACTCACAATAAAATACTGGCGCTACTGGCAAACCAGTGCCAGAGGCCAGGTTTAAATATATGCCAGGGGTGATTGTCAGGATAAAACTGGACTCTCCAGTCACAGAAGTCAAGGATTTTAAGGTGAGCACTAACCTCTTCCATACTCATTAAGAATAAGTGATAAAGAAAGCATTCTTATCATTTTGATTAGAGCTGGAACGAATTCCATATTTGTTGATATCATATTGAGAATTTTATGGAAAACTAATGATTCACATATAAAAAAGTCCCCAAATTCACCCACAAACGATCATACTAGATAATTATTTTTACAACTGTATCTCAACAAACAAAATTACATAAAAAATATTTACATATTTAACAAAAGAAAGTCTAAGGTGTCACACTCACAATACACTAGACTGTAGATGAGCGGGAGATTGGGATTTGAATCTCAGTCGGGTGTAACGAAGGTGGTTTTCCCAAAATGGATTTACACTATTCCTCCATACAAATGCGGGTATACTTCCTCTAAATTCATCCTTAACCATACCTAACTCATTAGAATAATTAGTACATATGCGTACAACCTGAACAGAAATAACACATGCGTCAAAATAACTAATTAATTAGTTTCAACAAGTACTTGATGGATCATTAATATATTTGAAGGATTGTAAACATGGACACTTTTTATGTGTATTTGCGTCTGTGCTTTGATATGTAGAATGAGGCAAAGTCCTGCCCGGCCGTGGTGTATGTGGATGTGTCTCCTGGTTCCTGCGAGGTCTACCTGAGGTGTATGAGTTCTGAGGCTGCCACTAAATTAGTGCAGGACAAGCCCTGGAACAACATCGACATTCTGCAAGGTACATTACTACTGGCTAGTTTCCATTGATCTTCTTAAGTAAACTGATTTATTTTATGTGATTCAAATTAAGATGACTTTAAATGGCATCATCAGCTTGTCTTAAAAAAGCACATCTATTTTCTTCCTGCACTGAATCATTATAATGGCCTGGTTCCTAATCCTCTGTGAAGCTTCGACTGAGCTTTGACTTTGCTTCGGAAAAAAATTACAACTCGGACAATAAAAGTATTGAAAGAAAAATAATTCAATTTAAGTTTTCCCACTATGAGCTGTTGTGTATGTTACAAATTAATATTCATATGGAAAAAAAACTTGAATTAATTGAATTGTATGTTGTGATAACTTAATTTATCAGATATAAACAAAATGTTACAAACAATTTGGCAATAAAATATTTTCCAAGTAATTTTTGTTATATAAATAACCTCAATATAAAAAAAATGTAATTCTTAAAACAACTAAAAAAATATTCAAATTTTGACTTGGCTTTTAGAATATTTCAATATATTTGTCAGTGAAGCTCTAGACAGGGAGTAGAGATTAAAGGTTTTCAAACCTAGAGAACATTTAAGGGGAACCTAACCTAATAAAAAGAAACACTATGTTATAGTAAATAAATATTTGAATTTTAGTCTAAAAAAATTTTCATCCTAAAAATGGTTTTACAACACCTGGAAAAAATCACAAAAAAAACCTACATTTCTTGCACAATATAGGCTATTAGACTTGAATTCTAAAAATAATCCCAGTAAAATACTTTTTTTTAGATGGCCATAAAAGTAGCCTATACTTTTTACAGACCCACATAATGAGGCATGGCTTACAACAAATATTATTAAATATGTATCAAAGTAGACCTTATTTACCATATTGACTCGAAAATAAGCTGCCCAAGAATATAGGCCATACCCTAAACATATCACTTTGAAAGGGACAAATATTTGTGTCTGAAAATGAATACTTAACTTTCATAATGTTCATATTATTTATATGTCTTATTACTAAGATTTTACATTATTGGTTATAACTTAAGTGTTAATAATTCTCAAGTGCTGGCTATACTCCCTAATTATAATAGTATAATTATAATAATATTATTAATAAGTATAATTTATTATATTTGGAAGTTACAAGAAAGGTAGATAGAAACATATAAAAGGGACAAACACAATTAGTGGTGTCGAGTTTTAGGAGCCGTCGTGCTGCTGTCAGTCAAGCAAAAGGTATTTTTTTATTATTATTTTCTCCTAGTCTAGGAGTGACGCCCACAAATATAGTTTAAACCCATAATATAATATGTATAGACTATTTTAAGTCATTGTCTTTAATTATCTAGTTTTATGAGTAGAGCCCTGGTAAAATGGTTTTATTTTTAGTTAAATTTCGGTTTTTAAATCTCACTTTTCAGTGTTATTTCTTGTTAAATCAAAATTACATGTTATCTGAGGTGTTTTAAGTACTATGTACATATTGAGACAATGTATACAAAATTACAATTTATTATTGAACCCTTATATATTTGCTTTAAAATCCTTTGTCAAATTTGCCTGCATATTTCACAATTTTGTAGCCTAAAGTTAGCTTACACCACAACAAAATACTATCAAATTACAGCATGGTGAAATTTTCTGCTTAATTTCTTCTTAATTTCGTGTTTATTTAATGATTTTTTTGTAAAAGCGGTGTTATTTCGCTTTTTAAAAACATTGCAAATCATCTCTAAAAACTCAGAGGAAAAAGTACTTGATTTGATCAGTGTTTGGCACTTTTCACTTTATCGCCTCTCACAATTTTTACGGGGTTATATTTATGAGTAATCTTATTACAGATGGCTTTTACAATGAAAGGAAGACCACAGTTCACACTCTACATTTCTGTCATTGGACAAAGAGGTAATGGTTGCCTCTTGAAGAAAAGTTTCTTTTACATGTTCCTATATATGCGTCCACTGTCCATTCATTCTTTAAAATTTTCCATCCCCCCTCCTTTTTTTTAGGAAGTTGCGTTCTGCATTTCACTCTATTTCCTGATGAGTTCCAATAGACTGAAACCTAGGTTGGGGGATTGGGCGGTAACGATCGATTTTCTTCAAGAGGCAACCATTACCTCTTTGTCCAATGGCAGCAGTGTAAAGTGTGAACTGTGTTGTTCTTTTTCATTGTAAATACCATATTGTGTTAATTCCTTTTACATGCTTCAATCCATCTTTCCTGTTCCTTCTTAAAAATATAATACAATTATCTTATAAAGTGGAAAGAGGCTTTCTTTATAGACATAATATAATTTAGAATATCTTAATTCAAAATGTAAATAAAATGTTCAAAATATGATTAAAAATTAAGTCTAAACAGGCCAGGCCCTCTTCCTGTGGCTAGTGCACACTAACAAACTAGCTACATCCATTACTGTTTCCATGATTATTTTTCCACTGCCGGCTTGCTAGGCCTGTCCTAGCTTTATATACCTTATAATCTTATGACTAGGACAGTCATAACATCCAGTCCCCATCAATTTATTAATGTGAAAAGGGTAAACCCATATTTTCATCAATGATACAGTTTCAGACATGCCAGGAATCGAACCTGGGACCCTTGAGCTCAATAGACAGAAAGTCTACCGACTGGTCTAAGATGTCGGACTACACTAACACACTAATTTAGTATTCTCCAGTGTAATATTTTATTTTCTAATGTAATTAAATCTCATCTATCTGTTTGTGTATGATTCAGGAGAGGAAGAAAAGAGCTACTGGGATAAAATAAAGAAGGACAGAAAAGATAAGTTCACTGGTAACATAAAACCCAGATTGAGGGGGCGGGATAAGCTCATCAAGAGAGCGGAGAAGGCTCTAGGGAAACACATCAAGTTGGAGGACATTATGTAAAACACGCATGACTCGAGTGCCAAGTTGGTGCTCCAATATCTCATCAACAAATATTATGAACAGTGAAATTTTGACATCAAATATAAGGAAAACTTAAACTAGTATTTGTTATAATGAAAGTGTAATTGTATCATAATATATATTGTGTAAAACATCTAAAGAAAATTTTTACAAAACATTTTTGTTGAGATTTTACTGTATCAAACCCTCAAAATAATCATTGGTAATATTATTAGTCGCCTCTAGGGGTGTACAGGATTCACAAATTTTTTAATTCCGGTGTGAAAAAATATTTTCTGTTCCTGACATAATTGTTGAGACAAATATGCTATAATCTTGAAAATCTCGTGAATAATTGTTCTTCCATTCCTGAATATCTAAAACAATGGATAGTTCAACACATATTTATATTTGCTATTATTATTTGATATGTGGTAGGTATTTATTTAAGTTATTTTGGTGACTAAGATTTATTTTATCTCTCACTTAAAACCAAATTTTAAATCAATATATTTGAACTGGTCATGAATAGTCTGAATGTTTCACAATTCGGGTTCTGCGAGGTAAAATTAAGGGCTCCACAATAAAAAATAAAAAATAGTTTACACATTAAAAGTTGAAAATATTGTAAGTACATTTATATCTGGCAGACGAAACGATATTTGGATCAGTCACTTTTACTTTACAGCTTGTGTACTAAACTACCTTTAGAATTGTAGTCCAGAATCTGCTCTGCAAGGAAATTTACACTAATACTACGCCGAGTTGTTGCGACATGCACTCATTGTTTCCAAGTGCCAGCACGAATTTATGCGAAACTGAATTCTCACTATAACCTCGAACTAAAAGTTTCAAAACTGACTTGTTGCTGCTCCAGACATGTAAATACAATTGTCAAAACTTAATCAGTATATAAGGGGGAAAAAAATTCTCTGTATTAAAATGAATGTTGACTTTTTTGTGTTTTTATACTAATAATAATAATTAACAAAGAATCTGATACCATAATTGTTTAGCTAAGAGCAAACACTTATAAAATATATTTTTTTTCTGCGCTGCATTTATTTATGTACTACGCTAAAAATATTTAGGGAGTTCCATTATGTTGTACAAAATATATAAGGGTTCCATGACTAAATTAAATTAGGAAACACTGGTTTAAAAGTATATTTCATATTTTAGCTTATTCGGTGCTATCAATGATTAATATGTTGGTGTCTTGATTTGTATTAAGTTTTAAACTTTATAGCTGTTTAAACTTCTGCTATTAGGGCCTATATACTCATTTATCAAATTTAATTTTGCAGTGTTTTTAAGATCGTATTAGCAAATTTAGAAATAACTATACATTTTTAATTAATATTCTTGTCCCAAAGTAAAAGATTATAAAATTCGAGTGAAAAATCTCAACCTCGCACCCCCCCCCCCCTCCCCCCTAGTTACCGCTATCAATTTTAATATCACTGTTAACTAAACTTTGTGGACAATTTTATTTCTTGCTGTAATGTGATAGTCAATAAAATCACTTTGGGGATTTTTATGGATGTTAGTCTACATTTTAACCTATAAACTTAAAAAAAAAAATTTGCAAAGCCATCTGACTGTCTGTATCTCAGCCTAGAGTCAAAGCAATTTTACCAATGGGGCTGAAACTTGATATTTAAGGTTTTCGTAAGGTTCCTCAACATAATAAAAAACTTGAATTTTAGTTTAAAAATTCTCAAATAAAAGTAAATTTCATACTTATTTTTTAACACCTAAAAAAATTACAACTAATTTTTTACAGAATATATTATACTTTAATTTTAAAAATGTCAGTAAAAAAACTTTTTGCAGACTTTGCCACTGTTTTTTTTACTGGCCCTTGAAAAATAGTCTGTACTTTATACAGACCTACAAATAAGGCATGGTCGGGGGTAAATACTTTAATCGTTTATAATTTAAATGTTAAATACCTGGCTAATATCATAGTAGACCTTATTTACCGTGTTGCCCCGAAAATAAGCCGTCCCCAAAATAAAGGCCATGTTCTAAAATCACAATCACTTTGAAAGGGGGGAAAAATTGTGTTTGAAAATGAATTCTCTTTAGGTTTCCTAATGTTCGTGTTATTTATGTCTTCTTACTAAAATTTTTAATTTTTAAATCATGACATACAATGTGTTATTTATTATTATTATTATTAGCACCACGTCTTAATACCCGTTCGGGTTGTGCGCAATTACGCTAATGTGTAATGGTAGGGTGATTGTGAGATGAGATGAAATGAAGGACCTACAGTTTAACGTGGAATCCGAACCACGGTGGTGGCCTGGCATTCCCCACATTCATATTTATTATTCCAGCAATCTCATTACAACTCAAAAAGTGAGGTAGGTAGGCAATTAAAGGGCTAAGCCTTTTCTTCAACCCGTGATACAATCAACTTTGATTTTTTTATATAATAGGTGAAACAAGTCTAAATTTAAGTCATATTTTTATAGAATAAATAAATAATGAAAGTATTTAAGTAACCAATAGACTGTAACAAAATGTCTTGAGCCATGTGTGAAAGTAGTAGTGGCAGATATAAGTTATGTATATTTCATTTTGTCAGTCCTTTTGAATTCGAAGTAAAAGTTGTTATTTTTACTCAAAAGTCCATTTATTTTTAAAAACTTTTAAAGGAGTATAGAGCACCATCTGTTATTATAATTATAAACTATCTCGATAAGTATATCTGGCTTTCAAAATCGAATTTTTAAACTTTGTATGAAAACAGTTTGTGAAAATTTGGTGCACCTATTCACCAGGAATATTAAGCATGCATGCACTCTTTGAACCAAATATCACATTAGCACACAAATGACTTAATTACCATATAAACTGAACAGGTAGTAAGACGTGCTAAAAGAAATTATTTAATATTATAAAATATGATTTTTTTTCTTAATCCAAAGACAAATTTTTACCTATTAATAAAATAATTACTACTCATTGTGTAAAAATTGAGAAACTTTGTTTCACACCACATACAAAAAATACAACATTATAAATAATGTTGTAAAAGTTAGCAAAATATGTGGTAAACAAGTGAATATCAACCTAACACAAAACGGAAGTTGGCGTTTTTCTTTTATTTATTTCTTTTTTTGAGAAAGGCAATCACAGATTTTTCCCAAATTTTTTCCTCTTTCTCTAAGTGGATTTTTATTACTATTTTTATTTAATTAGTTTATCTTTCCCTATTTTTTTTTATCAACTTCCACTCATGTTCAATTGTAGTACACATTGTTTGAAAAGGAAGCTGTCATATGGTAGGGTAAAGTGCTCGCCTCAGAACCCGATGTTCGTGGGTTCAAACCCAGCCCAAGTATCCGTCCTCCAACACAGTGATCGCGACGTGATGCCAAGTGGCATCAATTTCAAGCATGCATTTTTTTTTAAAACAATTCACTTTAAAGATAGTTTTACTAGAGACCAGACAAAAACTGCCTTCTAGTGTCAAAATGGCTTTTTGAAAGTATGTTAAGGTAGCGGACACACCACCAAACCCCCTCAAATGAGGCTACTCAAACTCCAATTACAAAGAAAATGTAGAATGTAACCTCTCTTTTATTTTTTGTCGAGTTGTAAACCATCTTGAAATACAGTTGACTAAAAGTATGTTCATTGGTGGGTGATCAGTTTGGGGGAGGGGGAAGGACTACCGGTAACTGAACCGGTGTGTTCAGCTCACCACCTCTTTACAACGAACAATTTGAAAGTGAATTGTTTCAATGGAAAGTACTACACTGAGAACCAACTAGCGCTCCCCCAGTGACCGACAACTCAACCTGGCTTAAGCAGTTCAGCAAATCTCCTGTAAGGCTTAGAGTCTAGTGTACACACTTTGTGCACTGGGTTGAAGTGCGCCTACTTCAAATTTCATCACTGGTCGAGTTAGCCGGGACAGTATGACCAATAAGCATATTCAGCTCTTATCTGAAGGTTGAGATTTTGTTTGAATCGAAGCCAAGTGCAATAAAAGTAGTTTTCACATTCTTTAGGTGAGTGATGGTTCAATTCCTTAAAACTCATTTGGGTACTTAAATTAGCGGGGATTAGGGACGGTCATGTATCAGGTTTAGCACACCTCTAATTTAAGTTTAATTTTTGCTAAACTAATATTTAATTTATTAGATACAAAATATTTGAGAAAAGAAACACACAAAATAAGTATTCACTTTTGTGAATCATAAACAAAGTGCACTAAAAGTTCATTCACTTTGTCTCTCATAACTTCACTATCTGTCCCACCCTCCTCTACCCCTACCTCTATAACCTTCCCCGCCCCTGCCTCCACCTCTGTATCCTTCCCCGCCTCTGCCTCCACCTCTGTATCCTTCCCCGCCCCTTCCACCACCTCTGCCTCCACCTCTGTATCCTTCCCCGCCCCTTCCACCACCCCTGAACCCACCCCTACCAAACCCTCCTCCCCTGCCGCCTCCTCTACCTCCCCCAAAACCCCCTCTGCTACCCCCTCTTCCTCCTCTTCCACCGCCTCTCTTCACTACAGACCCTGGTGGTTGAGGGAGGAACCTCTTCAGAGGGAGCAGCTTGGCTGGGTCAATGTACAGCTGAAACAAGAGACACACACATATACCATAACATTCAAAACCATCTGTACAGAAACAATACAAACAAATGCTTGGAATAAATTATAAAGCTGCTGGCGGTAGGCTTTATCTTTGAAGCACAGTGTTCCACAAAATCTAAATGGTATACATTCTGTTTAGGGGTGTGTGAATGGTAATTTTTTAATTGCAGGTAACCTGGGTGTCTAAGGGTAAGGTGCCAGACTTCTGTGCTGGGGTCCCAGTACAGATTTATCTGATTACCAAACCCTTCCTTAACCTCTGAAAAGACGTGTATTAATCACAACTTGTGAATGTGTGGAATGCCAGGCCTCCGCCGTGGTTCGGATTCCACGTTAAACTGTAGGTCCTCCATTTCATCTCTCAATCACCCTACCATTACACATTAGCGTAAGTGCGTATAACCCAAAAAGGTAATAAGAAACTGTGCTAATCATAATAATAGTAAATAAATAAAAAAAAAGTGCTAGGCTCTCTTTAGTTTTATATAAATTAAAACCAATAATAACCAAGGTTAACAAACACATTTCAAGTTTAAACTTAAAAAAATTAAATCCATACAAATCTTTTGGAATACTGTAGTTTGTTGTTTAAAATAACAAAGAAAATACAGCACTGGCCTAAGTATTTGCACACCAAAAACTACCTTAGAATTCTGGTGGAGTGTGAAAAATAAAAAGATCATGAATATACCTCGAGATAAAAACTTAATAAATCTGAATGCTTTTCTTGATCCGCAGGATGCTTATTTAATATTTCAGGTTAAGATACAGATAATTAATTTTAGAACCGCTACAATTTTCTGGTGTGTGTAAATTATCTATTTAAGAGAGTAGAGGTGATGAGAGCAGCTAGCAAGAAAATGCATTTACAGTTACCTGGGGAAAAGAAATCCCGGTGCACCTAGCCCAAGATTCAAATAACGCTAAATCCAGGCAACTTGGTCAAGAATGTGATCCACTATGTCAACCCTACAAGTTTTATAAATGTTTTAAAATAACTGTGTAGGTACTGATATATGTTAAATTTAAATATTTCCAGAATGTCATGTTGGTATAATTAATAATCACAATATTGATAAACATAAAATTAATGCAACTTTAATTTATATTCTGCGGTGACCTGGTGGTCTAGGGGTAAGGTGTCAGACTTCTATGCTGGCGGCCGGGGTTCAATCCTCGGTCCCGGCAAAGATTTATCTGATTACCAAACCCTTCCTTCACCTCTGACAAGACATCTTGTGAATGTGAGGAATGCCAGGCCTCCACCGTGGTTCGGATTCCACGTTAAACTGTAGGTCCTTCATTTCATTTCACAATCACCCTACCATTACACATTAGTGTAAGTGCGTATAACCCGAACGGGTAGTAAGACGCGGTGCTAATAATAATAATAATAATAATAATTTATATTCTGAATATAAGTAAATATTTTTTCAAGGGCTAAAGGATGAAACAAAGTCTGATCATCATACAATACAAGTTTCCAACATGTAAAAAATATTGCTATCAACAATGACATTGTAAATATACATAAATTAAATATTATTGGCAATGGTAGTATAGTAACTGTCCAAATTGACAGTGTATACTATAATCTTTGAGAAATTAATATACTGTAAGAGCATAATTATTTAAGGCTTATTCTGGCAGGAGGTTATCCCACGCTTGTACATTTCCTGGGAAGTCAAGAGTATTGGGTTGCCTTCCTGTTGAGAATATATAGCTCATATAGCTTCCTGTTGACGAGCAAGCACTGTGCGACCTATGGACCTTCTGACTGTTGTGAATCAAGATCTACAAGTTTGTGTGTGAGAAGAACACACGTTGAATGTTGGAAGCCATGCTGGATGCATGTGTTATGGAGTAGCCGGTGGGACGAGGTGACGATATAACATGTGATCTGGCGGTTCACGCCTGCTGGGGGTCGATCGCTGGTCTCTGAGTAGTTTCGCGAGTCCCGTTATCGCGCGTGCTTCCTCGTAACGGGGATTACCTCATACTTATGTAGTAGTTTAGCAACTGATTAAAGTGATAAATATATCTTATTGGAATAACTCGCTAGCCTCATTCCCCACAAACGGTCCATCCCAACCCCTACTGCTTGGGGTCCAACACAACCATGTAACCCTCTAGGGTGCCCCGGTAGTGTAGTAGTTAGGGTTGGCTACTGGGCACCCAAAATAAATAGGGATGTTATAATACAAAACTAAAACTAGAGTACAATTTTCATAAAATGGGCCTTTTGAAAAAATTCTAGTGATGGGACCTTTGAATCCTTAAGAATATCTGGAATTCAAGATTCAAATCTTTAAAAAAAAAATTCAATTTTCAAGTTAGATTTGTTTTAGAACTCTAATACCGCTTATTGGTGGTTCAGAACCAATTAAATTAATCATAGAATATTGTTTTACTATTTTGTGTTACCTATATAGGTATCGATAAAAGCTATCAAAAGTGACCGCTGCAGATAACATGATTTGATGTATGAATACAAGAAAGGAGATCTAGTAACTTTTATAAATGTAAGATGTCTACCATCAGGGGAATGTAGGATTGCTCCCAACTTTGTCATAAACATGAACGCTGTGGCTATTTACGTAATAATCAACACCACCCCCACCTTTTGTTTGATGGGGAAAGATTTGGCCTTTATGTCATCTCCCAGCTTGACGGAAACGTAGTAGTCTCGAATTGTCCCAAATATTTCATCAATCTTTCCGATTTGCTCCTTGTTGTCAAGATAGATGGGGGCATTGAAATATGGTACATCTTCTATCTCTACCTTACACACCAGGTCATCCTGGCAGGTGTGCGACAGATACCCCAAGGGAATGACCTGCAAACAAAACAAATATTGGCACCTCAGTCCTGATCTTAGTTTAGTGTATGTAGACCTTTGTTAATAGTTCCCAACTTGAAACTCTCGTTGAACCTATCGCAAGGAAAGTACCCCCTCTCGACCGTACCTATCACAAAAAAAAAAAAAAAAAAGTACCTACTCTCAGTCGTACTGTGTAATCATTGATCTGACTCTCAAAGAGGGCAAGATTAAGCCTTCTGTATTCCAATATTTTTATGTTTCAGTTGCCAATTTTAAGTAAAAAATATATTTATCAAAAATCAATACACTTTAACAGATATGATTTACATATCAACTACCCCAAGATCTATTCCAGGGATGCCAATATCCAACCCAGTCGGCCAATTATGGCACAATCAGTTAAGCAGGTGATGATCTGGCATTTGGTTTAGTGATTCTAAAACCAATCACACACTTAAGACATTGGTGATTCATTGATAAGCTCTTAGCAAACAGCCTTGTCCTTTGTTTTGATGCTAGGAGGGGGTTGGCTGCTAGTATCCTCTTAAGTATACAGTTATTTCTTTCTTTAACAAGGGGATTAAAAGGGTTGGAGGGTAGTGTTTAGAATAGAATGGTCAGCAAGTGAGACAGCTTGTCTTAGTGAGAGAGAAGTAAGGTTGAGAGGAGGCTGGTTATTGTTAAAAGTTCAACCAGCAAACAGACAATTGAATCATGAGGGGAAGATTAATAAAGAGAAGAAGCTAGAACAAGAAGATTTAAGAGAAGCTAAAACAAAGAGGGTTTCAAGGGAAGCTAAAACTGGGGAGAATTCAAGGGACACTAGAACTAAACTATCAAAGATTTCAAAACAAAATAATATGAATTCAGGACTTTTGTTCATTTCAATATCATACTTGAATTTATTTTTCTGTTAGGCCTAATACTTTCAAATTTAAATTAATCATGCTGAGGTATAATTTAAATTAAATTAAATGAACACAATATTTTATTTACGTTTTATTCTAAAATTAATATATATTTGCCATGATATTCTATGCAAAGCTTTCAAAATAAAATGCTAAACGACTATATAAAACTATCACAAACCTTATTTAACATAATATATTTTACTTGAAAGTGGTAGTCAATAATAAAATCAATTATATTCAAACTACAATAATTCTAAGTATTCACATAAACCTACATAAACAAACTTATTATATTCAACAAAATTAAAATGACACACATGACAACATTTAAAATAAACCAAATTATCGACATCAGTGATTGGCCTAGGAGGCAAATTAGTTAATCAGCCCAGCCTTAATTTATACTTTATTTTGTGAACTAAAACTATTCCGTATTTTATTCTGAAAATTGAAAAATGACACCTTGACATGGGAATCAAACCTGGGACCCTTGGCTTAGTATGCCAAAGGTCCCGGGTTCTAATCCAGTGTCAAGGTGTCAATTTTCAGAATATAATATCTAGATAGAGAATTCCTCTCTAAAAGCACAAAAATAGCTTTGGCTATTTGATTCTTATTCTGTATTTATTTTGTTTCAAGAAACTGTCTACTTACTTGTTCTGGAGGACCCTGATCATAGCCCCAACCACCGCCACCACCACCCCCTCTACCTAAAACAAATTCCATAAAATAAATACATGGAAGAGACCCTTCTCATGCGATTGAGATAGCATGTAAGTTTGTATGTGTGTTAGTTTGTTAGGAGTATGTGAAACTTGGAAAACTTAGGATGTGGCTTTGAATATTTGAATATAAAGCAAAATTGCTTTTATTGTGTGTGTGTGTGTGTTCAACAAAGTACAAAGATTCACCAACTAAATTGTACACAGTTAATATATAGAGGCCTATGTTCAATATAGACCCATATAAGTTTGTGTTTTTTGTGAAAATGTTAAAGTGTTATACATTATTATTATTATTAGCACCGCGTCTTACTACCCGTTCGGGTTATACGCACTTACGCTAATGTGTAATGGTAGGGTGATTGTGAGATGAAATGAAGGACCTACAGTTTAACGTGGAATCCGAACCACGGTGGCGGCCTGGCATTCCCCACATTCACAAGATATCTTGTCAGAGGTGAAGGAAGGGTTTGGTAACCAGATAAATCTGGCCCGGTACCGGGGATTGAACCCCGGCCGCCAGTACAGAAGTCTGACACCTTACTCCTAGACCACCAGGTCACCAAAGTGTTATACACTTGACAGAAATATTATATTTTACATAAAGTATAGTATTTCTGTCAAGTGTATAACACTTTAACATTTTCACAAAAAACACAAACTTATATGGGTCTATATTGAACATAGGCCTCCATATATTAACTGTGTACAATTTAGTTGGCGAATCTTTGTGCTTTGTTGAACACACACACACCAGTAGACTATTAATGAAATGATATATCAGGTTCAGGGTGAAATCTGTCATTATGACAGTAAAATATTTGTAAACTATATTTTGACTTTTTCAATTCAAAGCTGAATTAAGTAGGCCTATACTAAATATTATTGAATTCGAATTACAGTTCATATGCTTAAAAAGTATGTTGTTTTTTTTTTTGCTTAAGCTTTTTGTATACATATATGGTAGGGGGTAAAGTCCAAACCCAGATAAAGTCAATATTGTTTCAACATAAAATTTGTATTGAAACATGCTTTGTTTTACAAATAATATTCCACATTATCCAAGTCTTGCTGGCTAGTGTTGAAATTCTTTAGATTAAAAAATTGACACCTAGACACAGGAATCGAACCCGGAGCCTTTGGCTTGGTACACCAATGCTCTAACCACCGAGCTATCCAGGTCAGTTGTCCATTGCCCATGGTCATTCTTCACTCATATTTTAAGACAGGGTCTGTGATGGACATGTGAAAATCACCAGCTACACATGAGTGATCAATTAAGATCACTAGCTATCAGATAACGCAGCCACCTTCGACACTGGAGGGTTTTATGCTGCCAAAAGTACAATGGCATTTGTATACCATGATGGATTAAATAGCCAAGCTATTATATTCGCTAATTACAGATATATATTAATTTCACCGGATCAATTCCTATGTCCAAATATCATTTTTCAATTTAATGAATATGGCACAAGAGGTTAAGATTATGGACAATTAACTCATTGATCTTTTGCTGGAGGACTGGTACTGTTGACTCATCGTTGTTAAGCTCCTGTTAGATAACCTTGACCTTTGTTTTATTGCAATAAGGGATAGTGATGGGGTGAGGGGAAGGAATGCTAATGAACTCTTAGCAAACAGTTGACAAGTAGTAAGGAAATGATTTGGTGGTGCATTTATTTAAAGGAAGAAAGTAAACAGGGATATAAACCACTGTAACTACTATATAGTATTCTTTCGAGTAAGAGCGTGATTTTGAATTATAAAAAGGATGATATCTATAGCCTAGTGTGTTCTGAAACACAAACAATCTGAGGTTTCATTGTAATTTACCTCCTCTGAATCCACCTCTACCCCCACTACCTCCTCGGCCAAAACCGCCTCTTCCTCCGCCACTAAACCTGCCACCTCCTCCGCCGCCACGACCACGGTATGACATGTTACCTGGAAAACGTTACCCTTGTCAACTTGAGAATTAACTTACTGTAACCAAGAACAACAATACAATATTTATAACAAACAAAAGACATGATTTAGGAACACCCAAAATCAAATGTTACTATTTATGTATTTTATTTTTATATTATTATTATTATTTATTATTATAAGCACCGAGTCTTACTACCCGTTCGGGTTATACGCACTTACGCTAATGTGTAATGGTAGGGTGATTGTGAGATGAAATGAAGGACCTACAGTTTAACGTGGAATCCGAACCACGGTGGAGGCCTGTCATTCCTCACATTCACAAAATGTCTTGTCAGAGGTGAAGGAAGGGTTTGGTAATGAGATTAATTTGTGCCAGGACCGAGGATTGAACCCCGGATCCCAGCACATAAGTCCGACACCTTACCCCTAGACCACCAGGTCACCTACTATTTTTATAAAACATTTTATTGTAAAAGAATAAATAAATAAAATAAATAAAGCAATAAATATTACCCAATCCATATTTATTTAACATTGAAATTGATTAGAAATGTTTGCTGGTGTTAGTTTATAATTCATACGCCTACCGCTAACTTAAAATAATTATAACTATTAAATATAAGTATGATAACTTATATTCAGGGATGTTATAAGTTGCCACAATACAAAGTAAATCACAGAATAAACTTCATGGAAGGAAGTTATCTAGGGCTAATTGTGTAAAGGATTAAAGTACTGATTATTTTCTGAATGAATTCTACAATAAGGGCCTATTCATAATATAACCATCATATGTCAAGTGCTTTAGTCTGTTTATCATGGTTATTAATGTTGTTTGATTGTGATTGTTATCTAAAAAGACTTTTTATAAAAGAAGTTATAAGCGTGATAAAACCAAAATTTCAAGGAGAATTTAATATTAAATCCATTATTTGTAATCTGTTGCAGGACTACATTATGAGCCATACCTAATAAAACAGCCCTTTCCGACAATGTATCTGTGACCTCCCTTTATTTAAACATATTTAAGATGATTATAAGGTTTTAAAATATAAGAGTGAGCAAAATGTTTTGTAATATTATTCAGATTAATCTTATTTTAAAAATAAAATGTTGAAATTCATTAAATAAAATTTAAACTAAAAATAAATAATTAACATTAAATCCAATTTAGGTTATAGTAAAACATGTGGCCTGCAGAATAGTTCAAACCATTGAAACCTTAGTCTATTAATCTAAAAAGTAGGATAATTTGTTAATATATACATGCAACTAAATCTGTTAGTGATTTTGTTTACTTTTGTAAAAAAAAAAATGCGTTGAAGATATGTAAAAATTAAATCCTCACTCAAAATGTGTAGACATAAACATATTTATCGAATTGATATCACTGGACCTAACTACTCCACATCCACAATAATCTAACCGATTTTAGCCAACACCATAGAAAAAAATTTAACTAGTATGAAAATAAGGTTAATATTTGAAACAGAGATGGCAGTAGGCGAGCAGGCACAAGGAGTAGTACAGAATTAACTAAATTGCAAGTCTGCGCAACTCCCCAAAATAACCAGATTAAACGGTTATGAGGATGTGGAATAGTTCGGTCCCGTGAGGTATTCCACATCAACATAACCGTTTAATCTGGTTATCTTAGGGTGTTTCGCAGACTTGCAACATAATCTCTAAGTAACTAAATTTTTATTAGTTCAAATAATGGTCAAAAGAATGCTCTGTTAGTTAAAGTATAGACACAAATCAAGTCGTGCATAAAAATCTATTCCCGAAAAATACTCAACAAAACCTGTAAAAAATTAGCGTCTAGGATCTATATCTTAATGAGGAATGATACCTGACATGAGAGATTGTGTACCACATCGAACTCCTTATGCGGACAGAAAAAGGATAATTGTTGCTCCATGGATCCTTCCTCCTTGACCGTTAACCTGCTCAGATAACATAGCTCCCCATTGGTTTTGTTGTCCTTGACCGTTAACCTGCTCAGATAAACTAATTCCCCACTGGTTTTGTTCTCCTGGACCATTAACCTGCTCAGATAACCTAACTCTCACCTGGTTTTGTTCTCCTTGACTGTTAACCTGCTCAGGTAACCTAACTCCCCGCTGGATTTGTTCTCTTTGACCGCTCAGCAGCTCAAGAAATCTGACCTTACTGTAACAAAATGACAACCTGTTAACACTGTTTTCGCTCTAATTGGCAATGTTATAAGTATTTGTGTGCTACCGATACTGAGTATTTTCAAGAGGATCAGCGTCCATGCGAGCCGTTACCGACCGACACAGCTGGTGCTGAGATTTTCTAACTAATTGACGAATGTTTCACAGTGAGTGGCACCCCGTGGGGTAACTGAGTTATGGGTGCACACCCGGTGAAAAGGCCAGGATTTGGACGAAAGCGTAGGAATTATTAATCTTATAAAATCACGACTCAGTCGGGTTTACCAAGGGTAGTTTTCCCTTAATGGTTTTCCACTATACCTGCACGAAAATGTGGCTACCCTTAGTTCCTTGTTCATAAATACAGACGTCTGATTTTTTTTTATATGATTAAAAATATGGCTAGCAATTTTGTTCAAATGTTATATCTAAAGTGTAATTCATATTGTTATTAAAATAATGTTTAGTTATAATATTGTAGGAAAACCTTATAGGGTAGTTCTTTGATAACAGATTTTCAAACTGTAGTTACAACAATACACAATAACAATAAACAACACTGTAATATATGAGAAAGTTTCTCTGGACTTACCTTCCTGCTGTATTTACCTGCCCTCTGTGTTTCTCAACCGGGCTTGGGACCGGCTTATGGCCACATTACCCGAGTTCTTTGGGACCTTAAGATGATGACAAAAATCACGCCATCCTCAGAAAATCCAAAAGATAACAGTTCTTGTAGATCAGAAAAATAGCCTAGTTACAGGGATAAAACCTGTAAACCACATAAATCCTCTTCTAAGTTGTAAAATTCCCTATGTCTAATTATAACGCGCCATTTCTACATATTTTGTTATTATTTAGTTTTAAATACAAATCTTTTTAATAGAATTAATTTTAAATTTGTCTTTAATTTGAAAAATCACTACCTGGACACGGGAATCGAATCCGGGACCTTTGGATTAGTACGCCAATGCTCTAACTACTGAGCTGTCCAAGGTCATTCCTTACTCAAGTTTTGAGGAAGACGAGTTCCACACGTCTATCACAGACTGTCTTAAAATATGAGTGAAGGATTACCCCGGACACAGGTCGACTCCTGGATATATCAGTGGTTTAGAACATTGGAGTTCTAAGCCCAAGGTCCCGGGTTCGATTCGAGTGTCCAGATGTCATTTTTCAATTTTAGGGATATAATATTTACGTTAGGCTATAACCGTAATTATCAAATATAATAGCTTGATTATTATTATTAGCACCGCGTCTTACTAACCGTTCGGGTTATACGCACTCACGCTAATGTGTAATGGTAGGGTGATTGTGAGATGAAATGGAGGAACTACAGTTTAACGTGGGATCCGAACCACGGTGGGGGCCTGGCATTCCACATATTCAAAAGTTGAGATTAATACACGTCTTGTCAGAGGTGAAGGAAGGGTTTGGCAATCAGATAAATCTATGGCAGGACCGAGGATTGAACCTCGGACCCCCAACACAGAAGTCATCCGATTGATCCATCATTACTATCAAAGTTAAAATAGTGTTTTATAAAATATTCTAAACTCGGCTAATTTCGATAAAATTGCTGTAACCCAAAAATATGTATTGTCCAAATATGACTTTATAGCTATTACTTTAAAACTGTACAAACCACACTTGGGCACTTTCGTACACCTTGAAAGCCCCCTTTTTTAATTTTATTTTTTCTTAACTTACAAGAACTCTATCTCAAAGAACTAAAATTTTCTCGGTGATGCATCACATAACATTTTGCGCGCATACTACTCAAATAACACTATGTATGCATAATACTCAAATAACACTATGAATGCTTTCTTAACTCGGCTAATTTCGATAAAATTGCTGTAACCCAAACATATGTATTGTCCAAATATGACTTGATAGCTATTACTTTAAAACTGTATAAACCACACTTGGGCACTTTCATGCACCTTGAAAGCCCCTTCTTCTTCTTTTTTTTTTTTTTTTCTAAACCTACGAGAAAACTATCTCAAAGAACTAGATTTTCTCGGTGATGCATCACATAATTTCGCGCGCATTCTAATTAAATAATACTACCCATGCGTACTACCCATGCATACTACCCATGCATACTACCCATGCATACTACTTAAGTAACACTATGTAAGCATGCTAATTAACCAACATTATGGCCTATGCTACTTTCTTGGAAAGTGTCCTCTCAAGTCTGAAAAGAAAAGATCTAGTAGACTCGACCTTGTTAGGACATTAGTGGGGTGGAAAAGTAATAAGAGCTAACAACAATATAAAAGTCTTTAACAAAACACAGAATTGTATTAAGACAAAAATAGTGGTATTGAGATTTATTTTATCTACTTCACCGGTAAAAAAAATAAGCATGCAACCTATATTAAAACATTGAATAGATTTGGTAAATTTAGGGAAATAAATAAATATACGAAATTATTAATTCACTATGTCAAACAAATTTAAATAAATTAAGCACCCTTCAACGAAATATTAGGTAGCCATTAAATATATAACAATTAATATATATCACTAGAATAAAACATTACCACGTTTTAAAAAAACGCCAAGAACGCCATTAGATTAAGCAATTAAAATGAAAAAAACTATTTTTTTCCTAAAATTGAAAGAAAATTAGTCTATATATGAAAGACACTAATGTTCGTCAGAGGTGTAATTACAATGGTTGTAGATTAGTCCATATATGAAAAAAAAACTAATATTAGTAACACAGGTGTAATTACAATAGATGTATATTAGTCTACATCTGAAAGAAACCAATGTTAGTCACACAGGTGTAATGTACAATGGTTGCACATTAGTCTATATCTGAAAGAGACTAATGTAGGTCACACAGGTGTAATGTACAATAGTTGTATATTAGTCTACATCTGAAAAAAACTAATGTTAGTCACACAGGTGTAATTACAATAGTTGTATATTAGTCAACATCTGAAAGAAACTAATGTTAGTCACACAGGTGTAATTACAATGGTTGTATATTAGTCTATATCTGAAAGAAACCAATATTAGTGACACAGGTGTAATGTACAATGGTATATATTAAACTACACCTTAAAGAAACTAATGTAGGTCACACAAGTGTAATTACAATGGTTGTATATTAGTCTATATCTGAAAGAAACTAATGTTAGTCACAAAGGTGTAATTACACAGGTTGTATATTAGTCTATATCTTTAAGAAAATTATATTAGTCACACTGGAGTAATGTACAATGTTGTATATTAGTCTATATCTGAAGGCAACTAATTTAAGTCACACAGGTGTAATTACAATGGTTGTATATTAGTCTATATCTGAAAAAAACTAATGTTAGTCACACAGGTGTAATTACAATAGTTGTATATTAGGCTACATCTGAAAGAAACCAATGTTAGTCACACAGGTGTAATTTACAATGGTTGTATATTAGTCTATATCTGAAAGAGACTAATATTAGTCACAAAAGTGTAATGTACAATGGTTGTATATTAAACATACACCTTAAAGAAACTAATGTAGGTCACACAAGTGTAATTACAATGGTTGTATATTAGTTTATATCTGAAAGAAACTAATGTAAGTCACACGAAGGTAATTACAATAGTTGTATATTAGTCTATATCTGAAGGCAAATAATTTAAGTCACACAGGTGTAATTACAATGGTTGTATATTAGTCTATATCTGAAAGAAACTAATATTAGTCACACGAAGGTAATTACAATAGTTGTATATTAGTCTATATCTGAAGGCAAATAATTTAAGTCACATAGGTGTAATTACAATGGTTGTATATTAGTCTATATCTGAAGGCAATTAATGTTAGTCACACAGGTGTAATTACAATAGTTGTATATTAGTCTAAATTTGAAAGAAACTAATGTAAGTCACACAGGTGTAATGTACAAAAGTTGTATATTAGTCTATAGCTGAAAGAAACTAATGTAGGTCACACAGGTGTAATGTACAATGGTGTATATTAGTCTACATCTGAAAGAAACTAATATTAGTCACACAGAAGTGATGTACAATAGTGTATATTAGTCAACATCTGAAAGAAACTAATAATATTCACACGGGAGTAATGTACAATAGTGTATAATAGTGAACATCTGAAAGAAACTAATATTAGACACACAGGTGTAATGTACAATGGTTGTATATTAGTCTATATCTGAAATAAACTAATGTAGGTCACACAGGTGTAATGTACTATAGTTGTATATTAGTCTACTTCTGAAAGAAACTAATGTTAGTCACACAGGTGTAATTACAAGAGTTGTATATTAGTCAACATCTGAAAGAAACTAATGTTAGTCACACAGGTGTAATTACAATGGTTGTATATTAGTCTATATCTGAAAGAAACTAATATTAGTGACACAGGTGTAATTACAATGGTGTATATTAGTCTATATCTGAAAGCAATTAATGTAGGTCACACCGGTTTAGTTACAATAGTTGTATATTAGTCTATATCAGAAATAAACTAATATTACTCACACAGGTGCAATAACAATTGTGTATATTAGTCTATATATGAAAGAAAATAATGTTAGTTACACATAGATTTATTAATTAAAAACATATTGGGTCTTCATTCGACGTAAACTACTATCACAATATAATACAATAGTTGTATCTCGTTCACCCTACACACTCTTAAATTATAATACAATAGTTGTATCTCGTTCAACCTACACTGTCTTAAAGAATAATACAATAGTTGTATCTCGTTCACCATACACTGCCTTAAAGTATAATACAATAGTTGTATCTCGTTCACAATACACTGCCTTAAATTATAATACAATAGTTGTATCTCGTTCAACCTATACTGCCTTAAATTATAATATAATAGTTGTATCTCGTTCACCCAACACTGTCTTAAATTATAATATAATAGTTGTATCTCGTTCAACCTACACTATCTTAAAGTATAATACAATAGTTGTATCTCGTTCAACCTAAACTATCCCTCATTATAATACAATAGTTGTATCTCGTTCACCCTACATTGCCTTAAAGTATAATACAATAGTTGTATCTCGTTCAACCTATACTATCCCTCATTATAATACAATAGTTGTATCTCGTTCACCCTACACTCCCTTAAAGTATAATACAATAATTGTATCTCGTTCAACCTACACTGCCTTAAATTATAATATAATAATTGTATCTCGTTCACCCTACACTGTATTAAATTAAAATATAATAGTTGTATCTCATTCAACCTACAGTATCCCTCATTATAATACAATAGTTGTATCTCGTTCAACCTACACTGTCTTAAAGTATAATACAATAGTTGTATCTCGTTCAAACTACACTGTCTTAAATTATAATACAATAGTTGTATCTCGTTCAACCTACACTGCCTTAAATTATAATATAATAGTTGTATCTCGTTCAACCTACACTATCCCTCATTATAATACAATAGTTGTATCTAGTTCACCCTACACTGCCTTAAAGTATAATACAATAGTTGTATCTCGTTCACCCTACACTGTATTAAATTAAAATGAAATAGTTGTATCTCGTTCACCTTACACTGTCTTAAAGTATAATACAATAGTTGTATCTCGCTCACCCTACACTGTCTTAAATTATAATACAATAGTTGTATCTCGTTCAACCTACACTGTCTTAAATTATAATACAATAGTTGTATCTCGTTCAACCTACAATGTCTTAAATTATAATATAATAGTTGTATCTCGTTCAACCTACACTGTCATAAATTATAATACAATAGTTGTATCTCGTTCAAACTACACTGTCTTAAATTATAATACAATAGTTGTATCTCGTTCAACCTACACTGCCTTAAAGTATAATACAATAGTTGTATCTCATTCAACCTAAACTATCACTTATTATAATACAATAGTGGTATCTCGTTCACCTTACATTGCCTTAAAGTATAATACAATATTGTATCTCGTTCACCCTACACTTTCTTAAATTATAATACAATAGTAGTATCTCGTTCAACCTACACTGCCTTAAAGTATAATACAATAGTTGTATCTCGTTCAACCTACACTGTCTTAAAGTATAATACAATAGTTGTATCTCGTTCAACCTACACTGTCTTAAAGTATAATACAATAGTTGTATCTCGTTCAACCTACACTATCTCTCATTATAATACAATAGTTGAATCTCGTTCACCCTACACTGCCTTAAAGTATAATACAATAGTTGTATCTCGTTCAACCTATACTATCCCTCATTGTAATACATAGTTGTATCTCGTTCTCCCTACACTGTCTTAAAGTATAATACAATAGTGGTCTAGTTGTATCTCGTTCAATCTACACTATCCCTCATTATAATACAATAGTTGTATATATTTCAACCTACACTGCCTTACACTATAATACAATAGTTGTATCTTGTTCAACCTACACTATCCCTCATTATAATACAATAGTTGTATCTCTTTCAACCTATACTGTCTTAAAGTATAATACAATAGTTGTATATCGTCCACCCTACACTGTCTTAAATCGTTCAACCTACACTGCCTTAAATTATAATATAATAGTTGTATCTCGTTCAACCTACACTATCCTCATTATAATACAATAGTTGTATCTAGTTACCCTACACTGCCTTAAAGTATAATACAATAGTTGTATCTCG
Source organism: Timema cristinae (assembly GCA_039000515.1). Taxonomy (NCBI): domain Eukaryota; kingdom Metazoa; phylum Arthropoda; class Insecta; order Phasmatodea; family Timematidae; genus Timema; species Timema cristinae. The sequence continues at coordinate 18,143,493 of JBCFYV010001001.1, read as the reverse complement.
TTCACCCTACACTGTATTAAATTAAAATGAAATAGTTGTATCTCGTTCACCTTACACTGTCTTAAAGTATAATACAATAGTTGTATCTCGCTCACCCTACACTGTCTTAAATTATAATACAATAGTTGTATCTCGTTCAACCTACACTGTCTTAAATTATAATACAATAGTTGTATCTCGTTCAACCTACAATGTCTTAAATTATAATATAATAGTTGTATCTCGTTCAACCTACACTGTCATAAATTATAATACAATAGTTGTATCTCGTTCAAACTACACTGTCTTAAATTATAATACAATAGTTGTATCTCGTTCAACCTACACTGCCTTAAAGTATAATACAATAGTTGTATCTCATTCAACCTAAACTATCACTTATTATAATACAATAGTGGTATCTCGTTCACCTTACATTGCCTTAAAGTATAATACAATAGTTGTATCTCGTTCACCCTACACTTTCTTAAATTATAATACAATAGTAGTATCTCGTTCAACCTACACTGCCTTAAAGTATAATACAATAGTTGTATCTCGTTCAACCTACACTGTCTTAAAGTATAATACAATAGTTTGTATCTCGTTCAACCTACACTGTCTTAAAGTATAATACAATAGTTGTATCTCGTTCAACCTACACTATCTCTCATTATAATACAATAGTTGAATCTCGTTCACCCTACACTGCCTTAAAGTATAATACAATAGTTGTATCTCGTTCAACCTATACTATCCCTCATTGTAATACAATAGTTGTATCTCGTTCTCCTACACTGTCTTAAAGTATAATACAATAGTGGTCTAGTTGTATCTCGTTCAATCACACTATCCCTCATTATAAATACAATAGTTGTATATATTTCAACCTACACTGCCTTACACTATAATACAATAGTTGTATCTTGTTCACCTACACTATCCCTCATTATAATACAATAGTTGTATCTCTTTCAACCTATACTGTCTTAAAGTATAATACAATAGTTGTATATCGTCCACCCTACACTGTCTTAAATTATAATACAATAGTTGTATCTCGTTCACCCTACATTGTCTTAAAGTATAATACAATAGTTGTATCTCGTTCAACCCACACTGCCTTAAATTATAATATAATAGTTGTATCTCGTTCAACCTACACTATCCTTCATATAATATAATAGTTGTATCACGTTTACCATACACTGCCTCAAATTATAATAAAATAGTTGTATCTCGTCTACCCTACACTGTCTTAAATTATAATACAATAGTTGTATCTCGTTCACCCTACACTGCCTTAAAGTATAATACAATATTTGTATCTCGTTCACCTAAACTTTCTTAAACTATAATACAATAGTTGTATCTCGTTCACCCTACACTGCCTCAAAGTTAATAATAATAGTTTTATTTCGTTCAACCTACACTGCCTTAAAGTATAATACAATAGTTGTATCTCGTTCACCCTACACTATCTTAAAGTATAATACAATAGTTGTATCTCGTTCACCCTACACTGCTTAAAGTATAATATAATAGTTGTATCTCGTTCAACCTACATTATGCCTCATTATAATACAATAGTTGTATCTCGTTCACCCTACACTGCCTTAAAGTATAATATAATAGTTGTATCTCGTTCAACCTACATTATGCCTCATTATAATACAATAGTTGTATCTCGTTTACACTACACTGTCTTAAAGTATAATACAATAGTTGTATCTCGTTCACCTACACTGTCTTAAAGTTATAATACAATAGTTTATATCTCGTTCACCCTACACTGCCTTAAATTATAATAAAATAATTGTATCTTTTTCAACCTACACTATCCCTCATTATAATAAAATAGTTGTATTTCGTTCAACCTACACTGCCTTAAAGTATAATACAATAGTTGTATCTCGTTCACCCTATACTGTCCTAAAGTATAATACAATAGTTGTATCTCGTTCACCCTACACTGCTTAAAGTATAATACAATAGTTGTATCTCGTTCAACCTACACTCCCTAAATTATAATATAATAGTTGTATCTCGTTAACCTACACTCCTTAATTATAATAAATAGTTGTATCACGTTTACCTACACTGCCTTAAATTATAATACAATAGTTGTATCTCGTTACCCTACACTGTCTTAAATATAATACAATAGTTTATCTCGTTCACCCTACAATGCCTTAAAGTATAATACAATATTGTATCTCGTTCACCAGCACTGTCTTAAATATAATACAATAGTTGTATCTCGTTCACCCTACACTGCTAAAGTATAATAAATAGTTTATTCGTTCAACCTACACTGCCTTAAAGTATAATACAATAGTTGTATCTCTTCACCCTACACTTCTTAAAGTATAATACAATAGTTGTATCTCGTTCAACCTACACTGCTTAAAGTATAATATAATAGTTGTATCTCGTTCAACCTACATATCCTCATTATAATACAATAGTTGTTATCTCGTTCACCCTACACTGCCTTAAAGTATAATACAATAGTTGTATCTCTTCACCTACATTATCCTCATTATAATACAATAGTTGTTCTCGTTCACCTACACTGCCTTAAAGTATAATACAATAGTTGTATCTCGTTCAACCTACACTGTCTTAAAGTATAATACAATAGTTGATATCTCGTTCACCATACACTGCCTTAAAGTATAATACAAATATTGTATCTGTCAACCTACACTAGTCCTAAATTATTTTACAAATAGTTGTATCTCGTTCACCTACACTGCTTAAAGTATAATAATAGTTAGCTCTTGGCAACCCAAACTATCCTAGTAGTACATGCATTTTAGTTGTACTACGTTCACACTACTCTGACAGTCCTTCAAATATAACTAAATTATTGACTGTCAAGTTCAACGCTAAACACATCTTTCAGATTATGCTCTAGATAATATTGTTGTATCAAACGTATACTCATACCCAAAGGCATGGCTATAATTAATAATATACAAAAAGGGGGGGGGGGGTTTACCCAAGCGAATGCTGAGAGTTATAATAATGTACCCTTATCTCTCAGACGCAAGACTCAGCCTCATAAAGTTCATATAAACAAATTTGACGGATACTGGATGTGCGATAACTATATCTTAATAAGAAATAGTTGTATAAGTCAAAGTTAGTCATGTTATTAAGTCATAGATCCATTAGATTTTAACAGTTCACTCCAAATATATACATTGTTAATGTTGCGAAGTATAAAGTTAATTCCATAACAACAATAATTTATAAGCTAAAGTATAGAGTAAATATCATCGATTACTTATGTTAACTTAGATGTCGCCATTAAATGTCATTGTAAAATAACATATTTGATTCCATCATAAATATAATCTTAAAAAAAGCCTAGTCAATGGTAACAGACAATCTAATATTCAACATAATATATATTCATTAGGTAATTGGTAATAGCGTATGACAAAGACTATGTTAAATTCAATACTAATAGTTGTATCTCATTCACCTAAACTATCACTCATTATAATACAATAGTTGTTTCTCGTTCACCCTACATTGCCTTAAAGTATATTACAATAGTTGTATCTCGTTCAACCTACACTGTCTTAAAGTATAATACAATAGTTGTATCTCGTTCACCATACACTGCCTTAAAGTATAATACAATAGTTGTATCTCGTCCACCCTACACTGTCTTAAATTATTTTTACAATAGTTGTATCTCGTTCACCCTATACTGTCTTAAAGTATAATATGTAGCATCCCTTAGGGGCAGATACCACAAACTACAGTAGCCCCATGGCTTTTTTGGTGCTGACTGACAGCTCACAGCTGACTTCTGACAGTCAACATTCAAGCATATACCTAAATTTTGACTGTCAGAAGTTACAACTGCTAAACACATGTTTTTGCAGATATTATGGCTCGGCGTAGGGATACATAATTTAGTCTAGTAACTTTTCAAAGCCGTCAGCCGTCAGCTGTCAGTCAGCACCAAAGAAGCCATGGGGCTACTGTACATAGAAAACATAAATACTACAAAAAAGGGGGGGGGGGTTTAACCCAGAGCGAATGCTGAGGAGTTATTAATGTGACCCTCTATCTCATCCAGACGGCAAGAGACTTCAGCCTCAGTAAAGTTCATATTAAACCAAAACTTTGACGGATAACCTTGGGAATGATGCGATAAATATATAATAAGAATTAGTATAAGTCAAAGTTAGTCGATGTTTATTAGTCATAGCTCCATTAGATTTTTAACAGTTCCTCCAAATATATACATTGTTGATGTTGCGAAGTATAGAATAAATTCATAAACAACAATTAATTTAAGTAAAAGCTAAAGAGTCAGATGGTAAATATTCATCAGATTACTTAATGTTAACTTTAAGATGTCGCCCATTAGAAATGGTGCATTGTAAAAATAACATGATCATTTGGATTCCATCATTAAATATTAATCCTTTAAAAAAAAGGCACCTAGTCAATGGTAACAAGACAATCTAATTTCCAACATAATATATATGTCCATTAGGAATGGTACATAGCGTATGACAATAAGATATGTTAAATTCCAATACTAAATATTTGTCCATACTAAATGGCTCATAGCGTATGACAATAAGATATGTTAAATTCAAATACAAAATAATTGTCCATAATAAATGGCTCATAGCATATGACAATAAGATATGTTAAATTCAAATACTAAATATTTGTCCATAATAAATGGCTCATAGCGTATCACAATAAGATAAACTAATTCAAATGCTAACATAGTTCCCGCGAACATTAATTTAAACAATACAGTACATAATCGATATAATCGATAAGTCGCCCTGACCTTGCAAATAAGGTGATCTCAAAAAAAACTATGTTCTTAACTGTCAGATAGATTTTTTTAGGTTATTTAAAAAAAAGCCAAAATTGAATTTAGAAAAGATTTACATTAAAAAAAAAAAGGTTTTAATTTGCCGAAAATGGATTTAGATCTTACATTTTATGAAGTAGAAAGCCGGAGCTTGTCCTATTCCTGATATGACTCAGGCCCAATTGTAAAGTTCGTAGCCACAGGCACCAGAATATATACCCTAAAGCACAGAAGAGGGGAAGAGGGGAAAAAAAGGGGGGAATAACATTCTAGAATAAAAAGGGAACACGAGAAAGCGCAAGTTGATTCGCTTCGAGAGAGGTCGTGGGCGTTCCGGAATCTTCTCGGAGGGGATCTCTTTACTGCGCAAGTCCATTCAACCCAAGGCGTTGGCTTGAACTTACCATTCAGTCTTCACAGTCAGTATTCAATTTTCCCGGTTCGGTGAAGGTGCGTTAGGTGGTTTTGTGTCGTTCTTCCACGCAGCCCCAGTAAACAAGAAAATGGGGTAAGTCTTGACTATTTCTGTTTGTCTCGTGTCTATCATAAAACATCCGATGCTACAAATACAATAGTTCTATCTCGTTCAACCTACACTATCCCTCATTATAATATAATAGTTGTATCACGTTTATCATACACTGCCTTAAATTATAATACAATATTTGTATTTCGTCCACCCTACACTGTTTTAAATTATGATACAATAGTTGTATCTCGTTCACCCTACACTGCCTTAAAGTATAATACAATAGTTGTATCTCTTTTAAACTTCACTGTCTTAAAGTATAATACAATAGTTGTATCTCGTTCACCCTAAACTTTCTTAAATTATAATACAATAGTTGTATCTCGTTCACTACACTGTCTTAAATTTTAATATAATAGTTGTATCTCGTTCAACCTACACAGTCATAAATTATAATACAATAGTTGTATCTCGTTCAACCTACACTGTCATAAATTATAATATAATAGTTGTATCTCGTTCAACCTACACTATCCCTCATTATAATACAATAGTTGTATCTCGTTCAACCTACACTTTCTTAAAGTATAATACCATAGTTGTATCTCGTTCAACCTATACTATCCCTCATTATAATACAATAGTTGTATCGCGTTCACTCTACACTGCCTTAAAGTATAATACAATAATTGTATCTCGTTCAACCTACACTCCCTTAAAGTATAATACAATAGTTGTATCTCGTTCACCCTTTACTGTCTTAAAGTATAATATAATAGTTTTATCTCGTTCACCCTACACTTTCTTAAAGAATAATACAATATTTGTATCTCGTTCACCTTACACTGCCTTAAAGTATAATAGAATAGTTGTATCTCGTTCAACCTACACTATCCCTCATTATAATATAATAGTTGTATATCGTTTACCATACACTGCCTTAAATTATAATACAATAGTTGTATCTCGTTCAACCTACACTGTCTTAAATTATATAACAATAGTTGTATATAATTCAACCTTCATTGTCTAACACTATAGTATTTTAGCTGTATCTCGTTCAACCTACACTATCCCTCATTATAATACAATAGTTGTATATCGTTCAACATACACTATACCTCAATATAATACAATAGTTGTATATATTTCAACCTACACTGCCTTACACTATAATACAATAGATGTATCTCATTCACCCTACACTGCCTTAAAGTATAATACAATAGTTGTATCTCGTTCACCCTACACTGTCTTAAAGTATAATACAATAGTTGTATTTCGTTCAACCTACACTGCTTTAAAGTATAATACAATAGTTTTATCTCATTCAACCTACACTGCTTTAAAGTGTAATACAATAGTTGTATCTCGTTCAACCTACACTATCCCTCAATATATTACAATAGTTGTATCTCGTTCACCCTACACTGTCCTAAATTATAATACAATAGTTGTATCTCGTTCACCCTACACTCTCTTAAAGTATAATACAATAGTTGTATCTCGTTCACCCTACAGTGTCTTAAAATATGATACAATAGTTGTATCTCGTTCAACCTACACTGTCTTAAATTATAATACAATAGTTGTATCTCGTTCAACCTACACTGTCTTAAATTATAATATAATAGTTGTATCTCGTTCAACCTACAGTGTCATAAATTATAATACAATAGTTGCATCTCGTTCAACCTACACCTTCTTAAATTATAATACAATAGTTGTATCTCGTTCAACCTACACTATCCCTCATTATAGTAAAATAGTTGTATCTCGTTCACCCTACACTGCCTTAAAGTAAGATACAATAGTTTTAACTCGTTCAACCTACACTATCACTCATTGTAATACAATAGTTGTATCTCGTTCACCCTACACTGTCTTAAATTATAATAATATGTTGTATCTCGTTCACCCTACACTGTCTTAAAGTATAATACATTAGCGGTCTAGTTCCATCTCGTTCAACCTACACTATCCCTCATTATAATACAATAGTTGTATCTCGTTCACCCTACACTGTCTTAAAGTATAATACAATAGTTGTATCTCGTTCAACCTACACTGCCTTAAAGTATAATATAATAGTTTTATCTCATTCAACCTACACTGCTTTAAAGTGTAATACAATAGTTGTATCTCGTTCATCCTACACTGCCTTAAAGTATATTACAATAGTTGTATCTCGTTCAAACTACACTATCCCTCATTAAAATCTAATATTTGTATCTCGTTCACCCTACACTGCCTTAAAATATAATACAATAGTTGTATCTCGTTCAACCTACTCTATCCCTCATTAAAATCTAATATTTGTATCTCGTTCACCCTACACTGTATTAAAGTATAATACAATACTTGTATCTCGTTCACCTTATACTGCTTTAAAGTATAATACAATAGTTGTATCTCGTTCAACCTACAATGACTTAAAGTATAATACAATAGTTGTATCTCGTCCAACATACACTATCCTTCTTTATAATACAATAGTTGTATCTCGTTCACCCGACACTGTCTTAAATTATAATATAATAGCTGTATCTCGTTCAGCCTACACTATCTCTCATTGTAATACAATAGTTGTATCTCGTTCAACCTACACTGCCTTAAAGTATTATATTATAGTTGTATCTCGTTCAATCTACACTATCGCTCATTATAATATAATAGTTGTATCTCTTTCAACCTACACTGTCTTAAAGTATAATACAATAGTTGTATCTCTTACAACCTACAATATCTCTCATTATAATATAATAGTTGTATCTCGTTCAACCTACACTGCCTTAAAGTAAAATACAATAGTTGTATCTCGTTCAACATACACTGTCTTAAAGTATAAAGCAATATTTGTATCTCCTTGAACCTACACTATCTCTCATTATATTATAATAGATGTATCTCGTTATCCCTACACTGTCTTAAATTATAATATAATAGTTGTATCTCGTTTACCCTACACTGCCTTAAAATATAATATAATAGTTGTATCTCGTTCAACCTACACTATCCCTCATTATAATACAATAGTTTTATTTCGTTCACCCTACACTGTCTTAAATTATAATACAATAGTTGTATCTCGTTCACCCTACACTGTCTTAAAGTATAATACAATTGTGTTATCTCGTTCACCCTAAAGTGTCTTAAATTATAATACAATAGTTGTATCTCGTTCAACCTACACTGTCTTAAATTATAATACAATAGTTGTATCTCGTTCAACCTACACTGTCTTAAATTATAATATAATAGTTGTATCTCGTTCAACCTACACTGTCATAAATTATATTACAATAGTTGCATCTCGTTCACCCTACACAGTCTTAAAGTATAATACAATAGTTGTATCTCGTTCAACCTACACTATCCCACATTATAATACAAGAGTTGTATCTCGTTCAACCTACACTGCCTTAAAAGTATAATACAATAATTGTATCTCGTTCAACCTACACTGTCTTAAATTATATTAAAATAGTTGTATCTCGTTCAACCTACACTATCCTCAATTATAATATATTAGTTGTATCTCGTACAACCTACACTGTCATAAATTATAATACAATAGTTGACTCTCATTCACCTACACATCTTAAAAGTATAATACAATAGTTGTATCTCGTTCAACCTACACTATCCTCATTATAATACAATAGTTGTATCTCGTTCTCACTACACTGTCTTAAAGTATAATACAATAGCGGTCTATTGTATCTCTTTCAACCTACACTATCCCTCATTATAATACAATAGTTGTATGTATTTCAACCTACACTGCCTTAATATAATACAATAGTTGTATCTGTTCAACCTACACTATCCCTCATTTATAATACAATAGTTGTATCTCGTTCACCATACACTGCCTTAAAGTATAATACAATAGTTGTATCGCGTACACCCTACACTCTCTTAAATTATAATACAATAGTTGTATCTCGTTCACCCTACACTGTCTTAAAGTATAATACAATAGTTGTATCTCGTTCAACCTACACTGCCTTAAATTATAATATAATAGTTGTATCTCGTTCAACCTGCACTATCCCTCATTATAATATAATAGTTGTATCACATTTACCATATACTGCCTTAAATTATAATACAATAGTTGTATTTCGTCCATCCTACACTGTCAAATTATAATACAATAGTTGTATCTCGTTCACCCTTTACTGTCTTAAAGTATAAATAATAATTTTATCTCGTTCACTCTACACTTTCTTAAAGAATAATACAATATTTGTATCTCGTTCACCCTACACTGCCTTAAAGTATAATAAAATATTTGTATTTCGTTCAACCTACACTGCCTTAAATTATAATACAATAGTTGTATCTCGTTCAACCTACACTATCCCTCATTATAATCTAATATTTGTATCTCGTTCACCCTAGATTGCCTTAAATTATAATACAATATTTGTATCTTATTCACCCTACACTGTCACACAATATAATACAATAGTTGTATCTCGTTCAACCTACACTGCTTTAAAGTATAATACAATAGTTTTATCTCATTCAACCTACACTGCTTTAAAGTGTAATATAATAGTTGTATCTCGTTCAACCTACACTGTCTTAAAGTATAATATAATAGTTGTAACTCGTTATCCTTACACTGTGTTAAATTATAATACGATAGTTGTATCTCGTTCACCCTACACTGTCTTAAATTATAATACAATATTTTTATCTCGTTCACCCTACACTGTCTTAAATTATAATAAAATAATTGTATCTCGTTCTTCCAATACTATCTTACACTATAATACAATAGTTATATCTTGTTCCCCCTACACTATCTTACACTATAATACAATAGTTGTATTTCGTTCACACTACACTATCTTACACTATAATACAATATTTGTATCTCGTTCACCCCTCACTATTTTAAACTATAATATAGAATTACCTTGTTTTTCTACATTTTATTTAACTTTCCATTCTGTTCTAACGTTAGTATTAGTATACAAATAACTAATTGTTGGGTTTAGATATAATTTTTTCGGACTTTTTTTAAAGTGTTTTAGTGAAAATTAATTATTTTATAATATATCTATTTATTTAGTTGCCAGTTCTACTTTCTGGATTGATACATTTTGGATTGCATGAATTAATATCTACCGTTGTGTTTTTAGTGTAGGCTCTAAGTGGTGATAGTTTATATATTTACTATCAGTTAATTCAATCCCGAGGCCATTTCGGCCACGTTATCGATCACTTTATACTTACTTATGTCAAGAGTAAAAATGCTTAGACAACAGCTGGGTGTCCTTATCGGCGTATTTAAGTCTTTAAAATTTTCCTCCGTTCTTTATTTGTGTAGAACACTAAATATTTGAATCTACGCTCTTTTTATAAACACCCAGAAAAATCAAACGGGCTAGTTTTAAATTTAATACCATCATATGATGTTTTCTGGACACCTCTGACTTTGATCAAAATTAATAAACAGTAATTTATAATTGATTATTTTAGAGTAAAGTACCTGTATTTGATGTATCCCAAATCAAACCGAGGCAACTGAATATCTCCCACCCATTCCACCCCTTTTGCTAGGATTGTAAATCAATTGTGAAGTTACAAATAATACCTCTTTGACGAGTGTCCCAGAAACAAACGATATCTGCTGTATTTCGGGAATTAATACTCACCGCCCATTGCATGTTGGACATTTTATGTGTTGGCTTATTTTTACTTGATCATACATAGAAATTATGAAAGTTTTGGCCTCAAGATTATTAATTTATATTGCAGTTTTTAACTTTTTATTCGAAATGAAACATTAATACTATTTTATTTAAAGATGATGCGAAATACTAGACAGGTATTCATTTTGAACAACATCTATTTTTTTAATAATAATATAATATTAAAAAAATTAGTTTTAAGTAAACTGGTCTCATTTATAAATAAACAAAAATATTTTGTTAGAGCCATAATTGAAAATCAATAGTAAACAATACTTTAGTTTATAAGGGCTTAGATAAAAATCAGATTTTTGAAAATGTTGCCCCACGAAACTTTACGATTGTCTCGTGGCATTTTTTTTTTTAAGTGAACTTTTTTTGAGTCCAAAACCTACAAGGTTTGGACTCAAAACAACATTTTAAACAATACAACAATACACTTGTCAAATAATATCTTGCGCCTGCAGGAATCGACTACATAATAAAACTGTCTTACCTGGTTCAAATCCCGGAGCTGCCCGTGATGGTTTAGTGGGGTTAATTTACATTACACAACTTTTTTTAAAAATCAATAAAATGTGTACTGAGGGTGGTTTTCTACTAATCTTTTCCACTATCTCTCCTCGCAAATGTGAACACCCTTCCTCTAAATTATGCCTTTCTTATTCCTAACACATCAGCTTAATTAGTTCATGAGCGTACTAACCTAATGTTTGCTAATTAATTTGAGAAAATGGTAGTATACTTGTGATTATAAAACTATTCAGAAGTAATATTTTACAAATAAAGGAATAGTTCAAATTATGACTATCATATTAAAAAAGGAATATTTTAATTAAAGGAAAATAAGTAATTAATCCCATCAAATTATATGAAAAAAATTAAATTACCAAACTACCAGATGAAATTCTGTAAAATTAAATGTATTATATTGTAATTTACAATCTCTAAATAGGTTTAAAGATATTTTTATTATATATTTTAATAAAGTTAATAAGGTAAAAGGGGCAGCCCGGGGTAGTATCTCTTCCATCAGTGTTAACAAATAAACATGCAAACGTGCCACATGCAACAATGAGAATTTGCAAAAAAACATAATAAATAAAAAAACAAACAATAAAAACACTTCATTCATTGAGTAAACTATTCGTAAACACGCTGTATAACACATCCGTCCACAAACGAAACGAACCTTCGATTTGAAGTTGATGATTTAGTTTGTTTAGAATGGTATTCAGGTGTTTAAAAATAGGTAAAACTCAATAAAATATTCGCACCATCTTTTTAGCTATAAAACAACAGTGTGACTTAACCTAATCCTGCCTAACATGTTAAAAGAAGGGGGGACACTGATATTTATAGCTAAAAAAACAGGCGCATACACAATTAAGTCAAGAAACAATATTGAATAATTTAAAAAAAACTGAAACAGAAGAAAACAGTTAACAATATTGAATAATAAAAAAAAAATCCTGAAACAAAAGAAAACATAGACATGGTATATTGCAACAATGCATTTCTAGTGAGGGGCCCCAACAAACGAGGGTAAGAAGGTTACCAGCTTCCATTGGTCTCATTGTTGGAGTGTCCCTCCAACTAAATACACTACTAAATACACTATCTACCACACAAGGCATTGTGTCATTTTGGTTTCAACAATCAAAATAATATTATATCATTGTTTCTTTTTATTTAAAATATTATTTTAATAAGATAATAAAAATGAAAAAATTCAATTTGTTATTGGCATAATAATTAAACCTACTCTTTTATATACTGTGAATATAAGTATTGTTGAAAGTTTTATATATTATTGAACAATCTGCAAACTGTACTCTAAAATATATCACGAACAAAATTTTACTATATAATTTTAATAATTGAGTAACTATAATCTATAAGTACTGATTCAATTATTTCAAATCATTACAACTCGCGAGTTATAAGGGGCCAAACTATTTTACGTTTCTGGTGTTCCAATGTTATGGTCAAGTAATATGGCTGAAATCTAGTATAACTAGACATTCATGAGGTGTACAGAATGAAATAAGTTTATAATATTAACATCATTATTGTTAATATGTATAATAAAAATTAACATATATATTATTCATAAAAATATTTATTGGAATATTAATATTAATTAAATTATTAATATTATAAATATTTCATTGTGTATACCTCATTTGATTTTCTAGTTATATTAAATTTCAGCCCCATAAATGAATTACTTTATCACAACAATGTAACACAAAAAACGTAAAATACCAAGTTTGTATCTTCATTACTCGTGAACTGCAATGATATGAAATCATTGAATCAGTACTTATAAATTATAGTTATACACTTGATAAAATTGGGCAATAAAATGTTTATGGTCAAAGGATCTTAAATGAGCAAATTTGATGTCAGTTAAATAGATTTAGTTTAAGTAAATTATTTCTGAATGTATTTTTATAACTTTACAAGTAATTTAATTGGAACTGTTCTTTTAAGATTATACGAATTCATGACATTTTGAATAAAGAACACACTACCACGTAGCAACAATACCTTGGTGTTTTTACCACTGACTTAATTGTAAAGTCAATGGTAATATTGATTCCTGCAGGACAAATAATGTGTTGGTAAGTTAAAAACTTAATATTAAGCACTAATAAATTGCACTTTGTTGAGTTTTAGCACCAAAATTAATTTTTTAAACACACGAACTTTAACGCGTACACACGGGGCAACTCCCAACAGTTTAATGAGGATTGAGAACCAAGTCAACCAACCAGGTAAGAGATGCGCCTCTGTCTCCCCCCAACTGGCCAAACACAACCATATTTAGAAAAAAATAGTTCCTATAAATGTATCTAGATCTTTATGATTTAACCACTTTTGTGAGTAATTTATAAAGGCTAATTAAAGCCATTACTTTTATTAAATTAATATATCAATATAGTGTTGCAGTAAAAGAAAGTATTAAAAATGATTAAATTATAAAATAGATATTATATTAATCGTTTCCTTTGTCATCATCATCATCGCCATTTTGTCTTGAAAAGTTTATTTAACTTTTTTAATCTAACATTTAAAAATAAGTATAATTTGTTCATCATTTTTAAGAATTAATAAATTTGGTAAATAATAAGTTGATATAGTACTTGAATAAAAATATACAACTTGTTAACATAGTTTCACCAATTAAATTAATTGTCAATGTTCTGAAGCCATTGATAGTGGAGAGAATAGGAAAGTGGAACGTTATGGAAATGTGCCCGCATTCAGATGCAGAATGTGAACCACATGATTATGTTTTAATTTATTTCACACTGACAATATTTTCTAGATCGCCTTTACAGATAGAAATGAAATATCCCCACCCCCAAACTTGTTTTTTTTTCCCCTCTTGTCATCCAAGCAAGCGTTAGGCCTTGGGTCAAGATTCGAACCTAGCCTTTTGACCAACAATGCCTGTAAGTCACTCTATAAATTAATTTAAATATAACTGTTTTTATTATTTTTAAATGATGGTGTGTTTTACGTGAGACTTTTTCCTAAGAAAGTTTTAACAAATCTTATCTCTAACAATTATTATTAGGTACAATATTTTAATTTTGGACACACGGTTGGTGACGAGTCTGCCTATTGAATCAAGTACTTAGGGTTCAATTCTTGCTCGAGACGTTAAAATGACCCACCCCATACCCGTTGTCTGTAAAACGAAAGGTAAATTTAACACCTTATGGTATAATGCATCATGGCTTAGACTAAGGGGAAAGGATTTATTTATCCATACGTGTCCGGGATACATAACTCATAACCGGGTAGTGGAAATATGGGTGATAGTGAGTATGAGGGTGATATAGAGTATAAGGGTTATAGTGAGTATGATGGTGATAGTGAGTATGAGGGTAATAGAGAGTATGAGGGTGATAGTGAGTATGAAGGTGGTAGTGAGTATGAGGGTGATAATTAGTATGAGGGTGATATAGAGTATGAGGGTAATATAGAGTATGGGGTGATATAGAGTATGAGGGTGATATAGAGTATGAGGGTAATATAGAGTATGAGGGTGATAGAGAGTATAAGAGTATTAGTGAGTATGAGAGTGATAGTGAGTATGAGAGTGATAGTGAATATGAGGGTGATAGTGAGTATGAGGGAAATACAGAGTAGACTTCTGTTCTGGCGGCCGGGGTTCAATCCTCGGTCTCGGCACAGATTTATCTGATTTCCATACCCTTCCTTCACCTCTGACAAGATATCTTGTGAATGTGGGGAATGCCAGGCCTCCACCGTGGTCCGGATTCCACGTTAAACTGTAGGTCCTTCATTTCATCTCACAATCACCCTACCATTACACATTAGCGTAAATGCGTATAACCCGAACGGGTAGTAAGACGCGGTGCTAATAATAATAGTAATAATAATAATAGATTTGAAATCGCGCGTGTAAAATCTACCCGGCGTCATTTGACGTTATCAGCCGAGACGTGTCTCTTTCCCTATCACACACAAAGACAGACAGTCCTGCCAACTCAATCCACCCCGCTGTGGTGGCCGCATGATATAAGGTGCTAACTCAAGCAGTAAACTAGACTGCCTTTGATGTGGGAGATCGAGGTTGGAATCTCGGTCGGGCGTACTGAGGGGCGATTTTTACAAAATGATTTTTCACTATCCCTCCACGAAAAAGCGGGTGCACTTCCTCTAAATTAAAGCTTCCTCATCAATAACTTTTTTAATTCAATTAAAATGAAAATGTAAATTCAAGATGATTGCATTATGACATCAAATATTGTATACAAAGAGGTATTGTAAATTGTAAATACGTTCACATTAATATAAACTTTCTTGGCCATTTTGTGTATACACCTCGCTGAGTATTTAATTTTAACAACCCCCCCCCCCAAAAAAATATATATATATTTTAAAGGGGGGGGGGAAGAGAGGTTGAATGTGCGAAAGTCTTGCAAGGGCTTACTGTTATGTATATTTAAATATTTATCTAGCTAAAAAGGTCCAATAGTCGAGCCTAACTTATACAAAAAAACACATTAATGTAGATTTTTAACTTTGATACGCGATTTTTTTTTATGAACAACATCTTACTACCCGCTCTAGTGAAATATAAGAATGAGGAAGGTAGAATTAACAGCAAATGTAGCCGATTTGGCGGGAAGAGAGGTAAAACCATTGTGTAATACCCAAAGTACACCGAAAGGTATTCGAACCCCGACTCCCTGTCAACATCAGTCTAGTCTAGTACGACAGCGACGCCTCAGACCATGCGGTCATCAAGGATGAACAGATGATTATTGAGTGTGACCAAAATTATACCTTGATCAGCCATTATCGGTAATGTTATAAGAAAATTAAATAGTCAATAGGAGGAGATACATTTCATTATATATTACTCGCCTCGGTGGCGTAGTTGGCTAACGCACTAGTTTCGTGTTGAGATAGACTGCTGAAGATGGGAGGGGGGGGAAGATTGAGGTTCGAGTCACGGTCTGGTAAACTGGGGTGGTTTTACCACTCTCCCTCCATGCAAATGTGGGTTCACTTCTTATAAATTCAACCTTCTAAATTCCTAGATCATCAGCGTTATTAGGTGTCGGGAAATTGTGTGTTGGGGGGTCCGGGGTTCAATCCTCGGTCCCGGCACAGATTTATCTGATTACCAAACCCTTCCTTCACCTCTGACAAGACATGTATTAATCACAATTTGTGAATGTGGGGAATGCCAGGCCTCCACCATGGTTCGGATCCCACGTTAAACTGTAGGTCCTCCATTTCATCTCACAATCACCCTACCATCACACATTAGCGTAAGTGCATATAACCCGAACAGTTAGTAAAACGTGGTGCTAAATTAAATTAAATATTATATGTCTTATATATATTTCTATAAGGGTTGTGAGGTAAGAGTTGGGGAAGGGTGATTCAAATAGATATAACATGTTGTGTATGAACAAAGAAGGGATGTCACGGTATATTTGATAAGTTTATTTGCTGATCGGGCCATCTGGCTGGCACTGTCCTCTTCAAAGGGATGATGATAAAGTCTACCAGAGCTGTTCGAGATAACGTTGTCTCGTCCGGTCAACGTAGCCATTGTCTTAGGGTCTCTCAAGATGGCTGCAACAAAGATAGAAACCTTTCACAAGGGTGACTGCCATAAACCTTCCGAGGGCACAGAGAATTGTCTTTGTCCGAGGGTTTTCAGCTGTGACTTTGCTCTCTTTGTCCAAGGTCAAAAGAAAACAACTCAAAGCACGTGGTCCTTATATCTCGAAAACAAGGACGAGAAGGGATACTTTTATTTATATGGGGGAAAGAGAACTGTTTTTTGTATAAAACCCACTCTTTTTGGACGTGACAGAAATTCTGGAATAGACGCTGGAGCACCTAAAATATAAGGCTTTTTCAGGTGATAATTCCATTCATTTCCCTATTTATGGCCTTATATTTCGCAAACAAGGAGTAGAAGGGATACTATAATTTATATGGGGGGAAAGAAAACTGTTTTTTGTATAAAACCCACTCTTTGTGGACGTGACAGAAATTCTGGAATAGACGCTGGAGCACCTAAAATATAAGGCTTTTTCAGATGATAATTCCATTCATTTCCCCATTTAAGGCCTTATATCTCGAGAACAAGGACGAGAAGGGATACTTTAATTTATATGGGGTGAAATTGAACTATTTTTTTTGTATAAAACCCACTCTTTGTGGATGTGACAGAAATTCTGGAATAGACGCTGGAGCACCTAATACAAAAGGCTATTTTAGATGATAATTTCATTCATTTTACTCTTTGTGGAAGTGACAAAAATTTTGAGCAGCTTAAACATAAGGGTCTATTAGATGAAATGAATACTTTTATCTATAATATCAATTATCAAACAATTTAATTAACAGAACATTCTTTGTATAATTCGTTGAACATCAAACAATTGAATTAACAGAGCATTCTCTGTATTATTCGTTTAACTATTTATACGATATAATTTTTGGTGTATTCTATTGATCATTCTTTGAACTAATAAACTAGTTTAGTTACTCAGTTATTATGTTGCAAGTCTGCGCAACTCCCCAAAATAACCAGATTAAACGGTTATGAGGATGCGGAATATTTCGGTCTCGTATCGATATCACATGGATATCACTAAACCAGTATTGCCATCTCCAAAGAAAATTTACCTGGGCGAGAATGGGCTCTAAATTTTTTTTGCAGCACCACTCTGAATTGACTGTTAGGTTCGCTCCAAACATTAAAAGAAGCCGTGCAGCTATCACTCCACAAATTTTGACGGCGTACATTGCCAATATTAAGGAGTTGAACCATGCCATATATGAAATTTTGATGAAACAAATCTAACAGTTGACCCTGGGACTAAAAAAAGTTTTCACGAAGAAGAGCATAAAATACCCCGAAAAAGTCAGGGATTCCTTTAAGATATGTATTTCTGTGATATTTGCGGGAAATGCGGTTGGTGAGCTACTACCCCTTCCCCCCCCCCCCCATGTTTATAAATCAATTTGCATGTGGACTACTTGAACTGAAAATGGTCCAAAAGGATCCCGTTACAATAACCCGCAAAACGTATGGTTTAATTCCCATACGTTTGATGATTGGTTTGAATATCTACTACTACCCCGGCTGAAGAAGAGTGAAGGGGATAAAAGTAATCATATGTGGTAACTTGTTATCTAATTTGTCTGAAAACGTCATCAAGCTATGTGAGAATACCAACATTAGCCTCGTGTGCCTACCCCTTAATAGCACACATCTAACGCAACCTCTAGTTGTTGCTGTTTTTAGACCTTTCAAGGGCATTTGGAGGAAAATTTTAGGACAATGGAAAGAGAGTGAGGCAAGTAGAAAAAGTATTGTTCTGTCAAAACAGAAGTTTCCGTTTCTCTTAAATCGACTTGTAGAAGAATCACAGGCCACCATGAAGCAAAATCTTATTTCTGGATTCAGAAAATGTGGCATACACCCAGTCAATGCAGACCAATTAATATCCAGGCTTCCTTAAGCAGGAGTCAACAGGGATGCGATTGAGAATTCTTTTTTGGAGAGCATGGAGGCTCAGAGATTGCAATTCACAGAGGTGCGAAAAGATGATAGGAGGGAAAATGTTGCTATAGAACCTGGAAAAAGTATAACAAATGAGGACATTGTTGTAAAACAACCTAAACCATCTACTTCAACTCAGGAGAAGCGACAGAAGAAGAAAGTTGTGAAACATCAGAAAAGACAAATATATTCCAACGATAAAGATGATGATGATCCAATGTGAAGAAGCTTCTTCATTGATTGATGGGACAAAATCTCAAACAAATATTTTCAGCCTATCTGTTGTCCAGAGGTTTATAAGAGAGCACGTGATTTTCCAATACGAAGGGGAATAATTATTTCCTGTAAAAATAGCGGAATTGAACGATGAAGAGGCGGTAATAACTTTTATGGTGAAGTCTATAACGTAATGGAAGTGGCCTGTCAGACCAGGCGTATCAAATTACAATTAGGAGGATGTGATTGGCCACATTAGAACACCTACGCTTTTAAATAAAAGAGGATTGTACCAGGTTTCAGAAATGGAAAAGTTGGGTTGGCTATCTTGATTATTTTATTCTTGTTTTGTTTTATTTTCAGCAGTTTTTAAATTTTTACTTGCTATTTAGGGATAAAAATAGCTACATTTCAGCTGTAATAAATAAATGATGTGTGACAATTATGTTGTATGTGTTTTATTTGGTATCTTTCCATCTATCAGCCAGTTAAGATATAAATAATGTGTTGGTACAAAATATCCTAACCAATCGGGTAACTGCACCAAAATATAAGAATATATTTATATATAATAGAAAATTAACTTCATTCAAATTATTGAATAAACTGCTTCGAAAAAGACTAAAGAACAGTTAGTAAGTAGTCCCGTAATTTTTTTGCTCTTTAAAAAATAGTTTTGTCTAGTAACATAATAAAACATGAAAAAGTGGTCCAAAGTAACCTTGTTTTACGGTACTGAGATTTTTTCCCTAAATAGTTTTAAAGCATACCTCCACGCAAATTGAGGTACAATTACTCTAGATTTAACCTTACTAATCCCTAAAACGTTAGTATAAAAAAATACATAAGCGTACAACAGAAACGAGTAGTAAGATGCGGTGCTAAAAAATTTTAAACAAACTTACTTAATTTTTTTAATTATATTATATACAATTTCATTTAATTTATCCTGAATTATAATATCCCCACATACTATTATTTCACGTTCCTTACCAAACTATCCATATATTCTTTGAAATTATAATTTCAATTTCCTCTTGGTTCTCAGCTAAAAAACAGCCAAATAGTGCAGTTAATATGATTTAATTGTTAGATTTAGTAATATTGTGGATCCAAAAGCTTGTATTACGTATTACCACGTGTTTACTACGCACTTGTTTAGTTATTATTTATTCATAATATAATTCTATTAACTTAAGTAGTAGCCCGTCTCCATATAATATCACTAGAGAGAAAGAGATGAGAGATCTGGCAGCTTGGAACTGTGACTACACCCACTGATCAGGTTAACACCATTGTTCTCCAACTCCATAGATAATAGAGTATACTGCTCTCTGATTCATAGTTTACAAAACATGGCGAATAAAACGTTGACTGCTGATTTTCTCAAGGGAATGGCTATAAAAATAGCTAAGAAAAGAAAACCCAGAACACAAGAGGAATTAAAACGAGAATTAGAAGAACTCGATCCAATTGAAGAGGACGAGGAACCTCCAAGTAAAAGTCTAATTAATATAAAATTAGTAATAATGTTGGTAGCATGTTTCGATTTCAAAGATTCTATAGTGAAAATATATCCCTAATAAACCACAAAAAGTTAATTCAGTATTCAAACCCGGGACTTTTAAAATGTATTTTACATACTTATTAACAGCTTACTTGTGTCTTCTACTTCATAATATACCTTACATTCTAGAACATTAATGTTGGTATTTGTATTATTCTTTGTCCATGAAAATGTATGTATTATGTGTCTTTAACGAATAAACTAAACTGCACAATATACTCAAACATAACCAGTTAAGACAGTCTTTTCGATAGTTTTTTCTTCTAAAATACTACCAAATATTAGGGTAAAAGTATAGACATAGGCCTATTTTTTATATAATTACTTTATGTATTATAAATCAAAACATAAATTATTTAACTTAAGCCAACCATAAAATAATAAAAACCATAAAGTATTTTTTCATTTATAATAATTTAAACCCTGTTAGGTTAATAAATGATTTTCAGTGACGGCTTGGAAGTATTAGGTTCAATTTCATAGTATGATTGAGTATGCTTCAAGTGTGGCACTATTTTAATGCAGGACAATACCTAGATCAGAATAAAATGGGCCAGTTTCACATGAGAAATTGGTCCATTCCATGAGAGTTTAGATAGGTGTTGTCTTGTATTTAGTATAGCGATGCAACTGATATGCACTCAATCTATGAAACTGGCACTTTGACTAATAGGCTGAGAATGGGCAGCTAGACAGGTACACTAGGAGATTTTCCAAGTGTGATTTTAAATTGTGCTTTCCTGTTGTCTCTTTCTCTCAAGTCTTCTACCCTTTTCATCTACCCCTAAGATCAAGTAATCTTTTCTTTAAACATACTAATTCCCGTGTCCAGGTGTCATTTTTCAATTTTCAGAATATGATATCTGTGTGGAGTGATCCTTCACTAAATGCATACATAATAGTTTCAGCTATTTGATTTTTAATGATAATTCTAAAAAAAAAAAAATTAAAACCTTTGTCTTAATAAGATATGGACAAGATGAGTAGTTTAAAAATGAAATGCACTGACATGGTCAGAGAAGAAATCCATCAGGCCTAGTTGAAAAAACATCTCTATGCTCTTTTCCAAGATTCAAACTCAAGTACTAACTTTTTGGCACAGAGTTCAACATTCCAGTTGAAAATGCTGGTGTTGAACTAGTAACTATGTTTCTAACACAAAATAATGGAAAATTCTATGTAATTAGTGTTAACATGAAAGTTTCATAATGTGTTAAAGCTGAAAAATGACACTTTTATTTAATCAAATAGATGATATGAATTACAATAGTGTCGTAAAAGGTGACAGGATAGTACGGTACTACAAGTGCAAGACATGTAATAACGGTAGCCTATACATGAATAAGATAACGTGGTATTTTATATTTCATGATGAAACAAATTAAGGGTGTTTGAAAACAAGGTGCTTAGAAAGATATTTGGTCCATAAAGGAATGATGTTACTAAGGAGTTGATTTTACATAGTAATGAGTTACATATCCTGTAATCACCACACAACATTGTTAGGATAGTCAAGTCTTGTAGATTATGGTAGTACATGGAGCAGGAATGGGAGATTCTAGAACCATTTTCATGGCACTGACTGGTAAACCCAATGGGAAGAGACCATTGGGAAGACATGGATGTGGGGGGGATAACATTAGAATGGACCTGAAAGAGATAAGGTGTAATGAGGTGGACTGAATAGAACTAACTGTAGATAGGGACAGGATGTAATGAGATGTACAGTACTGGATAGAACTAGCGCAGGATAGGTATAAGTGATGTACTTTTATAAGTGTGACAATGAACTTACAAGTTCTTAATGTCATAGAGTAATTAAGTAAGTATGAATGAGACCAACTATCACAAGCTTTGTTCCTGTTACGCTTTCAAACATTGTGCAAAAACCTCAAAAAAAACTTACCAAATTGAATTAAATTTAAAGTTAATTGGTTGATATTTTATAGTTTTCGCCTATAGTGCCCTACATTAGCTCAAAAGCAGGTAATGATCAAGTGTGACTCAGAATCTAGTTCAGTTTCAGTTTTGATCATTAGCTTCCAGTACTTTATTTATTGAGAAAGTCCTACAGTAAGAAAACTTATTAAATAATTGGCCGCAACATGTTTCACAAAGGAAGTGTATATATAATTTTCTAATCGAATTTAAAATTTTCATATTTATTATCACCGAAAAAATAAATTATTTGAGATAAAATTAATAGCAATAGAATGTGCTGAGCTAGATTTTTGGAAACAAGTTAAGGTTAGAAGGTGTACTTTACAAAAAGGCTGACAAATCATGTGTATCAAACAATATACCAATATTTCTTCTGACTGAGTGTTGAACAATCTTTGATGGGTCTAAATACAACAATTAATTGGCCCATATAGCTAACCATAGCATACAACATTTTAGTTTAGATGAAAAAAAAAGTCTTTGTAAAAAGCAACAAACATACTGTAGACTTGCAATTAACTGAGGTAATTGGGACTAACCCTACTTCAAATATGAAAAAAACTCGGATGATACAGGTGTGTAGGATCTATAGGTTATAAATCACTAGAAATTACTGCATTTGTATACATTGTTTGTAAGTTTCAAACTATTAATTTACTAAAACACAGTACATTACAAAATATCACATTTACTGTAGGCTATTATAGAGTTAAGCTAAAACAAAAACAAAAAATTAGCAAACATAAAATACTGTGTTAAATAATTTAACAAACAAAAAATAATGTAATAATAAAATAGCCAAAGCAATTATACTGGTTTTAGTGAGGATTTACTCGCATCTAGATATCATATTCTGGAAATTGAGAAATGACACCTGGACACAGGAATCAAACCCAGGACTTTTGGCTTAGCACGCCAATGCTCTAATCGCTAAGCCAAAGGTCCCAGGTTCGATTCCTGTGTCTGGGTGTCATTTTTAAATTTTCAGAATAAAAAATAATGTGACACTTTGACAGAATGAGTGCTTTAGTTAACATGGAACCTTGATTAAGAGGGGCTCGGATAGTTTCAAACCTACTGTAATTACTATCGAGGCCTTTTTTCACTAATCAAAAACAACTATGACCTTAGAAATCCCTTAACTCTTTTAATGAACACTAAAGATAAGGTGGGTTTTGTTTGAACCAAGCATTCTTTGCAATTTCAGTTCCAAAGAGAGAAAAAGTACGAACCTACAGATTGTGTCCATATCTCGACACAATCAATCGACAGGTTCTTGATTTTGACTTTGAGAAACTTTGCTCTGTTTCTCTGTCGAGAATTAATGTGTATGCATGCCTTGTTTGTGGCAAGTATTTTCAAGGTGAGTATTTCACAGTTTTGATGACAATCAATGTAGGGTAAAAAGATAATATGGCTAGATGTTAAAACAGTTAGGTCCAATATTACAATGTCTGGTCAAAAGTCCTTGTAACTAAACTGGTCATAAAGTCTAAACGTTGGTTAATCTTGAGGTTGTGTTTTACAATACTATTTTTATGTGCTCATCAAATTACGAAAAGGTGCCTTCCATTAGTTCTTATAGTTAACCTTCTAAGAGTGCTAGATGTGTTTCAAGGCTTTTGATTGGATAAATTTGATTTTAAATTGTAGGCATGTTATGTCAACAGAGCTGTATTCTGAAAATAAATTGAGGCAAACCCAAGTTATTCCAATTTATTACGTCGAGTTTTTGTAAGGTTATTTGCTAGTAACTTTAATTGTATTTATTTTGCTGAAATGTCTGTTGAAAATAATAAAAGAGAACCAAATGTAAATTTTATCAAAGAAAAGTAAATGTTGCTACTAGAATTAATAGGAAAATACAAACTATTGAAAATATACCCATAACAATCACCTCTAAAACATTATGGCAAAGTGTTTAACATTGTTAATGTGGACATTAAATCTACTAACTAGAAGGTAAACCTCACATTAATTTTACGAGCACTTTTAAGTGGACATCACTAACAGAACATTTTAAAATCAAAAGTATTGGTTATTATCACTTGACATCATGTTAAACCTTAACAAAAAGAATAATGTTTATTGTATGATTGGGCCATAGTGTAATTTTATGTAAGTTAATGTTTATTTTTCAGATGTTAATTGAGGAAGTGCAAAGTTAATTTTGTTAAACATACTAGCCTATAGGACAGAAAACAGATAACTAGGCTGCATCTACTAATAGGCCTACACTACTGAGGATGAATTTCCCCAAAATTTATACAATAATCTTATTTTTACATATTATTTTTCACTTTATCACTGATTAAGCTAGATAATAAAAAAATTGTATTGTCTAATATTTGAAAAAAAAAAAAAACTCCAAATGTTCATACATTGCAGTGTCATTTGACTGTGGATGGAAACTGTTTAAAAATTGTTTCGTTATTTCAGGTCGCGGTAACAATACCCACGCATACACCCACAGTGTTTCAGAGAGTCACCATGTCTTCCTAAACCTGCACACTCTTAGGTTCTACTGCTTGCCTGACAATTATGAGATCATAGGTGAATATTTCTTTACTAGCAAGTTGCAAGATATTGAGGTCTTAAGGTGTATAACCTGAATGGGTAGTAAGACGTGGTGATAAATATTATTGAGTTCTTAAAGTGGGGATGTAGGGAACGAGAGAAAGGACCAGTGTTTTGCCATTTTTATAACAAAACATTTTTTTTCCAAAATAAATAAAATATTGCTTCAGTACATATATTTTAATTTTCTTCACATGGTGATATTTGCAGTTGTTGAATATATGTCATGAGCATAGCGGCATTAGATGACAAACTTTTTAAACGAAGAGAAAAAGTTGTCAACAAATTCCAGGACACCCTTAACAGATATTAAATAAAGTTTTGTTGAAGACGCCACAAGAAGAAAATTAAATTCCATGTTTGTACTGAAACAATATTTGATTTCTTTTTGAGTAAAAAAATGTTTATTTATAAAAACTGCAAAATCACTTACCTTTTCTCATGTCCACCGCATCCTTACTGTGAAATCTTCAATGTAATGTACACATTCCTAGGAATGGGTGTCTTTGTCTACTGCATTCTCAACCAATGGGTAGACCCTAGCCTTTAAATATGAAGTTCTATAGCCTGAGCTATAATAATATGGAGAGTGGCTTCAATCAATTATCACTTGTCTCCAAGAAGGCATTTTTTAATCAGTTTTGAAACACTGAGTAGCTAGCTTCCATATGAAATTTGATTTTTTTTTTTTGTGTTAGAATAGTTTATGCTTGCAGACCACTGACATTTCCAAGATTTAGTTATAATCTTCTTCACAACAAAATAAATAGTAAAAACAATTGTTTCATATAGACTTACCGAAGTTTGAAATTTTAACTAAGAACTATGAAATGCAACATTCATAATAAAATGTATCTACTAGAAATTTGCTCTAAAAGAAACTTTTTTTTTTTAAGCATTAGAATGCATTAGTTTCATTGGACTGGTTGATAATGATTTATTATTTAATTTGATAAAGGTAAATTGTAATTAAATGTACCAAAATTCTCCTTGTGAAAAGATGGTGGACAACTAAATTAGAGCAAAAAGAGCACTCCCAGACATTCCTTTTACTGGATAAATCTGTTAAAGTATCAAATTACTTTTTATAAAAAGTCAATAATTATTCACTTTTGAACATTTACAAAAAAAATAATAATATAAACAATTCTTGATTGAATGACGTATTAACCAAGTAAAATCCAATATTTTTTAAAACTTTTTTGTGTTTGTGTAATATAAGATTCGTCTTTGGATGACATCAAGTATGTGTTGAACCCGACGTTCACATCGGAGCAGATCCAAAGCATGGACTGCAGTGACAAACTATCTCGTGCCATCGACGGAACCATGTACTTGCCTGGCATAGTGGGGCTCAACAATATCAAGGCCAATGACTACTGCAACGTTATATTACAGGTTACCTCTCAACTATAGTTTTAAACCATCAAACACCCTACTAGGGATAATTTAGCCAACATATTTTTAAAAATTAATTACAAATAAGTACGATCGACCTTGGTGGGTTTGGGGTAAAATGCTTGCTTGTGGAACCAATGTTTGGAGGTTAAAACCCAACTGAGGTTAACAAATTTTTCTTGAGCGATAAAAAGTATGTTTCACAACTTTCTTCGGAGGGGATGTAAAGCTGTCGGACCCATGTAGATTGTGGTAGGTAAAAGAACCATGGAAACTATGTGAAAATAGATACCTTTCAGGCAGAATTGATAGGCCCTTTAGAGCTCGCTCATAGAATTTCTGTGTGGAAGGCAACGAGAACTACCACACTTTCTGAACTCCTCTAGTACATGGGATTCCTACCAAATGGTGTGGCAGCACTAACCAGCTGAAGGGCTGAGTTTACGCCCTGTTACAAATGGAAATAAATCACATCTAATTAACCTTCAGGTTGTTGACTTTAGAAGAAGATAAGTAAGGCTAAAATGTATAATTATAATCAAATAATTATTCCGAAGAAAAGTATGGGTGCCTCTTGGTTAAGTTTGGTTGAAATCCTAACTAATTTTATTTAAAGTATAGATTGGCAGTGCTATTTTTTCTTGGCATGTTTAAATAAATCTGAGTAATCTCAAGACAAGCTTTGCTGAAAAGAAGTCGACTTGAACAAAGAGGTTGATTTGACCCAAACTATATTTAAAAAAAAAATCATGTCAAGCTCACTTTTTCAGTTTTCTACCACACAGTTTAATATATAATTATTGTGTTCCTTTTTTATTGAACCATTTGTTTTGATTTCTTAATGTAAACAATAAAATAAGCCGTGGCTTAGCAAAGTGATAAAAATTATTGGTGTAAAGTTTCCACACTTCTACAGAAAGTTTTACTATGAAATCATGTTAGATGTGTGGCCCGCCCAAGTGTAATATAAATAGTTTTTTGATCATATGTTTAGGCATTGTCTCACGTGACACCTTTGCGCAACTATTTTCTGCGGGAAATCAACTATGCGCGAGTGAAGCGTCCACCCGGGGACAGCTCATTTCTCTTGGTACAGAGGTTTGGGGAGCTAATGAGGAAACTTTGGAATCCCCGTAACTTCAAAGCCCACGTCTCGCCCCACGAAATGCTCCAAGCTGTTGTTCTCTGGAGCAGAAAAAAGTTCCAGTTTACTGAACAAGGTTAGTACTATACCTTAATAAATGATATATTAAATGTTTTGTTTAAAATATTAAGAGAGTTTGAAGTGAAACAAAACACATTTATGAAATGGTGTCCTCATTGGATAGTACATGTTTACCAAGTTTGGTCAGTATCTATTAATTGGTGAAAAGAACATAAACATTGCATTTATTTCTATTCCTCTAAACAAAATTACAGTAGAACCCCCATTATCTAGACAGCAATTATCTGGCATATTGCAGCAGTGGTTTTTGTTAAATTCAGACAAATTAATTTTTTATTGGATTTCCATAATTTTTTAAGAGTTTTATGTATCTTAACTCTATTTATATGCTGTGTTGTACATGTAATTTGTTTCACGATGTGTTGTAAGTACATTGTGGTACATATATTATATCCTTTTTAGTGCTTTATTTTCTATAAAGTCTTTAGGTGTGAAATCTTCTATTTTTTATAAAATGAATTATCCATATTTTTGATCATACACTAACCTAGATCTTAATCAATTTGGATAAAAGGGGTTATACTGTTTGTAGAAAAAGCATAATTATTTTATATATTATATTGTATTCACTTTAAATCTACAGTTTGTGTATGAGTATGCAATCCTGTTCTCCTTTAATTGAATCCAGACTTTTGGAACTTTTTCCTATGATAAAGATCTACATCAAAAGTTTTGTCATAGGAACCCTGTGGAGTTCTTGTCATGGTTCCTAAATGCGCTTCACCTGGCACTGAACGGCTCCAAAAAGGCGGACTCGAGCATCGTATACCGCTCATTCTTGGGACATATGCGTATCTACACACGCAAGATCCCACCCATCGAACTGGAGGACCGACAGAAAGAGGCCCTACTACTGATGGCAGAGTATCAAGAAACTGTGACAGACTCACCTTTCCTCTACCTCACCTGTGATCTTCCCCCACCCCCACTCTTCAAGGATGAGTTTAGAGAGAACATCATACCTCAAGTACAAATCACCATTTTGATTTGTTTCTTAAGTTTATTTTACTTTATATGTTCTGACATGGTGGTAATCACTAAATACAATCAAAGGATTTCATTACCGTAGGCATGTTTCTCATCCGAATTTCTATACTCATAATTCTGCCCAGAGACATCAAGTGGAGACAAGAAAGGCACCATTACAGGGTGTCCACTGAGTCATGAAAATCACAAAAAAAGTTAATATTTGCACAAAAGTTCCTGAAAAGTCACAAATTTTCTATATTTTGGTAATAAAGTCACAAAAATGTTTTTGTTTGAATTTCCCACTCATCATAACAACACGTTGAATGTTGAGCCGCCCACTATCCAAAATGCCATGCATTAGCCGCCATATTGTTTTTATTGTGATATTAAGGACAAGGTTAATGTTCACCGTCTAGTCAAAGTTTAATGTTGGGTGTGTGTGTATAATGCCTATATATGCATTATATAATGTTCATCTGTTCACTGAAGGAATTTTGTGGTCAAAAATGGTCACCAAAAAGTCACTAATTTTTGTTTCTCCAACTCAAGACACCCTGCATTAGCTAACTAAAGAATTAAGTTCTAATAACACAAATTAGTTTTAGAACATTAAACATTTTTTATTACCAAAATTGAACACACACTGTAAAAATAAAACACACTAATTGATAATTAATGTTATATTTGGAAGAAGGTGGCATAGGGAAGATGGAAAGAAACATAAAATAAACCCAATATGGTATAGCTTTTACAACAAAAATAAGAACACAGTTCACACTTTGCAATGCTGCCATTGGACAAATAAATAAAGGTTGCCTCTTGAAGAAAATCAATCGTTTCCACCCAAGCTCCCAATATTAATTTGGAGGATGATAATAGAGGTGGTGTGGTGTGGTGTGTAAACTACACTTTTTCAATTCAAAATTAAGACAAATTGAATTTTATGAAATATTCTCAAAGCATAAATTATTGAAGTTTGATTATTTTTAAATGGTTTTATGTTGGTTGAAAAAATGTATTTGTGTATATTTATCTAACTCAAGACAAAAATATTATTTACGAAATGTTTTGTACCGTTGCTGCAGTACAACATATATACAACTCCCCACCACCAATGTTCATTACATAGACATACCCTATTCAAGCAGACGGTGTGCCCGTTCAGCTCACAACAGCATACCCCATCACTACTACCATGTGGTCAACTAGAATTGAACTGGGTGCCATGATGTTACGCTCAAACCCCCTCCTTCCACCCTGTCCTTGCCTGGACACTGTGCTCTGAGTGTAAACTGCGCAAGGGCTGTAACTAATGGGAAGAAAGTGACTGGTAGTTCCCTCTATTGTCCCCTACCATGAAACTACAAACAATAGATGTATGGTGCATGCGTCAGAGTGATCGGTGCTCGTAATTCGCTACTGATGATCACATCGTGAAAGTTGTATTGTGTGATTCCGGCCCACCCTATTTCCCTGCCGGGAAAATGTAGCATATAAGCCACAACTTGATTGTGATATGTAATATTTGATGTTTGGACCATTTTAGGAACTTACGAACAAATGTAAGCTGTTGTCATTTTTGGCTAATACATTTTTTTACTATATTTTTAATTTGCAATTATGGTTAGGTTCTAAAACTTTGATCAAGAATTAATTAGCGATCATGTCTCGGCTACATTTTTTTTTACTAAATTTAAATCTAGGGAACTTTGCTAATTTGGAATTAGTTAATCTTTATTATAAAATGGAGTCTGAATGGGCTGATGATCATTATTTCACTTATATATTGTAAACCTCTTGGCATGATGCGTTTAAAACCTTTGGCTTGCTTTTATAAAAGTTAGCTAATGGGACACTTTCGTTTATTGTTTGGTATGTTAGCTTAGCTAGAGTTAGGAAATATATCTTTTTTAATACATTATTAAATTGAAGTTTTGTATGTAACTATGATTGGCAACATTCATAATTATAATATATGTTAGGACTTGCCCGCCTCTCAAGAATTAGGGAAGATGGACAATTTTGTTGCCTATGATTAGTTGAGTGTGTATACTTAAGTGCAGAATTCTATGGTATTTACCCTTATATTTTGATTAACTCTTATTAGAAGATTATTGTTGCTAGTGAGATTAGAATGTTAATATGTTTTCGTCAATTTAAGTTACGATACAAGTCAGGGCTTTCCCACCTCACGGGTATTATGCGTGATAGGTTAAGTTACAGTTCATGTTTAGAATAGCGCATATAGTTATATGCAAAGTTATGTTACAAGTGATAACTGATGTTAATAATTTTTGCATGAGAGTATTATTACTAACGTAACTATGCACTGATTGGACTATTGTTTACTGTTGACGTCATTTTGAAGGTTGAGACAATTTCACTTTGCTCGTTTAGCATGTTGCATCCCCTGATGATAAGAACTATGCTAATACACATGCTCAACTAAATTCTTATTGGTTCTCCAAGACACCACTACTGAACTTAGCTGCAATCTAGTGGCAGGTTGAGGAAACTACCTCTACTACTTCAGAGGCGCTAGATTTGAATTAACTGAAATTATTCCTCTTTATAACTTTCATGGTTTTGTGACCTCCAAGTTTTGTTTTTGTTTGGTTACTGTGTTAACAATGGTAAATAAGAAAAAAAAGAAATGAAGAAAGAAGGACTCTTAAAAAGGACGCGCTGGTTTGCTACAAGAAAAAAGAAAAACTATAGTGCCAAGAATTAAAGTTATTTTTATGAAATCAAGTTTTTTTTTTGTTTCATCAACTAGCATTGGCTAGAATTGAAACCTGGACTATTTTTCTTCCCAGATAAGGGAAATTTATAAGATTAATAAGTAACCTTTGTTTTGAAGATCTAAAATGGGAGAGCTATGGCCATAGCTAAGAACATTTGTTTGTTTTGTTTATCATTGCATCAAGACTACAGACAAACCAGTAAGATCTTTCTTTTTACTAATAATTTCAAGACTACCAATTTATTTGTAATGCTGATTAAGGTGGATGATATTTCCTGCTGTAACACTACAAACCCTTTTATTCAACCTGAGTCATCTCTCCATCAGAGCACTATTTATAATTATGATTAGTTTATCTTTGCTAAAAAAAATAACAAAAATTAATATAGTTTTTATGATGTTTTTTTATTTAGCAAAACTTTCGTTTTTACACTTATGTTCAACCCTTCTGGTGTGATTGTTTTCTTCCAAGGCCATAACAAGAGTCCTTTTATTTGTATCACATAATTTATTGGCACCCTCCTTTTATTTCATTGTATTTCCTTGTATTTCGTACTTTACGGGGAGATCCAGGGATACCATGGATACACTTCAGAGGGTAAGTTCCCTGGTAATTAATTATATCTGTCTCTACCGGACCACCTTCAAATCACAAAAATATCCTTCTTTTTACGTCACTGCGGATACCTTGAGAGGTGGAGTCTCACCTAGGTGATCTACCAATTGAGTTGCTAGCTAGTGAGAGGGGCTTGTGATAAAAAGTTTGTTACAACGGGGAGCATGGTGCAGTTTTATTTTAAAATAAAGATTTAATATATTTCAGTTTGAGTTGATTAATTGTGGTTGCTACAGACAGGGAAAACCTGGAAAAGTCGAGTAATTTAATTAAAAGTAAAGAAAAATCAGGGAATTTAAATACTTGGCTAAAATTTATGGCTGGGCTGATGCCGATTACCAATCCAGTCATCGGCTGATAATGGCATAGTAAAAAGAATGTTGATGTCTATTAGCTACTAGAATTGTTTTTAGAAGTATATGTTTGTGATCAATGCAATGAAGGGAAAAATCGTAATCAAGAAATACTGTAAAAAGATAAAGTCAGAAAAAATTGGGAATGTCAGGAAATTTTATAATTAATTTGAAATAATATTGTTATAGATAAGGGTGTGCGAATCTTTTCAAACTTTGACTTGGTTTTGAATATTTGTTCGCTTCAACTTCGATTCAAGTGAAATTTCAGGTTTGACAACTACGAAACTTTGCAAAAAAAAATATTTAAAGTTAAAGTACGCATTTATGTTTATTTTTTAAAATTTTCTGCAGTTATTTCTATCACAGATTAGTATTATATTTGGAAGAAGGTACAGGAAAGGTGGATGGAAACATATAAAAGGAACCAACAAATTAATGTTTGTTTAAAAAAAAATTGAAATATTAATATTACATTTTGTGATAATAACTTAGTTTACCATTAAAAGACAATATATTAATTATGTTTGGATATAGCATTTTGTAAACTATATTCAATATCTTATTTACATAGCTATGCAAAGTTTAGTATATTATTTTCAACATTAAGATTAAAAAAGACCCACTTTGGTGGCTGTGTGGTCTAACTCTCATGGTAGACTAGCTCGCTGAAGACGGAGAGACCATGGTTTGATCCTGGTCCAGTGCACTGAGTTTTTTTTTTTCCTAAATGGTTTAACACACTCTCCATGAAAATGCAGGTGCATTTCCTCTATATTAAGCCTTATTAATTCCTACCCCATTAGTGTAATTAGTACATAGGCGTATAAACCAAATAGGAAGAAAGATTAAAAAAAAATTAAGACGTTGATTTGGCTTTGAGAATATTTCATACTAAGTATTTAATTCGACTTCACTCCCTATTTAAAAAAGTGGACTCCACAAACTCCTAGTGATAAATAGTAACCTAAATATTTAGTTTAATATTTATTAGGATGTATTTAGCTCCACACAACTCTTACAATACCCCTGGAAAACTGCTGCTGAATTATTTGCTGACCTTAGCACAGTATCCTTATAGTAAAGATGTGTCAAACTCGAATCCTATTCTTTCATTTGAATACTAATTTACCTACTTACCTCAAAGCTTGGTTTCCAAACCATAGAAAATATACTATGCTTATGATGTCAATTATTTTCTCATAAATTGTAAGAACGTTTTACTAGAAACTTTAATTTTATTCAGGTATTAATTAATTATCTAGCTGCTATTTTTGTCCTAAATTACTTTAAGTAAATGGTAAAGTAAATAATTATTTGCTTAAAACCTGAACAGATAGGTAAAAAAAAATTGTGTCTGTAAAATGATAAAAATCTTGAATTTTCACCAGCATCTAGGTATTTGAAATTCAAAGGATTGGTCTTTAATTTGTATTCATACACTATAACCACTACACGCTTTCTCTAATTGTGATCAATTATAATAAAATGAATTATTGTCTAATGGCTTTGAAATGTATAGTAAGACAGTGTAGAAACACTATACAATAATGTAAAGTAAGTGATAGTGAAGGAAGCCAACCTGAATAGATAGAAAGGTTGGACTTGGGCCTAACCTAACTAGCCTTTGTAATTGATTGAAATTATTTTTATTTTTCAGGTGAATCTATACACACTTCTTCAGAAGTTTAATGGCCAGTCTGAGAAAGAATACAAAACCTACAAGGAGAACTTCATGAAGAGATTTGAAATTATGCAACTGCCACCATATCTTATTCTTTATATCAAGGTTGAGTAGCTTTCACTTTTAAAAACAAACTCATACAGTCTTGTGATTCATTAAACTAATTCCTTTTCAGTAGGCGCTGTACCACCTTTCGGCGTCGGTGAGTGTTCGGCTTGCAAAAGCAACAGGTCGGACACTCTCCGGCGTCCTTTGAGCACAGCCCCCAGGGTGACTGAAGAAGCATCCACATGGAGCAAAAAAGGGTATTGAAATTCAGGCATACATAAAACTTCAGAGGAAATGAATGAGCTTTTGTTTCAGGGAGGAGAAAGTCTTTTTTTTATCTTCACCCCAACAAAATACAACTCCTTTCTTCTTGGGAGGGTAATCAATATATTTGATGCATTCCGGATCTATGAATAAATTTCCAGAAGAAATTACATATCCTAGATATTTTATGAATGGTTTAGCCCAAGTGACCTTATCAGGATTCACAGTCAAACCTACATTACACAATCTACCTTGGACGGTTTCAAGATGACCAACATGCTCCTCAAGATTATTACTATAAACACAGATGTCCAGATAATTGAAAACATATTTAAATTTAAGATCTGCCAGAACATGGTCAAGAACACGACTCAGTGCTTGTCCTCCTATGCTACACCCTAGTGGTACACGATTGAACTCATACTGCTGTCATGGCGTCACAAAGGCCGTATATTTCCTGGAAGATTCAGCACTGCAAGAAACTAGCATTGAGATCTATAATACTAAATACTCTAGCTCTACCTAGGTGTTGGAAAGCGGATTCCACGCTAGGCAAGGGATAGAGGTCAAACTGGATATTTTTATTTATCTTTCTGTAATTGACGATTAAGCAGTGTCCCTTGCCTTTTTAAGGAATAATAATTGCTGGGCTAGCTTAAAGGCGACTTAGTGGGGTGAATCACACCTTTTTTTCTCCAAATCATCAATTAGTTCTCTAAAGATCTTCATCTTTGGGATGGACCAGATCTAACCAGGATATTATCCTCCACAACAATCTCGTACGGGAATATGTCACATCCTCCTAACCTAGTGGTGACAACTTGAGGGAAGTTCTCTATAAGACGGCGGATAACTTCCTCGCTATCATTCGGGTTCATAACAGAAGAGGTATTGGGGAAGTCATTAAAGGAAACACAAATTCTGGGCGAAAAACCAAAAATCAATTCTCTACGTATAGGGTTCAAAATAACCCATGTCTGCTAAAGAAAGTCGTTCCCCAAAATCACATTGTAAATGATGGAGGGGGCACAAAACAAATTAAAAAATGACACATAGACACATAAATCTAGCCCGAGATCTTTGGCTTAGAACACTAATGCTGTAACCACTAATCTATCCAGAAATTGCCCCGTGTCCAGGGTAATTCTTCCCTCATATTTTAAGGCAGAGACTGTGATGGATGTCTGAAAATTGTCAGCTACATATATGTGATCAATTAAGATCACGAGCTATTAGATAACAAAACCACCTTCAATGCAGCTATTACTGTAATTATCAAATATATTGCTATTTAATCCGTCATGATATGCACCTTCGTACAATAGTCATTGTACATTTGGCATCACAAAGCCTTACCTACCAAGTTGAAGGTGGCTGCTTATTACAGTCATAGCTCTGTTGCAAGAGGGAGGTTACAGCGCAAGCAACAACAGCTTGATGTCCATTGTTCAACAGATAAACACTCATTTTGTAAATTCCTGCTTATCAACTTGACATTGTGTGTGTGTGTGTGCGCGCTATTTATTGTAGATTAAATAAATATATCTAGCAAAAACCTTTGTAACTATGTGGCTAGATCTACAATGTCTTAAGGTTGAGTGATTGTTAATTAGTGAATATATGCAATTTTTTATTTTTCCTAATTTTTTTTATCGGTTTCATTGTATTATGCTAGCATTTAATCATTGGGCCTCATTATAATACAGTAATTATAATGCTGGAAGCAGAAGTAAAAAAGATGTTGGTGGTAAAGTGGGGACTAGTTTTATTACCTTGAAATATTGTGTTCACCTATAATTCTGCATATCTTTCCTAAAGTTTTGAGATCATGACTTCAATGTTGTGTAGTTCTCCAAATTACCTTTAAATGGGTATCTAAATTTCCACTTGTACACTTTCTGTTATCTGCTCCTCCCATCTCTTTCTTTATGTCTCCCTTGCGGCCTTTATCCCACATACTTTATCACCATCATTCCGTTTGGGTATTCTCTCCTTTTTCATTCTTACAATATGACTATACCATCTCAGTCTTGCTTCCTTTACTATCTCATATTCTTCCCGTACCCCCACTCTTTCCTGGATAACTTCATTCTTAATCTTGTTTCTCCTCGAAACATACCTATGTTTTACTCAAATCTGTATGATTACTTTTGTAGTTTTATTACTCTGTTTATATACTATGTAGCTTATTTATCCAATAGTTTATCATTTTAATTGGTGGGCGTTTAGAAGTACTTGTTAAATAATGGTCAGCACTTTAATAGTTATTTATTTGGGAAATATAATATGCGCATTTTCAACAATGTGATTATATCAGCAGCACACAACTTACCAACTTAATTTCAGAATAAACATAACACCCAGTACTTCAGCCTTCAATTCATCATTGAAAAAGGAGAAGCCCCAATCACATTGATATTAAACTCAAAAGGCAGATGTGCTATTGATCGAGCTAAGGGGTCAGACAACAGTAATTTAATAGAGGAAATTATTAATAAAGGTTATATACCATGTCACTCATTACTATAAATTAAAAGTGTTTCCTCTTTTATGTTTTAGAGGTTCACCAAGAATACCTTCTTCACTGAAAAGAATCCTACCATTGTTAATTTTCCTGTCAAGTAAGTCATCAAAACTAATTTTATCTCCTCCAGTCTTTTTTTCCCTCATACATATGAACTAGATATGGGTTGAATCCTATATTTTTCGAATCTGAATTTAAAATTTTCTTTTGATTCTTGAATCCAAATTTAAATCCTTAAATATTAAAAAATGTACAGTTTAAGTTAAAGATAATATTAAAAATATGATTTTAGAAAGTTTTTTTAAAAGCTTGATACTACTAACAAATTATACTTCGTTTGTCATGTATATTATGTCATAAAAAAAACACTTTATGTAAATTTCAGGGTACGTCAGTCTCTTTCTACTTGAAGGGGACTGATATATCTCAAAAATTTCATAATTACCAATGTGTTTTGTTGTGAATTTTGAGGCCTACAATTTTCTGGTTAATGTGTAGGCCCTGACCTTCAATCTTCTTTTCAATGTTTAATTTAAAATGGCTGTTTGGTTCCACTTTTTCTTTGAGCAAAGAGTAATAGGAAGAAATAGGGCAAACACAAAATTGCTTGCGCTATGAAAACGAAAAACATTTCACACTCTACTCTGCTGGCACTTTGGCATAGAGATGATGTTGCCTCTCAAAGATATTTTTTTATTTATTTACTGTTCAGGTTACATGCTTAAGTAATAATTAAACTAATGGGTTAGGGATTGGGAAGGTTGAATTTAAAGTAAGTGAACCTGTATTTTATGTGGAGGGAGAGTGGAAACCAATTTAGGAATCCCACGCTCTACCCAGTTCACCTGACTGAGATTTGAACCTCGATCTCCCTGTCCTTGGCAGTCTAGCTAAACATGAAACTAGTGTGTTAGCTAACTACGCCATCGATGCGGGTCAGAGAGAATCATTAACTATTAAGTAGTTTTGGTATAGAAAAGATTGTGGATATTCGCCTCTTATCGAAAATCTAGTAAAAAACATAATTACAAACAAAAAAATGTAAGTGAATAAAATTAGATAGAAGGCTTTTACCCACAAGCTTACCTAGCTTGCCGAGGTTTCAATTTAAATACATATTAGGGCTCTGTTAAGCTTTGACAACTTTTTACTTCTTTTGATTGTTCATCAGCTTCGACTTTACTTTGAAAAAAAAAAAAAAAAAAAAAAAAAAGGATTGACAATTACAAAGTTTTGACAGTAAACATTTACATCTAAAATACACATTTATTTTAAGAAAATGCATCTAAATTATCAGCTATCAGAATTCTATAACATAACTAAGCCAGGGTTTGATTTGTTAATGCATCTAAATTATCAGCTATCAGAATTCTATGACATAACTAAGCCAGGATTTGATTTGTTTGAAATCCAATGATATCTTATGATAAGATTATAGATCACACCGATTTGATGGACATATTGTATAAATATAACTGTGGCCTATTTTTGGATCAATAAAGTGAACACTGTATTGGCCCAAATAGAAATATGATTCCTGCCGGCCGGCCGATACAATTTCAGCATGCTAAAAAAAATAGACCTCGCTAGGTATCAGCCAGTTTTTTTTATGGTGAAAAATATTATGCTGCGCATATAATACAAGTACACTTTTTGGAAATACATTTTTAGGAGAAAAATATCACAATATTTAGGCCAATATTGCACTGATTAAAGCTTTCAGTCAGATTTCCAATATTTTCTTGATTTGTATTTCAAAATTCTTTGTTTTATCCAGACACAATAAATACCCGGTGTTTTCTCAGTTATCCCTTTTTTTCAAGTGCACGACAACCCTGTATTCATGTTTTAAGTGAAACCCTTGTTTATTTTGTATGTAGGAATGTTGATTTTGGTGACATCTTGACACCAGTGGTGAAGGAGCAGCATGCCAATACAATGTACGACCTGGTGGCAAACATTGTCCATGATGGGGAA
This sequence comes from Timema cristinae, assembly GCA_039000515.1. NCBI lineage: Eukaryota > Metazoa > Arthropoda > Insecta > Phasmatodea > Timematidae > Timema > Timema cristinae. The sequence continues at coordinate 18,104,303 of JBCFYV010001001.1, read as the reverse complement.
CCTATGAAGGGAACTTACAGGGTCCACGTCCTGCACAAGGTGACTATTTTTAATGTTTGACCTGGGAATATGGTAATGAATTGGCCAATACCCAGGAATATCACTATGGCAGGTATTATGGTATGTTAATAGGGGTGTGCGAAGGCAAACTTTTAAATGCGAAGGAAAGTCGAAATGAAGTTTGAGACTTGCAAAGAAAAGTCGAAGGCCTATATTAATAATTAATGCACATAGGCTTACTGATAAGCTTAGTAAATTATCAATAAAGTTTTAATATCTACTTAGATCGTGGAGCTGATAAAATTATTTTGCAAACTTTACATATGTATGTCTTTTTATCTGCATTTTTATGATAATTATAAATTAAATTCTGTTTTCGTTTCCCACTTTCCGTATCAGCCATTTTGAATAACAAATAAAATGTGAAGAAGCTATGAAAAACTTCTGCGACAAAATGCACTTGTAAATTTGTCAACAGATAGAATATTATGGACTAAGCATTAGGGGATGGCCAGACTGGACGAGCGAGCGCGCGAGTGACTAAAATATAAAATAGAACACTTTGGTTGTAATAAGAGGTGGCCAGACTGGAGCGAGCAATTGAGCAAGCGCGCTTGACCCGGTACAGTCTAGTTTACAGGCGCTAAGCAATATTAGTGTGTGTTGATTGAGTGCTAGGGAAACTTCCCATTTTGACATTTTTATTACTATCGATAGGTTTATCACACTTGCTACTAACGGCCTAATTTAATTGGTAAGATCATATGTTAAAATATTTCAATATTATAATTAAAGTAGGCTTTTACAAATAAGAATCACCATTAGTGTGGAGAGAGGATGAGAAAACCACCCTGAGTTCAACGAGCCAATATTCGAACCTTTGCCTCCTTGTCAACAACTATCGAGAGATATTTTCTAACCATGTGTTCGCATGCTCACCAGTTTGGCCACCCAGTTGCTCACGTGCTCGCACGCTTGTCAGTCTGGCCGAACCCTTAGACGCGAGCTGGGATGCTAGCACAATTAAAGCACTTTCTCTGCTTCATACCAGTGACCTTGGTGTTATTTCTTTCTATTTATTTTTTACAAAATTATGTTGGCGATAGTGAATCTAATATATTAACGTTTACTTACCAACTTTTGATCCATGCTTACGTTATGGTAGTTAAATTATGTCACTGTTAAAATTCTGTTCAGTAATGGTTTTAAAATGATCAAATATTGAGATATGTAATATTTAATAATATAAAATTAAATTGTTTGATGATTTATCAAAGTTTTATCCTTCCTTCGAATTTTTTTTTAATATGCAAAAGTAAAAGTAAAAATTTATACAAAACTCGTAATGAATGCACACGACTAAACCAAACACACACTTTACAAATAAAAACTAAAAAATATCCATTCAAAGAAACGTCTAAACGCTTGCATCCTGCTGAATATAACATTCATTTTATAAAATCTGTTGCCCTTACCAACCTAGTTGCAGTATCACCAGGAGTTCATGGCCTACATTATCTTTTCATTCCTACAACTCTTTGTTGGGAACATTTATGTTTGAGTCGCCATGCATTTTTAAAATATTGATACTATTAAAAAATATTCTTATCCAAGGTAAATGCCTTTAAATGACTCTTCCTCCACACAAATATGGGTACATTTCCTCCAAATTATACCTTTCTCATCCCTATCCTCAATGGGTAGTAAGGGGTCATTCATAAATCACCGAACATTTTTATTCTTACCCCTTTTGACCTTCTCCCCTCCCATACAAGTAGAAACTTTGTGTAACCCCTTTCCCCACATAACTTTTCTCATCAAGAGTGAATGTCATCATTTCATTATTAATATCAGGGAACAAAAAGTAAGTTCTTAGCATGCATTTTCAACATCGTACATATCTGGAAGTTATCTATAAGTATGATTATTAACAGTGAGGACTTCAACAATAAGCCAATATTATTTCATCAACATTTTAAAGTATAAGAATCAGTGTAAAACTTCATTCACGGTAGGAATTACGCTCTTAAAGTTCTTTTTTCTTACCAATATCCCACTATATAATAGATTTCTGGTAGGGAAAAAGGCCTTTCAGAAAACCATTCCTACGCTGAACAGACTTTACATAACATTGATGTATCCCCCCACACCATGTAAACATCAGAGCTTACCCCTCCCCCTCTAAACAGTGTTCTGTGGTTTATGGTTGACCCCTAAGCGGCAATAAAAAAAAAAGGTGAACAAATTATTAATAATAAACATAACTATTTATCTTAAATAAATACAAATTATAAAATATATGTACATATTTTCTCCCCGTGATAAATTATCTAACATTTATTTTTTAGTTACCCATCTCGATCGCATAGTTAGCTAACGTGCTAGTTTTGTGTTGAGCTAGACTGCCGATGACGGGGATATCAAGGTTTGAATCTCAGTCAGGTGAACTGGAAGTGGTTTTTCCTAAATGGTTTTCCACTCTCCCTCCACACAAATGTGGGTTCATTTCCTCTAAATTCAACCTTCCCAATTCCTAATCCATTAGCATAATTAATACTTGAGTGTATAACTTGAACGGGTAGTAAGACACGATGCTGAATAATATTTTTTTAGTCAAAAATAATGCCCTACTATTATATTATCATTCAGGCGTTATTTTTAAAGTTGAGTAATTTAAAATAATCCTTATATATTTACAGGGAAGCGGGAAGTGGTATGAGATGCAAGATCTTCACGTCACAGACATTTTGCCACAAATGATAACACTGACTGAGGCCTATATTCAGGTACCTTTATTTATGGGGTTTATTTAGTAGATGTTGAGTGTGTTTTTTGCTTATAATTTATTGTCTGAACCTACAACCACGTTTAATGCCTAATGTTATAATCCAATACAGAATTTACTAATATTTTCCAAAATGTATTTTATATTTAAATATTCAAACTTTTATTTGGCTTCGATTGGAAAAAGTGGATTTCACAGAATCCTACTCAACATAATTTACCAACAATTTTTATTGCAAAACTGTTCATTGCCCACGTCTCGACCTAAGCTGATGACTCAAATATCAAAACATAAAGGGTATAAGAATCTTTGAAAACCTGACTTTGTGTCAGAAAAAAGAATATTCGGTTGTAACAATTACGACGCTTCGCCAATGAAGATGTTGACAGCTAAAATTATCATTAATATTCATATATTTGGTTATAATAAAATAACATATCCTGACTGACTGACTGATTCATCATCGCCGAGCGCAAACTATCAAGGCTACAAGCATGAAATTCAGACTGTATATTCATTTTGTTATGTAGGCACCCACTAAGAAAGGATTTTAGAAAATTCCACCCCAAAGGGGTCAAAATAGGGGATGATAATATGTATGAAAGTCCGTCATTTTGAAAGTTACATAAACAAAATTTTGTATTTCGGTTATTGACGTAAAACAAATAAATACATGTTTCAGGAATTTTGGAAATTTTATTTAATAAGGGATGAAAAAGGGGGTGAAAGTTTGTATCGGACTTGCATTATTTTTGATCTGAGGTCAAGTTATGGTCATCAACGTAACGTAATATTTTAAATTAATCTGTAAATACATATGTATATTTTCGTATTTGTATATAATCAACTTCCACACGAGCAAAGCCGCGGGCAACAGCTATCTAGTTTGGTTATAATTCAAATATTATCATTTTGAGTTATTGTATTTTAACTTATCACCTTAGAATGAAATATTACAAACAACTATTCAATAAAATATTTTCTAAATCATTTAAAAATAAATATCCCAGTGTTAGCCTGCAAGTAAGCTATACTGACATAGCGGCCATTGTTATTAGCGATGTTAGTTCCAACATTTGCGAATAGAAGGTGTCATGTGGTCAGCACAGAAAACCCTCCAGCTATTAATCTCAGTTTTTTAAACTGTAGCTGCTACTTTGTCATTTAAGTAACTCTTCATTTGTCCTCACGAGGCTGAGTTTGACCCCGTTCCAGACAGCCTGCTTCACAAATGAATTTTAGAAGTTTCGAGGATTGAACCCAGGACCTCTAGATTTATAGCCAGGAACTCTAGTCACGAGAGCACAAAGGTGGTCAGCATAAAACAAATGGGAAAAAATATTCAAACTTAGAAAAAAGTTTATACATTCGATTCGAGTTTGCTTCAAATTGAAAAAGCGGACTTTGCACACCCCTATACAACGTGAACTTCAGTTACTTCAGGTTTTTGTAATGTGAACGTTAATTATTAAATTACATACAGCAAAAAATGACATAAATTTAACTCAAATTAGTATTTTAGCCGTCAATTTTTTAATGGCAAATCTTTGAATTTGTTGAGGCGAAGATTTTTTTTTTGTGTGAAACGAGCAAATATTTGAAGCCAAATCAATGTTTTCAGAGCTTTGCACATCCATACTCAATCTTTAAATACCGTAAAAGGTTTACCTTTTTTAAGGGATCAGTTTATGATCACCAAGATATTCATTATTTACTAAAAAAAAATCATAATCACACTTGTTATTTTTTTTTGAGAAATCCAATTAGTTATTCATCCCACTGGAGATTCATAGGCTGTTTGGTGCATGGTCTCAAAACCAATTAATTTTGCAGAACCAGATGCATACCATTTAAAAAAAAGGAAGGGGGTTGGGGAGTAGGCTGAGTTTAATATTTAATCTATTAACCATTTGGATTATACACTTATGTACTAATTACGCTGGTAGTTTTATGGATAAGGAAGGTTATATTTATAGGAAGTGTATCCATATTTGCATAAAGGGAGAGTGGTTAACCTTTAAGGAAAAGCATCCATCAATACACTTGATAAAGATTCAGTCCAGTCTACTACAAGAGTGACTCTTCAGACCATGCAGAATACTATTGATATAGTTCTAAATATAATGGCTACCAATTAAATTCAAATTATTAATATAATCACTGTACTTTATAGGAGATCATATTGAACCTGTTCTTCATTGAGTTTCCTAGCCAGTTTGTTCACTCTATATTTTTTGTTTATGTGACCTTTTTGTTTGACATTTTTCTGTGATGAATCTCTCAGACATTTTAGCAGGGTATTCACTCCAGTACTGAGCAAATAGTGGATACTTCATTAAATTCACACAATTTTATCTTAATTTCATTTACAATATTTTGTATGGATGTGCAAGAACCAGTTTTACAATTTGAGACAATAATATGAAATGATATTGAGACAAGGAAAGTATAAAAATGTAAATTATTTTAATTCAAGTAAATACAATGCTAAAGTTGCTTTTTGACATTTGAGCTGGTACTTTCTTGGGATTATCTTAAAGTTTACTCAAACGCTCAAGATATAATTCAACATATTTTAAATGTAATTAATAAAGTGTTAGTTGCAATGCATACCATTTATAATTTAATTTTATATTTATTTTATTATTTAGCACAGCGTCTTACTACCCATTTGGGTTATACGCTTTAAGTACTAATTACGCTAATGGATTAGGAATTGGGAAGGTTGAATTAGAGGAAGTGAACCCACATTTGCATGGAGGGAGAGTGGAAAACCATTTAGGAAAAACCACCCCCAGTTCACCCGACCGAGATTCAAACCTCGATCTCCCCTTCCTCAACACGCCAAGCCACCGAGGCGGGTTTAATTTTATAATGTAACAGTTTATTATGTCAAAAGTTTTATATTGAAAACATTTAAAAAAAAAAAAAAAAAAATCTTAATGAAGGCAGTTTTTGAGGAAAAAAGGTAATGTATGCATGTATGATAGATACTATTCTTTTTCACTCAGGTTTGTGTTATTTCATTTCTGTTTCAGATATATGAGCTGAGAACATCATGATATAACCCCAGTTAGGAAATATTCATGACTTTTTTTATTACACTATATTTATTTGTGGAAATTGATCAAAATCAGTATGTAAATAAATAGTATTCTTAGTATAAAATTTATCTCCTAAAGGAAAACTTCTCTGCTTTCTGAGGTATTTTATAAATGTATTTGGAAGAAAGTTCAAAGAACCCCTCTTTTCGAGTTATTTTCTATCTTAAATGAAAACTTTCTTCCAAATACATATTAGTGTAATACAAGAAAATATTTATTTTCTATTTTTTAGGTTACACTAAATTGAATAAATGATAAATTATAGTGTGACTTTGTACATAATTTTAAAGAACTTTTTTTTGTGCCTCATTTTACTACTCATTAAGGTTAAACCTTTGTTTTTGAGATTAATAAATCATGAACTCATGTTGTGAGCTCAATAGTAGAACACGTATATGGAAGCTCTAATGAAAAAAAAAACTTTTGAAGATATATTGGGTTAGGGCCCATTTATCGACATTTGGTAGGGGTGTGGAAGCTTCAAAACTTCGACTTAGGTCTGCCAATAAAAATATTGACAGCTAAAATACTCCATTTATGTTCAATTATAACCATTGAGACTTTTGTACATTAAAAATTGATATTTATATGCAAAAAAAAAATCTAAAGTAATTGAATTGCATGTTGTGATAATAACTTAATTTGTCATAGTATCAAGAAATATTACAAGCAATTGTGCAATAAGACATTTTCAATGTGATAAATAACCACAGTATAATATTTTTTCAAGCATAAAATATTGGAGCTTCTATTCAGCTTCGAGAATATTTCATGTATTCAAATTGAAAAAGTCTACTTTGCACACCCCTAGCATTTAGCTTAGCTTACTAATTCTTAAAGATTCTTAAAACCAATATTTTAAGCTGTGAATCATATTAGCAGTATTGAGTTGAAGGGTATATATCTTTGCAAGTTCAACCAGCAAACACACATCTTGAGACATGACAGCAAAATTAAATAATGAATTCAGGACTTATCTTTATTTCAATACTTATATTTATTTATCACTTGATACTATTATTAAATTAAGGCCTGAAGTTGAGTGATGTTATATTCCCTTTAAACAATTAGTTATCGAATGATTATATTTATCTATTATAAACTGACAAAAATACAAAATTATCAACAGACTTAAAATTAAAGTCTGGATAGCACTTGTAGCTTGGAAATTAAATTGAAATTGTCTACAATCACAGTCTTGTAATGGCATAGTGGACATCGTCCACACTTACATTCAAAAGGACTTTTTGGTAGATAGCTGCACGTGAATGTTCTGTGAGAAGCAACCTATACCCACCAAGACGTGCACAAAGACCGAAAGCTTCTGAAATTGAGGGGGTATTTAATCCATCAAAGATGCACAGTGTACTCAGCTGCTGGTAAACTTTATTAAACACTGTCTCCTCTATACCAGTGCGGGAAATTTCGGCTGCGACCGCTTGAAGAAACTTTTGTTCTAGCACGCTACAACTCTTGATGGCTTGGATCTTGGGTGAGGCTATCATCTCTTGGAGAACTTGATCGACATGGGCCATTGTAACAACTCCTCCATCCCTTGTAAGCTCTACAGCCCTCCGACACATATCCAACGCTCGCCGAGCATCACCGGAAACTGATGCAACCTTCCTAGCCACTAATTGTATTGCATCTGGGTCGAATGGAGCACTTAGCCCTTCCAATCGAGATGATACAATCTCCTGTAGCTGCCTAAACGTGTATGGCTGGAACGTGACCCTGGTGAGCCCCATACGACTAGTCACACGGTTCATGAGTAAGCGCTCTGGTAGGTCCATAGTATTGGCAACAGCAACAACAATGAGCCGAGAGCAGCTGTGGCTAGGCCAGTCCAGAAGGTTGTAGACCACATCTTGCCGCTTAGTCCACAGCAGGTCCAGTTCATCAACTAGGAGAACCGTTGCAGCTCTGCGTGGAGCCGGGCTCTTGAATCGTCGCTCTAGCATATGCTGGGCTTGCTCTGGTTTGGTCTTCTGCCCTGTGAGGGCCAGCAGGAACTGAACGTATGCTTGGCGTGGCTCTGTTAGTCGCATACCATTTAGTTCTATGAATGTGAAGGCAGGTATGTTCTGTTTATCTGCTTCAGCTTGTAGACAGCTGACCACCTTGTGTACAGTAACTGTCTTTCCTGTACCTGGGACCCCACTGATGTAAATACAACCCCCAGTATGATCTTGTATTTTGCCTCGAAGGAAATTGCAAACTGTTTGGAATTCTTCTTGACGACATGGAAGCCCATGAGGTATTGCAGACACATGCAGGCGGGCTTGAGCTATTTCTAGAGGGCTTCTAGGAATTAGTATGGAGACTTCACGGGAGGGCATACTTGGTGTCCTAGAACCCTTTGATTTTTTAAATAAAGTCTTGCTAGGAGTATCATCTAATGAACTATCTAGTAAAAATGTTTCTGTTTTATTGCCAGGAGATTTGTTGCAACTTTTCTCAACAAATTCATTAGCATCAGTGTTAAATATGCTGGTACTATTTATATTTGTTCTCGACGAATTCAAAGTTTTACTGTTGATTTTGGATTCTAAAAGACTTGCATGTCTGTCAGACATTGAATTGGGCAGGTATATGTCATTGACGTCAATGCTTAGCTTTCTTTTAGCTCTACTTTTATTTCTTGGTGTTTTATGATCATCAAGTTTAGAAGAAAATTTATTACCAATTAAATTACATTTTACCTCCGAGTTGAATTGTATCTTTCCTTTTGACTTACTACCGTACTTGGGTGATTCATTATTCATTTTTTCAGGCATTGAACCAACTCGTACTTGTTTCTTAGGAGTTACAGTCTTGGGTGTTTCCTCTCTATGATGATCTTCATTATGTATTTTTCTTTTAGGTGTATTTTCTTTATCAAAAGTTACATTTACTCTCTTTTGAGATAGAGAACTAGTATTTTCACTATCTAAAGAATCATCTGAAGAATTATTTAGGAGTTCAGTGACATCTCCATCTTTTAAACAATTTTGTTTTGAAAATTTGGGTCTTTTGCTACCATTAATGTTTTGCTTTGATGTATTATTATGGTCAAAGTTGGAGCTAATTTCCTCAGTGTCAGAAACTATACACTGAACACTGCCACTTGTTTGTGCTGATGATGAATCTTCATGTATTACATAGTTACTTTTCAACTTTTGTCTTGGGGATCTTAGGGGTGATTTCTCAGAGGTGTCTTTTCTTGTCGACCTCTCTTTTACCTAGAAATATCAAGTGACTTAATATATGTTTAATAGTATTGCACCAAACGATATGCCAACAACAAACAATATCACATTTTTAGTTACTACAAATCACTCAGGATTATACAAATTCAAAACTTTTTTTTAAAAACAAGTTTCCCCATACTATAATTATCTATCACAAAAAAATATATTCACAGAACCTTTAAAAGTAACCTATAAACAGCAGCCAAACCTTTGAGGTATAGGCTACTCTTTTTTACATCCCTTACAATACTGTTTCCAGCCTGTGGTCTGGGTCAGTTTTTTAACCAAGCCATATATTTTACATTACCGGCTTGCTAGGCCTGTCATAACTTCATATGCCATATAATCTAACTTAAGAATAGAACAGGAACAACATCCAGTCCCCAGCCATTATGTTATCAACGTGAAAGGGTAAACCTGCATTTCCCCATGATACATTTTTCGGCCATGTCGGGAATCGAACCCAGAATCTATAGCTCATTAGGCAGACACATTACCGACTGAGCTAAGGTGTTTGATTGGGTGTAGGTGGTAATTGAGCCCAAACTTCTGAAATAAATATATTTTTTTATATGGCTAGGCTGGTTATTGATCATTCCATCTTAATGGCTGGGCCAGACAAAAAGGCTGTCGATTGTTTGTGCCAGTATTTTTAAATGTGTTTTAGCTGATTACTCACTAGTATTAAGCTGAATGGCAAGCAACAGTGAACGCGACAATTTTTTTATTTATAACTTTGCATTAAAATAAAGGTAAGATACATATTTTTTTGGTCTGTAAAACCTGATAAAGTCAGGGAATGAAACTTAAAAATTGCATCAACATTAGATATTTCACTACTGTGTTTATAAATATGTTTATTCATAGTTTACTAAATAGCTAGTTGTTTAGCAGTGCATCTTACTACCTGTCAAGGTTATATGCCTGTATACTAATTACGCTAATGGTTATTAGGAAGGTTATATTTAGAGGAAGTGTACCCACATTTGTGTGGAGCGAGAGTGGAAAAACCACCCTCAGTACACTTGACAGATTTGAACCTTTATCTTACTGTCATCGGCAGTCTAGTCCATTACGATATTAGCGCCTTAGATAGAGCCCGTGACCAGCAGAGTGGGTATAATAACTAGTTAAATTATAGAAAACTTGTGGGTTTTAGAGTTGAGATTTAGTAGGAGTGTGACGAGCCAGACCCTATATAAGAATGTCGTGTAAGTAGACCACATGAAGGCAGATAATAATCATGCTCTAGTAATGACATCTGCCAACAGTCGGGGTCAGGGCACTTTGCTCATGAAACTAGAGTAACTAATTTAGTAATTTCAACAATTTTATTTTTAGCTCATTACTTTTTCATTTTACTCAAGAAAACTAATATAAACTTAATAATTCAAAACTACCACAAATTTAATGGAACTAAAACAAAGGGTGGAGGTTGGTTTATTAATTTTTATAATGATTTAAATGTAATATTATTGGAAGTGTATGTTAAAATTGGTGGTCCAAATCTATATTAATAAAATGAGTTCGTTTGTCTCTGTCATCAGTATTGTGCGATATCTACCACACACTGAGGGCTGAAATTTTAAAATCAGTAGCGCCTTTGCACAAACATTTGCACCTCGAAGCTGGAATTTTAATTTTTTTTACTAGATTTTTTTCAAAAAATTATTAAAAACTGGGTCAGAAGAAATAAAATGTAAAGATTTTTTTTTCTGTCTGAAGTAAAGAATAACGTTACTCCAGGTAACGCTGGATACTTGAACTACTAGTTAACCATACAATAAAACTTGAAATTTTGTGTATGTTCAATGCATTTCAATTGATGCCTTTTCAGACTTTAAAAATTGTTTTTCTTTTTGTAAATAGTAAATAAATATAAAACTGTTTGACTAGAAATTGCATCCATTATTCATAAACATATTTAGGATCCGACGTAAAAATAACTAGTCTACTAAACAAAACCAACCGACTCAAAAATGACAGGAGGAAAAGGTGCAGTTTTATAGTTGAAACTGGAAGAGTTGTGTAGGCCTAACTTAAGGGGGTTGCCAAAGCTTTACGGAGTGTGCCATGGGGTTACGGGGTCAAAAAAGGCTTAAAATTGCATTATGTAATACAGGTAAAAAGTCTTTAATAAGGTTGTGGCAATTTTGAATAGTAGTTATATACACATTATTATAGTATTACCAAAAGGGGTTCGTTGGGCCAGTGATCAATAGCAGGCTCAAGGCAGCATCTGACTCTATTCAACACAGGCACCAAACGGTAACGACACACGAACACTCCACCAGCACTGGAGTCATGATCTGACCAGAGGCTCGGGTCTTCATTCCAATCAATCGTCATAACCTTACAACTGCTGAACACTGTCTCAATGCTAATGTCTGTGTCGAATGGCCTCCGATCCTCCACCACCTCGTTGGGATAGTTCAAAACTGGCTGCACCGTTATGGATTTAGACAGAGACCACTTGGTTGGAATATCTGCAGCGCGTGAGTACCACTGAACCATTGCTCTGAATGGATCCTTTGGGTTACTGTTGGTTTCATACAACTCCTGGAATTATAACAATTATGTATTTATCTTATGCTGGAATACAGTTGTTTCTTCGAACAAATTTTTTAGTGAACAAACAAAACTGTACTTTTCTATTACGTCTAATTTTCATTGTTAAATATTGTTAGTATTTTAAAACTTTTTCAATTAAATTTTATTTTAAAATAATAAAGAATATGTATTTCATTTGGAGTTTTATTTTATTGGTAGGCCTACTTTTAATATTAGGTTGATTATGATTAATAACTTCACTAATTGGATAAGAGAAGGACAATTAGTAGGAAATACACAAACATTTCCCTGAAGAAAGTATGGAAAATCACTTTTATGTACAAGTAATCCATCATTTGGAAGTTTTTATAGTAAGCACCAAGGTTTTTTTTTGGACCACTTGCATGTATTATTATTATTATCATTAACATCATCATCATCATCATTATTATTGTCTTACTACCTGTTCAGGTTATACTCACGCTAATGTGTACTGGTAGGGTGATTGTGAGATGAAAATGGAGGACCTACAGTTTAACATGGAATCCGAACCACGGTGGAGGTTTAGTTTAGTTTATTTAGACATAGTTAAAATAAAATATTAGTACTACAATCAGTCAATACAATTTAGATAAACAACAAAACAATTCTTAGAATAATAACCTTAACATAACAAATATATTCAACTAAGTGAAAAGGGACATTCAGGTTGTCCCTTTTCACTTAGTTGAATATATTTGTTATGTTAAGGTTATTATTCTAAGAATTGTTTTGTTGTTTATCTAAATTGTATTGACTGATTGTAGTACTAATGTTTTATTTTAACTATGTCTAAATAAACTAAACTAAACGGTGGAGGCCTGGCATTCCACACATTCACAAGTTGTGATTAATACAAGTCTTGTCAGAGGTGAAGGAAGGGTTTGGAAATCAGATAAATTTGTGCCGGGACCGAGGATTGAACCCCGGACCCCAGCACAGAAGTCCGACACCTTACCCCTAGACCGCCAGGTCACCCTCACTTGCATGTAGAAAAGGTTTTTGTTTCATATGAAACTAGGGCGCAGTGTTGTTTTTATGGAACAACAATAATTAATTTACTTTAGTTTTCCTTTAACCTGTAACTTAAAATGATGAAATATATAAAACTTTGAAAATAAATCTGTTGTTGTTACATATGGCTTTTAATTGGGATTCAATTCATTACATGTCTGGCAGCTCATTACAACTACATATTAAGTTATACATACAGAATATACTAAATAAAATACAAAACCAAATATTACAATTATTATATAAACGTTACATATTTTGGAATCATACAATACAATTTATGGCATCCCAATACAATTTACAAATAATACCCTGCCTTTGTGATTCTGCATCCAAGCCATCGCAAACTTAAAGGTGATCCAAATTCATAACACCAATTTTGCAAAAAAAGGGCATTGTTGGCCAAGCAATTGTGACCTGTTGTCAATCTAAAGTTGGCTACTGCTTTCTTTGTCACTGAATTAATTCCAGCTATCTTGTACGTTTATATCCATACTTTTCCCTTTGATTTATTTACTACGTCTATGTTATGAGTTTCCATAATTTTTTTGTGAATGAACGTTTTGAGTGTCTCTGGTGGAGCTGGTTTGTTACCGAGTTTTACTTGTGTACCTTTTTTGGTCAATAAGTCTATTGGCTCAATGCCTTCAATTCCCATATCGAAAATAAATCTAGTTAGCCAGCTTGCCTCAAATGGTAATCCTTCACCCAGCTAATATGGTGGCTGTACATTTGAATTGCCAAGATCAAACATACATTTTTTTTTGTAAAAGAGCACAAATAACTTATTTTGTAATAAGAGTTTATGATTTTTAAAAAAACACTAACAAACTGTGTAATGTTTAACAGCGATCATATTAAAACAACTTAAATCAATATTTTTCTTGGATTTGACAATGATTATTTAATTAGTGAGCTGAATATGATACCTATTCTTTTTTTGTATTTACACCATGTTGGTTACTAACTTCTTCCACATTATACATCCATGACAACTTTGTTGAAAAATAACTAGGATTTAATTAAATGCATACTGAACTATACAACACAACCTAATGTAACCTTGTTGCCTTAGACATGGAAGTTTTGGTTTTGTTTGGATAGATTAGCTTATAATTACATATACACGTACCTAATCACACCATTCCCTTATGGGGTAGGCAATAAACTTTGCGCATACTGGTGGCTCACAAAACAGTTCTTTACATAATCGATCCTCACTAACTTTCTCCACACTTCGCTATCCTTGTATACTCCCTTCACTTCAACAACATCCATAAACAAGAGTCATGCAAGCACGTTTATGTTTCTATTTTTTACACATTTGTATTACATGGTCTACACCTTTTGATCAACACACTATACATTCCTATATTTGTTTCGTCACTCGATCCACTCTCGTCCACTCAACGTGCTCAAACCAAGTTTAACCTATAATTCATAACAAAAAAAAACAATTATTTTAAAAGGGAGGTGTGATTATAAAATCAAATATGTTTTAGTATATTATAGTTTAAGTGTCCCGTGCAATATATTTTATATTGTGTTTAAAGCTACGTGCACATTCGATTTTTTCAGCTAGAGGTCTCTAGTTGAAGTCTAGTGGTGTAAACAGAACCTAAAGTGCTCTAGCGATAAAGAGTCTATGCGCTCGCAAGAGTTGACAAAATATAGGAAAACCTGGAAACAGGGATTCAGCTCTCTACATAGACTGCTCTAAATCTATTTGTTAATCCAAGTAGACTTTGCCCTCTAGTAAACACGACACTTTTTGTAATCCAAATGATTTTAGTGAATAAATGGCATCTACATTTTTAGGTGAGGGGTTGTGATGGGTGGGGCCGGGGAGGGGGACTAGTACCCTCACAAAGTTAAATGTTCCCAAAGAACACTTTATTTCTAAATATGTCAACACCTTAACGATTCTAGCTAAGAAATCACATCACAATTTTTTTGGTGAGGTGTAATGGTTGAGGAGTAGAGTCTCATCCATTATAAAATTGAAATATTTCAAAACAAGTGACCAATATGAGGATTTTTCTTGACAAAATCCTTAATAGCTACTGATATACGTAAATATTGGCAAAAATTCCCTCCCACCTCTTCTAAAAATTATTCTTAATGCGAAAGCTAGGGACTCACCCCTAATGTTTTCCATATTTCACTCCCCTTCCCCCTCTTGGTCACAGAACTAATACAGGAAGAAAGGGGGTTCCGAGAGGACCTGTCCAAATCTTCTGGAAAGAACAAAGATCAGAGTAGGAGAATTTACTAGTCCAAAATCTCTCCTGCTCATGGTCTCAAGGGAATAAATTATCCAGAAGAACCATTTTATCTATATAAAAAAAACCTTTGGTTCTTAATTAGTGAATTATACCCGTCTACACGTCTTGTTTGTGACATGGCTAAATTCAAGGTCTAGAGTTCAACCCTAGACCTAAACTGATAGTGATATCCAGTGTTAACGGAACTTAGAGTGATCTAGCAGATTTGCTCTAGGATGTCCTTAGCTTCGTTCTATATAGAGTAGATTTTGCTGCTGTGGAAATGTATCGTTTGAGCAGTCTTGCTAGAGGGAAACAAATTTGGCCTACCTATATTTTAATCTCTAGCCTACTGATGACTGGGAGATCGAAATTTGAATCCTGGTCAGGTTTAATGAGGCTGGTTTTTATTCCTAAATGGTTTCCCAATCTCCTTCCATGCAAATTCGGGTGGATGTGTACCTCTAAAATTCTTTCTTCCTTTTCCCTACCCTATTAAAGTGTAACTATCATGATATTTTATATATATATAAACCTGAACAGGTCTAAGACACGGTGATAAAAATAAACAAGACACTGATCACCCCCTGTTTGAATATCTCAGAATAGATAAGGTGTATACCTTAATCTTAGCAACATCACTACCCTCCATAGTGTCTGGTTCTGCAGCATCAGCATTAGCCACCATAATAAAGTCTCCCACTCCTGCAACGATGGAACCAAATTTAAATCTCTTGTAATATGTAAAATGTCTCTTGCCATTTGTAGAACTTCGCCAACCATCCCCAATCCACGTCACTGGTTTAGATCTGACATTAAAAAAAAAATTGAAACTAAGACTTTTAATAAACTATCTCAATTTATAAGCATTAAAAATAAATTTTACAAACAAATCTAAACCATCAAGTTTAGTTGCGTCTCCAATATAAATTGTTAAACACTCTAAACACATTTATTAATATAAAACATCTAGGAGGGTTATGTTGACAATGTCTTTGATTGAAACAAGTATTGCAGTTATATTACTTCAAAATAAAATGAAAGATTTCTAAATTTAGTTGACTGAATCGTTTAATTTAAGAATGACTGTCAAATGAAGTCATTATCTTAAGAACGAGCGGGAAAATGTTAAGGTAGCCAACCATAGTAGAGTTGAAAAATAAAAATTCTCGCAGTCGCCATAATATTTATTATTGTATTAATATATTTTGGAATACAAAATCTCCACTATGTATTAAATGAACAAAACATATATTATTGCACTCTTAGAAAGAATACATTTAAATAAAAATGCACATTTTGATTACGACTTTATAATGTATTGCTCACTTCTAGCAACTTTTGTTTTACCCGCGCTGCATGACCCCTGCGGAATTGTGACGTAATATATGCAATTTTCCGAAGGCTAAAAAGAGTAGGGTTACATACGAAAATCCCGGATAAGAAAATATTATTTATGACATTGATAGTTTGTCTTAATATATAATTGTTTAAGTTTGTGATTACAATTATTGTAAATACGTGGTACTGGTGAAATAAGCTGAACAATTGCATATAGCGAACACTCATTAAAAAATTGTCAACTTGAAAGATTTTTTTGACATTGGCCTACTGAGTAAATTATTTCTGTGACACCACAGACAGTTCCAAACTCATGTAAATATATGTTTTTGGCTGGGAGATTTTGAATGGTGTTTTTATTTCCCACGTATCATTCTGGGTAAGCCTAATATTCTATGTATGTGATCATTATTATTTCTCAAAGTTGGCCTATATGCTGTTTTGAAGTTAAAGGTTATGTCACTTGTCACACCAACTTCCAATTTGTTTGCCTCTAATTAATGTATACCTATAATTGCTTGGTTACTGCAATATTTCACCAACTTTTATTAACTAAATATCCCGAAAAATCATATTTGCATGCCTACTTAATTTATAGTAGCCCCATGGCTTCTTTGGTGCTGACTGACAGCTCACAGCTAAAAGCTGACAGCTTTGAAAAGCTACCAGACCAAATTATGTATCCCTACGCCGAACCATATAATCTTCAAAAACATGTGTTTAGCAGCTGTCACTTCTGAAGGTCAAAATTTAGATATATTCCATTCATGATAGGATGACAGTTCGAAAATCATATGTTTAGGTTTTGGGTTGCCAACACTTGTAAAAGATCACAGTTTTGTTATAAATGTAAAGATCTTTAATTACCTGTTATATATTACATTTAAAATAACGTAAACTTAAGTTTTCTCATACCATTTCATTTCATTAAATAATTTATTTTTATCCAACTCGAAACAATATTTTAAACATAATTAAAAGTACTTATTTTTCATTTTGGAACGTTACTGATTTTGTGTAATATAGTGCACACATCAATATATTTTATTACAGGCATTGTATTTACTTGGAAAAGAGAAAATTGTTGTCATTTTTTTACATACAATAAATGATTTATGATTATTTTATCGTATTTTGAAATATTTAACTGAATAAAATATTTTCATCAACTGCGTGTCTGCATCATTGTAAAAAACTTGTTTATCGTTATGTTCAATCATATGGTTTAGATTCGTCAGCCACCATTTAGAAGCTATGTTCGTTAGAAGTTTTTGTGAAAGTGGTGTTAATATTTTTTTAAGGGGAATAAAACTATAAATAAACTTTGTGTCCGACCTCAAATAAATATATAAATAATATTGCCTAAATTACTGTGGTTAACTATCATATTAATATATTACCATCTGTTTTCATTACAGTGATCCAAAGTGATAGATATTAGCTGTTGGCGTAGTGATATATTAGGGATTACTTCTAGTAACATTTCGAGCTGTCATCCAAGTTAACTTAGCTCGTGAATGCCTTATATGTGTCATGTTGACTGTCAGAAGTCAGCTGTGAGCTGTCAATCAGCACCAAAGAAGCCATGGGGCTACTGTAGGCACATCCTTTTAAAAAAAATTGTTTATAGAAATCTTTTTCCAAATCATCTAGCCTAATCGGGCAGATAACTGGATATTGATTCGCCCTGATACTAAACAAATCAGGAAATACCAAGGCCTGCCCTCTCACAAAAAAACTCATAATTTTATCCTTATATATTGTTGAAATAGTTTTTGGATTTTTTCTAATTAGCTTAATCACTTTCAACTAGGCTTCACAACTGGTCACTCTAACACGGTAAAGGTTTTAAACTCCCTTTTTTGAAGAAATTGAGTGCCATCTTAGCAATATTGTATACTAAAAATACCGCTTGGTGTGGCTGAATGGTCTAAGGTGTCACACTCATTAGGCTGGCCTGCTGGTGATGGTGAGGTCGAGGTTTTAATCCAGGTCAGGTCTACCTATGGTTTCTCCCTCCACGCAAATGCTTCTGTCATCATCTTTAACCCATTAGTAATTATCATATTATATACGTAGAACCTGAACAGGTAGTTTGATATTTTTTTTGTGATAAACCATCTTTATTTAGCACCAAATCTTACTACCCTTTTGGGATGAAAAAATATTGTTCCTCCCTTTAGGTGTTGATCATTACTTTTACTCCTTTGCTTTTAGTCAACTTGTGATCATATATTAAATTAGATAGATGTCTTCAAATTGATTTTGTCTTATCATCTACTCCTTTAGTTATTAGACTTTCCTCTGTGATGCTAGGTTCACAAAGGTCAACATCTGATCAACTACATCTTTACTTATTCTTCCCTTTTATAGTTATGAGAACATTGAAAATAAAGGTGATTAACTAATGCTATAATCTCCCACTATTTTCATTATCTTCCCCCTCACAGCTGTGAGAACATTGCCGATAGTTAGATTCGCTTTCCCTAAAACTGTGAGAAAAATGAAAATGTATTACTTGGATTATCCTCCCATACAACTGCAAGAACAACAAGGATGCATTACTGGTATTCTCTCCCTCTTTCAGCTGTGAGAACAATGTCCCGGAAGATGTAGCCCGCGGCCGCTCTGCTGCAGAAGATGAGCTCTGGTCTGCGCCACATAGCCACCGAACCAGGCAGTCTTAGCACGCGGTACTTTAACATGGACAAGAAGCGTAGTCCCCAACCCCCGCATCGCAATAAGACCAAGTCTGTATCTGCAGCTATCGGATCAGACTCTGTAAGTACTACCTGCACAGACTGTGATTCTCATTTATTGTAACTATTTTTAATATATGGGAAACTAGGTATATTCCATTCACGATAGGTTTTTACTGGATGACAGTTCGAAAATCATATGTTTAGATTTTGGGTTGCCAACACTTTTAAAAGATCACAGTTTTGTTATATATGTAAAGACCTTTAATTACCTGTTATATATTACATTAAAAATAACGTAAACTTAAGTTTTCTCATACTATTTCATTTTTTTTAATAATTTATTTTTATCCAACTCCAAACAATATTTTAAACATACTTAAAAGTACTTATTTTTCGTTTTGGAACGTTACTGATTTTGTGTAATATAGTGCAAACATCAATATATTTTATTACAGGCATCGTATTTACTTGGAAAAAAAAAATTGTTGTCATTTTTTTACATACAATAAATGATTTTATGATTATTTTATCGTATTTTGAAATATTTAACTGAATAAAATATTTTTATCAACTGCGTGTATGCATCATTGTAAAAAACTTATTTACCGTTATGTTCAATCATATGGTTTAGATTCATCAGCCGCCATTTAAGTTATGTTCGTTAAAAGTTTTTGTGAAAGTGGTGTTAATATTTTTTTAAGGGAAATAAAACTATAAATAAACTTTGTGTCCGACCTCAAATAAATATATAAATAATATTGGCCTAAATTACTGTGATTAACTAGCACATTAATATAATACCATCTGTTTTCATTACAGTGATCCAAAGTGATAGATGTCAGCTGTTGATGTAGTGATATATTAGTGATTACTTCTAGTAACATTTCGAGCTGTCATCCAGGTAAACTTAGCTCGTGAATGCCTTATAACTCCACTACTTTGAGGTCTCGTGCAATCTTTGCAATATTTGTAAACAATTATTCATTATTTTGGAGATCTATTAAATAATAAGATAAGCTACCATTATAATTTAGTTTTATTAGTAACAATTTCTAGGTAATATGTGGCCCAAAATTTAGTTTACGATTTTCCTGGAAATAATTTGGCATAACTTGGGCATGCTTCTTTTCATTTATACTACTTAGTATTTAAGCGGAAAGAATTAATTTTATTACATCAGCCAGAAGAGCTAATTTGGACTAATATAAAAAGTATATTAAATTCTATAAAATGTATTTCTACTATTAGCTGAGATTTACTATAAAGAATTATGGTGGTTATGAGAAGGCAATACAAAGCAATGCTGATTAAGACAGCCAAATAATATGTATCCCTGTGGAAACATTAGTCACGCTGATCCATTTCAGTTTAAATTATAGACTACCAGCTCACCATGATACTATCACTCCTATTGACCTCTGGGCTTTTGTTGATTTGTTCCATCAGGAGGTTAGCATCGAGAGCAACAGTTTATCAGCAGAGTCCAACCATGAATTGGCCCCTAAAACTCCACCCAAAGACAAGGACAACTTGGGTATGTTACCTCAATTTACTGTGTCATGTTTGTGCCATAGTAGAGCTGTGTAGCAGGACTATTAGTCCTAACAATTATTATCAAATCCAGGAAACAAATTAATATGTATCATATTGTGTACTTGGCAAGCCGTTTATGCTACCTAATTTACTCCTTGATTAGAGGGCATTTGGCATTGAATAAGATTAGGGCTTTGGGGCTTTGGACAATGGATATGGATCTGAACATTAAGTTCATTTTATATATCATTAATGCACTAAGTTAAATCACTGTGCAAAAGTACGTTTTTTAAATGTAAAACTAACCCCTCTAGACTAAAAAAAGGTTAGTTAAGACTGCCATTCTTACACAATTTTTACAAAGACAATAAATATACCACTGAAGGAGGTAATTTGACACACTTGGATTATTGCAAAATAATCAAAGTATTGTTTTAAATTTGATCAATTATTTTGTCCCTAATAGTTTATGACTAATGAAGGTGCTGTTAAGGTGTTCCAAAAAACCCTTGTACTTTTTAACACTTTTTTTTACAACCTTGAAGTCTCAATCCACGCAAGAAAGTTCCTAATTTAGGCCTAATAGGCCTGCATAATTTGTTTCCAAAAAGCATATGAAAGTTAACAATACAGTGACTTGCAGAATGCAGTATATTGTTTGAATGTGGTGAAAGGCAGAATGGATATTCGTATAAATGTCTCCAAAACTAAGGTGATAGTTTTTGATAAGGACAGATCAGGAAATGATTGTTTGCTTAGTATAAATGGATAACTGTTAGAACAAGTAAATGATTTGTATATCTGGGGAGAATGTTCTGGAATAATGGAAGGATAGATAGTGAAATCTACAATCAAATGAATACATCTAGGAGAGTAGTTGGATGTGTGTGAACTATTGCAAAGAATGAAGTAGTATCGATAGAGGCAAAAATGACAGTGTATAAAAGTGTGTCAGTACCAACATTGTTTTATGGATGTGAAGTGTGGGTTTGTCAGGAGAAACACAAGAGCAAGGTAAATGCGGTTGTAATGAGATATCTAAGAAAATGTATATGGAGATAAATCAATAATGAGTGGTTGCTGAAGGAGTGCAGTTTGAAAGGGAATCCAATAAGTCGCTATGGAAGAAGTGTCTTCCGTTGGTTTGGGCATGTTGAGAAGATGAGTGTGGGGTAGGCCATATAATAATGGTTAATTGTTGTAGACTAATATGTGAAAAAGAGAAACACTAAGAATTTTAAGATGAGCATGTACGGTTCAGTGTACGGATGTTGCTAAAGCGAAGGGAGCATGCAACAAGAATAGGGAAGTGTGGATAAAGTGAGTGAGGATAGATCAAGTATGGAGGTTTTTTTTTAGCTACATGCACTGTTCCTTACCTAACCTGTAAGGGCACAGGGCTGTTGGGTATGTATATATACATGAACTTATGTATAATACAGTTAAATGTTAGAAGGAAGTATCATTCTCAGAGAGCTGAAAAATATTATAGAAACGTAACTACCTTATAGCTATTTAGTTTTTTTAAATCCTAATATATGTCTAGCATTTCTTATAGGTTATTAGGTCATCAATTGACTGGGTTAAGTCCAATGAACATCTGATTGAGTTTGAAGATTTGTATCTTTCTGTAAACCTAATGAGTCTATTCTTGTCTCAAATCATATTAAGTTTATGATACCTAACTTTTATATTTCTAGTCTCATTACTTTCATTTATAAATTTTAGTCTTAAAAAAAAGGCAAAATGCAATAAAATATTCAAACCGTGCACAAATATTGCACTACGGACAAAGCAGGTGAGCAGAACCATCATTTGATTGATCGAAATGTCCGCCTATAACTCATGTACACAAGTTATAACTCAGCTCACGAAACGTAGTTCATTTGATTGTACAAAGGTTTTAGATCTATTTATATTTGATTTGGAGAGTAAACCACCCTCAGTAGGGGCCTATACTGACTGGGATTCAAACCCCTAACACCGCATTATTGGCAGTCTAGTCTAACTTGAGAGTGACACCTTAGACTATGTGGCCACCAAAGCAGTTTGCACTGTAGTTGAGCTTAGTGAAAAAAGACTGGCTGTACATTAGATGAATATATATTTTCCATTAACCTCTTTTTAAATATATTTGTTAAAGAACAATGAATATATTTTAGGTCATATTGCCATCTACTCATTTTATGTGTTCATATGAAAACATCAGCCTATGTAACATATTTAAAACCCACTAGGCTCTCTTTACATTTTAAATTTAATTATATCATCTACCATTATATCTATTCTATTTTTATAATAAAATTATTTTAATAGTTTTTTGTTTGTATCAAATTAATTTTTGTAATTTTTGATCATGTAAGGGATAATTTTTAAGCAAGACATTATCTCCTCTTTTTATGAACTTGGAAAATGTTTAGCAATTGAGGAGTTCCATTGGATAAATGATTACCAGTATACAAGAAATGAAAATCAATAAAAATAAGTAAAGACAAACTAATTAAGTAAAAATTTAGTTTTAGTATTCTACACCCAAACCTTTCTTATATTTCCTTAATATTATTCAAACATTTCTATTCACTACAAGAAATCTTCACAAGCTATGCCCGCTTCAAGATTTGAGCCGAAATTGTCTCATTTTGTATGTTTAATCACAATATCTTAGTTTGAAACTTAAAAACGATATTATCTATATACTAATGTTTCTTAATTCCAGTTAAATTACTTTTGTAGTAAATAGTCAAAAGATCTCAACAGAATGACATTTTAATCTTTAGTTAGAGATAAGGATTGCAAGAATTAAACAAGGTTTTATTTCCATAGCTATCAAAAAGCTTCTTTCAGATAGTGGTAAGGACTCGGTTATATGTGATTAGCTGTGACTATTGACTAGTGTAGTTAGTATTTATTATTCTTGTGGGTTTCATAAAACTATGAAGAAAAAAATGAAGATATTATCAAAAAGTGCCCCAGATTTAAGTATGTTTTGTATATATTTTTATTCTAATAAAATTTATATATTTTATCAAACAAAATTAATATAATATCTATATTTTGAATAGAATTAATTTGAAAATCTAATGTTAATATATCTGGTGGTAGTAAGTACTTTAAATTGAACACAATACATGCTGTCCAGTTCTTGAAAGTTAAAGAATTTACTGGTATAGGTATTTATAAGTAGTAAAAAAAGGCCACTATTACTTTTTATTTGTGGTCGTATCATATTAAATGCCAGCTTTATTTAATATCTATTTGAAATTTTAAAGCGTGTAAAAGTCCTTTAAATTATAATTTTCACTCGCCATTTGTTTTTTTAACTGCTCATCTCAAATCATACCTCACATCTACCACCTGTCAACGTTGTCCCTTGATAAATACATGCCCACCAGGCATACCACTTTCACAATCTCTTTTTCCCTTTTATTATTGTATCTACCCAGCTCCCACTTAAAATGAAACTGCGAATTTTGAGTTATTTGTTCACACAACATTACACAAAATTCACAAGGATTCAGGAAAAACTACTTCTTTTGATAAAATAAATTATATAGCATCTCATCACGTAAAAGCGTACCGGTCTTTTGTACTCTTAGATTTAAAAAAAACTTGATTCTAGATTTGTAAATAGTAAAGTTCCTTCTACGTTCACGGTTATAAATATTAATTATTAACAATAATAAACTAAGAAAAATTTAGAACTGATTATATATACAAAAATTTTTTATAAAATGTAATGGCTTTAAAAAATCTAATATTTTAATAACTTTTGCTCATGATATTTATTCCTTTGTGGACAACAAAAAATGTGTACTTGGTTACACAATAATAATTGTTTCATATTCCTAATAACCTTTACTTTGTATATAAAAATAGTCATATATACAATTATTTGCTCTTAGTTTGTGTTAAGAACCCAAACAATAAAAATAAACCAGTTTCAGTGGTAGAATTTTAATGAAACTAGCAAGCTGTAATGTTTATTGGCATTATTAAATAGAAAAGTTATGTATAGTTTACACCTTACAAAATCATTTATAAACTGATTACGATTACTATTCATTTAAGTTAATGTGAATTAGCTTTGAAATTGATCAACTAATTTTTTTAAATCAATAAACTTCATGGTTCAGCCTGCAAGCAAGCTATACTGACCAAGTGGCCATTGTTTTTAGCGATGATAGTGCAAACATTTGCAGATAGAAGGTGTCATGCGGCCATTAATCTCAATTTTCTAAACCGTTGTCACTACTTCTTTATTCGAGTAGCTCCTCATTTGTTCTCACGGGGCTGAGTTTGACCCTGTTCCAGACCCACTGCTTTACAAATAAATTTTGGAAGTGCCGAGGATTGAAATCGGGACTACTGGATCTGTAGCCAGGACTTCTGACCACTAGAATACAGAGGCACTATTAATGAATAAAAGTATTAAATATTTTTAGGTGTAACCATAATTCTCATTTATATCTATATATCCTAACAAATTCATCCGTGTTGATTACATTTTCATTGGCAGGGCAGGGTGTCTACCATCCGGGAAGATTTGAGTAAACTGGAATTAGCTTGGAATTGGAAGTGGTCAGGAAAAAACGAGAATAATTCAGGAATTTGGTAAATTACAACAACAACAAAAAAGAGGGAAAATTTTATTTTACTCAAAATATGAAATATAATCCATAAATCAGTAAATTACAATGTGATTAAACTGTGTGTTTGTTTTTTCTGTGTAATATATTTTATAATTTTATAATCCATAGTAAACTATGGTAATAAAATTTAAAAACCTGTTTATTTAAATTTTAAAACTTATTATTATTCATAACAAATATTATTATAAAACAGAGGGTTGGGGGGTGAGGGTAGAAGGTTGTGACATACTTTCGAGTTGGGAATTTTAGGAAATGATCGAGAAATCAGGGAAAGAGCCAAACTTTTCATTTGTCAAATTTAGTAGACACCATGATTAAGAAACACACTTTAAATAAATCCATATAAACTATAAATAATATTCTATAAAACCTCATTGATATTTAAAAGGACAACTATCGATGTAAGAAAATATTGAGCTCTTATAAAGCTTTCAAATGAGTAAAATATTCATATACAAGGGAAAATATTAATAATTCAAGAATTTTGATTTACTTTTTGTGGCCACCAGCCAGGTTTGATGTCAATGTGGCCCTCTATTTAATTTCCATACTATATTGTTGTGTTGGTAACAGTGCTGGCCAACAAGCGGGCAGCTCGACGGGGCTCCGAATGGGAGATACTGGAGGGACTGAAGGAGGGCCAGAGACATGACAAGAAGCCAGAAGTATTCACTGGCTTCTTGCACAAGAAGAGAAAATGGCCACTCAAAGGATGGCACAAGGTTTGGGCCTCCTTCTATTATTAAGACCAGCAGAGTTAGATCTAGCCGAATATTCTCGACTATGATCCTGGTGGCCGATGTTTGAGCCCATACTATGTGTGCTCTGGGAATTTTCTGATTAAATGGCTAGTTTAAAATTAATGTTAGAACCGTATTGGCCCAAATATAGTGTAATGTTTTTCTTCTAAAGATGTCCATCTAAAAACTGTACTCGTATTATACACACAAAATAATATTTTTCGCTGAAAAAATAGCAGATTCCTACAGAGGTATATTTTGTGTTAAGTTAGAACTGTACTGGCTGGTCAGTAGTCATCATGGTGTTTAATAATAAATTTAAGGTAATAACAAATAGAAAGAGAGCATTTCCACCCTTCTCTGCCACTGAACTGGAAATTCAGTTGGTGGTGTGATCTGTGCTGTGCTACTAATATTAAAAAAAAATTACCAGCTGCAGATCCACATGTGAGTGATTGTGTTGAAAAGGGGCTTCCACAGTGTCTCAAGTAAACAAGGATATAAGAAGAAGCTATAATATGAATTTTAAATTAAGAATAATACTCGAAGTACAACAAATAAATAACATTCAGACTGTTAACAAGTTTGGTGTTTCCGCAGCTAATATATGACTTTGGAAAAAAAACTTAAGAAAGGTTAGAATGCATGCACATCAAGAAAAGCATTCAAATGGCCTAATAAAATTGTGTCAAATTTTTATGTTTTTACCTAGAGTTATATATTCAAGGCCTTTTATTTTTCATGTAAAATAACTTCATAATTTTAGGTTAGTATTATGTGAGGCCGTACCATATTCGGGTCAATACAGCACCGGTGACTTATTAATTAAGGGTCTTTGAGCTCGTTAAAAAAAAAAAATTAAACAAACTTTTAAATTTAAAATAGACACTTGGTTATTTAAAGTAAAAAATACATATATGAAATGATAACAATCTTAAAATTTTACAAAAAACTTAGTTAAAAAAATTATAACAGAATGTTCTTTTAACCGATTAAAATAATTTGAGCTATAATAAATGATAAAGAATAATTTTGAAATCAACATGTAAGAAGTAACTTAAAAAATTAATTTTGATTTGTTTTTAAATAAATACAGTTCTATATACAAATCATGAAAATAAGGTTGGTTGTGCTTACTCATAAATGTCCTACCCATCTTCTGATGAACTCCTATAGAATGAAACTTAGGTTAGGGGATTGAGCTGTTAGGATAGATTTTCTTTAAGAGGCAGCCATTACCTCTTTATCCATTGGCATCATTGTAAAGTGTGATCTGTGTTCTTCTTTTCTTTGTAAAAGCATGGTTACTTCAAACAGGGAAAACCTGGAAAAGTCAGGGAAAGTTTTAATGTTATAGAAAACAGAGAAATGTCATAAAATTTAATCAAAAATAAGGAAAAGTCAAGGAATTTAAATATGTGACTAATTCTTTTAAGTAAAAGAAAGAGATTTCTTTTCTCCATATTAATAAAATACTTTTTGCTAGAAAAAACACTATGCTAACATGGAATGGTTGAAAGGGATTTTTTTTATAACATATTCAGAAATAATAAGTTGCATAACACATTAAATACTGGAAAAATAACTTGATTTCAAAAATGTATGGTTAATAATGGTAAGAAAAACTTCTGTAAGGTTAAGCAGGGAATTTTTTTAAAATATTGTCTGGAAAACCTGGAAAAGTTATAAAATCTTATAGTAAATATTTTGTAACCACTTTGGAAAACCTTATTATGTTTGTTATCTTTTATATGTTTCTATCAACCTTTCTTGTACCTTCTTTCATATATTGATAAATACCACTAATTAGCACACATCGTGTTTGTAAAAGAGGAACATTTCATAATAATAGAGACAACAGGCATCTGTCTTGGACTAAATAGTTTCACTCAAGACATGCGTTCAAGCAAAACTGGGAAACCTCTATTCAAAATCATTAAGAACAATCGAATAACACCTAGCGTTTTTATTAGCTATCAACCCTCAATACTGCAACTAAACAAGACCATACAATAACCCAGAAGTGAAGTACCATAATACAAATATTTTAAATCAAAATTAGCTATATTTTAATTTTGCTTTTCTCATAGGATTACAATTAATTAATTATAATTAATAGTTAAGCTGTGTAAGTATGAAAACTGCTCAATTTAATAAAGACATATACACCAGCTGAAAAAACTCCTAATCTCTCATACTAATTTAGTTCTAAAACCTTATGCTCATAGCGCTACTTCGTCCTGGACAAAGGTATGCTGGTGTACGCCAAGAGTCCCGGGGATATCGCGAGGGGCAAGCTTCACGGCTCAGTCGATATCGGCCTTTCTGTGATCTCCACAAAGGAGAAACGCAAGAGATTGGATATAGACGCAGAAGAGTTCATCTATCATCTCAAGGTAAGATAGGAGTTGTTGTTTTTATAGCAGTGTAACTTTATTAAATTTACTTAGTAGATTTAAATAAATGTTGAATACCATATCACCCACATTAGTGGGCACATAGTATTAGGCGTCACACTTGTGTTTGACTAGGTTGCCCGCGACGGTTTTAGTCCTGATCGGGTGTACCGAGGGTAATTTTTCCTAAATGATTTTCCAATATTCCTCCAAGCAAGTGTGAATACATTTTATATAAAATTCTAATTTCCTTATTCCTATTTCACTATCGTAATTAATGTATAACGTTAATTAATAACTAAAACGCACTAAAAAATAAAACCATATTTCATTTATTGTTGCTCATAATTTAATAGCAGTCTCTTAAGCTACATATGAACACACACACACACACACAAAACCCTTGTACCAAGGAATTAGAATCAGACCGAATCAAAATCATAGCATCTAGTTAGTAACAAAACTAAAAACACCTAGTCACACTTTTTTTAAACTAAAATAACTACCATTGATTGGCTTGAATGCATTGTTTTTCCAATAGGCCTATCTGTGTGTTGCAAGGATGAGCTTGAAGAATCACATGTATTTATTTGTTGTTCACTTCACACGCACATAATATGAGTCACAGAAAGATAGGTTATTAAAATGAGGGATATTGAGTGGTAGTGATGAGAGTTGTGAGCCGAGGTGGTTACTCACATATACGTTTGAAAGAAATACTTTGCAGACTAAATGAATATGCGGATAAGAACAAAATGTACTACCTTAACAAAATTAGATCATATAAAAAGGTGGTAGAAATAAAAACTATGATTATAAAAATTAATGAAACAGATTGAGTAAACAATGATGAAATTGGAGGATACTTTACTTAACCTAAAAGTTCTAAATTTGATCATATCTGCACATGAAATTATTTATCATTGCGAAGTTATAGGACTCTTCTTATTAAATAACTTTTATTTGAAATAATATTTTATAAAATCAATATTTTTTGAGTTACTGGTATATATTATAATATTTTAAAATAAATATTTGGAAAATGGGGAGCTTAAAGTGCATAGAACTAATAATATGTTTTTGTAGCAGTCTATTATTTCATATATTCTCTTTGGTGAAATGGAATGTTCTTTTTTTCCTCATTATACTTCTATAACAATGTATATTATATTTTTGTTTCATCAATCAGCTATAAATATAATGTAGATAAAGGAACAAAAAAGTCATAATACACTACTTTTTTTTTACATCTATTTACTATTTTCAAAATTAGAAATGTTTCAAAATGTATATTAGCTATTCATAAAGCCTCTGATAAATTTTGTTAATTTTTTGAAAAATGTGTCCAAACAGGGATTAGAACCTAGTAACTTTGGCTTATTCTATCTTAATTATTAGGGCAATGATATGTTAAGCCAAAAGTCCAGGATTTTAATATCCCTGGTGGGATAGTATATGTTTAATTAAGCTATATAGGTGTTTTTGAACTCTTTGAATGTCTTGTACTACTATGCTACTACTGCCAACAGGCCAAGACTCAGGATGTGTTTATCCGCTGGTTAGAGCAATTGAAGCAACACCGCTTGTACAGACAACATCTGTTAACCTTTGGCAACAGGGAGGTGCCAACTATCCGGGCCACTGTGGAAGATGAGACACTCGCCGGACATCGAAACCGTGAGCGTATTTCATTCATACAAACTAGATTAATACACGACTAGTAACAGTTTGATTTCACAATGAAATGAGGAAATAAAGAGAACAGCAAATCCCTAAGCCTCAACTACACACAACAACCAAGAAATTTCTAATTTTAGTTACAATTTGAATTTGTATACCAATTTAAAAGTTATATAAATAATATAATTTTTGTTAAGATTATGTTATCTCATTACCATAGACTTGGGTGAGATTGATAATTTTTTTTAGTATTTATGGAATAATTTGAAAACCATTTGTCTTTAATTAAAATAAAAAATACTGTGAGATTTGGTGAGACATAGCAATTAGTATATTATTTTTAATTTTGTGTAAAGTGTTAATAGGCTAGCCAAGAAAAATATTAAAAGGTATGTCAATCTCACCCCATCATTTGGGGTGAGATTGATACCCGCCCAAGAAACTTTCTAAACCTAAAGGCTAGACCAAACCAATGATCATTTTCACCTCATATTGTATTCTACTTGTTAGTTTTCATTTAAAACCAGTTGGAATTTTTTTATTTTATGGGGTGAGATTGATAAGCACATAATCTTGTCTTAAAACGGCATATAAAAGTAAACCAAACAAAATAATGTAGTTTAAACTAAAACTAATTGTATGTAGAAACATGTAAAAAAACTAATGCAGTTCACTATACATTCTCTTAACCTTTTGTCACATCAACTTTTCCCTTAAATCTCTATCCCCTTACTGTTCAATTATATGCTCTGGTAAAATAGTCACATTGTCTGATGAAAAATCAACAAGGAACAAATCTTCATCAACTCCTTTAAAGCAAATCTTCGAAGTGTTGAAGTCCCCCAAGCAATACTTTCTTGCTTTCTAGTCTGCAAGCATGAGGCAAAAACAGTGTTGGAAACCAGTCAGTTAATGTAATTGAATCCATCCAACCATGGTTCGTTCTATTGAACCTTGTTCTATTTGAGCAACAAGGCTCAGCACAACATGGGTTCCCTTTGGGTCCATGTTCCGTCCATGTGTCCCACATGTTCTCACTTTTATATATGACATGGTGGTAGAAGCAGACCAGATGCAGACCCACAAACCATTATCGTTGTCACTGATTTAAAATGGTTCATTATAGTTTCTGGATATTTATACCATGGCGATAAAGAAATTTCTTTTTACCTGGGCCATCTGACACATTTGTCTCATCGTAGTTTAATATATGAGTTGCTTGTACACCCTCAATCATTCCTTTCAAGTTATTAACATATTCTTTAAGAGATCTTCTGAGCATCAGCTTGTGTTTCTTTGCAATGTATGAACTTAATCTTTTGCCTATAGAATCTTTATGTTGTCCTAGTAAGCAATGTGCCCAATCAACTCCAGGCAAGTTATTAGAAAACTTTACCACAGACCTACCTTGTCGGTCAAGATAGTTTTTAACAAACACCCTTAAATCAAATAAAGAAAGTGGGAAACCCCAGTCACCACACTTTGTCAGTCTCTCATTTGTCAATACAGTCTGCCCGCCAGTATGGTGAACATGCTTTCCATTAAACTTATTGTGTAAAGCTCCATATGGAATGCCATAGTCCTTTGAATCTTTGTTTAGAGACAGTTCTCCATCTGCCACTTTTACTAGTGCCTCATTCAACTTTTCCTCAGTGTAATTTCCATAGGCTCTCCCGCCTAGCTTCTTCTTATAGACTTGCAGCATCTTGTTTCAAAAATAAAACATTTACTATGGGAATACCTGATTATCTGAAAAAATTAGGCCATAATTTATTGACAAACATATATTTTGACATTAAATAATTATAGAAGTAGGCCTTTATTAATTGACATATGCCACAGGCTGAAAGAAAAGATAGGCCTAATGTCAGGACAAATTACTCTATCATTCCAAGAAATAAGTTATCCGAGAATATTAAGTGTGTGTGTGTTAACATTTCATTCACTATATGTATTCTTTACTAAATGTACACACCTAACTATTCTGAATACAGACTGTTCATGATAGGTTTTTACCTGGATGACAGTTCGAAAGTCATATGTTTAGGTTTTGTGTTGCAAACACTTGTAAAAGATCACTGTTTTGTTATAAATGTAAAGATCTTTAATTACCTGTTATATATTACATTTAAAATAACAAAAACTTTTTCATACTATTTCATTTTTTAAATAATTTCTTTCTATCTAACTTGAAACAATATTTTAAATATAATTAAAAGTACTTATTCTTTGTTTTGGAACATTATTGATTTTTGTAATATAATGCACACATCAATACCTTTTAATACAAGTATCGTATTTACTTGGAAAAGAGAAAATTGTTGTCATTTTTTTACATACAATAAATGATTTTATGATTATTTTATTGTATTTTGAAATATTTAACTGAATAAAATATTTTCATCAACTGCGTGTCTGCATCATTGTAAACAACTTGTTTACCGCCATGTTCAACCATATGGTTTAAATTCGTCAGTCACCATTTTGAAGTTATGTTCGTTAGAAGTTTTTGTGAAAGTGATGCAAATATTTTTTAAGTGAAATAAAACGATAAATAAACTTTGTGTCTGACCTCAAATAAATATATAAATAATATTGGCCTAAATTACTGTGGTTAGCTATCACATTAATATATTACCACCCATTTTTATTACAGTCATCCAAAGTGATAGATGTCAACTGTTGGTGTAGTGATATCTTAGGGATTACTTATAGTAACATTTCGAGCTGTCATCCAGGTAAACTTAGGTCGTGAATGAATTGTAAGTTTTGTATATATTTTTAATAAAAATTGTATTTGTAGGTTATCAATCTCACTCCACATTACTTCGAGGTATTTTATGCTAAAATTTGTTAAGTTACAGGAGTCTTTTTTATCCTTAGATATTAAATAATTAAATTATCCAACCAAAAAATTAATACTAACTTTTTCTAATAATGTACAATGAAAAGTTTGGCAGCATTAAGATGTACAATCATTTTAACCACCATATAAAATATTTTTTATCACAGGCACCTCTTGTATGTATGGTTTCCCTCCAAAACATAATTATTAGTAATCTATCAGCGTGTTCAACTGTAAAATATGAAAATTATCTATATATATGATAGTGTGTTATGGCTCTCAATATGGTGCTGATTTGTTAATATCAATCTCATCCCTCAAAATCAATCTCACCTTAGTCTACGGTATGTGAATTCATTTAAAAGTTAACCTCCACTTGATTTATTTCTAAATTTCAAATTTGATCATTCTTAAGTAAGAATATTATTGTATGTTTTCTTATCTATAATATTAACTAAGACTGCCTTATCAAGATTGATTTCTACTGATTAAAACATTATTAAATTAATAAACCTCACTGAAAAATATTTAACAAGTTTAACTGGAAGTTATCTTTATTTTTGTCTGTTCACGTCCCATATCTAATTTAATACTCTAACCAGAAGTTGTTAAGGTGGAGATGTTAAGAACACGTATAAACGGCCAGAGTTTTTGCAGTTTTTATAGCAAACATTTTCTTGGTCAAAATAAATAAAATATTTCTTCAGCAAAATCATAGAGTTTAATTTTTTTTCTCATGCTTATATCAACAGTTGTT
Organism: Timema cristinae; assembly: GCA_039000515.1. Lineage (NCBI taxonomy): Eukaryota > Metazoa > Arthropoda > Insecta > Phasmatodea > Timematidae > Timema > Timema cristinae. The sequence continues at coordinate 18,070,674 of JBCFYV010001001.1, read as the reverse complement.
GAATATATATATCATGAGCGTAGCGGCATTAGATGACAAACTTTTTAGAATTAAGAGAAAAAGTTGTCATTTAATTCCAGGACACCCTTGACAGATATTCAACAACTGTTGATATCACTATGTAAAGAAAATTAATCTCTTTGTTTGTACTGGAGCTATAGTTGATGTATTTTGACCAAAAAGTTTTTTTTATGTAAAAACTACAAAAACACTTAACCTATCTCATGTTTCGTACATCCTCACCTTAACTCTAGGGTCTGGATTCAATGTGTCACATGTGTGAAATGATTCATTTCTAGAACTCCCGATGACCCCACCTGATCTAACCCCCAGCAAGGAGGGCTCCCTGCCTCGGACCAAGCCCCCTGGACCTGGAGGACGCCTGGCAGCATGGGTGGTTGATTCCTCCCCACCGTTGGATTCTGTAGGAAAAGAACTGGCACAGGTGAACCACAACATCCAGCAGCTGAGCAAGATACTCGAGCAGATAGAAGCGATGCCGACCACTGATATTGAGGTAGGAGGAGAAAGACAATGGTAATCATCCAGCTGATCTGCTGCTATGAATACATTCAGTTAGGAGCAGCATTGACACTAAACGATATCAGAAAAAGTCAGGCAGGTTAGAGTGTCCACTTTTTTTTATTTAAAGAGACTTTACTAGGTAAATTTGTAGAATTTACTAGGTAGTTTTATTAAAGCTGTATGAAACTTTCACTACTAAAAACAAAGTCTAAGAAAATCATATTTTAATACTGATTTACACTACTCTTTATAAGATCCAGAAAAAGCCATATTTCAACTAATATTTACACTAAAAAAAGTCATATTTAAATAAAGAACCATACTAAATAAAGGGTCTTAAAAAGAAACACTAGTTAATAAGACTGCGGCTAAAATAAAAAGAACATTTCTAGTATCGTCATGAGAGAAATATATATTATTCTCTCTCAATCCAACAGACTTGCTAAATAAATGGGATTTAACATTTTTAATTGTGAATTATTTCAAAGGGCCAATATAGTCTCACATTTATGTGCTTAAACATAATATAAAGACCTAGTCTGACATTATATACAGGAATCTTTCCTGTGTTAATCTAAGGTTGGTTTTAAAGTTGCATATACATAATGGAAACATTTGAAGAGTGCATATGTAATAAATGTCATTCTCTTTAATGAAAATCTCTTCCCTCTTTTGAGGTAGTTTGTAATATATATTTGACTTGGTGCATTTGGTGTATCTTTCTACATATCGTTCCATGTCATTGTTGTATCACAGGCTTTCCCGTTCCTTCACGCTAAGAGGGTGCATTTTCTCTAAGCCATCCTCATCCCTAGCTTTTAGAATAAGATAATGATAAAACTTGGTGTTTAACTTACTAAACTCACCATTGTGTTTAGTGTTACATAATGTTGTTTATATTTAATATATTATATTTTATAACTAGACGACTCATTAATAGCCATTGTATTAAATGTTATATCACCAGTCAGAAGAATATAATTTATAATTATTGTTTTGGATCCTTTTACGATGCCTTTCAGATCTGCTTCCTGCTTCAACAAATTGTCTTCCATGCATGATGAATTCGGCTGATGGTGGTTACTCTTCATGTTACTTACAACTTTATGAAAATATTTAATTTGAAAACTAATTTTGATTTCTCTCTCTTAAGCTAGGTTTACACCGAAGAAAACACAAATAAATGAGCATTAGTGAAACACAAAATTAGTTTCAATGTCATCAAAGAATATTCATGTTCACACCTGCTCACTTTTATTTCAATGCGACCGGATGTTTATAACATCAAGTGGAATTACGCTATATGTTATATAATAATCCAAGTCCACGACCAAGTTGTAGTAGTGTATTTCTCCTGTGTGTTTGACATATCCCCAAAAATTCACTCATTCAAATATGATGATCTCTCATCCTCTTCCTAACATTCAACATGGTAAAGCAACGTCAACTCAACTTCTTCGTCATCCTTTCTGCCCCATTCCAAACTCTTTTAACCAAACTTGCATAAACTAATCATATCCGCCCTGCAAACTTCCGAATCAATAGCAAACTGCTTCCGATTTGGAACTATTCTCACATGTTCTCTCTAGGTTAACCGCACATGTTCAGTGCCGATCGCTAGCATATGTGAATGTTTCTGAACACATGTTAAAGTTCAGTTTACTTGTGCTCTCTCTTTTGTAACCCTAGCTTTACAAAAGTGTAAAGATAGACTTAATTAAGCAATTCAACCAAACCAAGTTCTATTTATTAAACTATTTTTCTCCATTAGATAGCAGTAAAACTTAAAATGAAATATAAAGCTAAATTTATTGACAATGAAACTTGATTGTATATTAATTTAACAATAATAAATATAATTTAATAGGTTCCCTGTGTCATTGTAATGAACTACTAAATCTACCCATAAAGTTTTTTTTGGACTAGACCATTGGACTAAGAATGGTTCATAAAAGGAGTGATAACTCACAGAGTAGAAAATTGTAGAGATAAAACATTAATAAACATTTCAATAACACCCTTTCACTATTACAGCCAGTTTAATCAAATTGAACGTACAATCTAGCTTTTGACTGAATGTGATTATACATTTTGAGGATGATAATTTAGAACTTAATGCGAACAACATATCATTTTGACATAGTTAATGAACTTAAATATTTAGTAACAATTTTAACTAGAAATTCAATAATAATATTAGATTGAAAATTAGTAAAAGAATACAGTCGAGAAATGGATTTTATTACTCTGTCAGTAAGTTGTTAACAGCTCGCCTGCTGTCAAGGAATATAAAACTCTGAACATACAGACAAAATAGTTTTAGCGCTTGTTCCTTATGGGTGTGAAACGTGGTCTCTTAACTTCATGATGAAAACAAATTTAGGGTGTTCAAAAACAAGGTGCTCAGGAAGATATTTAGTCCAAAAAGGGATGGAGATATTGGGGAATGGAGCAGGTTACATCACAATACATTGTTAGGATAATCAAATTTCTCATATTACGGCAGGCAGAACATGCAGCGTGAATGGTCTTAAACCGTGTTTTAGTTATTGACTAGCAAACCCAATGGGAACAGACCATTGGGAAGACCTAGGCACAGATGGGAGGATAACATTAGAATGAATTTGAAAATTGTAGGCCTCAAAGCTCACACTTAAATCACACAAAACACATAATTATGTAATTTTCGTGATACATCAGTTCCTTTCTTCAGTAGAAGAGATTAAAGCACAGACTGGACTATGGCAGCATTGCTATAGTTTGATCATGGTCACGTAGATTCTGCTCTTGCCTGTTTCAACTTGTCTCTTTATTCTTGGTAGATAGATAGAATGTTGTATTTATATTATAATTAATTATATACATATTAAATAATATTATTTGTTATTGCTTACATAGAAATTACTAACTGGTGTGAATGGACTTGCTTGGAAGGAAAAGAGAGAAGATTTTCCAAGGTTGAGACTGGGGGGTGCCTGGGCAGCATCGCGGCTATTGGGGAGGGCTCATATAACTCTAGTACTATTGCAGGAGTCATATGAATTATGAGTTTGAGCATGAAGTGCTACTGGTTTGTCAGGGTTTTGTGGTTGGTGTCAATACGATGACCATTCATTCATTGTCCCAGTTTTCCTCTGGTGAGGCCAATGTACTTCTGCTGAAGAATGGGATTGATGTACTCTGAAAATTACATAATTAGGTCTTTTGTTGGGTTATAATTATGAACTTTGAGGCTTACAACTTTCTGGTGTGTAGGCTTAGTCCTTCTATCATCCTTTCAATGTTTAGTTTAATATAGCCGTTAGAATGTATCTAATGTATGTAAAAGAATAGTGTAATGAGGTGGACTGGATTGAACTCAAGATATGTATAAGTGGCATTCCTTCGCAAGTGCGGTAATTAACTTTTGAGTGCTTGATAGCATAGAATAAGTGATTAAAAACTTGGTTTATAAAAATATATTACTCTATCTATTATATTGAGCATAAAAATTAAAATTTATGAAAAGTTTTGAACCCATCAGCTCAGTTCATCATTCAAACTATTAGGTAATCATTTTTGCATCAATATTCTTGCAGCTTTGAAATATTATAAAATAGCTAACTAACTTCTAATAATTGTGATGTACTGTATAGTCTTCTTTCTGGTCTCTGCTCTATGTTTATTTCAAAATAATGGTAATAATTGTGATGTATGGCCTTCTTTCTGATATCTGCTCTATGTTTATTTCAAAATAATAATTGTCTTTAATTGTGCTGGCTCTGTATTTATGTTTCACATGAATTTTACTGATGAAGTTTAATATTTCTTGGTGATTTCTAAACCAGGATTGTAAACTGTTGAAATATATTTATGTTAATATTCTGGATCGATTTCAAGCTTTTAAGTATCCAATATTTTGATACTATATAAATGACACTATTTTTGGATGAAGTTTGACCTCAAAATCACTAAATAAAGCAAATAGACAAAATTAATTATTAATCGATACAATTTGAGTTGTTCACAAATAACTAGATATACTGACTTTAATTTTAGGTTAAACTATTTCTTCAAACAACATAAACTTCCAAATATTTTTATACTTTGGGGAAGATGCAAGTTTCTATGTGAAACAACTTAGTATTTTTAAATCATGACCATATATTTAGGTTCTTTGCTTGTCTCAGGACCCGATGTTCATTGGTTCAAACCCAGCCAAGTTCAACAGATTTTTTCGAGCGATAACAATCCGTAGCGCGACTTCCTTTGGAGGGAAAGTAAAGCCGTCAGTCTCATCTCGATTGTGCATGTAAAATATCCCTGGATGATATGTGAAAATACCTTTACTTGCCAAATTGATAGACCCTTATGTGCTTGATAATAGAAATTCAGTATGGAAGACAACGGGAACCACCACATGGGATTTCTACCAGATGGTGCAGGGATCACTAACCAGCCAAACGGCTGAGTGCTTTTGCAGCTCCAGATTAATAGAAATCACATCAAATCATCCTTCGAGTTGTTCACTTGAAAAGAAGAGGCTAAGTTTTGTGGAAACATAAAAGCCGCTATAGCATTTTTAATTGTTTCTATTACTTCATTAGGTTCATATAACACAACTAGCTATCAAAAGCGTCGCCTCACTTGCCGCAATCCCAACTGGTGTGTTCAGCTCTTACACCTGATGGTTAGGGATTCATCTTGATTCCCTGTTGAATGTACTGGGGTTAGTTTTCAATTCATAGGCAGATTTGCAACCTTGTTGAGTCTGGATCTGGCTAGAAAAACATTGGAGAATCAATCTAAAAGTCCTGAATTAAAATCCTGTATGTATCATTTTTAAATTATTATAATGTTGTGTTTAAAAAAATTACCAATCCTACATAAAAATCTCTTCTTTACATCTTTGCTCTTGCATGCCTGATGGAAACCACTCTCAACATAAAATGTTTGTGTCTCTCTTAAATGAAGGGGTTGAATGAGTCCTATGGGTATTTTTAATTAAATCAAATCTAATCGTATCAAGTATAAATGTGCAGGCTCATGTGATGACTTCATAACAACATAATTATGTTATAAAAATAACTTTTGATAATTTAAATAATACCTTAGTTTTATTTTACTGTTAAATGTGAAGTGGTCCACACTAGTATTGATGGGTATGCAGAGTAAGTCGTTAACTTTATATGATCTGATTTGCTGGAGACGAGAAGTTTGAGGCTCAAATTCTGGTTAGGTGAACTAAAGGAGGTTTTAACTAAATGGTTTCCCTTCCTCCCTCCCTTAATGCAAATTGGGGTATATTTCCTTTTAACAAATTAACCCATTAATGTCAATATTCAAATAGCCTGGAGGGATAGCAAAATGTGGTGTAACAAAAAAATCATAATCTTTAATATATAAACAATAACAACAACAATAATCTAAAAATTTAAACCAACAAAATATGTTTATATTTAAGCTAGTGAGTAGTAGCAACAAGAGATAAAATACCAACTAGTCAAAGGACAAGGGTTAGCGCAAAGAATCCGACAAAAAATTGTTGCGCCCGATTTCTTTATTCTGCCATACCTCAAGATATAACTTCTTAGGATAGTTTTAATTGTTATAATAGGTGAGTATTGTTAATATGGCTATTGTTATTATTATTATTATTATTACTATCAATAATAATTATACTGTGAAGCTGTTATATGAGCCTGCATATTTACTCTTCATTTATTCGAAAAAAATTTTATTTCAAACAAGATCCCCCATTATAAATTTTTTTCTTAATATATTTATCAAAAATTATTTTTCGTTCTTATTTTGTAAATTTAATAGATAACATCTGAAGGTTTTTCTCCCAACGTGAAGAAAGACCGTAAGAAATTTGGTCTTCGCAAAAAGAAGAGTTCGAAGGGCAGCTCGGTAGATTTGACGGGTTCAAGCCCGAGCAAGAACATTGAACCTGAAAATGCTTCTCCACTTTCTGTAAGTGGGTCACAAATAAACAAAATTAATTCATCCCTCTCCTTTTATATTTATTCATTATTTTTGCTTTGTTATTGGTGCGAGCCATAATTTTTTTGCGTCTTTAGTAATTTTTTTAATTCTCATATTGTGTGTGTGGGTCACTTGAAAAGATATCAAAATTTTAATAAGGTGGTTTTCAAGCTGTTCTCTTAGAACCTTAAAACATTACCAAGGTTTAATTTCATAATTGCATACGTTTCCTGTGAAATGCTTTTACTAAATTCATTATGTATATATTATATATTTTTTTTTTGCACTCTCAATCGGCATTAAATTAATAATGATGATGAACTTATTAAATTGATTTAACAATGGCAGTTGTTAATACATTCTTAAATGTTGTTAAGTTAATATTATTTTTGCACAAAACAACATTTATTTGTATCAAAATTATTGATAATTCACATCAAAAAATAATTAGATTCATTTTAATTTCCATTCAAAGCTATGTAATCTGATTTTTTTTTTTTTGTGTGTTCTATAATTTTCGTAATGGTATATTACTTATTTAACACCTATTGAAATTAATTGTATCATTTTTGTTGGATGGTGTTCAAGTGAATCTTGAATGTGTTCTAAAATAAACATTCTCCCTCAACATTTTAATTGTCATAAAAACCACTTTAACATTTTTTTTAAAGTTTGTTGAGGTTTTATTAATCAATCCTTAAAACTTAATCGGGATTTTTGAAATAGCAATTAAAATTTTAGAGCACGCCACCAAAATTGATTATTCTAAAAGAAGAATTTGCTAATCAAAACTCATAAGTGTACAAATGGTTATAAAAAAAAAGCTAAAAATAATTAAAATTTCACATGAATGCCCTTCATGGGAATATATATATTGATAACCGGGATTGAAATGTCCCACAAATTTTGTTTAGTTGTGAGATTTATAGGAATGGATCTTTCAAATCCTCGTGTCCTTAATTATATTTAAAATTCAAGGATATATATATTGATAAATGGGATTGAAATGTCCCACAAATTTTGTTTAGTTGTGAGATTTATAGGAATGGCTCTTTCAAATCCTCGTGTCCTTAATTATATTTAAAATTCAAGGATTCAAAAACATTTTAGATTCAAGATTTTTTTAGGGCTATTATGATACTTATACTCTTGTTTTCTAAGATTCAAATTTGAGATTCAGTAAGAATGAATATTCAATCAATTTCTTTTTTTACCCATTGTGTGGACTTTAATTTTTTCATTTAAAATTGAAGATAATTTTTTCAATCAAACATTTTTACTTTTTTTTAGAGAGTAACTGGCTGAAAAAATCTTATTTTGTCAACATATATTTTTAGATTTTAAATGGTATAGCGATAGCTTTAAAAAATTCCTCTTTGTCATTAAAAAAAAATTTGTTTCATTTGTCAAAGTGAACGGTTTGAACTATTCTTACATATTTGTGCTACTTCATTGAAATGTACCTTTGCTTATTGTAACTAACTTATTATTTATTTGATATTTCATTGCTTTACCAAGATTAGTGATCACTCTGCATGACCTGCAAGGCTGCTTTTGTTTAGTGAATTTTGGTTAGCGCATAATATTTAACTCCTTTGCTTACATGCCAGTAATTAATACAGCTTTTTTTTCCTTTCATGATTTTGTTTTCTGTTTGATTAAATGATTTAAACTTGAGCAAAAATGTTTATAGTTTTGTATTTGTCTTCTTTTTATGTCTATTAATAATAGTTTGATCTTTATTAGTTTTATTTTATGTGTTTTATGGTAATATTTTTATAAATCTTAAAGTATATTTATAATTGTTGGTAGGGATATATATATGTGGAAAAGTACTTTTTAACGATTATAAATAATGGTACTATGTTTAAAAGTTGCTATCTAAAATAGTATAAGTTTTCTCCATATTGATACTATATTCACTGTGAGTATAAATTTAACATGTGTTACACATAATTTAAATGAATGCCATTTAAAATTTATTCACCACAATTCAGAGCTCTCCCAAACTGGTGTAACTATTACCAAAGATAAAACCACAGCAGTACGAGGGTGGGGGGGCTTTGTTTTAGGACTTAAACACCACCAACCCTTCCAAAAGAAGTATAAAACTTAAAACTTTAACAGAGAATCCAGCGACCTGGAAAACTGGGAAAGTTCATTTAATTTGATCAGATTTATGTAATTTTCACATATTCACCCCCAAAAAAACTTTTATTTACAATAATCAAAATAAAACTTTTCTTCCATTTTTACCGCTAATCTCTTTTGGCACAGTTTTTTCCCTGTTGATTATACATATCTCGATTCTCAAAGGCAAACATGTGATTTTCATGTCTTCTTTCCACTCCTCTACCGCGTGTCTTCAGCAAAAGTTGAGTCATGATTATGCACATGTGCATGACTTCAATCACATTGTAGGAAGAAAAGACTAAAAAACCATTACCTCACATCATTTTAAACTGTACTGGTGTAAATCGATCTTTCATTGTCTCAATACTATCTCACTGAAATCTAACTTAGATCACACTATTTTGTGGCCCATTGATATAGGCTGAAATATTTTAACAGCTACATAGAGTGACAAATTTTAGAATGGGTGTAAATATTACCGATCAAGGCTGGAGACAGCCATTAATTTTAGGGGGGCCTCGGTGGGAACATCCCCAAATTGCGGAAGGCTAGAAAAAAGTTCTAAATGATAAACAGTTCTAGAAGCAATTTTAATTGGTTTTATGGCAACATAATCCCCTAACTGCTGAAGACTAGGAAGAATTTCCTAATATTAAACCTCTAGAAGCTATTTGAAGTGTTTTTTTTATGGCAACATAATCCCCTAATTGCTGGAGGCTAGGAAAAATTCTCGATATTAAACACCTCTAGAAGCTCTCTGAAGTGCTTTTTATGGTAACACAGCCCCCTAATTGCCACAGGCTAGGACAAATTCTGATTACTAAACATTCTAGAAGCTAATTGAAGTGTTTTTATGGCAACATAATCCCCTAATTGTTGGAGGCTAGGAAAAATTCTAGATATTAAACACCTCTAGAAGCTCTCTGAAGTGCTTTTTAATGGCAACACAGCCCTCTAATTTGTAATTGTACCTTAATTTTGATATGGTTTAAATCATAAATAAAGCCATATTTACTTTGTTCATAAAATTTTATCGTGGTTTGACCCCCTGACGATGGCCTTGTTACCGATATTACATTAAGTTGCAATCTCAATAAAATAATGTTTATAGTATATATTGACTAGAAATTAGCATTGCTGGGAAAACCTTGAAAAGTCAGAGAATTTTAAAATATAGTTTGGCTGGACACTTTGTATAATTGTGTTTTAAAACACTTTAAATTGTATCAAAAGAGATTTAATACTAAAAGAATCCTTGACATCTAATGTTGGGGAACTTCACAATGAGCCACTATAGGTAATAAATACCCTTTGAAACATTTTTGGAATTGTTGCAGCTAATGCTAACATGGACATAGACTTACCTTATTTCTCATAGGATGTTCTTAAAAACAGAACTATTTGTATTTCACCTAAATCATATTATATATATCGTTTCACTATTCATCTTCTACAGCATCTGGCAGGAGTATCTACAATCAAATTTTTATAGTAAGGCCTTTTAGAAAATACAAATATTCTTGTCTGTGGCCAGCATTTTTAACATTTCAATATATTATTTGGTGTTATTTTAGGTACTATTAATATCTATCAAAATTGGCAGCTTCAGATTACATGACATGACATTATACATGAATATGTGGAAGTAGATCTAGTAATTTTTTCGGCTATCAGATAAGTTTTGTAACATCCAAAATGACGTATCGTGCAGCTTGTCGATTGCGGCTCAAAGAAAATGTTAACAGTATCAAATGTTAACTATTTTTTAGTTTCTTACAAGGATAAAATACAGATTACTTTATTTATTCTAACACATCCTTGATAAAACTTCCTTGAAATGAAACGGGTCGCTTAGATTAGGTCATCTGTAACAGATGGCCATTTAGCAGTTGGCTTGACAACTATCTCAACTGACAAGCTCTTTCTTTCTGTCCAAAATAACATAAAGCACTTCCAACTGAACATTCCTGCAGGCCTGCCGCTTCTCCCACGGATTAGCAGCCCTACCGTTACTTGGCTAGCCGTTGCTTCACAAAGTTAAACAAGACACACGGAGTGAAAGATTGTAACAAACCCTATGTCTATCTCCTATCCTATATTCAGTAACTCAGACATATGTTTAGTGGGAATTCTCTGCATAGTGGCTATTTCTATGAAGATTTAACTGTAGCTCAAGTTCACCATCAAGGGCTAGTGTTTATTCTGTAATAGTTACACTAGTTTCTGAAAAATATTGTCATGTTAACTACTCTGGTGCCATCTTTTAGAATACTTTGTTAAGATGACTTGGCACTGGTTGCTATGTGTTTCTTGTCACACCGACTAACTGCTGTACTTGTTGTGTGTGTGTGTTTGTAGACATGCTCGTTCAGCGGTGGTCTTTCTGTAACTGCGGTGCCTACTTTCAGTAACTCTTCCCTACCCTCCACCACCTTTGCTGCCCGACCTCAATCCTTACCTGGCCCAGATCACCTCATGCCTCACTCCATAAACAGTGCCACTGCGCTCACCATGTGTGCACTGGACTCGCGGCCTGGAAGCACTCCTGAAAATCATCTTAGGGAAGATTTCGTCATACTTGCCAAGGACAGTAAGTCGTATATATATCCACCACCACCACATAGTTAATAAAACTAGAAGTTATTTCTCATAAAGCTCACATAATTTTTCCTTGGTTTGAGTCCAATAAATAATCATATTTAATACTAAACTATGCAGTTTAACTCAACAATATATCAAAGAAAATAAAGTCTAACATGTCTCAGAAAGTACCTAATGGGCGAAGAGCCACGTTATGGGCCCGGATACATCTAGTCAACGATTTGAATGTCAGCCAATCCTTCATTTGGCCTGAATCGATTGTAATATTTACTTTGGTAGATTTGCGACTCCTGAAACTAAACTATAAATATGGCCCTAAGTTGTAAAGGGATTCGATTTTTCACTCAAAGCCTCCATAAACTTCTGGATAAATTGTTTCAATTACTTTTGGTATATTTTTATTTAATTGATAACTCTGCCATTCATAAACTGTTGTAATATCTTCCCATAGTAGGGGTCTCCTCCTAAACTTTTATAATAAGCTTGCAATAAGCCCTTGAAGAGTGAATGACTAATGACCTTTCACAATCTGTGACACAAAATTTGAATCGACAGCTGACAATATCTTACAGGCTTGAGGGGAGGAACACTAATCACATAACTATGAATACAGGAAGAGACTATAAAACAGGTCTGATCAGATTAATGGAAAACTTAAGCACATTAAATGTTAAAAATATTTATACTAGCACCACACAATAAACAGCAATGACCTAATATTCATAATTTTAATTGAACCTCTTTGTTTGATATTTAGCTTATAGATATTATAAACTGCGTTAGATGGTCATTCTTTACTTTATTAATAATACCTGATCTGCTTTGGGGGCTGCATGGTCTAAGGTGTCACGCTCACAATATACTAGTCTGCTGATGATGGAGATCAGGGTTCGAATCCCGGTCAGGTGCACTAAGAGTTTTCCTAATAATTTTCTACTCTTTCTTGACAAAAATCGGGTACACTTCCTCTACATTCATACTTCTTAATCCCTAACTCATTAGTGCAACTAGTATATAATAGTCTAGTTTTTGCCAATGGTTGAAGCTCATTTCCAGGCTGGGTCTACTGAGAGAGTTATTTTCATAAATGGTTTCCACACTTTATATTCAGACCATTCAACCATTGAAGCGAGTAGTAGTTTAATTTAATTTAGCTAATTAAACAGTATTTGATTTTATGGTAATTTGTATTTTGGTTATTTTATTTTTACCTATTCAGTCCAAGGCAGCCTCAAGCTAGCTCTCTACACGCTAACAACAGAACGAGACCGGCTAAAGACAGCTCTAGAGTCAGACAGCAGCCTAGTCCTCAACACGGGAGGCTCTATTGGCTCCTCAGCTGGCAATATGATGGCGGGACTGCGCAACTCTCTCACCCAGGCGTTACAGCAAAACTCTGATCTAAAATCTAGGCTGTCCAGGATCCATGAGACCGCTGATCTCAGTGATTTGTCTTCTGTGGGCCCGCATCAGAGGTGGTGAGTGATACTCATATCAGTTACAACTCACAATATTATTCTAACACATTTGAACGCTAACCTGTCCAGAATCCACTAAACAGCTGATCTGTCTTTTATCCTTTATTGAAACAACTTCAGGAATAATAAGCACAACTTTCAACTGTTATTCAAAATAATATATATATATATATAAAAAAGGATGAATAGTTAATAATAAGAAAACACTAAATAACTGGGGTGACTATTATACCCATGTTTTAACATGGGCTGGAGAACATGTGTATATACTCAGAGGGACATGGGCAAAGAATATCCGCAAGAAAGTTATTAGAAATAACATTCTACAAGAGGCTTCTTGATAAAGGTGTTTTAAACTTCTTTCCAAACATTGAAGTGGGGCTTTGCACTCTGTTCTACCCTCTGGTGTCAAATAGTCCAAGACATCGATAATAGAATTATTTTCAATCACATCAGACCATAATGAACAGTTTCCAGCCACTGTTCAGGTCTGTTTGATTCTCTCCAACGTATCCTTTCTCCCTGCCACCTCTCCTACTCCACATACACCCATTATTCTCCTCTCACCTCCACACTTCTCTGCAATCACTTCAGCCTCTTCTTCTTGGCCTCCTGCCCCCTACTTCATTATCCAGCATGTCCGATAAACACAGTGTAATACTAAGCTGAACATCACTGGCCTCTACAACAAGTCAGAAATGCTCATAAAGATTAACTCTAAGGTCAGTTTCATGGTCAGACCTAGCATGATTCAACCATGACTCAATATTAAATAAAAGACAACACTTACTTAAACTTGATTGGAATGGGCCAGTGTTACATATGAAACTGGCCCATTCCATTCTGGTCTAGGTAGGTGTCGTCTTTTATTTAGTATAACGCCGCACTTGAGACGTGCTAAGTCTGACCATGAAACTGACCATGAGACGTTAAATCACCTCTGCAAGCTGGTTGGAATACTGCACAGTTAAATGGTAAGAATGTCATGCTCTTTATTTCAGCTCCAGAAAACTTTCCATGCATCACTGTCTTATAGCTCCTCATGCTTGAGTGCGTCAGAATTCTTTGATGCAGAAGAATATGGGATATGTGCAGAAGGTGAAAGTAAGGTTGGCAGAGAGAGGGGTAGTGACACTTCCTCTGAGGCTGGAAGTATCACCAGTGAAGAGGGCAGTGTGAGTAGCGAGAACAGCGAGGCAGGAACTGAGTACACACCTGCTCAAAGCTGTGAGTAATAAAAGTTATGTTCTCTTTAGATAATATATTTGTCTGTTCCATATTAATTTAGTCATCAGTAAATACTCTTTGTTGGCATATAAAAACCTTCCAGAGAAATTGACTAAAAGAAGGTAATTTTATGTTATTTTTTTCATACACGCTGATATTAAATTGCAGTAGACTCGCGATTAACCAAGGTAATTGGGACTGAGCATACCTCGGATATGAAAAAACTCGGATGATACGGAACGTGTAGGTTTTATAGATCTTAGTAGTTTATAAATCCCTAGAACATACATTTGTTTACATTGTTTGTAAGTGTTCGACAATGTAAGTATTCTGGCCGTTGTTCTAATTGGTTCTCACGTCACTTCACATGCATTAAACTACAGTATTGTATAAAACTATTGTAAACGTAGTGTGTTAAAATTGAGCACTTTGATAGACTGAATGCCTCGGTTAACACGAAGCCTCGGATAGTTGTGAATTTACTGTAGTGGGTCCTTTCAGAATATTAAAACATCCTAATTGTCGTCTTATTCCAAAGTGAAAAAGGCATTTATAATAAAATAACACACTATATAATTATTTAAATATGTACCACATGAAAATACTAAGTTAATTTAGTGCACATCAATCACCTTACAATATTGAAAATGTGACACAAGTCTGGAGAGTAAGTTTGTTCGGGAAATCCCCTTCACTTACACAACAATCATGACTCTGTGACCTTTCTAAGTCTTGGTTCTTCTTAAAAAGAGGTTTCCACTTGAAAAAAGCTCAGCAACATTATTAAAGTGTTATTCTTAGTTCTAAGTATGGTGCCTTCTGTTGAACCGACACCTTAAATTAGCTTTATTGAAAGAGTTGGCAGTTGCCATAGTAACTGGTGCTAGGCACCACCTTAAAAGAAGGGTTTGGCTCTTCACTGGAGTAGCTTAATCTTTTAAAAATCAAGTTCATTGTCACAGAACTTCAAAAGTGATTTTCTTTGATTAAACATACATTTTTTCATAGTATGTCAGGCTTGCTATGAATATATATGGTTACTACTTACTAGATATGGAAATTAAACAATTGATAAAACTTTCAGTTAAAATAGCACTATGCTAATTTCATTTGAAAAGCCTTTACTGTCTTTTCTGTTGTGCTAATGCCTATATATAAGTGCAGATTTACATTCATCATCATCATCATCATCATCATCATCTGTTTTCCAGCCACTGGCCAGATCTGTTTGAACTTAAGCCTCTCAACATATCCTTTCCCCCACCTATCCTCCTCCACAATGACCCATTCTTCACCTCTCCCCCCTTCCACCCACCCACCTGTCTCTTGGTCTTACTCTTGGTCCTGCTGCTTGCCCACTTCAGTGTCCAGCATCTTTGATATCGTCTCCTCCTCAATTCTCACATAACTGTACCTTCTCTGTCCTGTCCTGGCTCCTCAATCATTCCTCTCACCCTATCTATTCTTATCACTTTTGAAAAACATTTTAAGTTGTTTTATAAGGAACGTTTAAGAATATTTATATATAAAATTCAATTTTTAGTGAAACTAGTTGTACAAGTTGTATTAAATTGATGTGAAAGACATAAATGTGTAATATAATATAAAGTATATGCACAATATTTGATTGATATTATGTTTGGAAAAGTTTTGTAAAAGCCATATCTTGTTTGTTCCCTTTTATGTGTTTCTATCAGTCTTTCCTATCTATATACCTTCTTCCAAATATAACACAATTTATAATGATAGGAAATAGTTCAATGCAAAGTTATTTTGCGTAGTGGTGGAGAAAATAACATACAGCCTGTTTGTTTTATCAGTAATATGTGCAAGTGGATCAAGCATAAAGTGTATGACTGGTCGTCGCACCAAACTGCCTGCTCCTCGACCTGACACCGAGGGTCTCTCACTCTGGAACCTGTTGTGTAAGAACATTGGCAAGGATCTGTCTCAAGTGTCCATGCCTGTGGCTCTCAATGAACCTCTTAACATGCTACAGGTAGATCCATGACGACATTCCAGGTTCAGTCATAAGTTCTAGACCAAACCATGGTTTGTGGCTAATTAAATAGCAAGCTAGATCTGCTCATCTTATTTTCATCCTCCACCATTTATTAACAGATGAAAAATACCTCTTAATACATTGTAAATGGAAAGCATTAGGAGTGGAGGTAAAGTCCACTTATTCATTTCAGAGTGAAGTTGAATAAAATAGTATGAAATGTTCCCAGAAATGAATCAAAGTTTGAATATTAAAAAAAAAAGTCACAAAAAATATGTTTACATATTTAAGGCATTATTAATCATTTACAGAGTTTTATATCACTTTATTTATTACTAAATATAGTATGATTAGAAATAGCAAGTTCTTGGTTTGGTTTGTAAATTTCTTAGAACAGCTCTTTGCTTTTTCATTTTTTCCAATTTATAGAATTTTCAAGATTCACTTTTAACTTTTGTGATGAAATAAAAAAAAATTCTCATATTATTTGAGATATTTTTGAATTTTTTTTTTTACATTCCTACTTAATACTCATGTGTGCCTTATGAAGAGTCAAGAGTATTTTTTACAGTATTACTGATAATGAACTAGAGTTTTGACATAAATTCAAGAAAGAGTTGTCTATGGTAATAGAACAATTTTGGGTAGCTTTAAGACTTAAAGAATAATTTCCAAGGTATGGGGTTAACTAGACAAAACAAATTTATGACAAGAATGAATAAGTAATATGCCACCAGTTAATGGTCTTACAGCAATAGTTTATACATAAAAACTGTTCCAAATTGCTTATCTGAAAAGGTAGATGAGTTAATAGAAGTAAATAAGTAAATTTCACTTTCATTTTTTTGTTCTTTCTTCATACTTCCATCTTCTTTTAACCATTCTTGTTCACATAGCTGCATGCAATTTAAATTTTCAAACATATTAATTTATAATGATGAGTACATCAAAGCATAGACAAAAAATAGGGGCTACATTTTAAAAGTTTGGCCAATAATAACTGAAGCTTGCAGTGTTGTCAGATTTTTTTTTAGAAGATTAATGCCAACCTTGCAAAAAATTATTACAGGCTATTTTGTTAAAATATGAAGTGTGCCTTGTTCAGGGTGTATTTTAATCTGTGTCAAATATTCTAGAGGCGTATTCTATTGACCAAACACTAAGAAAAGTTTATATACAGATAGGTCTAAAAATTCTTATTTTCAGAACTATTAAAGATTTTCCTCAAGGATGGATTGGTCATGGAGAATCCATTCAACCAGATTTGAACACGATGGGTATTAAAGTCCATTGTTTGCTCAACTCTTGTGCCTGATGTTGACATTTTAATAGAGAATATCATAAATGCATGTGAGAAAATAAGTATCATTTCAAGTGTACTCAACAGATTAAGCCTACAACAAAACTTAGGACGCAGGCTCAGAGAGAGTATGAAAGCAATACACCATTTTGAACATTTTTTTTTGTATCAAAATCTTTTTGTATTGTATTTTTGTTTATTTTTGTTAAACTTTGTCTTTTGCACTACTTCTTCTGTTGGATTGCTTATAAATTGAACAGTAAAATTCCTCCTAGTTCAGAACCTAATCGTTTATTGAACTAGACCCATGTTTATATGAACTTAAAGTTTGGTTGATAGGAATATAGTCCTAGAATATTTGGCATCAATCAATATACATTCTGTATGGCTTTCATTTTTTTTTTAATACTTACTGAGTAGAGGATTTTATGGCAAAAATAAATCTTTTTTACATATATTAACATTTTCACTGTATTGTGGGAACTTTTTAAAACTTTGTCACCATATTTTGAATTATTTTCTGTACCCTTAACCCTTTTTTTTTCAATAAATCTTGTTAATTTTTTGTGCTGTTTTTATATTTTACCAACTATAATATTTAAACTTTGTTAGCTTGAAATTTAGAATGCTTGCCTTGACAGGTTACACTATGATGCGTCTGATAATATACAAACATAGTATAGTCCATCAAAGTTCAAGGTAAGACTTATAACTTTCAAGGTAGGCCTAGACAAAATTTACATTCTGTTTAATTTCCATAAATTGTCTATAAAATAAAATATTAAGTGACACATTGGTATTTTGTTTTTTCAGCGAATGTGTGAAGAGTTGGAATATAGCGAACTTCTAGACAAGGCTGCAGAAGTGGACGACCCATATGAACGAATGGTGTACATAGCAGCTTTTGCAGTTTCAAGCTATGGTTCATCTTATTTCCGTGCAGGCAGCAAACCCTTCAATCCCTTGCTGGGGGAGACTTATGAATGCATAAGAGAAGACAAGGGTTTCCGCTTTGTTTCTGAACAAGTAGGTGTAAAAATGTGTAGTTTATTGTTAATTATTATGGCTGTGTGTGACATGAAAATATCACAATTGAGATGAGAGAGAGAAAAAAAAACATTTATCTCACCTCAAAAGTTAAAAATGAATATAAAAAATTTGAGAAATTAAAAAAAAAACTGTCCTGAGAAATTTGCTAACCAAATCGAAAATTTATAATTTCTAATAATACCACGAAGATCCAAATATAGACCACTTTCTTTTTTCCACAAACAGTCTTCATTAAGAAATGTTTTGGCTAAAAATATTGTTTTTCAATATCAATCTTTGACATTTTAAACAGTTACACTACAAAATAAAATCATAAATGGTATACCTACATTGCAACTGTCACTGTTTTATTAATTGTTTTTAAAATGTGTATGAGGGTGACCTGGTGGTCTAGGGGTAAGGTGTCAGACTTCTGTGCTGGCGGCCGGGGTTCAATCCTCGGTCCCGGCAAAGATTTATCTGATTACCAAACCCTTCCTTCACCTCTGACAAGACATCTTGTGAATGTGGGGAATGCCAAGGCCTCCACCGTGGTTCGGATTCCACGTTAAACTGTAGGTCTCCATTTCATCTCACAATCACCCTACCATTACACATTAGCGTAAATGCGTATAACCCGAATGGGTAGTAAGACGCGGTGCTAATAATAATGATAATGATAATGATAATAAAATGTGTATGAGTTATATTTTAAGTGTTTGAATGAACTATAAAGCAATCTAAAGCAAGTGCCAACCCAAATGGAACTTTAGCACCCATAAACTATATATTTACTTTAATAAACATAATGTACATTTCTCTACTTTTAAAGGAAGCTGTTTCGTTTTAGTGTCTCAATATTTTTTCATATTCTCGTCTTGAAACTAAAAAAGTTGTTCTCACACATCCCTATTATTATAATTATTATTATTAATCACCGCGTCTTACTACCCATTCGAGTTATACGCTTACACATCCCTATTAATACCATACTTTGGTACAGGGCTTTTGCTTCTTGCCTTTAAGTGTGACTACAATATCTTCCCCAAGTGGGAGCTGGGTGTACAGAAGTGGTTCCTTCTCTACAATAATTGAAGGTCCAGTTCACTTGTAGCCCAAGTGATATAATAAGTCTGTAAAACATCAAGTAAGGATATAACATTTTCAAAAGTGTTTGGTCAAGATTGTTAAACCTTATACGCTTACCAATTTTTTTCCAGTATAGTCTGGTTCAAATATTGGCTGAGGTAGATTTTATCTTAAATTGATGTAGATGCAGGGGAGGTAAGAAAGATATTGAGGTTAGAATAATCAAATTGATTAATGGGAGAATGAGAATAAAATCCTTATTTTAATTCAACCATCTTAATCATACTGATACTTTAATTGTATATAGTGGCGATTTCTTATTACTGTCATGTGTGTTCCATAATATTTTTAAATCTATTAATAAACAGCTGTTTACAAGAGTTTCAGTATTGACTTTAAACTAAGTTAGGGCTGCAAACAACATTGTCTATCCTACAAATTCAAATCTTCAATCATCATAAAAATAAGTTATTATTTGAACTATCTGACACATTTTTGGTAAATTGACACAATTAACTTAATTTTGAGACCCCATTATTGGTTATTGTTTTTTTAAATCAAATACCAATTTACCTACAAATTTAAAAGAAAAGAATCTATCGATATCACATTAAGATAATGTTTCTATTACGGTACTAAGTTATTTTTATTCTTGCATATGTCAATTAATAGATTCACTTGTGGTGCAGCACCTGTGTAAACAATATTTTGGACATTATAGTTTCACTATCTTGGGCATGAACATTATTGAATTTTCATCTTAAAATGATTACTAGGAGTATTCGAAGCTTTGAGACTTGGCTTTGAAACAAACATCAGCTTCAACTTCACTTCAAAACACATTCTAGCTTCGCCAATAAAAATATTGACAGTTAAAATACTCTACTTATGTTCAATTATTGACATCCTCAGCTGTTTTGTACATTACAAAATTACATTTATAAGGGAAAAATCTTAAGAAATTGAATTGCATGTTGTGATAACTTTATTTGTTAATAATACAGACAAACATGCAATAAAACATTTTCCAAGTAATTTTAGTGCGTAAAGTAATATAAATAACCACAATATAATATTTTTTCATGCCTAAAAAAAGTAAAAGAAAATATTCGAACTTCGATTCGGCTTCGAGAATATTTAATATATTCGATTCAAGTTTGCTTCATATAGAAAAAGTGGACTTCGCACACTCCTAATTATTACTTAACATTTGTTTGATTTCATTAAAATAACTAACTATCCATGATCAAATAAAGTAGTTCAGGACACTGCTATTGTTTTAGGTGAGTCACCACCCGGCAGTAAGTGTGTGTTATGCAGAGTCTCGTAACTTTGTGTTTTGGCAAGATGCCCGCATCAAGACCAAGTTCTGGGGCAAGTCCATGGAGTTCCAGCCTACTGGTAAAAAATTACATTTACATTATTATTTTGTCAGTAGAGAAATAATATTTAGAGATAAATGAGTGGATGAGAAGCTTGTGTGGTAGATCATTATGGCACTAGGCTCAGTGCTCATATCACACCCAACCTCACATTGTATTGGTTATCATCATCACCAACCGTTCACAGCATGTGTTTGGGTCACTTTAGTGAAATGCCTCCATCTTCCTCTTTCCTTATATCCCTTTTCCTCCTTTAATCACTTCCATTCTTCTCCTATCATTTGAACACTTCCTGTTATCTCTTTCTTGGTCTCTCTTGTCTTTTTCCCACATACTACACCTCCATATTCCCTTTGTTATTCTCTCCTTTTCCATCCTCATTACATGGCCATACCGTTCCAGCCTTTCCTCTACTATTTCATGTATTCCCTGTATCTTGACTCTTTCCCGGACAACTCAATTCCTAATCCTGTCTCTCCTTGTGACAGTTAACATGCACCTCACAGATTCTCTTTCCACGGCCGCCACTTTCCTTATCTCTCTTACATCCACTGTCCATGTTTCTACGACGTAAGTGATTATGAGTGCAAAATACATCCTATAAAACACTTCCTTACACTTCAAGGGTGCTTCTCTTCTCCATAGCAGGTTTCTTACATACCTATAGAACAATTCCCCCTACTGCCCTTTTCTTATTACATCTTCTTTCCTCCCCCTTTGCCTCATCACGCTTCCAAGATATTTTACACTCTGTACCTTTATCATCGCTATTTAATCCAATGTTATAGCTTTACTAGGCCTTATCCTCTTCCTTGTCACTACCATCACTTCACACTCCGCCATGTTAAATTTCATCCCGCAATTTTCACTTCTGCATTCCATTCCTTGGTGATGTCAAATGTTAAAAAAATAAACTCCACTTTGTATATTAAGTGATTAAGTGTGCATTAAGTGTAAGGATGATGATGATATTGTGTTGTTATTGTGACCTCACAAGGTACGGTGAATGTAAGTCTTCCAAAACATGGGGACCAATACCAATGGAACAAGGTGACAACATGTGTCCACAATTTGTTCGGTGGGCAGCGCTGGGTTGACCAGTATGGGGAGCTGAGAATTTCAAGTGGAAAAAAGATAAACTGCAAGCTCACTTTCGTCAAGGTTAGGCCTTAAATAGTTCCTTAACCATAGAGCAGGACTGCTGTTTTCACAGTTTAATATTTGTTTTTATATATTTTAGAGGTAGAGAACAAATCACTTCAAAGACTCGTTTGGAGGCTAACACTGGAGGTCATGATTCATATTTTTTAAATCTATTTACCTTATTTATTTGAATCCAAGCCGAGTTTTTTTCCCCCAAATTTGTAGCTTCACAATCTAGGGGTCGTCTTAAAATCACAGACTTAGGAATGGGTTAGGCCTACATCAAAAGGTAACATTTTACATCTTTATTTAATATTAAAACAATAGTGGAGGGCTGTCTCTTTAACAGATTTTATCAATCTTCGCGCATTTTAGAGGTAAAACACAGATCACAGGATATTTGGTTATTTTCACAGATGTTTAGGCTATTTTTTTAGGTTATTGTTAAAAATAATTACCTAGTTGTGGCCCAATACAATACTCAATACCCATAGTATCGACTGTTATCACAATAATCAATATTATACGCTAAAAATATCGATACCACTCTTAGTCTTCCACACGGTTAACTTCACAAATGGATTGGGGATATTGATGGGCATAATTGAATTAAATTTTATTTTGTTGTGCTGTTTTTGATTACTTTTCCAATTACTGCACCATGATATTAAAATTTAGCCATTCAAAATAATTAAAATAGATTTAAAAACAAATAATGAAATATCAAATTGTTACGTATTTAATTCTTAAAGCTATCCCTACATAGTTAGCGCTTTTCAAGTTAGACGTGAGGTGAAAACTCGAATTGATTTTAAACAAACAATTGATAATACTTGAGAGTTTACTAGACATAGTGATGCCGAACTTTAGTTTTAATTCTTTAAACTCCACAAAATATCTAACTTTTGAATAATATCAAGTAAATTATTATCTTTGATCAGTTGTTCCTAGATAATCGGTTTTGAAATAAGAATAAATATGCTTGTTTAATCATCGCTAATTTTTTTACGCTTGGCACTCATGGCGGCTGACTTATGGTAATTCACAGCAAACGTGTTGATTGGTTAGATTGTTTGTAACGTGTTTATCTTTTCCTTATAAAAGCAACAATTTGTTCATTGTTTTACATTTATTCTTTGATTTCTTCCTATATTGTTTTTACTTTTTATTATTTTATTTTCTGTAAATAATTGTGAAAGTGAAAGTGTCACGTTTTAGGAGCTAGCATGTTAAAGGTTGAGTCTAATGTTCATATTTAGAGAAGTAGGGTATGTTTGAGACTAGGAATTCCACTAACGATTATCATTTGTCATAGTAAAAATTAACTTCTCATAGTTTTTATGAAATTTTTTTCAAAGTTATCCTAAAGCAATATTTGTGACAAAAAAAATATTTTCTCAGCAATTCTGCAACCCTAATTTGATTTTAAATCAACATAGGTGTTTTGTTTTGTAAATAAAATAAAATGTGTAGTATTACAAAATAAGTCTATCATAATTATTATTTTATTCATTCATAAAACAAAATAAATACCACTTTGAAAAAATCTATCCAGAACCACTGAAAAACTGGGGGTCGTCTTAGATTTGGGGTCTTCTTGGATTCGGATAGATATGGTAGATATGATTCTTAGATATCAATTTCAAGGAATCATTTCTTTAATTCAAATCCAAGCCTGTACGATTCAAGCAAAGTAAAAAATATTTGTATGAGCCCTTGTAATTAGCAAGCATGTTTAGTCCAAACAAGGTAACTATTTCACTCAAAAAGTGATCATGTTGAGTGAAATCAAAATGATAGTAAAATTGGACCAAGATGTGTGAACTCACTTTAGCCTTGGAATTAAGACTCAAAGTAACAAAAATAAGTTTGTTCATTGATTCTTTCGATACTGGTGTCCATAACAACTGAGAATATTGAGATGTCTAGTTTGATATTCCTAGTCTCAAAATGATTTGAACGCTTTATTTTAATGAACCTAACTAGACCATAGCTCTATGGATACAATTTTTTTCACCCTCATAACTAGACCATCCATTATAACTAATCAAATTTTAAATTTTTGAATAGAATATATAATTTAAATATTTTGTGGATTTTCTTATGGCATGAACAAGACCTTTATTGCCCGAGAGAGATGGGAGAGTTTCCTACCCAATGTGCACAGTAGTCGATTTATTAACATTGAACACTGTATATACTTGTGTTTAACTATACATTGTTATGAGACATAATACATAATCTATAATTACAACCTCTTTATACATATTGGGCTACAGTTTGTTGTACATGAACCACGTTAAAGTAAATTGGGACAGAAACAAAAATTGATTTCACAATGAAAAAAGGAAAGCAGTTCCTTCACATTTTCATACGTCCTATCATGCTTTTTCAATCTCCTTTTTGTCCCTTTTGTCCGTTTTATTTACTTCCTTTAGGAAGTTGTATTGTGCGCCTCACCCTTCCTTCTGACGAGTTCCAATAAAATAAAACTTCGGTCAAAGGATTGAGCAGTAATGATAGATTTTCCTAAAGTAGTAGCCATTACTTCTGGGTTCAGTGGCAGCAATATAAAGTGTGAACTGTGTTCCCCTTTCTATTGTAAAGACCACACAGGGTTTGTTACTTGTATTTGGTCCTTACCACTTTCCTGCACCTTCTTCCGTGTAGCACACAGAAATTTTAAAATAAAGAAAATCATAAAATTACAAATTAGAAATATTCAACTGTTGATACCCTGGGGAAATTTATTTCCCGAATTTTTTTGGGAAAAATTTATAATTAAGGTTAGGATTAAAGACCGTCTATCATTGTGTCGTTTGTAGTTAATGTTCTTTAACAATATTATTAAATTATTAATCTTATCTTCCTTTAAGTAGATGGCTAGCTAGGTACCCAAAATGTCAGTCTTTTATTTTACATCTATAGTCAACATGACTCAATGCCATTAAATAAAGACCACACTCGGCTAATTTTTGTTTTTAATATATATTTAAAATACATATATAAATTCATAGTCTTCTTAGTGAGCTTAAATAAACTCTTTGAACGATGTAATTAATAAATGGCTATCAAATTTAAAAAAAACTTTTCTAAATATTCATGTTCAAGAATTTAGCAAATTTGCAAAACTAAAATGTATTATTCTAATCTCTATTTTACTAAATATTCTATTAATTTTGTACAACCATTTTATTATTTTAGATCTTTATGGTATCTCATACAATGCATGTAATTAGAGGATTTTTTTTCCTTATATTAGGCAAGCTACTGGTCAGCGAAGCGTCATGAGGTGTTTGGAGTAATCACCAATGAAGAGGGTAAGGTGGTTCGCAACTTGTTTGGCAAGTGGAGTGAAGCCCTCTACTGTGGAGTAGCACCCTCAGCTCGATGCATCTGGAGACCAGGTATACCCCAAGATAACCACACAGATGATCAACATTCATATAGTAAAACAATAACCATGCTCTTGTTCTTGGATTAAACTTTGTAAATACGAATTCCAAAATTTCATAATTATGTGATGGTTGTGTTTTTAATTGTAAACTATGTGTAGGCCTCACCCTTCTATGCATTTGCTAAAATATAGTTACACTACTATAGTGAGTCATATGTGTGTGATTATTCATATGTTTACAGGAACAATGCCAGAGGATTATGAATTATATTATGGCTTCACAAGGTTTGCTATGGAGTTGAATGAAGTAGATCCGGACATGGCCAAATACCTGCCGATCACAGACACTAGGTTCAGGCCAGATCAAAGGTCAGTGCTAGTATTATTTGTTCTTTGTCCTATCTCATTATTTGTAGTATCTGACTCTAACAAAACTATAATGTTTTAAAAATATAAAGGGTTTATTATTGAGCAATATGAACTAGAAACAACTCACTCTGTGGCTGCTTGGTTTAACACGTTAATCTTGTGTTAAACTAGACTGCTGATGATAGGCAGCTTGAGGTTTGAATCTCGGTCTGGTGTACTGAGGGTTGTTTTTCCAAAATAGTTTTCCACTCTTCCTATACGCAAGTGTAGGCGCACTTCCTATGATTATAATCTTCCTCGTCCCTAAAATCATTAGAGTAATTAGTACATTCACATATAACTCGAATTGCTAGTAAGACGCGGTGCTAAAAAAAGACTAAAAACTGTTGGGAAATTAACATTAATTTTGAGTTTGGTATTCCTAAGATAAACAGTAGACTGTAGATCAGTATAATTATAGGAAATCCAGTTTAAAACTATTATATTCACACAATAATTTTTACGTTTAGTAGGAATGGATGTGAGGGGCCTTTTTACTGTGAGACGGGAATAGGATGGAAAATTAATTAAAATATTGGGATCGGGATAGGAACGGAAAATAATAAAAATTACACTTTAGATTAGTTTGAAAAGAAATTTATTATTTTAAATTAATATGGTAAAACTTGACCTTAGCTCAGTTGATAGCATGTCACTGCTGAACTAAAGGTCTTGGGTTCAATTCCCATCATGGCAGAAAAATTTATCATTGGTGAAATGTGGGTTTACCATTCCATAGTGATAAATTAACAGCCGGACTGGATGTTGTGCCTGTCCCAGGCTTAAGTTAGATTATAAGGCATATGAAGCTACGACAGCCTGTAGTGGAAAAAATATGGTTTGAATAATAAACTGACTTAGGTCACACGGGAAACAGTATTTGATGTAAATTAAAGGTAATACTTGAAGGAGTTATAACATTACTAAATATAATATAAATAATGATATAATCATAAAACTATAATAATATAGATAAAAGTTCACAAATTACATCTTTTTAATTAAATTGAATAGCAAAATTTTTAATCGATAATGATTATTAAAAATCAAATAGCTAATTTAAATACATTTTTGATAGAAATTATTTTTATGCTACAAAAAAGATGTTTGACACTTCTTAAATGTCCTTTAGGTTTGAAACTTCTTAAAGGATCTCTTAAGTTTGATGACCCTTAATTTTTCTCTGTTTGACACCCCTTTAATATATACTCCTTGTACGGATCTTCACTTTCACCCCCCCTCCCACCCTAAAACCCCCTCACCCCTGCAACCCCTACACATCCCCCACACCCCCTACACACCCCTCATATACACCCCAAAATATGGTAGACTATAATATTTATCTGTCCTTTTCTAAATCTCTCAAGCTCTCTCACTTAATGAACCTAACAAATAGCCATTGATAAACAGATCACAATGAATCATGCTCTTCCCAAATTGTTTGTCTCTCCACAAATGTTAAAATAATGAGGTAACATATGTTTCTACCTTAATGTATAAGGGTGTGCAAAGTTCACTTTTTCAATCTGAAACAAACTCGAATCGAACGTAATATGAAATACTCTCGAAGCCGAATCAAAGTTTGAATATTTTCTTTTAGTTGTTTTATGCTTGAAAAAAAATGTATTGCGATTATTTAAATTACTTGGAAAATGTTTGTAATATTTCATATTACTCTGACAAATCAAGTTACTATCACAACACTTGATTCAATTTCTTTACATTTTTTCAATAAAATATTAATTTGTAAAGTAAAAAAAAAAGCTCAGAATTACTGTAATCGAACATAAATCAAGTATTTTAGCTGTTGATATTTTTACTGGCAAAGCTTCAAAGCTAAAATTTGTTTCAAAGTGAAGTCGAAGCTGATGTTGCCGAATTGAAGTTTCGAAGCTTCACGCACCCCTATTAATGTATGTCCTTATCTTCTGTTGGTGATTATAGATTATTAGAGGAAGGTAACTTAACTGCAGCAGAGAACATTAAGCTACAATTGGAGCAGTCGCAACGTGAAAGACGAAAATGGAAAGAACAAGAAGGAATACCACACAAGACCAACTGGTTTAGGTAAGTTTGTAGATCATGCTTGGACTTTTAGAAACTGTGACAAACATAAACCTGCACCTTACTTTCACAGTATTTAGGAAATACCACACAAGACCAACTGGTTTAGGTAAGTTTGTAGATCATGCTTGGACTTTTAGAAACTGTGACAAACATAAACCTGCACCTTACTTTCACAGTATTTAGGAATACCACACAAGACCAACTGGTTTAGGTAAGTTTGTAGATCATGCTTGGACTCTTAGAAACTGTGACAAACATAAACCTGCACCTTACTTTCACAGTATTTAGGAAATACCACACAAGACCAACTGTTTAGGTAAGTTTGTAGATCATGCTTGGACTTTTAGAAACTGTGACAAACATAAACCTGCACCTTACTTTCACAGTATTTAGGAAATACCACACAAGACCAACTGGTTTAGGTAAGCTCGTAGATCATGCTTGGACTTTTAGAAACTGTGACAAACATAAACCTGCACCTTACTTTCACAGTATTTAGGAAATACCACACAAGACCAACTGGTTTAGGTAAGTTTGTAGATCATGCTTGGACTTTTAGAAATTGTGACAAACATAAACTCGCACCTTACTTTCACAGTATTTCGCTTGTCCAGCCAATATGTCACATGTCAGCTCAGGTTATTTATATGATTCAAATATGATTATAAAAACGATTAATTGCCTAATGTCTTAAACGTTTGTAAAACAGTGTGGAGAGACTGTGCAATAAATTATAAACACAACATTCTATCCATCTACCATGAGTCCGGACGCAAGTTTGAACATGCAACTGCAAAATCCAAGGGGGGGGGGGGGGGAATTGGTTCAAGACACAGGTAACTAAAGTAACTAAATAATCATGATCCATCTCTAGCTCTACTGCCATAGTCCAGTATCTGTTTTACTCTCCTCTGGAACTGGTGTACCCTGAACATTTTATAATTGTGTGTTTTGCTGTGTAAACTTTGGTGGCCTACAATTTTATGATAAGTTTGTAGGCCTTGCCCTTATATCCTCTTTTCAATGTTTAATATAATTATATAAAACTATATGATTTTATAATAAAGGAAATTGATAAAACTAAAGAAAAAGGAAAAATAAACCACTAAGAATAAATTTGATGAAGAAAGCCCACCTAGGGAAAGAGGAAAAATGTGGGAAGAATCCAATGCACAAAGGTGACATCTTTTTCCTTTCTTCTGTCTTCTATAGTATAAGTAGTCACACACACATTTTAAGACAAATAAAATAGTATTTCGTCATTGTTGCCTTTATCAAACACACCGAAGAAGAGAGTACAAATAACACAAAAATAGATTACTCCATTACTCCGTCAAAATGAAGTAATCCATTGTTTGTGTTATTTGTACTCTCTTCTTCGGTGTGTTTGATAAAGGCAACAATGATGAAATACTACTTTATTTGTCTTAAAATGTGTGTGTGACTACTTCTACTATAGAAGACAGAAGAAAGAAAAAGATGTCACCTTTGTGCATTGGATTCTTCCCACATTTTTCCTCTTTCCCTAGGTGGGCTTTCTTCATCAAATTTATTCTTAGTAGTTTATTTTTCCTTTTTCTTTAGTTTTATCAATTTCCTTTATTATAAAATTATCTAGCCATTGGGCCACCTCATTTTTAAACATAAAACTATATGAGTAAACATATTTCTAAAATGTTTGTGTTATAGTAAAACAGCATCAAATGAGGACTCATGGGAATACAACGGCAAGTATTGGGACTGTCGCAAAAGTCCTGGCTTTGTCAATATGCAATTTGAGACGCTGTGGTGACTCCAAGAACTCTCTAACAATTTGTTGAGTTATTGTTTCTCACTGTCGTGTAGATAACAAATAATGTATTAATCATAGCAGCAATATCACTCCATGTCTTGCCGTAAGTAGATCATCAGAAAGATTTTATAGTCAGCTCTTTAAGGTGGAGTTTCCCATGTGATACACAAAACTCTTTTTTTTTTTTTTTTTTTTTTTAAGAATCTTTTTAAATAGTAATTTTGTGAAATTATATGTCACAATTGGATTTTCATGGCAATTATGTTTGGAAATTACTAGCTGTTAAATATATCTTGCCTTGTATTTAATGAACAAGCAAGACCTTAACTCTTTCCACATAATCCAATTTAATTGGGGATAAGCCTGTGTGAGCTCTTTAGATTGAGGCAAGTCTACCTCAAGCTTTTATTCTTCGCCTCTCACTTGCACACTTAATGTTTGTGTGTTAACTTAAAGTATAATAATACTAGTAACAATGATAATTGCTATTATTATTCTGTCTTGGTTTGTCTCTGCAAATCAGACATCTTTCAGTGTTTCATATCCATAAATGGGTATCTTTCCACATCTATGAGAAATATAAAACTAACTTATAACAATTTTTTTGTATTATTATTTAATTCACACACAAATAATAGTTGTAAAGTGGTGTTGCGTAGCTTACATCAAACAGGAAACTTGCCCTTAAATCTGAATATGTAAAGAGAAGTTTTATTTGATGCTTTATTTATTATTTTTGCTGTCTATGTTGAAAAGTCTTAGGTTGGTAATTTTCCTGCCTTTCTAATGTAAATTACAAGTGGTGACTATGCTTGGAAGTAATCTCTGTATGCTCTAATTGTGCTGTTGCTTTAAAATTATGTGTGTAATGCCGTGTTTACATTTCCATGCATTACTGGTGCCAGATAACTCATTGAAGTTTTCACCTATTACTATGAATTTGTGTAAAAATTAATGTTGACTTGTATTACGAGTGGTGTTACAAATGTTTCGATTTTCAAAACGTATTCATATTTTGGTAGTAGATTAAAAGTAAACACATATAATATTTGTTGGATGATGGCAATAATTGTATGGTAAAAACATTCTACTGTGTCAGATATTCTGATGAGTAGATTAAATTAAGACTTACATAACCATATAATAGTTTCTCTAAGTAAAACCTCTTTTCATTTTTTGAGTTATTTCCTTTTTCTCCCTTTTGTGTTTTTTTGTTTTCTCTTTTAAGAAGTTACGTTATGAGTTTCACACTCCCTAGGTAGGGTGATTGGGCAGAAACGATCAATCTTTTTTAAGAGGCAACCATTACCTTTTTGTCCAATGGCAGCAATGTAAAGTGTGAACTGTGTTCTTCTTTTCATTGAAAAAGCCACATTGTGTTTGTTCCTTTAATAAGTTCTTTATCCACCTTTCTGTACCTTTTTCCAAATACATTAAAAAAAATGTTTCTTAAGCCTAGTATGCACTTAGAAACTTTGTCCGCAAAGTTTCTTCGGTAACTGTTTCTTGAATCTTCTAAAACTCTTCTTACTGTTCTCAAATATAGGTAAATTGTTTGCAAACATGAAAAAACAAATTGTTGTCACATTGTTTTCAAACAATTAAACCAATATTTTTTCACGTCTAGACTTCGCTGATCAAACATTGTTTGCCTTCGTTTTTCTTTATTTCTGTTTTAAATAACTACTATGCTTTCCATGGCACCACACACAAAGGTCCTTTAACCTTTTTTTCTCCAACATCATTAGCATCAACTGAGAAATTTCACACACACTTTAGGTTATAAGTATATTATTAATATAATGAAATTTGCAGATTTTGATGGTAATTTCAATGAATGTGAGTTGTTACATTAACTTACAATATAAAGATGACTACAATACTTTAAAATGTGATAATAAAATGGTTAATTATATTATAATAATAGATTGATATTAATTTCTACAAAATGTTTAGTCATTCAAAAATGTTGCTTATAAATTCCATTGAATCCAAATCTGAGATATTTTTGAATCTCTTTGGTATGTTTCTAATATTAAGATTACAATATATTGAATTTGAATTTTACTCTTGTATATGAAAGAAGGTACAGAAAAAAAGAGATGGAAACACACAAAAGAAAAAAACAATATAATGTATTTTATAGTGAAAAATAAGGTCCACTTATCTGATCACGTTTCAGTCAACTTTTTATTATGCAAGTCTTTTTGGTAACCATTTTTTTTTTAAACCTTGTTACCATAAATTTAAATTTATGTTTTTATTTACAAATTTTTTTCTAAGGATTAATTGATAAAATATCATTTACATACAAGATGCAGACAAAAGCCATCAAATCTATCTGGGGAAAAATTAATTATTAAGATATAAATTATAAAATAGAATTAATGCATTCAAAATTAAAAGGTTATTTATTTTTTTAATTACAAAGTGGAGTTAAGATATCTGGACACAAGATGAGTTAAAATAGTAATGAAAAATCCAAGAAGCAGAAAAATGCAGAACTGCAAATAAATTGTTTGCAGAAGCAAACAACCTTTAAAAGAAAATTTAAAAATCTCAAAATGTCTTTAATAGTTTCAATCTTTGATTTATAATATTATAATATAAAATACATAAAATGAAATAATTAAAAAAAGGCACAGTTAAAAGTAAAAACACTAACACATCTTTACATACGCTTCAATATTTTGATGAGCTCTTTGCATCTTCTTAAAGAAGTAAGATCAATCAAAAAATTAACCTCAGTGATAGCAATTTGGTTGTGTGGAATGAAAATGTCTCTGGAGATTCATCAATTCTTCTGTGAATGGTAGGTGGTGCTAGTGTTGCAACAAGGTTGAAATCAAGCCTAGGTAACAAATTTTTAGTTTGGGTGGTTTTCTGTACTTGTTGATCCATTGATGTGCCAGAGCCCATCTTCTTAGCTTGGACATAATTAAATGTGTTCTGTTAAATGCTTTTACAGTGTAATGTTTTTACTTTTATTTGTGCTTGATTTGTTTTTTTCAATTCTAGAAATGTATTTATTATATATTATATCTTGTTCATTGCAATTTATTTCATACACAATTTTTTATTTAGAAAAACCTAATATATATAAAACAGTTTTATTTTGTAAGCTTTTTAAAATATAAGTTGAACGTGGGGTTATTTGAAAGGGGACTTTTTTTTTTACACATTCATGTCGATTTTAGTAACTTTTTGGTCACTTTTAGTCAGTTTTCTACTGGGCAGGTCACTTTTCTACTGGGAAAGTCAATTTTCTTATTTTAAGAGACCTCGGCAATTGTATCTCTCAATATACCATTCGATTTCCATTCAAAATTTTGAAGATTTTGAAGAATTTATGGAGCTATCAGAGTATCCATACAAAATAATATTTAAAGTTGTACAAATACATTTGATTTCTGGATGAATAGTTAACTGGCACCAGTAACCCAGATAGCTGTGGACCTTCCTTAATGATAAAACTCATAAATATCATGAATACAGTATATTTTTTTACTGTGAAAATATTTTTAAAAAACATTCACGTATGGCTTTGTATAGAAGGGGATAAGTCAAAATATGCAGGCTTTTCGCTCAAGCAAAAATTCTGCTTTGTGATTTTCTTTTGGTCAACCAGTATTTGAAAATGCGTTTTTTTTAAATTATACTTAGGGTGGGCCTTTAAACCATCAACATATAAATGTCTTGATGTAAAACTTGCTCTTAATAATCTATAGCCATAATTTTCAAAAGCTATTTAAATCTTGTTCACACACTTCCTATACATAACTGTTTAAGAGTATGCAAACTCAAGTTTTCCATTCAAGTCAAGTTTTAGCATAATAAATATTTAAAACTTATCTATGTAAATATTTTTTAATTTAATATAAATACTGGCACCACATCTTATTACCCGTTCAGGTTATATGCATGCTAGTATATATACTAATTACGCTAATGTATTTTAAGGAAAGTTGAATTTAGAGCTAGTGTACCTGAATTTGTGTCGTGATAGAGGGAAAAACCATTAAAGAAAAAACACCTTCATTACACCCAACCGGGATTTGAACCCTGATCTCCTCATCATCGGCAGTCCAGTATATTACAAGAGTAACGCCTTAGACCATTCGGCCATCGAATCGAGTAATTATTTATTAAAATATACTTTTTTATTTAATTATTTTAGACAATAGCAT
The DNA here is from genome assembly GCA_039000515.1 of Timema cristinae. Classification (NCBI taxonomy): domain Eukaryota; kingdom Metazoa; phylum Arthropoda; class Insecta; order Phasmatodea; family Timematidae; genus Timema; species Timema cristinae. The sequence goes on along the minus strand of JBCFYV010001001.1, from coordinate 18,036,947 downwards.
TAATATATTTACAATAACTCTGCCTTAAATTATTAGTAAAGAATGAGCCTAAGCCCAAGATGAATAATTGATAGCTCAGTGGTACGGCACTCGCGTGCTTAGCCAAGAGTCTAGGGCTCAATTCTTATGTCTAGTTTTCATTTTTTCGGCCATATTAATTCAATTTTAAAACAGGTTTTGAAAAACTAGAATATCTTTAAAAAAATAATTAAATGAGTTATTATAAAATGAATGACAATAGTGATCTTTAAATAACTCTATGGTAATAGATAACTTAAAATCTAATCATGATTCAATTTGATATCCTTTAAATACAGTTTTAAAACAATACTATTGAAAATAGTGTTGGATGTAAATAACCCTTCAATTTCCTTCCTCGTTGACATTGGTGGTCTTGAGATAAAGTGCTCACCTCAGGATCCAATGTATGTTGGTTCAGGGTTGCCACGCACCTGGAAAACAGGGAAAACTGGGAAAAGACAGGGAATTTGTTTGTGTCTGGAAAAAACCGGGAAAACGCAGGGAATTTCACCAAAAAGCTAGAATTTACTGGAATATGTTAGTGAATTTGGGCAATAAATTGCTTGCAAGCGGAACAATATAGACTAAAATTTGTAACTGGAGAATTGAGCAGTCTGATTGGAACACGTCTCATTTATGATGACTATGCTTACCAGCACCTCATCAGCTTGAGATAAGTCCTGAGTGCAACTGAGACGACTCGTTTTCGTTCGGCAAATGCCGTGCATTTTCGGCTTCCTCCACTCACCCCCGCTAATAAGACAAATGTCTCGTTCCACCCCCACATTTAAACTCAAAATTGTATTTTTGGTATTTCCCATTTTTTTTTTCATTCCATTTAGGGTAGACAGAAAATATAACCAATTTTTCCTTATAGAAAATGTGTCATTCATTTCTCATAATTTTCCAAATAATTCTTAAACATGTGTTTCTCTTGCACAATAAAACATGCTTCCAATGACAAATTACCACTCTTCATTTCTAAAATTTTCTTTAAAACTAAATTAAATGCCTCTATAATTATATTTATAATATCTATTAGGTGTCTGGAAAAATGAAAATTTTCTCTGGAAAACCTGGAAAACAAGGGAATTTGGTAATAAGAAAATAGTGGCAACCCTGTGGTTCAAATCCAGCCAGGGTTGACGGCTTTTTCTTAAGCAATAGAAATTTGTAGCACAACTGCCTTTAGAGGGGAATTAAAGCTGTTGGTCCAGAATCGATTATGGCATTAAGTGAAAATACCTTTTCTGGTAAAATTCAAGGCCCTTTTGTTCTCACTCATAGAAATTCATGTATGATAAAATAATCAAGTCTGTTAAGAAAGTGCACCTTAATTACTTCATATAGATAAATAAATAATTTCCTTCCTATCTGGAGTGCAACTGTATATTTAGTGCCTACCAGGCACAGGCACTATCCCAGAACTAGACACAAATATCTCTCTTCTCTCAATAAATAATTTAAAGCAGTAATATTTTCTTAAAAATCTGTTTGACTGAGTATTCTAATGCCCTATCTTATAAGCTGCACTAAAGTGGAACCAAGCAAGGTAAAAATAGGGAATGCAAGAAAAAAGCCAGGTGTTTTTGCAATTTTTATAGTAAAACTTTTTTTTTTTTTTTTGTGAAAAAATATCAATAACTTTTCCAGTAAATATATTGAGTTTAATTTTCTTCACATGGTGAACTCAACAGTTCTTGAATATCTGTCAAGAGTGTCCTGTGATTTCATGAAAACTTTTTCTCTAGATTTAAAAAAGGTTTCCTAGATAATGCCACTATGCTCATGGCAGATATTCAACAACTTTTGATATTATTATGAGGAAAAAATTAACTATGTTTGTACTAAAGCACTATTTTATTTATTTGGACCAAAAAAGTTTTGATATAAAAACTGCAAAAAACACTGGTCTTTTCTTGTGTTCCGGCATCCCCACCTTAAGGGTAAACAAAGAGTACATAACACACTTTCTCCTTAGGTTGAACTTGATATAGTCTTGCACTCGGGTATTTGTATTACATAAACACTACAATAATAATAATAATAATAATAATAATTAGCACCGCGTCTTACTACCCGTTCGGGTTATACGCTTTAAGTACTAATTATTCTAATGGATTAGGAATTAGGAAGGTTGAATTAGAGGAAGTGAACCCGCATTTGCGTGGGGGGAGAGTGGAAAACCATTTAGGAAAAACCACCCCCAGTTCACCCGACCGAGATTCGAACCTTGATCTCCCCGTCCTCAGCAGTCAAGCTCAACACGACAAGCGCGTTAGCCAACTACACCACCGAGGCGGGTGATAAGCACTACAAAAAGATATTTTTTTTAATATTTTTTATTTTTGCCTCCTCCATTCCACCATCAATTTGCTCAGTGGTCGACTTGAACAACATTCCAAGAGCCATATGTATCCATTCTACCCTATTTTCTGTGTTTTAGGTGCAAGCAAATTTCTTTTAAGAATTCAAGGGAGCACCACTCCAAATATCTTGGAAATAGTAGATTTCTAAATAGTTCCTTTCAAAATAACTTCTAGGGACGTTCAATTTTCAAACATTTTCTGGGGTCAAGACTCTTTGACTTGGGGGATTTTTTTTTATTATTTTTTTTTTACTCGTCCCCCTTTACACAAATGTTCCTCTGCCACTAGTTAGCACATTTGTATGCATACTAATGTTTAACTTGCCTACTTTCTGCTCATGGCTGAGCACATAATCACATGTGGAATATTCACATTCTGATTCAGATCTTAAAAGACTGTGATGAGTATTTAGATTGTACCCTGATCTTTTTTTTATCGGCAAAGTAGTTTCCCAACAAAAGATGGTAAAGACTTATTTCCTGTTTAACAAAGACCCATCTTGAAGTAATTTAAAGTATTTTAAGACATAATTAAGTTTGTAGTTGGTATGAATTGTGTAGGACTCTACTAGTCCACCAACCAAAGCATTGAGTAGAAATACTTCTTTCAATACTTGATCATCAGGTACTTAAATTTGGTAGCATGTTAATTGTTCAACACAAGGTTCACAAACTATTTCCATTCAGAATAATTTGTTCAAAGTTTCACAACCGGGGCAAAGCCTTTTAATTGTCCCCCCCCCCCCTTCCCCAGGAAAACAGTGAATTAGGTTGAAATTTTATTCTATAATTTTGAGTGACCTCCCAGGATTATTTTTGTAGTGCATGTGCATATGCAGACATGTATTGTCATAAATAAACATTTTTATTTTTATTTGCAAATACATAATTTAATTCAATATTAAAACATTTATTGACAAATGTAAAGTTATATTTTATTTCCTAAACTTTTTGAAGTTACTCATAGTATTAGTATGAAAGTTTTTAAAGTATTGGATACCTTTAAATATTTACCACATCAGTTAAACCGTATTCTTCTAGTTAAGTTTACTTAAAATATGCACCAAATTATGTTTTAATATTATCAAAAATTTAAATCAAATGTACTAATGTGAAATACTGTACAGTAATATTGAATTATGTAATTGCTGCCATACTTCTTTGAATAAAAGCTTTAATTTACCTAGATATATATAATATATTATGTATAAAATCATTAAAATGTGTATATACATTCTCAATCATTACAAGAGAAAAATATGTGGTTTGTTTAGGAAATGTTAAAATATATTTTAAATCATTTGTAACATAAATAGTAATGTTACATAGTTTATTTTTAATACTGATATTTTTCTTCTGAAATTAATTTGTTGTAAATGTTCTAGGTATTTTGAAAAAAATTGCTTTTTCTCTCTTAATATATGGTATAAAATAGGCTTGCTCTAAAGGATGTTATTTCCAAAATAATGTTTGTAAGCATGAAAAAATATATTACTTTTTATCTAGTTTTGTATTGAAATATGGTATTATTTTTATTTAAATAATACTTTGTGATGTAATAGCTTTACTAACAACCACATCAATTAATTGATTTGGGCATATTATTGTGGTGTTTTTTCTGTGATTTTTATAACATAGAACTACTTATATTTTCCCATAGGCTATTACAACAATAATTAGAGATGGGACCTTCAAATCTTCAAATCCGTAGAATCCTTGAATTTCATATATCTAATTTTCAAATTTTAGTTTGGAATTTATTTTTGAGCTCTTATACTTTTTATTGTTAGTTTAGTTCAACATAATTACAAGACAAATTTAACACCAATGTAGCATTTAACAGCTGAATGTATGAATGTTATAATGAATTAATTATTTTTTTAAACTAACACCTATTTACTTAGCGTCTCTCTTTTCTATAGAAATTTAAAAATTAATGTAAAGTAAACGTCCTTAGGTTATCATGTTGTTTCTAAAATTCAAATTCAAAATTTTAGATTAATATGTAAAATAAAGATTTGTATTTGTAAAATGATGAATTTGACCTATTTCTAATCGTAATACATTAAGGAAAAACTTCTTATCATTCTTTATCCTTAAAATAAAAAAAAAACACTTATGAAACTCGAGCAAATACAATTTTAATATTAAAAAGTTGAGCATACTTTTGTCAAAACACATATTAAATAAAATTGTATGATGCTGCATAATCTTTTGATTTAGGTTTCATTTTATCAGGTATTTTAAGGAGAAGGGGGTTTGAGTAAAATGCAATTCCTCTTTAAAAAATATATAATATGTGTGTCTAATGTTGATCGATTTCATTAAGAAACGAAAAGAGCATTAAAAGTGTAAAAAAAAAAAATTATAAAATTCCTGTTAATCCTTGCATTTTCTCTTTATGTGTTTTGGATTTCCTCTTTTTTAGGAAAATGCTTAGTGTGTTTTACATTCCTTTATTAACAGTTCTGATGGAAAGAAATCGAGGTCAAGAATCGGTCGGCAATGATTAATTTTATTTAAGAAGCAACCATCACGGCGTTGCACAGTTGTAGAAGTGTTGTGTTGGTCCCTTTTGTTACCATTCTCACCCATCCAATAAATTATTATAATATTTACTTCTTTTGTGATACACAGGACATGCAAGACAATAATGAACGAATTTTAAGGAAATGTAATAAGCTTGTTAAAACTCTTATTAATTTTATAGTATTGTTTATTTAATTTATTTGTGATGTAAGAAAAATTAATATTTTGTGTGTAGTGTAAATATGTTTATATTGTTACATCACTGTTTCATTGATGTCATAGTTGTAAATAAGCTATAAATACTAATGTTTATTAACTAAAAGGCAATATTAACACAATACAACTTTTTATGTTCCATAGAAGGATTGTAGTATTTAGATACATTTTTGTTAATGGTGATCAGATGTTGCTGAAAAAACCCGACATCAATCTAGTTTGGTATATGTCAAAAGAAAATCTTAAACAAACCTCAAAATATATCAATTTTTTTTTTTAATTTCATGTTTATTAAGTAGAAATTGACATTAATTTAAATCTTCAAATAATGAGCAAAATTTGTGTCATACAGAAGATGAATGTCCATTAGGTGCTGTGTCCGTAGCTGTAGAAACTTGCAACACAAAAGGAAGGCCAATGCTAAAACACAAATTTAAGTGTTATTTGTTGATGTTCCACATAAAGCAAGAAATATATATTTTACCATTTTCCTGATAGGTGATGGGTAAAATAAAAATAAAACAAGCCGTCAACAAAAATAGTTATGTAACTCTATTATAATTTAATCCACTTTGGCGGTGTAGTTACTAACACGCTGGTTTCGTATTGAGCTAGACTGCCAAGGTTGGGGAAATCGAGGTTCGAATCTCGCTCGGGTGAACTGGGGGTATATTTTCCTAAATGGTTTTCCACTCTTCCTCCACACAAATGTGGGTTAATTTCCTCTATATTCAACCTTACCAATTCCTAACCCATTGGCACAATTAGTACTTAAGCGTTTAACCCAAACGGCTAGTAAACATAATCCCTTCTATTTATATTATTGAAGAGAATCATAACCATGATTAAGTTTTCAAAAGCCATATCTAATTATCATACTGTCAATGTATGACATGTTTCTCTATGCTTACTTTTTTCGTTTACTCTTTAAAGTGTCACAATTGGCACTTCATGCATTCTCACCAGTGTCATATACAATTAAATACAGTGTCTATAAATATTTAACATGAAATATGCATTTAATACTGGTAGTGTTTGGTATTTGATTTTGAACAATTTCACTATAAAACATATTATTAGGTTTCTAAGAGAGAAAGAGGAAGAAAGATTTCCAGCTTTTATCCCCTCAGTTCATCTTCTGCTTTTAAGTGATATTCTTACTATATTCACATTTCTATATTAATGATTCTATTTAAACTGTCTTGGTATCGATTCTAATAACACTTTTTGGATGAATTACTTAATGAATATAGTAAAACAAGCGATTATTGAAATGCTACAATTCTTGTAATGGGATTATTATTTGTTAATATTTAATAATAAAAAAAAAAGATCGAAGTGTGTTGTTAATCAGAAATAATTGGAAGGAGGTATTTTTTGAATTTAATTTATTTGGATTACCAAACAATATATACTTATCCTAAAAGGATTTAAAAGAATTTGGGTGAGATTAGTGCACTCTTTAACATTGAGGTGAATGCTATATACGAAGAAAGATATACCGATAGTTTATAAATTGTTAATATAAGATATAGCCTGATTTTGTGTGGAAGAACAGTTTAGAAAATTTAAATATATTCCTTTGCAGCCAAAATTGATAACATTTTACGATATTACTAGTGTTATTTTATAGGTATTGATAATATCTATTGTTGACCTCAGTGGTGTTGGGGTTAAGTGCTCTCCTCGAGACCCAATTCTCATGGATTCAAACCCAGCCGGGGTGGACAGATTTTTCTTGAGTGATAAAAACCCATATCGTAACTTCTTTTGGAGGGGAAGTAAAGCCGTTGGTCCCATGTTGAGTGTGGCATTTAAAGGAACCCTGAAAGGTTTGTGAAAATTTCTTTCTCGGCAAAATTGGTGGACCCTTTCTTTCTCGCTCATAGTCATTTTCGTGTGCTGATATAATCTGTCTGTTCAGAAAGTGCACGTTAAATACCACAAATAAATAAAAATATCTATCAAATGTGACAGCTGCAGATAACAATACTTTATATATTGAAATTGTTTTTGTAATTTTAGTAACTATTAGATACTGTTCTTCCCACCAAAAACCAGGGTATATGTTCTGTGATGTCAACTTATAAAGTTGGCTTTTTTAACATTTCTTATGTTATAAAGTTGGGCCTAACTAATTTAAACAAATAATTTACTTTTAACACTAATATTATTTTTAAAAGTTTATCTTGATAAAATAAACTTTTTGCAATAATTATAGATTTTGTTCTTTGAAACACTTTGTATGTTATTAGCAGTATTGAATTTAAAACTGTAGTTAGTTTTGTATGAGAAATTTAAAGAAATATTTATCTTCTGCTATAAGTCAGGAGAGTATTTTTAAATTTTGTTGATTTTATTTTGTTTTAAACAGAAATTTAAATTGTTCAACTCCATTTTGTGTTTTTATAAGTATCATTCAAGCTGTTTTTCTCATGAAACCTGTTTTAAACTAATTTAGTAAAGACTTGATTATCATATTATATCCTAATGTGGTAATAAATGAATCTACATTCTAACAAATATTTGCTTGAAATGTATTTAATCCCTTTCACCTGTTTGACCTGTAATCCATTCACAAGAATATGAACCTATTGTTAAGTATTTAATTATGAAGTATATTAATCTATTTGATTTGTATCCACAGTTAAACACATAATTCAAGTTGAAATAATAAAAATGCTTGGTATTAATATGTAGTTATACAATTTATTTTATTTTTGGCATTTAAAAATAACAAGGAAACATTTCATTTGCTCCAAACATCAAGCCAGGAAACTTGTGTATTTTATGAACACACTTAATGTGTATTTGCATAGGAAAAGTTTCCAATCTGACAGGAATAACATTTTTATCATTGTTATATTTTCTTGTCAAAAATCTTAGTAAGAATCATGTATAAAATAACATACTATTTGTATCCCTTTAACAGCTAATCACACGGAGAAGGTTTGCGTTGAAAATAGCCGTATTGACAAGGTACCTGTTTCCTAACTTTCATCATTTACTAGATAATTAAATTTATATTGAATGATTAATAATGTTTTGCACAGCATATAGGAAACTCTATTAAGAAGTAAAAAGTTTGGTTTGGTTAAGTTTTGGTACACTTCCTGTTTTGGGTTTGTTTGTCAAATGTTAGCTATGTTTTCTTGGAGATAATACATTTTTGTATGAATGTTAAATTTAATATGCACATTGATAGTGTGCATGATAATTTTTTCTTCTGAACATACAAATAATATGATTTTCAATATTTGTTGACAAATAATCCCCTTTTCATTTTTCTTTTCATTATCTATATTTATCACAAACTTTATTTTCATGAGCCATAGTTCTAGTTGTTTTTTTTTTTTTTTGCAAGCTCCTTTCAGTTTTAGTGTAGACGACTGTATGATAATATTTGTAAAATATGTTAGGTACTAACCATTCTTGCTCAGTTACACTAAGAAGGTAGATATATTTAAATTAATAAGTTATATGGAATACATGTGAAAGGTATTAGTTTTAAGGCCACATTAATTACTGTTAATCTACAAATAATGAAAATATTTGTAATTTCTTTAGCTTTAAATGCATTAAAAACATTTTGCCGATGGTATTGATACTAAAAATTGGGAAGGAAAAATGCCTTTTAGGTTTTTTGTATCTAAAATTACTTTAAATTTATGACCAATTTTGGTTCAAAACCTAAGCAATTTCAAACTCCATTAGCTTTTGAATTGTATTTCTTGATATTATTTATACAAGACAATTTTTCCTGAGTTTCACATGACTTTGAGAGTCAAAAAGTTGAAAAACTTATTAATTCTAAAAAAAAAATGTATAATATGTTAAGGACTGATTCAAAGTGATTGTGGATTCCACTATACCTTTTTACTTGTCTCCCAAACATTCATACACTATATTTAATATTTATCTTAGGTTGATTTCTTTTAAGATATCTTGACTTTTTGAAACTCAACTGAAACATTCTTTAGTTTAATTATAATGTGAGAAAGCTTAACTCCAAAAGAATATAATTCAAATTAGTTGTCACAAAATTATTTTAAAGCAATAACATTATTTTGTTTCAAAGCTCCTCTTTTCTAGACAGATATATAGAAGGGCATCCCTGATAGAACATAGTTTGTTGAAAAGAACAAAAATGATTTTAAATAGTTTATTTAAATTTACCAAAAAATGACGAATATTTGACAGATGGCGGTGAATAGAGAAATTTTCAGAATGAATCACCTTAGAGGATTGCATAACAATAAAAACGAATAAAGATATAATACATGAGAAGTAAGCTGCAAATAAATTATACTGTTAAATTATGTATATAATCCCAACCCATGGATATATTAGCAGACAAATTTTACAAACACAAAATAAAAGTGATTTCTTAGATTAAATATGACATGATTTTAATACAGTAAACAATATTTTCTAAACATAAGTTATACTCAAAAAGCGGCAAAAGCATAATAATATTCACACAAAAATATTGCATTCTTGAGACAACATAATTAAGTTACTTTATCTTTCATTTAAATTAATAAACAATAAAGACATCAAAAAAATATTGCTGGAAAGCTCTATAAGATAACACCGAATTAAAGTTTACATTTTTAACTAAAAGCAAGAATTAGTCAAAAGTTCCTGATTTAAAATTTTAGAAATATTTCATAGTTAATTAGGAAGCATGTTAGTTACTTCTTCCGCCATATAAAGCAATAGTGTATGAGTTCACTTCTTGTTGTGGGCAGCCTTGTTCACTATACACCGAGATCCCCAAGACCTCTTAGGAAGGCACGCATATGTCTGGAAACATTTGGCGTGCAGTTCACATATCAAGCTATTGACTTGGCAAATTGAAGCGCTTTAAGGAATTTCAATTACTGGATACAGAATGTCATGTTACAGGGTATGATCAGAGAGAATAATAGGAGCTCGTAGTGTGGTGAGTACTCCTAAAGGGGCAGAAGAAGGGAATTAGATTTATTTTAGATGTAGCAGCATGCACGCTACAAAACCAATAGTTTCTGAGCTATTGTCAAATATATTTTTAAAATTTAGGTCAGGTAAATTGATTTCTATGCTTCTTGGTGAACAGAATTTTTTTTCTCTCACTGTTTCTGTAATGATGCATATTATTTTTATGCTCTTTGCACAATGTATATTATTTTATCTTACATATCACAAGTTTTGAGTAAATATCTGCATGTTTAGGCAAAGGAACGATAAACTTTGTGTGGTGCACCATACTCTTTATTTGTTATCAAGCATACAAGTTCATTTTAAATTAAAGCTTATTCATTTTAACTGGTTATTTTTTGTTGAACTTTTAATAAAAGTGTTCAAATTAAAACATAGGATCTAATCTTTAACTAAATTTAATTTATCTATGGATGTGAATGACTGCTTATCTTTCAATTAAAGTTCATATACTGGTCATCTTTTAAAATCATTACTTTTTAGTTAGTACTAAATTAAAATAATACTTATTGCGACATATATAGTCACATGAAACCATAAATTGATTTTTATACTAAAATTAGATTTAGGACTGAAGTAATGTAAAAAAACCTAATAAAACTGCACATTTCATTTTTTAGATGAACTTGAATTAGTTTGATATTTTTGGGAATTTTCCTTAACACTGTTTTATTAGTTGAAAAATGACCCTGCAATCAAACTTTTTCAACTATTCTTAATTAAAGGCAACTTGCCTGTATTAAATTAAATTCAATATATTGCTACACATGAAGAAGGTGAGCAACAAATAGAAGGGAACTAAAACAATATGGCTTTTACAAGTAAAAGAGGAACACAGTTCACACTTTACAATGCTGTCACTGGACACCTCTAGAAGAAAATCTATCATTACGCCCAATCCCTAAACAAAAGTTTCATTCTATTGAAGCTCTTCAGTAAGCTGGCCTTACCCTTTCCCCCCACCCATTTAAAGGGAGAAAAGCGAGAAAAAATAAATTGGTAGAAAATTATTTAACATATAAATTATTATAAAATTAACATATAAATTGAAATATTAATTGCAAGTGATGCACTAAACATAATTGTAGCTAAATATTTTACAACCTTTTTTATTATATGTACTTTACACTATAAACAAACACATGCTATTTATCATACTATTATTTTCATCTGAATGGATGTAAACATTTATATTTTACAAAGTCGAATGTTTCATAATAAAGCCATATGCTCTGATTTGTTGCTAATTAACTGATCTATAATTACTTGCTTGTACAAAATAATGCCTTACTTTAATATTTACTTTAAAACTATAATTTACCACCAATGATAAGAGACTAAAAATAAAATCTTAATGAATTACTTGATATAATCTAATAAAAGTCTACAGCTAAAATTGTAAAAAAAAATGACATTAAAAGGGTACAGTATTCTCCAAAAGACTAAGTTATCTTGGTCGTTTTACAAAGAATGGTAGGCAGGATTGAACTAGCAGATTTGGAGAGTGTTTGAATGATTTCCAAAACAATTCCCAACAAAAGCAACCTCCTAGAAGAAAGAAGGCCCTTTTATTGCATTTAGGCAGACACAAAATTGTCTATTTTACATTCATATTTAAAATAGCAAACCTGACAATCAGTTTGAACTAGAGTTGTGGTAACTGTAGTAAGGAACTTATTGTAGACACTCGGAAATACAAATAAAGTAAAAGAGTCCTCACGTGGAAATTATATTATAATAATACACAAATTATAAGTTTTAAAGTTGTTTAAAGATTATATTACTAGTATTTTTTATGTTTAAAAAAGTTGCAATAAATTCCTCAGTACAGTTTCATAGCGCAAACAAATTACATATATTCTTTGTACCTATGTCTTGTAAATCTACTTTTATATTTTGTAATATTCTTTAGTGAAAATGTATGAGATCCAGCCCTAGAAAAAAAAAGTGAATTTTATTAGAAATAAAACTTTACACATTGTGGTCAGAACTTAGAACAATCATTCATCAGCAACTCTATGGTGTCATGCACATTATTTTTGATGAAGCAAACTTTCAATGTCTTGTTATGTTTTGAACTAGTAATGTAAATACTTGCTTCCTATTCCGTTATTAAAAGAGTGAGATAATATTAGTGTTTTATTTACTTAGACTAAAATCAACATTTGTATATTACCTAAACTGAATCAATCCAGAAACTTTATAAAACAAATAAAACAGTGTAATGATGATAATCAACTAAGTTAAATAAGCTTCAGACATTAATAAAATTCAATATAATTCAATTCTGGTAAAATACTATCAGAGCATGGGGTGGTTTTGCTTTGAGTGAAATCCTTTAATAGTAGATGGCAATAATTTATTTTAAAAATTAATTCCTTCTTGTTAGACTAGGGAGGAACTCAAAAATATATTAATATTAGTTGTATTTGTGTAATCGCTGGAGTAGGTTCACACCTTAGATGTTGGCATGGCAGAAAATAACTATTGCCTGCTGCATCACTTGGATGAGAATGAGGGAAGATTTGGAACTGAAAAAAAAAAATCTTTACGATGACACATTTTTATATTGAAATGGGATATTTTAGTGTTTTTTTATATAATTAAAAGGCATATATATTCTTTGTTTTACATATTTCATTTATAAATGTCACAAAAGTAACTTATTTTAATATTATTATTAAATCATCTAAACACATAATTTGTGCGTGTCTGTGGGTAAAGTGCTTTTTATGTTTAACTTGAATGCAAATATCATATACCTTTAACCACATATGCTCGGTCATTTTCATTCTCTATCTTTAAAAACAAAACTGAAAAAACTAAAAACTTATTTTTGTCTCCAAGAGTCATATATAATGTTTCATTATACCCAATCTATTATCAAAGTAGCAAAACTACTCTCTTAAGTAACGACAAACAAAGCTGTTTCTTTCTGGATCAAACCTCCCAAATTGTGAAATCCTTTGTCACACTGCTCCTCCAACGTCTCATTCATAACCTGTTCCTGACACGAAAGGAGCTGTTCCTTTTTGTCATTGGTCCATGGATCAAATACATGCTGTAACAGGTCCGGAGTAAACTTGTTCCTTGTCTCTCTGTCACAGGCAGCGCTGGAACAGGTCCAAAGTAACCTTTCTCCTCGTCTCTGTCACAGACACCGCTGTAACAGGTCCGGGCCAGGCTTGTTCCTTTATGCCCCGGAGAAATTGAGATATTTTGGAGCAATCGTACACTAGAAAGGAAGTGGATACTTTTGTGTTCTTGTCACAGCGCTGAGTTCAAGTCCGGCGCAACCTTACTTATCTATAGGCCTATCTTATAGTTGGTTTGGGGAGTCACAAATGAGTTTTGAAGGGGAAGGCTTTCGTAGTACAAAACATTATTTCCACAATGCAAGCACAGTGTGTGATGTATTCTTACAATAAGTTCATATACCTACGGTTCACTAACTGATTTTGTCTATCCCACAAAATATTTAGCAAACGTAACATGAACTTAATAACTAATTACTACATGGGAAATGTAAAATTGAACTTTACTTTTTTTTTTTTAATTAATCAAATATTTTTTTTAAAACCATATGACCCACGATATCAAAAAGGTTGTTAACCTCTAGTCTCTGGCTTCATTCTCACACACCACTGGACTGCCAATGACAGAGAGATTAAGGTTTGATTCTGGTTGGGTGCATCGAGGATGATTTTCCTAAACTTTTTCAACTATCATTCCAAACAAATGTGGGTGCACTTCCTTTAGAATCAACCATCTTCATCCCTAACACATCGGTGTAATTAGCATAAATGCATACAAGCTGAACAGGCAGTAGATGCAGTGACAAAAAGGAACAGGTCCAATGGTGAAGCTGTAGCAGATTGCTCCTGCTCCACTAAAGGAGCAGTTTTTCCCATCTCTACTCTGCCAGAGCGAGGTAACAGATGGAAGTGTCCTAATCAACTCTTGGCTCCACCCCTCTATGGTTCAGTTTTCTGTCCAGAGGTAGCCCTAGTAACAAGGGGCGAGATTTTAGCGTCACAACCTCTAAGTAGATAACAAATTACTCGATAATTAAGCTTTGGATTATAGATATTCTTATAGTAAATTGGTCTTAAAGAATTTAAAAGGGGTAACTCCTTTTATAAAAAAAATCCAAACGCTGCGTTATAACATTTTTAGGCTGTGTCAAAAATAGTCAATTTTAGCATATTTTTACAAATTATAAAAAATTAAGTAAGTAAAAAAACTAAAAAAAGTTAGAAGCCGGTCTTACTTTTACATCCTTCTTTTACAAAATAAAACAAGTCCCTTGTTCCTGCAATGTATTTACGAGGTTGTATAGGCTACTTAAGTTAGTCATGCAAACCAGCAAATACAGCACTCTGAAATGGGCTCTTAACCAAAAACTTCCCAATAATATGTTCAGTAGGCTGTACGGATGTACTATTACTCTACAGCAGGTGTCCCCAACCCTATGCCCGCCAAGCCTTTTGCGTTTGTCTACCACTTTTTGACCACAGCTGAAATGTTCTTGACTAATAATTTTAATCTGTCACTTTTTCAACAAAAATCAAGTTTGTGCTTATCTCCAGGTATGCTGTTCTCTATAAGTTGGTGATTGAAAGCCCCCCCTTCCCCTCCTTTCCAACGCGTCACTATTATTCTTCTTTTTTTGCCAAAAAAATTTCAAAGTGTACTTTTACTCGTAACCACCGTAGTTTCAAGCTGAATGGTTTTGCTTTTTCTTAATCTCAAAGGCCCCTTTCATCAGTCTCTTCCCAATCACTAATGCCATGCTAATACTTCCTATTTTATTTATAAATATCTTGACAAGGGTCTAGCCAGCTTTGTTGCCTGAATAAACACAGAATAAATATTTAAAAAATGTAACTAGCACCAAAATGATGGTGAGTAGTTATATAGGTCCTTGTGTCTTTATTTGGGTCTTGTTAAAACAGTAAGTATTGTTTTGTCAACTTAAGGGGTTTGAATCCTGTCCCCCCTGTGCCTACGGCCTTGAGTATTACCCGCAATCATATGTAACGTAACAATTGCTGTTGGAAACTTAACATGGCTGTTGACCGGCCGTGTGTATAGCGTTGAGGCTAATCTCTGAGCTTGGCGGGAGTTAGTAAATTTGCCTTTAAAAAGTATATAATTGGTTTCCGCCGCACTACCATTAGTTCTGAATGTGCTTTAAGGTACAAAAAGGTTGGAGACCTCTGCTCTTCAGTATCAGAGTTTGCTTGGTTTTTTATATATATTAAATACTGTCCCAACATTAAGAGCCCTTGAGTCTCAAACACGATTATTCTCACATTAAAGTACACAAATAGTGATACTAGCGCATAGGTTCACAAAGTTGGGGAAGTTACATGTAAGTTCTATTCAAATCACACTGTTGGTGATTCTGTATAATTCTGTGTAATCGCGCATGCGTACATCCTACGGAACATTCTATTGGGAAGCTATTGTTAAGTCAATAGTGTCGTCTGCAGATTTGTTTCAGAAGCAAACGCTAAATATATTTGGTTTTAGCCAAGCGGCAATTTTAGCTAGAAACGCTTTGTTACTCTTAATATAGTTTGATATTTAAGATGCCGAATATTATCAATGATATTAAATTAGATTTTAAAGATGTCATGCTTCGTCCAAAAAGAAGTACTTTGAAAAGTAGGGCAGACGTAAGTACAAATCGTATGACTGTCACAAGCCGTTTAATGTTGACCTAGTTGTGAAACAGCTGCATTGCGTTCTTTTTAAAGAATACAATCCATTTCAACGAAATGTTTATTAATGATTTTTCTAAACATTTGTTGAATTCCACAGGTTGACCTTTATCGAGAAATAACGTTTAGAAATTCTAAACAACCTATCAAGGAATTCCTGTAATGGCATCAAATATGGATACTGTGGGGACTTTTGAAATGGCTAAAGCAATATCCAAGGTTAGTAATGATTTGACATTCAAATGATAAGGGTTAAAAACTTGTTAGAAAATTATCTGTGATCTGTTGTAGAATTTGCTGACCCTGCAGTAATTGATATAGTTTTGGGTATGGTGAATTAATGGAATAATAGCGCCATTTAAGATTCAATTCATGCTTAGAGTAAAGTGTTCCTTGTTTTTAAGTGCTAGAAATCTCACTGTCATTTCGGGATGTATGCATCTGAAACAGCTCATATAAGGACACTAATAAATTTTAAGTAAACTTATTAAGTCACCACAAATGATGGAAAACCATTAATCACATAAACACCCTCAATTGAACTTTATAGGATTTTAAGCCCTGTCTCTAAAATCATGGTCAAACATGCTAACACTGAGCTGACTTTAACACTTTTTCTAATTAATACTTAGTATTTAAGTTGATTCCCCTCTTGCCTCAAAATATTACAAAATACAACTTAAAGCTTTTGAAATATTAGACCCTAATCAAATTAGAAAAATTAGAAAACCCTATTCCAACCTTACTTCAAATTAAGCTGAAGATACAATAAAACAACAAATAAACTGTATTTTAATTATTATTAAAATAATCAAAACCTCTATCCTAAATTCTCTACAGAAATTCTTAACCAAGGACTTGTTAAGGTAGACCTTCTATTTTCATAAACTAAGATCATTAAACTATTACCTGCCTCTGTGGCGTAGTTGGCTAACGCGCTTGTCGTGTTGAGCCCGACTGCTGAGGACGAGGAGATCGAGGTTTGAATCTCGGTCGGTTGAACGGGGTGGTTTTTCCTAAATGGTTTTCCAGTCTGCCTCCACGCAAATGCGGGTTCACTTCCTTTAATTCAACCTTCCCAATTCCTAATCCATTAGTGTAATTAGTACTTAAGCGTATAACCTGAATGGGTAGTAAGACGCGGTGCTAAATAATAATAATAATAATATAATTTAAAAAAAACTATTCCTAACATTTAACAAATTCTTAATAATTATTCAAACTGTCATTAGTGGCACAAGGTTACCAGAAATCTCCCCTTTATATTGGCTTCATAGGCTATATTTTTATTAGCTTTTGATTTGTGGTTTTAAGCATTCATACAAGGTGGATTAAGGCCTAAATAAGATGGATTACAAATTTGATAATGATATTACATTAAAATGTAAAATCATTATAAAAGTCGTCGTTTAAAATAGTATGAAAAAAAGCGGGCGAAAATGTTTAGTTTTGACTACTTCAGCTAGTTCTTCTTTCTGCAATTGTGCACAACTGACCTCATGGCTTAGTGGTCAGAGCACCTGGTGATCCTGGATTGATTCCTGTCAGGTACCTGAGGATTATTCTTCTGAAGGGTAATAATTACCACAGTCGCCGGGGTTTGGCTAATTAGGTTTAAGTTTGGTTAAGGTCTTCAGTGGCTCCACCTTATAATATTCACCATCATCTCATCAGTGCATGGAAAGAGTCTCCACGATAAAAGATGTACAATTAGTACATTCGGGTGTAACCTGGTCATTGGTACATTAGTACAGGCTAATCTTTCCCCTACTGGGCTACAGATTGATGAAGCCCAGACACGCACGCCATTTTTATTATTATAAGACTTTTGTCTTATGACAGAACTTAGACCATCATTGTGCCCTGCCCTGTCCTTTGCCGCCTCCTTCTCCCAGAATTTGTCTTATATACATATTATAATTTGTCTTAAATCCATTAAAAAGAGCATTCAGTAAAACTTTTATTTGTTGGGTGGGGTGATGTTGGAAAAAAAAGAGAGGAAATATTGTTTTTGTAAGAATCCCTAGTTGATAATATAATTAAGCTCTCACTAAACCATAAAATTCCGGTTCAAATCTCCTAAACACTTGAATAAACTTATCTACACACAAATAGTTTACAAACTGAAATATTCTTATCTTTGCTTTTAGCTAACATCGAAACGCTCATGAAGCTCAACCACTCATCAGGCTTTATATTAATGTCCTGATGCACACTTAGCAATGCTAGACTTTTGGGTCGATCTTGTCCCAGATTGTTTATCAGATAACTTTCAGTCTCTTTAACAAAGAAAAAGTTTGTTCAAGTGAAGTAGTTGATACAGTGTCAATGTTACTTATATTTGTAGCATTTAAAAAAAGTTAAGATAAAATGTTGCACTGAACTGAGCCAATCCATTGATAGCTGTATTCAACCAGTCACAGTTGTTTACCTATATGAGGCCTACAGCTTTATATTAATGTCTGATGATTAGTAATGCTAGACGGTCTTACTTGTCCCGTTGGTTTATACAAGTCTCTTACGCAAAGTTGTTAATGGTAGTTGATACTTATGATATTGAGCATAAATTGAAAGGACACTACAATTTAACTGTAATCCATCACGTTTTGACCTATATACCTACTACTCTTATACTTACAGAGCTCAAACACAGGAGAAAAGTCACTTGCTTGGAAAAATGTCTTGTTTACTACATCCACCCTTAAAATGGCAAGCGAATTGTAAATCTTGACAGTAAATATTTGAATGTTATTCATCCTGTTAACCATTTGTCTTCAAATTATCACATTGATCTTTTTAGCATTATTTGCTCAAGTTAGGGAAATATTATAAAAACAACCATTATCTATGTATAAACATACATGACACCTTGATAAAGATTTGCTCAACTAAGTTGTACCTAAACTGACATGATAAAAGTCACTGCCATCTTCTGTTGTTTGTAATAATGGGTAAGAATGAGGGGGCTAGTTGAAAAAAATAGGCTCGCATTAGCATGAAAAGAAAATTGGTAAAACATATCTATAAATCGGTTGTTAAAAACTACTCTCTTATATCAAATTGTAACTCAAACCTTGGCCTTCTTGTCACATGTAACCTAGATCCACTTGTGAGCCCAACATCTTAGACCTCATTACTACTGATGTAGGTGTGACATATCCTAAAATATGCCTTGGACATGCATGGGGGCTAGGTAGGAACCGCAAGTTGAAGTTAACAATTAAAAGAAGTGTTTGTGGGGTATTCTTGGGTTTTAATAGACTGGGGTGGGGGAGAAGGCTGGCCAAAATCAGGCTCAGTTTGATCCCACACTTTGTAAAAATATAATAAAAGTAAATCAACAGGTTGAGTAGAAACTCTTTTTGTTTGTAGTGGAATCTACCCACAGCTATGGTCATGCAGTTGTGCACTAGACTTGTTTGAACTTGATCACTGCTTACAAAAGGGTCTGAGTTTTTATTCCGGCATGGTTTACTGATGCCTGATCATAATGAATTATTACAAGTAGTTCTGTGAACAGTAGACCTCACTTCCACCATACTCTTATCGTTGCTACAGTCTTAGGAGTTGTCCATAAACTAAATTGTGGATAGCCTGAATGGGTAGTAAGATTTGAAACCCTAAACAACATTTGTAAAAGAATTTTAAAAACATAATTATATGAAAATTGTCCTCCCTATTTCCTTAAGTTTTGCTGTAACAATTATACATTACTGGAGCATAATTGACCGCCGGTACAAATTTTTTTTCAGCACGGTTTGTTCACGACAGTGCACAAATATTACAGCCTGCAAGATTGGCAGGAGTTTACAAGCGCTAACCCCGAGTGTCTTAGAAATATTGCTGTGAGCTCGGGCACTGGCCAAGATGACTATGGGCGACTCTCTGCCATCCTAGATGGTATACCTGGTGTCAAATTCATCTGTCTGGATGTCGCCAATGGCTACTCCCAGCACTTTGTTGAGTATGTAAGGAAAGTGAGAGCGAGCTACCCCAACCACACAATCATTGTGAGTAGGCTACTTATGCCGATAAATTATTGTAATCCTAATGTGCTCAAGGGGTTTTAGTCTCTCATTTCTGAATAGCTTTGGTTGAAACTCCGACTGAAGGCAATAGGGGGAAGAAACATTGCCTACTTTAAACTCTACTATAATCTTTCTTGTGAAACACCTTAAAAATAAAATAAAATTTATAGTACACTAAAGTTGTGATTATCCGGCCTAAATTGTTCCGGACCGAATAACAGAAACACTGGATAATACGGAATCCGAGTGTAAATAATTGTCAGTATAGGTTCTCCTCGCGCCTACCTCCATTGACATAGCGTCTGTTTCCAGCCAAATCAAAACAATGCTGCTATCTACACCGACCAAGCGTATGAGACTCCATTAGTACTGTGTTATACACTAACAGCATGCATAGCAGTTATGCTTTTCTGTCCCCATTGTAACAGTTGTAAGGCATATGTGATAGATTTTTTTTATTAATTACTAGGGGATATATCTGCTAGTTAGTTGGTTTTAAAACACACCTGTCAACACTGTAAACATGGCCGAATAATCAAAGGCTCAATAATTGTGACTCTAATGTATTTATAATTTACTTCCCCATATCAGTAACTAGCTTTGCACATAATAGATATGTATTAAATTACATTTAGAGATGGGACGCTCTAATCATATGGTATTCAAGAGATTACAATTCGTAAAAATCTCAAAGTATATCGAATACAAATTATGAAGACCTTGACTTGATATAACAATTCCAAGTGATTGATAAAATCAATTATATAGACTTATGTAGTTGGGAGAGTACTAACGTGACAAAAAAAAAAGGACAATATTTTATATATAAATATAAATAAAAAAAAGTTATTGTTGTTTATAATGTTATCATATTGTGACCTTGACTCACATTTTTTAATGTGTTATTTTAATTTTTATTCATATCTTAAATCATATTGGTATAATCAACAAACTTTTTATTATATAATTTATATTGACATATCAGAGTAAAATTTTGCAATTTCACTTAAATTTTGTAATTTCACTTAAAATTTTGTAATTTCTCATTTCTTTCCTATTATATGTTTTACACTGATTATTTCATATTGAATTCTATAAAGATAGAAAACATCATTTATTTGGCACCAAGCCTTAAACAAATTAGTTTTAATTCAACTTGAAATATTTTCCCTTAAGCTAAAAGTGGACATTTTTAAAATTTGAAAAATAAAGAATTTGACCCATCACTTTTTCTTTATAATACCAACTTTGGAATAACTAAATAAAACTGGTTGTGGGTTTTATTATGTTCAAGCCGTGTGTTGAACAATCTTTAACTCCTGACTTTAAAACCAATATTTAACGGTTTGGGTTTGGTTTTAGAAAGGTAATTGCCAAAAACCACTTCAAAACATTTTTCTTTATCTAAAAGCAATGTTAAATACTCATTGTTTTAAATTATAACATTTATCCTTGTTTCTTTTTTTTAAATAAAATTAATATTAGATTACTAAAAAAATAGGGGTGAAAATATATTTTTAAAATAAAATCACATTGTAAAATAAAATAAATAGCACAGCCAGCCAGAGTTTTAACCTGTCTCTTGAATCGGATCAAATTGAGTCAAACAGAATAGCGTACATCTAACCCTGATTATTTTTTCCTCCTCATTAATCATATTATTCCTTTTACATTCCAATAAGTTGAAAAATGACAATTATAAACAGAACTCAAACCTGGAACACTTGGCTTTGAATGTAAATGTTCTAAAACTTAGCTACACTCTACCCTAAACTCTGATTGAATAATGGCCCGAGCACGGGATGAATTATGGGTAGCTTAGTGATAGAGCATCGGCACGCTCTGCTAAGGGTCCAGGTTCAATACCTGTGTTCATGTCTCAGTTAAATATTAACTACGCAATTGAAAGAAGATATTAGTGACTACTATGTCTGTTACTTGAAATTATACCATCTTAATATCCTCCTCTTAGCTAAGCACCGATACAATTTAATCTCTTAAGCTAGAATTAGATTATAAATAGTATATAAACAATAATGACCGCCTCTGTCATCTAGTGGTCACAGTTCCTAGCTACAGCTTGAGAGATCCCAGGTTGGATCCCTGGCACTACCAGATTTTTCTGTGAAGCAGTGGGTCTATGGGGACAAATCAGCCTTGTGAGGACAAATGGGGAGCTACTTGAAGGAAAAAGTAGTAGCTCCTGTCTAGAAAACTGAGATTAACAGCTAGAGCAGTGATTTCAAACTTTATTTTAGATTGTATACCTTGGCCATGTCTAAAAGTTTAATCTACCCCTAAGATAAAAAAAAAATTCAAATGACAGGCTTTAAAAAATGAGCTCATGGTAAATTATTGATCTATTTAATTTATTGGGAAAAAAAATATCCAGAATATTTACACATTAATTCAAAAATAAAGACAAAAAGTAAACCTTAAACACAATATTTTCAACTAAGAATTTGTAATTTTAATTCTAGAGCTGATATATTATGATTATGAATCCCAAAGTTTTTCAGCGATAGGAGTGTGGCTGCATGGCTTGGCACAACTTTTTGATGTCTGGTTGTCCAGTTAAACTTTCAAGCAGAGATTTGGCTCCAAATTTAGCATATTGGAGTACTTATTTTTTTAGGTACACCATGGATGAAAAACCACTTTCACAGAGATATGTTGTTGAGAAGGGCATCATAAACTGCTCATGTAGAAGTGTCAAGTTGAGGATTGAAAATGATCAGAAATCGATCTCCACCCGAGAAAATACAGGAAAAAGAGGGGTGGTAATAACCAGTTAATGGTAACTGCCAACAATTAGGGTTTTCCATAAGTCCCTCCTTATTTTGCCAACTTGCCCTTGAGAGCTGCTTGCGTACCCCAATTTGAGAATCACTGAGCTAGAGGGTTTGTTTTGCTGACCACATACACCCTATATTATCACTAGTTGGCGCTATCTCTCGATTGCGGGCTAACGCCAAGGAGTTTTTGTGTCTGTATTATATATAGTTAGTTAAATAATTTCTGTTACTAAACTATTTGGAAAGACAGGGCCTACTTCTGCTGTGACAGTACAAATATTCTTTATTATCTGTTAGGCAGGTAATGTGGTGACAGGGGAAATGGTGGAAGAGTTGATACTTTCCGGAGCAGACATCATCAAAGTCGGCATCGGGCCAGGTTCAGTCTGTACGACTCGCGTCAAGACTGGTGTGGGCTATCCTCAATTGAGTGCAGTCTTAGAGTGTGCTGATGCCGCTCATGGTTTGCAGGGGCACATTATCTCCGTGAGTGGTTTGGAAAATTTATATATGAAACAACACTTTTGTGCTGGAGGTTCGGGGTCCAAATCTCGGTTCCGGCACAGATTTATATGATTGCCAAACCCATCCTTCACCTCTGACAAGACATGTTAGTCACAACTTGTGAATGTGTGTAATGCCAGGCCTCCACTTTGTACAGTAGCCCCATGGCTTCTTTGGTGCTGACTGACAGCTCACAACTGACTGTCAGAAGTGACAACTGCTAAACACATGTTTTTGCAGATAATATGTGGGCGTGGGGATACATAATTTGGTCTGGTAACTTTTCAAAGCCGTTAACTGTCAGCTGCGAGCTGTCACTCAGCACCAAAGAAGCCACAGGGCTACTGTAGCTTAGTGGTCAAAGTTCATGATCCAGATTCAGAGGCCAGGTTTGATTCCTGGCACTTTCATTATTTTTCTGTGAAGCAGTGTGTCTGGAACAATGTAGAACTTAGCCTCATAAGAACAAATGAGGAGCTACTTGAATAACTAAGTAGCAGCTCTGGTCTAGAAACTGAAATTAATGGCTGGGGGGCTCGTTGTACTGACCATATGACACCCCCTATCTGCAAAGGTTGATACTATCATCACTAACATGTAGCAGCCCCTCGGTCAGTATAGTTTAATTGCAGGCTTAACGCCATGGAATTTGTTGAGGGGAGATTTTTAAATATCATGTTTGAATTATGAGAAAATGTTTTAAACCAGCATTATGCAACTATTTTATGTTATCAGGATGGGGGTTGCACTTGCCCTGGAGATGTGGCAAAAGCGTTTGGTGCAGGTGCAGACTTTGTGATGATTGGTGGTATGTTTGCTGGACATGATCAGTGCGGGGGAGACATGATTCAAAAGAATGGCCGCAAATACAAGCTATTTTATGGCATGTCATCTGAAACCGCAATGGAAAAACACTCTGGAGGAGTGGCCGAGTACAGGTTGGTACTATTGATTAGGTTTGTTTTATATTGTTAGAATATTTGATTCTTTAATTAGCTCAGGTGGAATTCATATCATGCTAGTTACAGAACTATATAAATGGCAAGATCATTTCATGTTATAATGATGTGTGTGCCAATCATATTTCATCTGAGTTAGTGATCACCTTTGAGGCTTGCGCTAATCAGTCATCTGAGTTAGTGATCACTTTAGAGCTTGCACTAATCAGTCATCTGAGTTAATGATCACCTTTAGGGCTTGCATAATCAGTCATCTGAGTTAATAATCACTTTAGGCTTGCAATAATCATCATCTGAGTTAGTGATCACCTTTAGGGGCTTGCGCTAATCAGTCATCTGAGTTAATGATCACCTTTAGGGGCTTGCGCTAATCAGTCATCTGGCTAGTGATCACTTAGGGCTTGCGCTAATCAGTCATCTGAGTTAATGATCACCTTTAGGGGTGTGTGCTAATCAGTCATTCATACCCAAGCTTGCTGCTCGATCTAAAGAAACATGAGCTGGGTGATAACATCTGCTTACTGAGCTGACATTCTCAGAAAAGATTGTCAATGAGCTCACACACTGTGGTCCTTGACAGACCCAATTGACCAATTTATGTTTAGCCCTCACATATAATGGTTTAGCTTTTTTTTTTCACCCACACAAATTAATTTTGTTGGCTATAAATGAACAGTAATTTTTCTGTGAATTAATAGATTTTCAGTCTCTTATGCCCACACTCATCACTATTACAAAATATAGACTTTATCTTTGCCAAAGGCATTGTATGTTCATCTCTAAGTATTTTTACTTAGATTGTGTTAATTTTCTTTTACTAAATTATAGAAAATAAAGCACAAATAAAAGTAAAAACATCAACATATATTTACAAACATTTCAATATTTAGATATTCTTGTTGCATTGAAATATTAAAGTTATGTATAAATATCTGTTAGGGTCCTTAATTTTATTTGTTCTTCATTTTTCTACATTTCTATTTTATTTATTTTATATTATATTTTGCTTAGTGCACTTTATTTTGTTTATTTTGTATATTTATTTTACTAAATTGTGATGTAATTACCTAGGGTTGGTTTTTAACCATCACCAGAACAAACTAGAGTATGGTAAGTTGCATGGTCAAAAAGTAAGATGACTTAAAATGCACTATTATTCAGAGTGTCAGTTATTTTGATCAATAATTCAATAATAATATAATTTTAAATATTTTAATTCTATTTGTGTTGAACTAATACATTTTCCAGGTCTTCTGAAGGTAAAACAGTGGAGGTGCCTTACCGAGGCAATGTAGATGTCACAACCTTGGACATTCTTGGTGGGTTGCGTTCTGCTTGCACCTACACAGGGGCAGCCAAACTGAAAGAGCTGCCACGTCGGGCCACCTTCATCAGGTGCACGCAGCAGGTCAACACTGTATATAGTAATTGAGGTTCTTACACTGTAGGAGGTCAATTTATTTGTTGCCATTGTTAATTTCTTGTTGTTGAATATATATAAAATTAACTATGTTGTTAAAGCTATAGATGTCTTCCTCAGAATCTATATTAACATTCTTTGAAGAAGTATAGTCAATTAAAATTTGGTATGTTTTGTTGTAATCAGATTTTCCTATGGGATATAGAAACTAGTTTTATGAATTGTATTTTTACTCTTTTTGCAGCAATGTTTTCTTTTCTTGCGCCCTTTACTCAAATTTTGTGTTACTGTTGCTACTGGGGGGAAATATAATGGCTGCTTATAGTGGAAATATTATGTTACCCTCCAATTTCTTTACTGGGGTTTCTAAAAATATTCTGAAGGATAAATTAATATGGCAAAGAATGATATTCATATAGATATGAACAAAAGAAAGGTAACAAAGAATGACATTCACATAGATATGAACAAGTTAAAGAACAAAGAATCGCAGTTAAATAATATGCACAAGTGAAAGAACAAAGAATGACATTCAAATATATATGAAAAAGTTAAAGAACAAAGAATCGCATTTAAATAGATATGCACAAATTAAAGGTAACAATGAATGACATTTACATATATATGAACAAATTAAAGGTAACAATGAATGACATTTACATATATATGAACAAATTAAAGTAACAATGAATTACATTTACATATATATGAACAAATTAAAGGTAACAATGAATGACATTTACATATATATGAACAAATTAAAGGTAACAAAGAATGACATTCACATATATATGAACAAATTAAAGGTAACAAAGAATGACAATTCACATAGAAAGAACAAAGACTATTAAACATAAAAAAAACAGTAAATATAAATAAAAAAGAAAGTTAATTAATTCGTCACTAGAAACCAATTTTTTATATACTATGAAGGGGGAAAAAACCCTATTTTTGATGACTGTTGTTTCAGATTAGTTGAGGTAAATTAAGAATAATATATTAATTTTTGGCTGTTTTCACTATACCAAAATACAATTAGTAATAATTAATTTAGTCATTATGTTTTAAGTACTATTAATACCTTAGGTTAGGCTTATTTTTAGTTATTTTTCTGAATTGGCCATTTGGAGGTTAGACAAGCCTGGATGAAAATGGGGTCTCATTAAACCTTGCTCTGCAAACCAACTAGCACGGAAGTACAGGCAATTTGGTCTTTCTGTAATAACACAAATTAGGTTAAAAAAGAAAATTTTATTTGGGTTTATAAGAAAAAATGTATTATCACTAAAAAAAAGGTAGTCTAAATGTTGCCCTTGCATTTCCACACTAATACTACTGTTGTGTGCTCTTTTAAAAATTCCTGACTTCATTTGAATTGTCTAACAACTGTTTTCAAAACTCAATGTTGTGAGTCTTATAAATCATTTATTGAATAGGAATGCACTAAACTCTTTAAGTAACCCCATACAAAAAGGAGCAAAGAATTAATATCGCAGAACCGAACAATATTCGATTGGACCTACTATATCAATCACTGCCTGTATCCTTGTGCGAGTTGGTTTGCAGTTCAAGGTTTATTAAGACTTTTTTTAAATAATTTTAATAAGTAGCCTACTACAATATCCAAAGGACTGCATCTATGGTCTAGTGGTCAGAGTTCCTATCTACGGTCCAGATTTCCCAGGTTTGATACCTGACGCGCCCAAAAATTTATTTGTGACACAGTGAGTTCTGTGACGGGGTCAAACTCGACCTTGTGAGGAGGTATAGGGAACTACTTGAATAAATAAGTAGCAGCTCCAGTTTAGAAAATTGAGATTAACAGCTAAGGGCTCAAAGTGCTGATCACATGACACCCTTTATCTGAAAATGTTAGCACTATCATCACAGACTGTGGCAGCTTCGCGGTCGGTATAGCTTGCTCGCGGATTCACACCATGGCTTTTTTTTTACAACATCCTAAACTTATGCCCCCCCCCCCCCCCCGTTTTTTTTTAAACACTGTATATTTGGAAGTCTCACACTTACAGAAGTTGGGTTGTGAAGGGGAAACAAAAGGGGAGGGAGAAACATTTTACTAGAATTGGCAAAGATTCATGCCTATAAGGATAGATTCATAGTGCATTATTAAGATGCTACTTTTCTTAAAAAAATTTCCAGTATTTTAAACAATGCTATCCATCTATTAGGCTGGAAGAAGTATCTTATTCATAGATAGTGAATTATTTTCCTTGACACTTTGTTCCTTTATTATATGGCTGTTTGGTGTTGAAACAAGTAAAGGCCGACAACCAAGTTCAGGGAAAAGTGGTAAAGATGTGCCAAGGCCAGCAAGAGAGTGACAGGAGTAAATAGATTGTTCAAAGATAATTTATGTATACTATTTGTAAGACTTTTGAATATTGTCATAATTCTCTTTTTGAATCCAAATATCTATCTTACTAGATACTATTTATAGCTATCTCATGTTTGTTTTAAAATCCATATCCTTTTTATTATTATAGATTTAATTTGTATCTCATAGTATATCTAGAATAGTAACAATTGTGAACTCACATCACAGTAGGCCTAATGATGAAAGTGAGCTATTCAGTAATTAATATCTTGTATTTCTATTGTGTTACCAAATTATAGTAGTAATTGTAATAATTTATACTAACAGTTGAGTGGTAGAAACTTTTGAATCAATGATGTGTTACCCACCTTTCTTCTTCTCCCCCCAACCCCGACTCACCCAAATTGTTTTCAAGTTCCTATTTTAACATGTAGTCAAACTGAACAATTCCTTGAAATGTTAGTTCAATTTATCATTGGCACATTTTTACTTTCTTTCCATCCTGTTCCAAAGTAAAATTGTCATTTCCGTCCATCCATAGTGATCATAGGATACATTATTTTAAAAGTATTATAAAAAATAAAGTCCATTTCTATTTTTCTAATAATGTTAAAATATTATTTTATTCTATTTATTTTAAGGTCTTGTTTTAGGAGGTATTATGTATCATAATTGATTGATTTTATATTTTTCCTAATGGCTATACTGTCTAACAATATTCTTTGTTCATCATAATTAATTTCTGTTTTTATTCTTACTACATATTATAGTGAAAACAAAGATTCTGGTTCATTTCAAAAATAGGGGAACATCCTTAAATTAGCCTATATCAGGGTTTT
Source organism: Timema cristinae (assembly GCA_039000515.1). Taxonomy (NCBI): domain Eukaryota; kingdom Metazoa; phylum Arthropoda; class Insecta; order Phasmatodea; family Timematidae; genus Timema; species Timema cristinae. The sequence continues at coordinate 18,008,227 of JBCFYV010001001.1, read as the reverse complement.
TGGGGTGCAAGAGGGGTTCAGTATTTTCTTACATTCTTTTCAGAATCCACATCTTAGGTAAGGTTTTCTATCAATATTTATGATGAGACAAAAAAAAATATGGCCAAAAAATTCTAAAATGTTTCATTTTCACTCATTGACTAACCCCATTTTAATAACTAATTTCCACTGTTTTATAGCAATAATGATAATATAGACTTTATATTTTGCACAAATATAGTTAATCACAATACACATGACAACTGACCTCGTTTTTATAGTAATAATATTTATTATCGTACTTTGTTTGAATGAAAATAAATGAACAGAAATCCATTGTCAAATGTAGAAATGTGTTCATATTTCACATCCCAACAAGAATATCATCGGCTCTCATCAAGCAAGTCGTTTTGGGAACAGCTCGACGTCTGCCAAATTGTAAAAAAATATTATTTAAGATAGAAAGGGAAGGTCTCATGATCCCTTATGTGGGGCACAGGGGATGATTTTCTGATGTTTATGTGGGGCACAGGGAGGATTTTATGATGTTTATGTGGGGCACAGGGAGGATTTTATGATGCTTTATGTGGGCACAGGAGGTTTATGATGCTTTATGGGGGCACAGGGGAGGATTTTATGATGCTTTATGTGGGCACGAAGTATTTTATGCATGTGGGGCACAGGAAAGGATTTTATGATCCCTTACATTAGGTGTGTGTGGGGGGGGGGGGGGGGGTAAGGGTGAAGGAGGGGTTAAATCATGAAAAAACCTTAGGTAATTTAAGGATGGCCCTGAGCTGAAATGAAAAGATTTGCCATATGTTGGAATAGTGTGCTTGCTTATAACAAATATTATAGTGTTAAAATATTATTGAAATGTTCAAACCCGCCTCGGTGGCCGCAGTATTGCAGTAGACTAGACTGCTGATGACGGGGAGATCGAAGCTCGAAACTTGGTTGGGTGTACCTAGGATGTTTTTTCAGAATGGTTTTACAGTCTCTGCAATACTGGTACACTTCCTATAAATATAACCTTAATAATCCCTAAAACCATTAGCATAATTAGTACATAAGCAGCCCGAGCAGATAGTAGAACGTGATGCTAAAAACATTTCAAATCTAATCAACATTATTGATTATGCAATTCTTACTTGCCATTTTTTTTGTTTATTTTGTTGGCTACATGTAATATATTTATTAAGTATAAACATGATATAGTAATGCAATACATCATATTGAAGGTTCTGCATTTTTCATTGGACAAAAGTTTAATTATTCATAATGACAATAAATTGTTTTTCATTCTGACACATTTGGTTTATTATATGATGATTATTTTAATCATGCAAGGTACTATGTTTCATCAACTCCACCTTTTGGTAAAGAATGTAGATCGCCGCACTATAATGTAGTGCTTGATTCAAACTGAATTATGCTTCTCTAGTAGTCATATTTAGGTTGACATATTTGCTTAAATATTTTTAATGCATCCCATTTTTTTTTGGTACAATGTGTTTATTGCTATGAGTTCCATAGCACATATTAAACGTATGTTCAATTCACATATTAAACGTATGTTCAATTCACAAAATGGTCACAAAATAATGTGTGTACATGTATAGGTTTATTTCAAACTAAGAAATAACTGTTTTATAATGTTCTTTTGATTTAAGTAATCACCAGCATTTAAATGTGTCTAGTATTGATAATTTGGAATGGAATATTTATTGTTCTAGACGAACACAATTTGTTATTGATAATATAATTTTAATGGGTTTATTGGTTTGAATCTGATAGAGAAATAAATATGCTAGATGAGTTGATAGCTTGAACATGCTCTTATTACCATGCATGTGTTATTGTATTTTATTAAATATATTCATCTAATATTGAGCTATAAGCTACGTGTACCAAGTGTTAAAGGTGAAGAAGGTTAGCACGGTAATTTAAAATATGATTAAAATAGTTCACAGGGTTGACAAGTTTGAAAATCAGTTGCCATTAGCATAGTTTTACTAGTCATTTGTGGTTTTATCATCTATCTTTCAAGAAAGTGCTAATTTTTTATTACTTAGTTTTGTTTAAAAACCTATAGTTGATCACTCAATGAACATAGTCACTTGAATTGTATGTTAATTTATTATTGGAAGAGATTTAACATGCGAATATAACTAATTTTTTCCTTTAAAAACTAAAAACATTAAAAAAAAATAGTTTACTCTCTCATTATTTTTTGAGGTAACCCAGCTGTTTAAAGAAATAAAAAGATCCTAATGACTGGAATTAAAATAAAATTATAATAAGATTGGTAGCTCAAATTCTCTATATTTTCAATAAGACACGATAGGTTGAACATACACTTTAAAACATGAAAAACCCAAATTTCTTATATACTCTTAAAACATATTATTTAGAAACTGATATTTTCAATATTTGGTAATCTTCTGATCACAATCACTTGAGGGAGAAAAGTGAAAGCAACCTGTACTCATTGTTCATCTATTTGATTGGCAGAAAAGAGTTTGGAGTTGTATTGGATGGTTGATTATTACAAATTATCTCACATTTCTCCCTAAAGTGATCATAACAGATGATAAAATATAAACAAAATTCGAGTTTATTTTTAGAGCTGCCATGCTTTCAAGTACTGGTCCCATTAAGTATCCCTTTGTATCTTTATTTATGAATAAATGTTTCTCAGTAAATTCTTGGGATTTGCATTGAATTGATCTAGTTATCAATGTTTATTTTACCATCCTGGTATTTTAAGCAAAACATTCTTAGTAATAAAAACTTAATTATTGAGTAACGTAATATTTGCTATAAGTGTTGTATGCAATTTGCATTACTCAATAAGAGTTGTTGTATAACTGCAATATTTTAAGAATATTACTTTGTTTTTAGTACCGTAATACGAATAAATTTTATTTGTACTTGTTCCTATCTAAATTATTTTAAGGCTTAATTTATTTTTAGGTTTTGAATTTTGATTATTAACACAAATGATTTTATAGTAGACACAATTGTGTCAATATTATAAGATAAATATATTTTATTTATGTTATATTATATCTTTATAAAATGTCCTGATCTTTTGAATTGTTTTATAACTGGTTCAAAAATTAGTATATCAAACTTTGGTGATACATAACATGTAATATTTTATTCAGAACTTCTGAAATCCAAAGAAGTTTTAAGATTTTTGGTATATTCCTATTTGTTCATATATGCACAACAATAAATAGGCTTGTATAATTATTGCACAATCACTGCATTTGAAACTTGTTTGAGTGGTTGTTTTGAGAGCGAATTTGTTATCAGCAAATTATATATTTTTAAAAGTGCCATTTCCACTATGCATATTTTTAGTAAACATTATTGACAGTTTGCTGAATATTAAAGACTCCAACTATTTAGTTCAAGGGACTCGAATAAAGTGAATTTGTTTGATTTAATATTGTGGAGAAAAATCTCACCCAAATTGAACCAGTCAAGGATAAAACCATAACCTCCTGGTCAGAGACTGGCAGCACAACATTACACATCTTTGTCTCTAAATTACTGAATAGATTTGCATTTACGTTTTTCACTAAATTATTACTATTATATAAGTTGCTATGAGACTTGAAATTCAAATAAATAAGTTAAAGCACACCTGTTAAAAAATAGAATTTTAATTGTAAAATTTTTGTGAATGTTTATAACACTTGTGTACAAATAGCAAGAAAATTAGAGAATTGATAGGAAAAAACACTGTTTTGTCAAAGACAAATGCATTATATGCTTATTTTCTTTGGCTAGCCCAACAAAATCTACAAATGGGTGTTCTTGATATAATATAATTACTAGAGATTTGTAATTTACAAACTACTGTACATCATTTTAAACTCTAGTACGATAGCTATTGAAATACTGTGACCAACATCATATTTATTTAAAGCCATTTTGTACACGATTAAGGCTTTTTATTTTATACACATTAAGAAATATTTATATCTCTAAGCTACCACAGCTGTTATAAACCAAATAGTTATGATATTAACCAAATAATTATGATATTAATATACTGTGATTAGTATGTTGGAGCTAAGTTTCCACATACTCTTGATTGAGTCGAGAAGAAATAAAATATCAAGTTGTGTATAAATTACAAAAATTATGTTAAATTAATATTGGATTTATTCTTGATGAGGTAAATATTTATATACATTTAGAATGTAAACATTTTATATTATGTTGACGTTAGAAAACATAACTACACAGTTTAAGGGGTTTAATCCATTCTTTGATGAGTTAACTTAGTGGTGGGGCAGATTGTTGAAAATCTAACTTAAATATAAGCCAATCCTTCCCAAGATATATTATTTAAAAAGTTTAATTAATGCCATTGGTTTGAATACCATTAAAATATATGAGAATATTAAACTGTATCCACTGTAGATATGATGTGTGAATATTATTTGTATTAATTCCTAGTTTGGATCTAAAGATTTATTTTGGGAAACAGTATTCTTGTATAGATTGGGTTGAATTTATTATGTAATGACTTTGTGATAGTGTTGTTTGTTAGTCACAAACGGTTTGTTTGTTTTAGTCGCTGATATATTGTAGTAAAAATTTGTAATCCTAGATCTGAGCAAAATTTCTTGTATAGTATTTTGCCTTCTCCTAAAGATTGTTTTAAGGGAATGTTTCTATGGAAAATGATCAGATGTTTGATTCTTGAAAATAAAAAAAGTTTATTTTACTGGAAATTGTCTTATTTTTAATAGTACCTACCCCCTTGAATGTATTATATCAACTTTAATTTTAATTTACATTTTATTTTCAAACTAAATCCAAGCAAAGTGTTGGGAAATGTTGGTATTTAAAAATAATCAACTGTTTCCAGATTGTGCCTATGTTAGTTTAGTAAATTATCTCCATCTTCCTATATATTTCCGCCATTCTTCTTCTTTCACTTGTACACTCATCTGGTTCTTCCAACTATTTTGGTCTCCCTTGCGGTATTTTATCTACATACTCTCCACTATTCTCCTTTATATTATTTCCTTTTCTATTATCATATGATACCATCTCATATATTCCCTGTAGCCCAACTCTTGCTCAAAAAACCTCATTCCTAATCCTTTTTCTCCTCGTAACAGCCAACATTCTGAAAAACTTCACTCCCATGGCCTGTTCTCCACACATACAATGTCAATGTTTTGCTGCATTTGGGACTATGGATACAAATACACCAGGTAATACAAGTCTTAACAGTTGTTGATGTTTCTAAGCAGTCTTGTTTTAAACACTAAACATTATTATTCAGGGTTGAAATCAAAACTTCTAAGGATTAGCTTATGGACTTTCAGTTTGGGACTTAATGTACACTGTTACCATTACTCTCGACTTTATTTCTTACAAATTACAGGTTTTATGGATATGCAATATATAGATGAGGTATTATTGAAAAGTGAAAAATCAGCATTTGAGGGCAAAACAACTAAAGATTGTTCAAATATTGATGTAGGCATATTCAATTTCAGAGAAATAGATTAATTTAAATAAGATAATTATAAATGATTACTAAGATATGCTCATATGCCTCTCTCTTGTTTTTGCTAGAGTTAGTAAGCCTGAGAGTTTATTTCCCCCTCCCCCCCCTCCCCCCCCGCCTCTCAATATGTTTAATAAAAAAAAAATCAAAATAAAATTTTGAAATAACTAAACAATTTAAGTGTTTAAGCAGAATTCCTGAATTTATTTTTAAACCAAGAATTATGTATATATAAAACTTAGAAATTATATTTTCAGCAATGCCAAAGAGATCTAAGAGTGCGTAAACATCATACTTTTGCTGTAAAGCCAATCTCCTGTGGACAGATTAGAGATGGGTGTATTCCATTCACTATAGTATTCAAATTAATATCAGTTCCAAACAGTCTGGTGAATGAATTCATACAAGTCTTTATTTTTATATTAAAATATTTCAAACTATATAATAATAGTCAATAAAGCCAAAATGTACTATTTAAAAATTGTAGCTTATTTTAAAATTCATACCTCAATAATCTTTAGTTTCCTAATATTTCACAACAAATTTCCCTATTAAAAATGTAGTATTTGGAAACTATTACCTTATTTAGTACACCTCTTGGTATGCTCTAGCTTCCTAATAATCCACACAGATTTTAATCATTTTTGAGGTCAGATTGAGACAACATATGACAGAGCCATCTGTGAGAACATTGATGTACTATTTGGAATAACTATTATAATACCTCCTGGTATTTGCTAGTGTCCTAATACATAACAGCAAATTTTTACTATATTTGCGGTGTTAAAATAACTGGCAGAGCCATCTGTTGGACAATGACTGCACTATTTGTAGGTGATAACTTTATTCTCTTAGGATTTATCCTCCCATATCCTAGTTTATATTTATTTTATTTATTAAATTTGGTGGAGTTAAGGTTAGTTTGCCTTGTCTTACTCTTAAGTAAAACAATGTAAAACAACTAAACAATCCCTAAAGTAATAATTACCCACTATTATAATTGACTAAAATGTAAAACCTTAATTAAAAGTTCTATTAATTTCATGAGGCACAAAATTGCAAATCACAATCATATAAATTAATTAATCAGAACAACAAAGTGAAACTTCAGCCATTGATGCACAAAATTGGAGTGAAATCAAATGTTACCACACATTTCAAAATTATGATAGCCCAGTTTTTAAGTTTCTGACACTGTATTTATTTCTAAAACTCATTATTGGTGGACATCAATGTGAAATTTTATTGTTGGGCTTTTAATAGCACAGTCATTTCCAAACAAGTTGGCATGAGCTTTCCTATTTTTTACTTTTGGCACAGCATCTCACTATTCGTTAGTGTTATAAATATATGTTCTACACTAATGTGCTAGGGATGAGTAACGCAGCCCATCCCCGTATGAGTCTGTGTCGCAAGTCGCTCAATTTTCAATTACTAAACTCGTACACGGGTGGGGTGTCACGAGCTGCGCTTTCCATCAGATGAACCGAGTCAGTCTTGGCTTGCCAGGGCTGTCATTGGGGCTTGTTTGCCACTAGCGTGCTATTGGCTGGTACGTGTGTGGAGGGTACGAGACAAGCTTAAATTGGAGGTCCCAGAATTTTGATGTTTTTTATGTTATGGCTTTGGGCGTCCTTCTGTTCTGTGATTTACATTATTGTGTTGTTATTTATTATAACATATACTTATAAACTTTCGTTTTTTAGCTTTCACTGATACACTCATCAAAACAAAAGCACCTGCTACAACAAATTCCACAAAACTCTAAAGCCGGTACACACGACACAACTTCTTGTACCTACAAAAAGTTGTGCAAGAAATTGTACAATATCTTGGTCAGCTAGATTGCATACAAATTTTAGCCAGTGATTGTCCATATGGCATTTGTGATTGCATACAATATTTTTTTTAAACATGGCGTTTTTGCCCTTTTTAATGGAAAAATAATCATTGAATGATTTGTAAATGATTGGTATTTAATGTAAATAATTTCTTAATCATTCCTAGATATTATGAACTAATTTTTTTTTCTCAACAGTTAAAAACATTTATTTTTGAGGTTTAACCTCTTCAATTAAATTATTTCTTTGTTTTCAAGATTTTGGCTGTTTTTCTTACAATCACTCTTTTTTTAAAAAGTAACCACCTAGCAAACAAAGTTTTCTTGTTTACAACTAAAAAGTTGTACAAGAAAAATGGCTGTTATAGGACATGTTCTATTACCTGAATTTGTATACACTAAATTGTTCAAAGCAGATCTTGTACAAGTTTTAATATTCACATGACACCATATTCAGGCGCAACTTTTTTACAAGAAGTTGTGTCATGTGTACCAGGATTAAAGATGTGTGTGTAGGCACGGGGTAAGTACTTGGACAATATTAATTTCCTCTTTCATGCTATACCATCCCTATATGTTTTGAAAGGGGAAGAGAGAGGTAGTGACTTCGGTTCAAGTCGTCACCCTTCCGGCAAGAGAAATCTTAGCTTGGTTGCTTGCATTTTTACCTGACATTTGCAGCTCTTCCCCTACTTTACTCTCTGAAATCTATGATGTCACAAATAAGAACTACACTAGCTAGAGCATTGGGATGAAAGTCGGACAAATACCGTATTTCAACCATCATTAGATGGACTAGCACACATATTGCATGCATGTTAAGTTCACTGTCATGAATGGGATTTTTTCTTTAAACCCACTGATGCTTGAATTACATTTAAATGACTACCAGGAGAATATTTTTGTAAACATTAAATAAAAATATCTTCAATCAAAGGCAAGCAGTGCTTGCCTTGCTTGCCCTGACATGACGCCACTGATTTGAGCAAAGTTGGGAGTTCACTTTTGCTAGTGGTAGAACATTTGTGGTGAAATATGACCAAATCAATTACAATTAGGAAAACCACCCTCAGCCAGACCAGGATTAAAACCTAAATTCCCTGTTATTGGCTGTCCAGTCTATTGCAAGAGTGACATCTTGTACCATTTGACCATCAATACGAGTAGTTTCACTATTATTAAATTATGATTCAAATGTCATCGTGCCAATAACGTATTTAAATTAACAGCCACCATTTCCGTTAAATAACTTCCCTCAAAGTTAGTACTAGATGAAGCTCACTGATCTCGAACTGAGCAAATACAACAATGTTATTTAAACAAGCAAAGATTTACCTATCATGTACCTACCTACACGCCCAATTGAACAAGTAATTAAGCTCAATTTTGTGATAACTGACAGTCGAGAAATAAGATAATTAGTTTATATGAGTTGATGAGAAACTCATCATCAACTGTTTCCAGCCTGTGGCCAGGTCAGTTTAGTAAAATACCTCTAACTTCCTCTATCCTTCCACCATTCTTCCTCCTTTAATTGCTTCCATTCATTCTTCTATCACTTTCACACTTTCTGTGATCTGCTCCTCTCACCTCTTTCTTGGTCTCCCCTACAATCGTTTCCCTATATACTTCATTTCCATCATTTTCTTCAGTGTCCTCTCTTCTCCATCCTCATTACATGACCATACCATCTCAGCCTTTCTTCCTCTATTATCTCATGCACTCCCTGTACCTTCACTCTTTCTCGGATAACTTCATTTCTGATCGTGTTTCTCCTCGTGACAGATAACACACTCCTCACACATTTCATTCCCATGAGGTACACCCAGTATAACCCTTCTCTTCTCTGTTGAGCAGGTCTTTTACACATATATAGAACAACTCACCCAGCTGTCCTCTTTTCATTAAAATCCTCTTTACTTCCATTTTACACCTAAATCACACTTCCAAGATATTTTACGTTCAGAATTTTCCTCAGATTTATTCCATCCAACTTTATAGTAGATGATTGAAACTAATATGTTTAGGATCACAACTGTACACATCAAATCGTTATAAAGTAGAAATAATAAGTGTGCTTACTTTTTTTGTACCATTATATGAAAGCTATAGCTCACTTTCATTGATGCTTATTATATTTATGTTGGGTGGCATGTTGCTTACAAACTTTTATTATTAACAAAATATCATGACAACCAAAACCCTACCCAGCGATTGAATTGTTTTTAACTCTTCAAATGGTATCCGAGTACTAAAAAATGTATAGATATATATTAATCAAAAATTACCCACTGAAAATTGGATGTTTCTAGAAACCAAATGGGGAGGGGCAAGGCCATCTTTCAGCTTCATATTCGAGAATATCAGTGGGGAGGGTAATAGTGCAAGAGTGGGCAAATTTATACCATGAGGGGAAATGCCAATTTCAATTCCTCCACCACAGGTTACACTTCACAATGGCAACACAAAAACTAAAGTAAAATTCTGGTAGAAACAAACTATTATAAGTTTTTTTTACAGTCAACATTGATCTAATAATATTTGCGCGTCTCGGCTAAATCACTCGTAGCCCGGTTTGTGGAAATATTAGCTAGACCTATTGTACCATTGCCCAGGGACGCCCGAATGTGCTAATCGTACGTTTTGTCATGGAGACTTTTTCCATGGTGTGATAGAATAAAGATAGGGAATATGACAGGGAGTAGCCAAAGAATATCTTTAACTTATATCTAACCAACCAAACTCTGGTGACCGTTAAAGTGATTCCTCCTTTTGGGTAAAATACCTAAGATACCAGCTGGGAGTTGAATCCAGAACCCCTAGGCACTAACCAGTGGGCCGGTTATCATTGATATACTATGTGCTATTTTATAGGTACCTATTGATACAACCAATCAAAAATTTAAGTTGCATATAACATAGCTTTACATTTAAATATATCAATATTGTTTTAGTAAATATTGTAGCTGTCAATAAAAATTGTCTATCTCAATGAGCTTAGGAAAATTCATGTAGCTTTGAATAAAAGCTATTAGCCTTCGAGTGAGTACTCTGTGGTGTAAAGTACCCCAATATTATATTTGTTAGTGTGGTAGCACCATCAGGCACCCAAGGGTTGTGTTAATTTTTCTATTTCTTCGGTGTGATCTTGATTGACTGCTGGTATGGTTAGAACTACATTACATAACCTATAAAAATGAGGCACGATATAAACAAAAACTAACTTGGCTATCCTCAATAGGTCAAATTAACTTAATATTACACACAATAGTTGATTTGATTGAACGATTTTTGTTTATTAGCATTTCTTTTATCTAATACAAAAATTAAAGTGTCTCCTTTTCACTTAGCTAAGGGCCTGACTGATTCCTGGCATGTAAATAAAACTTTATTAGCAATGAAATTGGGGCTATCCCTTGTGATGGATCGACAAATTAAATTGAGTTTTATTTGATGAAACAAAGTAATTTTGTAAATGGCATGCTAATATAATCAATTGGTTCAAAAAGTGTTATTTTTATTAAAAGTATTATAATCAATGACTTGGGGTTCCATTTTTTAGAGAAGTTAGGGTTGTTGATATATTTTTATTCATCCAAAAGGGAGACACTAAAAGCTTTGGAAATTCCTAGGTTTCCTTAATATTAATAGTCAAGTGTTTTATATATAACTCAATCATGAGATATGAGGAAGCCTTTGAAAGGACAGTTCAATATTTGGATGGTAGTCTTACAAAGAAAATCCTTAGCACAACTTACTTTGGAGATAAAGTATAGCCATCAGTCCTTTATTGATAGTGGCATGTAAAGAACCCTGGAAGGTATGTGAAAATACCTTTACCGGCAAAATTGGTAAGTCCTTACACCCTCGATCATAGACATTTTCGTGTGTTGATATAATCAGTTTGTTCATAAAGTTCACGTTGAATATCTAAAATAAATAAATAATTACCTACTCTATACTCCTTTCTATGTTTAATTAACTCTATGGTGTTAAGCAATTAAAATACCATTGCTGCACTTACCAAAGTATGCCACCTTTCCCTATTTTAAGCTAGTTCTATCCAGTCCACCTCATTTTCCTTATCTCTTTCAGGTCCATTCTAATGTTATCCTCCCATCTGTGTCTAGGTCTTCCCTATGGTCTCTTTCTATTGGGTTTGCCAATCAATATCCTAAACAAGGTTTTAAAATTGTGTATCTGTACTGCATGACCTGTCCAACGTTATATAAGAGATTTGATCATCCTAAACATGTCTTGTGGTAAGGACAAGCTATGTAACTCATCATTATGCAATCTCCTCATCAACCTTATCCTTTTTGGAGGAAATATCTTCCAAAGCACCTTGTATGTGAACACCACCTTCCTCCCCCTTTTTTTTTTTTTTTTTTCATGCAAGGTAAGATACCAAGTTTCACACCCATAGAGAACAACCAGTAAAATTGTTTTGTATATTCAGAGTTTTACATTCCTGGACAGCATGCGAGATGACAACTTACCGACCAAGTAATATATTATTTTCCTAATTTCCAATCTAATCTTGTTATTGTTTAAAATTGTTCCTAAATATTTAACCTCATTAGCCCTGTCAAATGATATGTTGTTTGGGGTAGTTTCTAAATTATTATCCTTAATCTGTGTTTTTTGTGTGATCATATTCTAAGTATTATAAGCATTCACTTCTTGACCTATTTCCTTACCATCCTTAAATAAAAAGTATCACTTACGAGTTAATTTTAAAAGTTTCATTTTGAGCCAACATCTTGTGATGAAAGAAATCATACAACTCCTTTCTTCTTTTGTGTTGATAAAAAAAATCATTTTAAAAGGGTTATTAAAGGATTATTACAAACTTTACAATGAATATAAATGCAATATTTCTTTTAGACCAGTGAAGTTTTTAACAATAATGTGTACATCATAACAAATGAGCATCTTGCACAAAAATATACAAAACAATCAATTTATTTTACACATTTCAAGATGATTGAATGAGTGTATGAATGAGGATGCGCATGAATAATATTTATTTGTAGTATTAATAAAAATTATTTCGTGATCAAATGACCACTGAAAATTGAACAAGACACACATGTGGAAAAAAAATAATTTTTTTTTTTGCACACTTGTTTACGTATGTGTACAAAAATGTGGTTGAAAGTATGCCGAATGAAAATGTTTGCAGTTTTTTTTTTATTGGTACAGTCACACTTTAAACACAATATAATAATTATTTCCTTTTTTATTTTTGGAAATTAATGCTTGTGGAATTAAAACTGTTTATGCCACACTTGCTTTAATAATATGATCAATATAAATTGAACAAACTGAATCGACACAGCGTTACACCGGGTTTGATTTCTTCTCACATCTCTGGCAGGTAGAAAACCAAACCTTGCAGCAAGAACAACTTAAAACACACATTCTAGGAGACTGAGGGAGAAAGCACAGCATGACAGGTCAGCAATTGAATGAGCTTTTAAAATACATCTCTTATTTTCCTCTCTGGTCTGAGAGTGGTCATTTAATATCACTTACCTTGTTTAGTCTTGAGCTAAAACCTAGACCTACTTTGTTACACTTTTAAACGGTACTTAAATCTGCTCGGAAATAGTTTTAAGTATATGACTAGAACATTATAGAGACTGTTGAATGTGGTATTTTAAGAGGACCATCTTAAAGTGACATTGAATGACCACATTTAACTTCATGATTGATAAATACTATTTTTTAAACAACTTTATATAATCTTCTTCTTTTTAAGTAATATAACTATATATTTTTAATATGCCTCAGGCATTTGCAGTTTAGTGTAGAAACTTAACTGTACAGTATCACCGACAATAACACAAAATAATGTGTATGTTTTAAGCTAGGCTGAAACTATGCCAAACACGATTCGAATATGACGAGTGAAGAATCTATTAAAACCATAGAAATTTAATGTAATGTGCTTTCACTAAAATATTATGTTAGATCAGTTCTCATGAAATTCCAGCCCTATCATACTCTACAAGTTCAGCTTAGCTCTGAATCATTCAATACAATATGAATGATAATATCCCTGTATTTACTAAGCAAAGTTTGCTTGTCTAGAGACTCCAAGTGACCTAGGTTTGATTAGCGTAGCAAGTAGAAAATTTAATCCAAACAACCTCATTACAATAAAAAGTTAAATATTTATAATTCATTTGATTAAATATCATTTCAAGATTAGTTCCGAAAGCTGACATTACACAACTAATCAAAGTATTAAAATATGATCAAATTAATCAATATTTAAGTTTGATTTCTAGTCTAAACTATTTTAAATATTTATACATTGTCAATTTAATTTATTTTAATCTGTACGAAAAAATTGCTAAGGGGCTGTGAAAATGACACAAGTAAACAAATAACCGACTTAAGTTACTCAAAACTGCAAGACCTTGAGGCAGATTGTAAACTCGACATCAAGTCGACCAACCATTTTACTTTCTCTGGATTAGTTCAATATCCACTGTACAGAGAACAAGATTAGTATATATTTTGTAGAGTGGACCAGCCACTGACATTATCTACAGAATCCACTTACACACAGACTAGGAAATTAACAGGCCTCTAGCTGAAAACATGGATCTATCGGAATGGTTAGAGGTACGGCACTGAATGGATTGCTGTAGAACCCTATTTTTTAACTCAAAACATGAAACACACTAATAATTATTTTAAGGTTTTTTGATTGTTTATAAAATATTATATTAGATACATAATATTTTGGTTTGTAATAGATACAGTGGGTAAATCTTTATTAAAAAGGAAGATAATTGATATCAGCTTACTTTATTACTAAAGCTAGCTTACCGAGAACCTTTAGCTGGACATACATTTTGAACACAAAATATCAGAGGCCTAACTTCTTCCAAGTGAATCTCATACTAGGATAAAGAGTTATGTGCAACCATTAGCATAGGCACAACACAGTGATAAGAACATTGAAACCACTAACTAAAGGATCCTGTGTTATTTCAGTAGTAAAGCATCTTTTTAATAAACTTATATTTAGTTAGGGGTGTTTGAATTCCCCTTTTTTTAATTCAAAGTGAAATAAAATAAAATATTTGAAACCAAAGCTTGAATATTTATTTCTTAAAGTTATTTTTGGCATCACATCTTACTTAAGTTGTATGCCTATGTACTAATTATGTTAGTAGGTTAAGGGATGAGTAAGGTTGAATTTAGAGGAAGTGTACCCGTATTTGTGTATAGAAAGATTGGGATGCCATTAAGGGAAAAAAACACCCTCAGTATATTCAACCTGGATCAAACAACAATCTCCCAGTCATCAGCAGTTTAGTCTATTGCGATAATTACAGAATAAGCTCTACAACCATAACCCAAAATCATTAATTTACACACTTAAGTGAATGCATGAATGTCATAATGAACGAATTTTAACAAAAGTTGTAACCATTTAGTTATCATTACAATTTTCTGTTTTATCTCATGTTAATAAACTCCCAAAATTTTGGATTTGTTGTCAAAGGGGAGATTCAGATTATTAGTAAATTTGACCCATTTAAAATTGATTATATGTATAATGAAACATTAGAAAGGCAAACTTTGACCACTGAAAGTGGAATACACAATCCCAACTTCCAACAGTGCATGGTGGTAACTGTAATGTGCGCACAAATTCTCACACTCTGTGCCTCTTAATATTTGTGTTTAAAATGTGCGTTAGCTCTAAATGTTTGTGTTTATAGACAGGATAGTTTAATTCAGTGGGATGATACAATATTTCTCGTTAAAAGCTAGTCAAACATATCTAACCTATAAAGAAAACATTTGAAGTAGGGGTGGACAGGATTGGAAAGTCTGATATATTGTCCTTTTGTTTAAAAAATATTCTGTCCATCTCATGTTCAATGTAGGTTAAAAGGTATTTTAGTTAGGTATTTAGCGGATATATCAAATATTCACAGCAAAAAGATATCAACCAAGAGATATTTTTGTATTTTATCTTTATCAACCTAAATCATATGCTTTAAGTTACTACTAGACAATTAAAAAAATACTTATTTTTGTCAGATTTATATTTAAAAAGGAAATTTTACAAGTTTTAAGAGACTTTTAATTTCCATAAATGGTGAAATTAGGTTTTAAAGGTCCAGGCTTTGGTTTATTTGATTTAGCTCAGTGGCAGCCTATTTTTTTTATAAGATCTATTAAGCTTGCCTCTAAGCCCTATACCTACTTGCTACTATTAATTTTCTTTTGATAAATAGTAGTTTTTCTAGTTCCAAGAGCAGCAATAGTTTAGTCAAAATTATTCATTTTTAAATTTGTTTATTCAATTTTATTTTCTCGAATTTTTAAAATAATTCCTCTACCGATCTAAATTGTTTTCCTGTCTACTCCTACTTTTAATTTTTTGGGCATTGTTGTAAACATTAAAGAAGTTAAATAAAACAGTGATGGTATGAATAGAGTTTTCATTTTCTTTCATCTACACACATTATGATATAAATATATTTTACAACTTAACTGTCAAATTATATTATTTAGTAGATTAACAGAATTATTTCAATCAATTTTGATATACCAATATATTGATATTAATGAAAAGCTATAGTTATGACATAAAAAAGGAAAAATAATGTGGCACATTTGTAATTAGTATGCAATTGCAAAATAGCAATCCATCTTTTATTGAAAAAGTACATGGTTTCAAATAAACTTGATTTCATTGTTGGTGTTTTATACTAAATAAATTACAAAAATACAAATAAAATAGTTTATAAAATTAATGAGAAAACTAATATGAATATAACACCACACATGCAGTTTAAGTTTACTTTGCAAAATTGTAGCAACTAACAATATACAAATTGAATAAATCACTTCATTAATGTTTGATCAATATGTAAGACTTTGAATTTTTTAAATAATTTTGATGAAAAAATAGTGAAATTTGGTTTCAATCTTCAACAAATTTCACACTAATATTATTATTTAATGGTTATGAACTTAAATATATAAAATTTCTCACAATTTTTTTTTTGAAACTACCCCATTAAGTATATTATCTTATTTATATTAAACAATTTTGAATATTAAATCAAATTTAAAGCTATTTTACATTCCTTTATTCAAACCAACTCGTGCAAAATAAATGCAAACTGCTGAAAGATTTAATGTGTGTAAGCTAACTTTGTAAATACATAAGCCATATAAAAATTTTGAATTATCTATTAATTTAAACATTGTTTAAAGCGAACTTTATTGCATTTGTATACAATAGAAACTTTTTTTTATATATAATTTCATAAGTAAATTAATATGAAGGAAAAATGTTTAATCGTATTGAAATTTTAAACCAAGCTATATTTAGCAGTGCTCGTAAATAAAAATCATTATTGGTAGAGCTACATATGATAAACATTTAAAAGTATTTATCTACAAAAAATTTGAAATTTTTCGCATGTTTATTGCGTGCATAATTTTCCTCTTTTGTGTGTTTAACATCTTAAAACTTTGATAGTAACTATACATATTTTGAAATATTAACTTTTTAACAAATTAAACATTGAAAGGAGTTTAGAACGGCAATATCTACACACTTACCAGAAAACTGTGGTCCTTAAAGTTCACAATTTAAACACAACCAAACACATAATTATTTTTTAATAATGAACATTGATAAAAATAAAGAAAAATAAAAAAAATAAACTAATAAGTGTAAATTTAATGAAGAATGTCCACCTACGGAAAAAGTAAAAAAGTGGGAAGAATCCAATGTACAAAGGTGACATTTTCTTACTTTCTTCGTCTTCTATAGTAGATGTAAACAAACACATACACACATACATACAAACAAACACACACATAGGCACACATACATGCTAATTTTAACACACATTGAATATTTCGGCATTGTTGCCTTTATCAACCAAAAATAAAAAGGGAATACATGTGTGTTTACTTGTGAACCTTGAGGCCTACAGTTCTCAGGAAAGTGAATAGGCCTTACTCTTCTATCCTCTTTTCAATGTTTGATTTAATACAGCCGTTTGGCCTAATTTTTCTTTCTTTTTAAAAAAGTATATTAAATAATGTGAAGAAAACATTTCTACCCTTGTCTCATTTCTATATATGTATAAAAAAGAGGACAGTAACCGATTCTATATAAATTTATTTTAAAACATTTCATCTTCCTCTTACTCTTAGGGAAAAGTAATAACAAACTTGATATAAAAATAAACAAGGGCTAATTCATATTTATTGTTAATTTTTGTTCAAATTTTATGGGTATCTCAAACATAGAACAATTCAACACCCAAACATTATTCACTCTTTGATAAGCTCCATTCCTATTAACTCCAGACAATAAGTTCTTTATCAAACTTAGCTCACCAGTATATTATCCATTGCTTACTTAATAATTCGTAGAATGTAAGTTCCAAGTAACATTTATTCAGCACCATAATTATTTTTTCACACATAATTTTGTTTTAAATTTTTTTGATTATTTTTTGTGTTTCTTTTAAGCGAATTATAAAATCTGTTTCAATAAAAAGCAGGGAACTAAACTGTTTTTGCTTTGGCATAGTAGCGTTCTTACAACAAATTGATGTTTTAATGTATTTTGATATATTTTTATAACATTCTTGCGTAGCAACCCCCAAAACGTGGTCGAGCCTGGGGTCGTATAAGTCTTTAACAATAAACCTCCCTGATGACTCGATCACTATAGGTCCCTACTCCTAGTTTTATCTGGTGAATTCAATTGTTTCTGACAGCCGGCGCCTCTGCACTGATTGGAGTACACTGCTGCTAGCCATCCTCACCACACTTGTGGACACAAGACCATATAGAAGCACACAGTGCTTTGTCATTTCATCAATTTCATCTAATACTATCGATTAAAGCCTTTCTTCTTTCATAAAATACTTTTTTTTTAAAAGTTGCAAAACAAAAACTCCCTAGAAACCTTTAAAAATAAATATCACAATACATAAGTTTTAAAGTTGTGATAGTAAGTATTAATCCAAAGAGTCGTTTAACTTATAAGGTATTCAAACCTACCAGAAAAAATAAAGGAGCACAAGATAGCGCAATGTAAGAAACACATAAATAAACACATCACTAAATAAATATATTTTTGAATCAAATTAAGATTTGTAATCACCCAGAAGAGTAAAACACTGATCAAGATTGTATTATTATTATTATTATTATTATTATTATTATTATTTTTTCAATTTAATAAAGTTATAGAACAGCAATATATTGAAATTCAGTTTCATTTATACCCAGTCACAGGCTGAAAGTTGATGACGATAAAGAGTTTCATTTATGTTCAGCATTGCGAGGATTGGGTAAATTTTGCTTTTAAAGTAGCATGAAAATTTTTCAAGTTTTATGCAGTTCTTAATATAATAATTATTGTTACTAAAAAATTATTATAATTATAATTTACAAAGAAAGTATACTAATAAAGCTGATAAGGTTTTCCTTTATATTTTTATATTTATTATATATAAATATGATTTGTAAAAAGTATATAATAAATCTTCAGTAATTTGGACCTGAATATTTCAGATATATATTTTCTATTTAAGCTTTCAAAAGTGCTATTAAGTTGGCTAAATGATAGATTTTTTTTTGGTCCAGTTTTGCTAAAAGTGGGAAATTGCTATTGTGCACGAGTAACATTACTGTTTTTGTAGTGGAGCCATATCTTATCTTCAAGCAATAGGTACCTCAACTATTCCACACATAGATCAGGGAGTAATTTTAAGTTCATAGTTTTTGGTTAAGACTTTTAAATGATTCAGAACTGCCCCCAATCATTCCCTTACCTTGAGTATGATTATAAATTAATAATTTGTCATGAATATGAAAGAAAAAAGGCTTTTTCATTATCAAGTTCAAACAAATCATTCAACTCCGTCCATATAGATGGTTCATGTTCTGTTTGAAGGTGTGTCCTCTAACTTGTAGCCAGTGATGCATCAAGGCTAGTGCTGTGTTCCTTTAGGAGTTTTGACGTCCGCCAAGGAAATAAAACCTGCTAGAGCGGTATGGCAGTGTGTGCCAGGGCATCGGCGGTATCAAGACTCATCTAGATGTAGGAGTAGGGTCCGTCAGTGAGGGCACTACACAGCAGCAGTCAGGAGTTGTCATCTTTACCACGGGTCCCTCTGTTGGGTTTATACTCCAGCCCCGGATCAAACTGCATCAACACAAACACCTGCAACAGCAGATGAGACTCAGATCTAGAACATGTACAGTTGAGAGAGCAAAAAGAATCTCCACATAATATTGGTATTACATTTGTTTTATCTACGTACACACTTAAAATTCAGATGGACACAATGTGAGTTAGTAAGTTTTTTAGTACAAATACTTATTAATATTATTATTATTACTAACACCACGTCTTACTACCCATTCAGGTTCTACGCACTTACGTTAATGTGTAGTAGTAAGTGATTGTGAGATGAAATGGAGGACCTACAGTTTAACGTGAGATCCGAACTACGGTGGAGGCCTGGCATTCCCCACATTCACAAGATGTTATTAATACACGTCTTGTCAGAGGTGAAGGAAGGGTTAGGCAATCTGATAAATCTGTGCCGGGACTGAGGATTGATGGTATAATTAAGAAAAATGTTGTAGTGAGAAGATCCTTAGATGTTTAGCCAACTTTGATTTTTTTGTTGGTATCAGGAAGTCTGGCGTTGCAACGGTTTACAGTTCAGAAACTGAGTAAACTGGTTTTGTTGATCAAAGAAGCTATATAATGGTATCTCTTTGTAGGTATCTTAGAACATACATAGCTTAATGCAAGATACTATCTAGAACAACCTTGGTGAAAAAGTGTATTATGTAATTTAAAAAAATAAATGTTAATGCTTTAATTTATCTCTGTTAAGATAGTGGCCAACACCAAGTGAACAGCGTCACTTCCAATGGACAATGGTTCTTTTTTGCTAAATCTTCACATCTATACATATTTTCATTAATGCTTTTTTGAAATTTTCCCTAGAAATATTGCATTGAATCATAATTATTTTTAGTTAATATCACAATATATTTAAAATATAATCCTTTAATATATTTTGAGTTAATTTTTAATTATCTAAAAATGACAAATTTAAGATTTTAAAACTTTTTTTAATGTATCTTTTATATTAAAAGAACTACAATAATTTTAACTCTTGTTTTTTATTAAGATTTAGAAATCCTATATTTATATTCAACCCAAGATTGACTCCGCTTGATGCTTGGGAGCTTCATGAGAAACTCGTTAGAGATACTCAAATCAAAATACTTGGGCTCGCAGACCTCTTATAGATATTTTTGGAAAAATTGCCATCCCTAGTTTTAATGACAAATTTATCAGGTGAAATTGGTATTTTTATTGATACTTTGAATAAAAAAACTCTGACAATATTATTTTAAAGATTTTATTTTCTTTAGCTATGCACTATTGGTTCAAAGGAGTGTCCAGTAAAAGTCAGTTTTATACTAGGTACCCGCTGAATCTGGTGATGGAAATCTTGAAAGGAAAAATCAAGACAAGTTAGAAACTCTTCCAAGTGGTATTTAATGGGCAAGGTTGGATTTCAAACCCCATCTTTGGGAAACTTGGTGGTGTAGTATTCAAACTAAATATCACAACAGGCACGAGCAATAATTTGCGGAAGGCATGGAAACCTCGCACATTGTGATCTTGATGGTGATGTGGCCGGGTAAACAAGACATGCTATGCCAATAGAGCACTAAAGATATTAATATCAAAATCAAACTTTTTTTTTAATATGCTGCAATGTATGTAACGAAATAGATAATTAAGAAACCTGATCGAACCAGGAAACACGGATTCACTCCCAATACAATTTCTGGGTAGGTTTTCCTCTCCGAATTGCGCTGTTTCCAAATGCTAAGGGAATGATGGTCTCGTTCCTTAAATATATATATTTTGCATGTTTAAGTTAGCTGTTTTAAGGCCTAATGGATTTGTTTGACTACCTGTGGGTTGTACAGAATATCCCTCTAAGAAATTCACTGGATTTCATCTTCACACTATTTTAGATCTTGAAATGAAATATTCTCCAAGTCTACATAGGAGAATGATGGAGGTGTTTCTTAGAATGAATGAGAAACTGAAGAGCTTAGTTGGGAGTGTAATGGTGTGTATAGCCCAACAATTGTGATTAAAAGGGGGTCTAAAGTTTGGTTAAGACACATTTTTTAAATCTATACTCTTGTTAGGTTGAAATACCAATTAAGGAAAAAAAAAAAAAAAAAAAGGAAATATCAATTTTCCCCAAGCTATCTAGCACTTAGAACCTTCTTACAGAACTTACTTGATCTGTGGGTAGCAACTGAAAGTCGTCTGGCGGGTTGGTTATCACATAGCGCTTCGAAGACGCATCACACGAGGAACTCGTATCGCGAAACCTGAGAGAAAAATGAGTAAACTTATGAATTATATTTAGAAAATAATTTAAAGTTATATTCATACTGTTGTGGAGCAAATTTAAAGCTAAATCCAACTGACTAAAGTGAAGCGCAAGCGTGAAAAATTGTGTAAGCTTTGATTAATTACCATTACTAATTAAAATTGCTGATAGTGAATCAGTGATAGCTCTTATGGCAATTTGAAATGATTTTTTTTCTTATTTTATCTTAACCAACAGCAAATGTTCTTAGTGAAATTTTAAATCATAATTTAAATAAAATTAAAGTACATGCAATAGATTAGTATTATAACTACTGCCATACTATTTTTTCATAGATATGCAAATTTATATAAATAAGAGCTAAATAAGTCCTAAGAATGTCAATCAAATGCTTACTAAATCCTAAAATAATTTTCTCTTCAATAATAAATTTAGTTCAATCCAACCAAATTTAATTAAGATTATTTTATTAGCAGCACCGCGTCTTACTACCCATTCAGGATATACGCACTTGCACTAATGTGTAGTGGTAGGGTGATTGGGAAATGAAATGGAGGATCTACATTTTAACGTGGGATCCGAACCATGGCGGAGGCCTGGCATTCCTCACATTCACAAGTTTTTTAATTAAGAATTTCTCAATCCATGCTAAAAATCCTATACATCCTTTCTTCTCAACTAATATAAAGCCTACAGCGATGAATAAGGTATCAATGGATAGGATTTTTTTTACAGACTTCTGACATACCATTCTCTGTTTACGTTAAAACACATTGTGTGTTTAAAATATGAATTAAAAGAAAGATCTAACAATATTTTTGTATAAATTACCGAAAATATACTCTCTTTGCTATTTTGTGTATACACTTAGCTGAGTATTTAATTTCAACCCCCCGCATCCCCCCCCCCCAAAAAAAAAACTAAATCATTTGGGGGGGTAGGGGCAGATGCAAGTTCATAAATTTATGGACAAAAGAAATGCAAGAGATAATAAATAAACTGCTAAAGTCTGGGATGATCACATGACTTTCAGGCAAATAATGCTGGGTAATTAATGGCAATGTTTTTTTGATTAAAATGTATTTTGATGAATTTTATATTCAAAATATAAATCTTACCTTCCAAAAGAAATGTTAAATTTCCTGAGGTATACAATGTTTTTGTGCCATATTAATTTTAAACACATTTTCCTTCTTTTTATATTGTATATTTCCTTAAATTCTTTGTTGCCTTACACAACTTTTTAAAAACCCTATTTTCGTTTCCGGGTTTGATAAGGCCCAGTGAATGAATCACACATATTAAACTATGAGTAGCTACATTATTAGATTAAAAAATTCATCATTTGGACTCAAATCCTATTTTAATGGGGTGGGTGAGAAGAGATAAAATTAACAAATCTAGTTTTTATATTTTCTATGAGTTATTGGAAACACACTTGAATACAGTTTTGTGAATACACAAGATATGTGATTCTTCAGTGCAAAGCAAACTGGACCGAACACATTCTCAGGGGGAACAGTCTTCTGCATGACGCCATAGAAGGAAAGATTGAGGGGAAAGAGGAGCTTAGGAAGGAGCAGGATTCAAATATTGGACGACATGAAAGGAAGAAGAGAATTTTGGGAGCAGAAGAAGGTGATAAACGACAGGTCGCATTAACGGTATAAGTTCACTAACAAAAGGAATGGACCTGTCGTTAGACAGAACACACAATAATAATAAAAATATATAATAAATTATATTTATGGTAAATTCTTTGTGTTTTCACTACTACTACTATACTACTACTACTACTACTAAAATTACTATTATTATTAAGTGAAAACAGTAAGACCATTACCATAAATAATGTAAATACTTCAAGCTGAATATAGTGTACACACTTCAAAAATATATTTTCATTTTAGTATGAGCATTATTGATTTCTAGAAGGGTGCTCTCCTTTAACTCGCTGACATTTTATTACATCTTTTAGTCAAATTTCAAAGGTTCAAACCAACAGTTATTTTAATACTAATTATTAATGTTGCAATTAAGTAAGATCATATGATAATCTATTAGCTGGAAATATATTTTTGTTTATTTGTTTGGTGTTGTTTGGACAAAATGGAACTAAAACTCTACATTCTGATGGCATAACAAGTCTAGCTTGCTTTATATACACTTTGAATGGAATTTTTTTAACTATATTTTTTTAGCAATCTATGTTACCGAGGTTTATAATAAATAAAATAGTGAAGTATGATTTTTCTAATATTAAAGTCTGATATTTTGTTATTTAAAAATAAAATTTATATCAACCCTTAAAAACAGATTTTTATTAAGAATATGTCACTCTTGTAATTATAGACACACACTTAGGCTACCTTCAGACAGGCATCACCTCAAAGTATGGTTTGCTGCATACTACACTAGAATAAAGTGAAACCAGTTTAAAAAATATATATATGTTAAGGCGGTTATATTATTCTATTCATCTCAATTCTGTTTTCTAATGCAAAAAAATCACATTAACAGTTAATGAATGGTTTAATCTAAATTAACTAACAAAGAGCCCCGCTACAGCCTTATTTTTAACACACAAACCTATTACTTATCCATCCAATTTAACTTAAATGACACGGAAAAAAGGTATTATTTATTTATTTGAGGTATTTAACATGCAAATTCTAAACCGAATGATTATATCAGCACAAGAAAATATTTCTATAAGGCGTGTAAAAGGGCCAACCATTTTTGCCGGGAAAGATATTTTCACATGCCACAATCAACATGGGATTGAGGGCTTTACTACCCCTCCAAAGAAAGTTGTGCTATGGCCTCAAGAAAAATTTGCAAACCCTGGCTGGGTTTGAACCCATAAACATCAAAGGAACACACTTTATCTCAATACCATCAAGGTTGATGAGAAAAGGTAGAAATAATATGCAGAAAGGTATAATCTATAGCTACTGCCCAAAGTTATTTTTAATATCTTGAGGAAAGACGTGTTCTTAATAAATGGCAAGGAAATATGACATTATAATCAAGTGGGACTGCTTGTTCTGAAAATAGATTAACAATAAATTAGTACTGACAACTTTTGACAAAACCAGTAAGCCTAGAGAAAACATGTTACTGAGCTACGCCCAAGATTGGCTTTAAGTCAGAAGCCTTGTCCAAGACTAATATAAATATTACCTCTTGCTATATTAAAACAAAACCTTTTACTTAAATAATTCTTTAAAGAGCAAAGATCCATAAAAAACATTTGTATTCACCAAAAACATTTGTATCCACAAAATATTGATATATTATTCTGTTGATAGCTAATGAGGTACTTTATAGTATTTAAAAAAAAAATATTTGTGAAATAAATATAAGAGGTTGAATTTAAAAACATATAAATAACACTTCCGGTTACTTCTAAAATTAACCAGGCTAGTAACAATTTAAGAAGTAACAAGCGCTGCCACCAGTTTTAGGTAAAATTTTACCATTTGTCTAGGCCAAGTTGTAATTACATTCAACATAAATAATTACACTGAACATATGTGACTTCTGCATTAGATCTAGGGAGAACTATAAAATGTTCTACATCTTACATTTTTGTAAAGTTTCTAAAGTTTAGTTTTTATAGAACAGAAAACATATGTTTTAAAGTATATAAATTAAAATTAAAATAATGAACTGTTTTTTAAAAATATTTACCTATCATTTATATTTTACTCTTTTGAAATTAGTTAAAGTTAAAACCTTGAGAGTTACTTGGTCAACAACACTGCATAAATATATATGTATATAAAAAAATTAGGTTAAGTACACAAAGAAACGTTTGAGCAGCTATTATAATGAATTAAGGTCCAATAAATGCACAAAGCACCTCACAAGTAATAGATTATTAGGGAAATCTTTTATATTCTAACGACAGTAGGAGTATTAAAGAGTTCCAAACCAAATTGCCTAAGTTGTTGGTGGCACCCTATAAAATGTCATCAAAATAGTGATTTAAACCTGATGAATAATGATGACATATAAAAAATCTTCATCAATACAAATCAATGTATTAGTTCTAAGTAATGGTGAAAATTAGGTAAGGTATGAGGTATAGAAGTATTATTTGTCACCGAGCTTAGCTTATAGCTGGATACACTATTTTTGTGATGTACCAAACCGCAAAATGTAAGAGATGGCTCCAAACTCAACATACATTTAAATCTTTATCCAATAAGAAGACATAATATTATGGCTATGAAATATTGTAAAATATATATCGGCTAAAGTTGATGGTTTTGTATTTTAAATTTGGAATAGGTACGTAAGAAAATAAGTAAAAACACTTTGAAATATAATGTGTATTCAAGAATTAGAATTTGTAGATGAAATGAAGATTCAAATTCAAGAATAGGAGGATTCGACCCAAGTCTTAATTTAACATTTAAATACACATAAATTTAATTTCCTAAGCAATTGACTATTTGTATATTTAAAATAGGACATAATTAGACCATTAAAATCTAATATCGGAAAGTGGTTCTGAGCATGCATGATCACAATATTGTTAATTTAATTTTAGAAGGACATCAAAGCTATTGGCAATCAGGTGTGACTACCTTAGGAAACTTTTAAAATAATTTTTATCTAAAAAGGATTTTTTTTTATAACCTTACTTTAAAAGGTTCAAAATAAAGGTATGACCGCTTATAATTATTATGGAAACTGTTAATCTGACAAGCAAAATATTATTAGTTAATAGTTTAAATTTTCCTGGTGGGACTTTCTCATTACTATTCACAAATTTAATATTTTCAATGCATAATATTGGAGTCAAGAGTTACGAAGCATATATAGCCTTAAATACATTCAACAAAACATTTATAGAAAACTATGCTTGTGAAACTTCACAGGTGAAGACACAATATACTAAGTAATTTTATTTTATCAAAGCGACCTAGAGAATATAAGTATAAATAGAATTAACTAATAGGTAAATTAGTTTATTACAAATTAAATTTATTGTATCAACATTCATTTGATTAGTTTAAACAATTTAGATTTGTGAAACTATTATGCCATAAACCACTGTCAATACACCCAACTAATATTTAAACCCGATCTAACCATCATCGGCTTCCAGTCTATTGCGATAGTTATGCCTTAGACCATGTGGCCATTGAAGCAGGTTTAAACACATTACCAAAGTCGGGGAGTAGTAGTGTACTAGTGTACACAAGAACATCGAACCACTTAACTATCAGAAGAACACGAGTTTGATCCCTTTTCTCGATGTAGTGTTGTTTCTTTATCCACAATCTTTCCAAAGATGGATGCTTGTGCATTTTAAAAACTTAACCCACCTCATCCTACTTCCTTAAGTGGATTGTTTTGGGGTAATCATAACATAAGATCTACATCAAAACTATTGCAAGACTAATGTATTTTTTAATCTAGTTTTAACAATTCAGATTAGATTCAACCAACCGAGATATTGTATTCACACGCTGGAAACAGTTGAGGATGATTTTAATCTCATATCCATTTAATTAGATTTATGTTTTAAATGACTACACAAAGTGCAATAAACAATATTTTTAAGGAGGGGGGTATAAATAAAGATAAGGATATTATCTACATGTTGATTAGAAAGTTAAACTAGATACAACAAGAACATTTTAAGTAGTGAATTTGTAAAATATCTGGAGTTATTTAAAATTACAGTAAAGTCCCGACTATCTGACTTAAAAGGGACCAACATTTGGTTAGATAATACGAACAGAAGTGGAGGAGCTGGAATGAAATAAATCAAAATTTAATAAAAGTGCAGAATAGCTATGAAATAAGGATTGGATATTATTCTGTAGTATAATTTACACAATAAATTACAAAAATATTTTATTCATGTAGACAGAACAAATAATTTTAAATCAATTAAATGCAACTTTTATTATATACTGTAGTATTCAAAATAGAAAGTCACAGTTTAAAAATTTTTGTGGTTAAAGTTTGTTTCCCAGCTTTGTTTATCTTCCTTGCAGTGAGGTCACGCTAATAGCATGTTATTTGTCGGATATCAATGGTCATACAATCGGGACTCTAATGTACTTTTATCAGAACGTTATCTTTTAGGTACAGCTCTGCTTTGGAGCATTAAGCTTTTGTTTGTCATTTGAACTGGTTAATTCCAGTTAAGAAATCCAATGATACTAAAGTGGTAAAATATCCATATTTTTTTATTTACCAAAGTATCTAGTAAAGTAATCGAAATGAAAAGATTCTTATGCAAAGGAGACCTTATAGTGATATTAGAGCTCATCACCTTTTAGCTTGTGCAGAATATATTAATAATAGTGTAATCCAAAATTATCTTCACTAAATAGCTCCCCTCAGATTAACAACAAGTAAATTTAACTATCACTATGACTAATACCTGTCCACCAATTTTCTCTACATGCAAGGGGATATTATAAACATTGATTTGTTCACTAAATATATATCTACAGTAATATTTTAGTTCTATTCCTCATCTTAAAAAAAAAAAAAAGTCATAAATTTGAATTGTTGGCTTTGATCTCATAAGCAGACACGCACAATATAATATGTGTAAGTTTCTAAAAAAAAAAAGTATATTTAATTCTACATAAGTCGCAACATTGCTTAAAAAGCAAACTACGTAAACATGTTTTTTGAAAATATTTTTTAAGTGGATTAACACATATTTTTTGTTACTAATTGATAAGATTTATGCATAAAAGAATAGATAATTGTTAAAGTGATGAGTTTATTCAGAGCAGAGGCAAAAAAATGCATCGAAATATAAAAATTAATAAGAGATAAAGACAAAAGTTTAGCGTCCATAACATTAAAAATATATCAAAAGTGTAATGTATATGATTTATTGTATTATAAAATAAGATGACTGATAAAAATTAAGTAGTAGTAGTTAACAAGATTAAAATTACTGTTTATGAAATGAATGTAGTATTTATCACCAGTGCGTGCTTATAAGATTTATTCTACTACATTGCATAATCTATTAACATTTCTACAGCTTCAAGCCTCAGTCTAAACATTGATCAAATATACATATTTCTAATGCTAGCTTATAATAATTCCAGCTCACAAAACACAATGTGATATTTAGAATATGCATTGTCTATTATTAAGTGATATGGAGCATTAGTAAGCAGTGTTCAGCTACCTTATGTTAGATAAAGCTTATAGGTTTTCATTGTATCGAAAGATTGTTTTTTAAACATGAATAAAAACTGTTTTTATCAATTTGGCATCAAAACAATGATTTAAACTGTATTGAAACATTTATATTATAAAGCATTTATTTATTTTGTTTATATTTTATGATTTAATTACCAAACCAACAATCCATGCTTTTTGTGTATTATAGGCATATGTACATTTAGAATGTTTTTGGTACTTTAATTACTGCTCAGTGCTTAATTTCCAAAGTTAGAAAGAAGTGAATGAAACATAAAATTAGTAGTGAAGAAATTGTAAAATAGTAGCAGAGGGAATAGAAAAAATAAAAATATGGAGGCTCGCTAGAATTTTGAAAGGAATAGTAGTTACAAAAGTAAAATTTACCATCACGATACTTGTCAAATTAAATCCAACCGAGAACTATTCCAACATGTTTTCACAGACAAATTTGTGACAATATTCTAATCGCTTGCAGAATAAAAAATACTAAAGATAAAAAAAAAACTGAATAATTATTTATGAACCAAATAAAAAATTCAAAATTAAGAAAAAAAAAGGTGATTGGATAAGTGTTTTATCTAAAGCATATGTGCAAATTTAACCAAGATATTCATGCAACATTTACATTGAAAAAACTACAAACAACAAATTAACTAGTGGGCGCTTTGTAATTCCATGCTTCTTAAAGGACAGATTTTTCTTTGCAACTTTCAATTACAGTACACTAATATTATTGCTGAGCTTATTTATCTCCTGAAAAATTTCTTAAGCAACAAAAACAAAACGAAAAAAGAAGTCTTGGACTCTTATGGGAGGTTTTTTAATAACTATTTTCAAACTGATGTTTATTACAAATAAGAAACACACAGTAACAATGGAAGACAAAGAACAATTTAACAAAAATAGGTAGCAGTGATACCTAGCATAGCTGCAGAATAAACCCAAGCTATACAATTATTATAATTTAAATTTTGAATAAAGGATTATTCAGAAATTGTGAATCTGTTTTAGAATAAATAAATAAATAACTGATGTATATTAGTTTATAGACCGAGATAAATGTCAGTCAAGTAGATGACCAAAGTGTTAAATTTTCAGTTCAATACAATGCTCAAAATGTTTCAAAACTTATTATTAATCTCGGGGATGGAGTTTTTAAAACATATTCTAATTAATTAACAGTGTTACCGATAAATGAATTAATATACCGATTCTTTTTCCTAAATGATTTTACACTCTCCCTCCACGCAAATGCGGGTTCACTTCTTCTAATTCAACCTTCCCAATTCCTAAATCCATTAACATAATTAGTACTTAAAGCGTATAACCCGAACGGATAGTAAGACGCGGTGCTAAATATTGTTATTATTATTATTAATATACCGATTCAAGAAATTGTTTTTGGTTACTAGGCTAATGATTTAAGATCTTGTATAAACCTTCATCAAGAAATTAGCCTGGGATTGTGTTGAGAGGTGGCAGCAATTCTAACAAACTTTTTACAATATATTTAAATCCTTTCCATTGAAACTTCTGTTTTTGTCCTGTGTTAATTTTTTATTTAATATGTTCCTATTTTTGGAGCATTTAAAATCAATTTTCTCAAAGGGCAGCTTTAACAATACATTATCGTCTATTGATTTAAAAATTATAAGGAGGATAGAAGGGCAAGGCCTTTAGACCAGAAAACTACAAGCTTCAAAATACTCAACAAAACACATAATTATATAATTTTTGGAGTACACCAGTTTCCTCAATGATGAATTTTCGACCATACAGAGAATTGAGCTCGGGACCCTTAGCTCAGTAGGTAGACATGCTACAGACTGAGCTAAGGTGTCTGACATTATATTTAATTATTGGATATTATATTATCTGTTAAGTCTGGGCATTGTCCAGTCTGTGTTTTACTCTCTTCTTCTGAAGAAGGTGACTTATGTACCCGGAAGGTATATAATTATGTGTTTTATTTTGTTTTAGTTGTGAACTTTGAGGCCTAAAGTTTTCTGATAAGTGTTTTGGCCTTGCCCTTCTAACCTCCTTTCAATGTTTAATTTAACAGCGCCATTTTTACTTTATTTATTTTTTATTGTTATTAGTATCAAGTGCATACTGTGATTCTCTTTTCACTGTGAATGCAATAATGTGTTTGTTTTTATATCTTTTCTATGTATATTTTATTATATATAGTAATAATCATGGAAGCATTATTGCAACAACAGTTAGCACATTTTAGACACACAATCTGCTGCATATTAACACAGCAAAGTCAATGGCAATGCTATAGCTAGTAATTCAAAAAGAAGAAAAATATTGTATTGTAATGTTAACCGCTTTTGTATTTATTTTAAATAAGTTGTCAAACTTAAATTTACTTTCTACTATTTTATATTTTGAAAATTTAACGTTGTTTAAGTACAAAGACTAATAAGGTTGAAACTTAAAAGTCGCCGATACAAAACTATTTTTATACAAAACATTAAGTACAAATATGGGACAATAGCATTCACATTAAAAAATAATAACTATCTTAAATAATAGAAATAATTAACTGAGCCAAGTATGCATAAAGGGAAAAATAATTGATTAAAAACATAAAAAGATTGAGATATTTTTCAATATACTATAGTAAAAAAATAAGAGGGATTCGATTTTAAAAACCTATGATGTGAGAATTTTAAATTAACTCCCCATATAAAAAAAATATTATTTTTCACTTCTTTGAATTCCCTTCTTAGTAGAATTTTTAATCCTATAATCTGTGGTATGTTGATAAAATAATTATGTGGCCGATTCCGTATTGCAATTAATTTGTTAAAAATGTATTATGGTCAACTTGTAAGGTATTAATAAACTTTGGTATGAATTTATTTTGAACAACAGGTATGTTTCTGAATTCTGTGAATAATATTTTATTTATATACATTGAACACATTTGGTATGATGGCGCCTAGGAGTTGCTAAGCACTTAAAGTAGAAAATAGTAGGGATTATAAGATTATAATTTGCAATGTAGATCAATGTCACTATATAAAATTAAAGCAATGTTGTAGTTGAAAAGATGGGGCGTGTGTAACAACGGAAGTAGGAGTACATCTAGTCTCTCCAACTGAAATTAAGCACTGAAGAAAGTAATTGAATAAGAGTGTGTGTGTGTGAGAGAGAAAGAGAGATATATAGTAAAATAATGATATTTTGCGGCGCCTGTTCTTCGACTTGTGATCAAGACTGACGGTGGGGGTACGGGAGGTGTGGTCTTCTCACCTCAACCTGAAAACAGGAAGAGATCACAGCACCCCAAATATCATTATTTTTACACAGACAACAACAATCAGATAGGCTTGTGCGAGTACTCATGACTAGGAAGAGTGGATAGGCAAGAATCAGAAAGTCTTCGAAACTCAAATGTGGTTTTGTAATCTCATACAATTTTTTTTTTTTTAAACCTAACACCTAGTAAAGGATGTTCCAATATACAAAACACATTCATCAGTTAGGACGGATGAGAATAACTAGATAAATCCAAGTGGAATGTTGTACATTAACATCTTAACAGTAGGTCAGCAGGTGTGTGAGGGTTATATAAATTTTGAATACTGCACATTAAACTTTCCACTAAATCTTCCAAAATTAAAGTGCTAGTTTTTTTAGCATTACACTACTCTAATTATGAATGTGTTTATATTCAGCCCCTCCGCCAACAAACTATGTATAAAAGAATACCCAATGTATATCTTTTACTACTCAAATTAGCTTTTCTTTTACCTTTGTACAATGTTTTTACTTTAAAATTAGTTTTTATATCTTGTTAACAAACTTTATGCAACTAAACTGTAAATGTTTGCGATTTACTTGAGAGTAAAAACCAAACATTTAAAATTTAAATACTGGCACTTGAGCTTTGTGTCGATTTTTTTTAGTTCTCGCACATTCCTACAAAAATAAAACACAGATTACTAAACCACAGACTAAACACTAGCCATAAGTGCACAGAAAGCTGTCATTTGGGGGTGGGGGATAAATATGAGTAAAATTTTCAAATCATTAAACTATACAACATTAACAAAATTTGTAGATAAAATAAAGTGGACTCAAATAGCCATTAATTTAGTGTAAGACACATTGATCAAATTTTACATATCTTATACACACATACAAATACATATTAGATATATAGACCTATATGCTGGAAATTGCTTAAGTGGCCAAATGGTTTAAGGCATCACTTTTTTGTTATATCAGTCAGCCAAAAACAGAGGGTTTGGGGTTTGAATCCAGGTCAGGGCTAGCGAGAATGGTTTTTCCTAAATTACCACTCTCTTTCCATGCAAATGTGGGTAGATTAATTCTAAAATGTTTCCCTCCTCATACTTACCTCATTTGAGTATTTATAATATATATAAATAGCCTGAACAAGTATTGAGACGCGGTGATAATGTTTCAGGATATAGAGCTTGTTCGCAAACAGCCTATCCGACAACTGGATGGGTTACACAATGATGTGATGTGGTAGGAATAATAAATAAATTTAAAAAACTTATAAATTATTTTTTACTATGTACAACAAAATAATAAGTAAATTTAATGTAAAAAATGTTTATCATATGCAGATGGTTGTCTTTTGGTATGTATATGGGTTTGTAAATAATTTAAAAAGTCACAAATTGTACAGAATTGACTCCATTCTTTTTGTATTAGCTTTGTCTAATATAAAAATTTGACTTATGTTCAATATGGCAATTTTTTCTAAAATAATTAAAAAAATTTCAATCTTTTCATTTTTAACATAATCTTTTGGTGATTTTATGATAGATTAATTTGACTTTTTTTTTATGTGTGACCAATTTTTTCATCAAAGATATTATTGTGTTTTTCACATTATTTGTGTTGATTGGTTCATAAAAAAATCTCAAAGCCAGGCTTTTTTTTTTATAAAACTTGAAGTGCAAAATTAGAAATTCCACATAAAATAGTTTGGAAACAAAATAGCATTTTGTATGAATATAGTAGACTAAAGTGTTTTTCATAAATATAATATAGATTTTTATAAATCAGAGTTTTATACAAAAAATTCAACAAAAGGGGTGTACAATTTTGGTTCTTCCCTGTATTGTTTTTTTACATTATTATTAATATATTTATATTAGGCCTACATTGATTTTTTAAACTTTTCATTTTGTAATTGCAAACTATGAATACTTTCTCACATTTTCAATAGTTGTCAACAAAGTGTAAATTTTTAATTCAAGCTAATAATTTTGTTTCTGGTATGAAAAAGATCAGATGAGGATTGAGATATTTCCATAAATTTGGTTGAGTTTCAGAGGTTTCATACATTAATTTGAGCAGTTAGTTATCCTTATACTATATTGATTTAGTGTTCAACATATTGAAAACTTTCAAATTTAATTTTAAAGATTGTAGATAGCAGTCCATAACTTGAAGAAAACAACTCAAGTATACAAGTGTTCCCAAATTAAACAACCAATTTTGAGAAGTTGTAGAGGATCAAAAAACCAGCTCAAAATGTCCTGGAGAAGAGCTCGTTTTTGTTTCCTTTTCGATCAAACAGCAAAAAATTAAACAAAATCAAAATATAGATACTGAATAAAATATTTTATTTATTTTGTTATGGCCTCCAGCCTCAGGCCAGTTTTGCACCAATAAATGGCAAAACAAGTGACTGGCCAAAATTGTATGTTTGTTGATATTTGACTGAATAACTACTAGAGTATCAGTATTCAACAAATAGTTGTTAAGATGTCAACTTAAAGGAAATTAATTGGTGCTCCACTTGTGAAGCAATTTTTTAACCTAATATTTTTAAATTCATTATATAAATGTATCATCCTAAAAAACCTCGCAATGAGTACAGGGTATGTAACAGATCATTATGTAACCTCCTTCACTAATTATCTTCATCCCTTTCCAAGCACCTTGTTTTTGAAAACTCTGAATTTATTTTCGTTGTGTAAATTAAGAGACCATGTTTCAGAACCATATAATCCAACCGGTAGAACTAAGTTTTACATTACTTGACAGCAGGTGAGATGTTAACAACTTACTGACCAAGTAATAACATAAGTGGCAGCTTGTCACTTTAGAAGCTGGAGGGCATGTCTAATTCAATTCCTTAATTATTTCTAAATAGTAGGCCTACATTTAAAAACAGATAAGACATTTTGGCAATATTTGTAAAAAAATCCATAT
Organism: Timema cristinae; assembly: GCA_039000515.1. Lineage (NCBI taxonomy): Eukaryota > Metazoa > Arthropoda > Insecta > Phasmatodea > Timematidae > Timema > Timema cristinae. Next base: position 17,973,006 of record JBCFYV010001001.1, on the reverse strand, counting down.
TTAAACTCAAATAAAATATATCAGAAAAAAAAATGCAAAAATTAAAAATTAAAATTCACTCCAAAGAGTGTAAATATGTTGTATAAGCTCTGCAGCTGTGTTATTAAAACATACATACCAAATAACACCATTCCCTTGTGGGGTAGGCAAGAAATTGTGAATATAGCTCAAAAAACAACCTCGTAAGTAACCCATCCTCGCCAACTTTCTCCGCACTTCCTTATCCTCGATACTCCCTTCACTTCAACAACATCCAAACACCGAGTCATGCATGCTCTTTTATTTCTTAAAACTCTTTATGTTTCTCTTTTACACACATTTTTCACACAGCATTTAACCACGTCTTATATGGCCTACCCCTTCCTTTGATCCAACACACTTTTTCTTCATATATTTGCTTCGTCCCTCAATCCACACTCATCCTCTCAACATGCACAAGTGAACGTAATGTTGTGTTTTTAATGTGCATACATTTATATGTATGTTCATTGTCCACACAAGTTCAGGGGGAATAGGATAAATATTTTTCCACATCACAACTGCAAATCCAACTATTTTTTTTTGGTATGCATCTTCGTAATTATTCAGAGTTTGAACACTTGATTTTCACTTTTCTTGATTTCTTTTTGTTCTATACAGAATTCAGGACATGGCCTAGCTAATGATTTAATTTTTTTTCTTTCCATATTTGATCTTGAAACATTTATTGTCATAAGCACCTGAATTTAACCATTAAATTTACCTACCAACCCCTCTCATCTCAAGCCTGCTTTACCCAGACCAACAATGTGTAGGGATATGGCATTGAAAGAAAAGTATCGATAACAGTAAGTATTGGTATCAAAATTTTAGTCTGGAAAAAATATTTTTTCTTCTCTACTAATAATAATTTCAACTTTTGCTTGATAATTATTTTTCCTATTTATTTGAAAACTGAAAATTATCATGGTTTCTAATAATCTAAAACAAATTTTACAAGATGCTTTTTCGCTAGCCAACTTTAAAAAAAAACTTCTATTGTTAACTTCTGGGAGGTGCGACTTAACTATTTCCATCTTTTATATACTCTATCAATCCATATTATTAACTATTGACAAAGAATAGAAGAATGGACGCCCTCCCCTGATTTATCTGCTTAAACAACACACAAACTTTTCTACTTCAGCTGCTTGGGACACCATTTAGTTGACCGAGTTCATTGAGTTCTACAAAGGCTTCTTTTGTTCAATTTGTGATGACCCTGCTCATTGATAAAGGAAGGGGTAATAATAGACTGGTCTACTCAACCTGTCAGGCATCAGGCCTAGCTATGAACCTGTCTGACCAACCACTTACTCCAACTGAAATAGATGTTCCATCCAGAGGCCTAACATTTTCACCAACAACCACCTCTGATCACTTCACTTTAAGGAAAGATGTCATTACTTACACCAAAAACATGAAGCTCAAATACTACTTTGAGAATAACCAGTTCAACCAAGATGGCAGATCCAGCCTTGAAAAAGTTCACCCCCCCCCCCCCTTCCTCCAAATGGGACCCCGCTCCAATACCTTTGAACCACCCACTCAAACAATATATTGCTTATCTTGGCCAATGTGACAGATCCATAATTTCCTAAATTCTGACCTATATATAAAAACCTCAATACCTATGAGAGAAGGGCCTTATCAAGACTCAAAAACAACCGAGAACTTATGATCCTCCCCTGCTGATGAAGGATCCACCATGGTGATCCTTAACAAATCAACCTATATTACAAAAGCACAGAGACAACTTGCAGATGAAAATATTTACAAGAAACTGGACCATGACCCTACAAGAGAACATGACAGTTCACCCAGTCTTTGTTACAAGTACACGGACCACATCAGGGCCTCTTTTCCAAATCAGTAGAACTCCTCACAACCACTCTCTTATCTCTTCCCCAAAATTCACAAAAAGTAAAGACCTCCACTGGGCCACCTCATTGTCGCTTGTTGTGGGGCCCCTACCAAACGTATTTCAGCACTGGTCGACTCATATTTAATTCCTGGTCCAACAACTTCCCTCACACATAGAGGACACAAACCACTTTCTTGAACATTTACAACACATTAAAAACAAAATCCTTGCCAATTCATACTGGGTCATCATTGATATCAATTCGCTTTACACTAACATACCCCACACCCAAGGACTTTCTGCCGTAGAACATTTTCTGAAATAAAAAAAGACCACCAAATTCCAAACCATGCACAGCCTTTCCAGTAGATCTGCTCGCCTCATACTTGTAAAGAACAATTTCTGACTCCTGGATAAGCAATACCTTCAAATCTTAGGAACGGCAATGGGTACATATATAGCCCCCTCCCATGCTTACTTCTTCATGGGCAAATTAGAGACAAACTTTTAGCAATCCAAACTCTTGCAACTGCTCTGCTGCACGATATTTATTGAAGACATCTTCATGATTTTGACAGATTATGAAACTAATTTATTACAGTTCCTGACCAGGTTAAATAATCACAGCACCCTCAGATTCACCTGGAACATTTCACAACACTATGCCATATTTTGGATCTGTAACTGAACCTTCATGAGGTAAACAAACATCACAGTCAACACCAAAACCATCAACCATCAACAATACCTGTATTTCCAAAGCGACCATCCTCTTAGTGTAAAACGCTCTCAAACCTACAGCCTAGCTACCAGAATCAAACGGCACAGACGCAGGGACACGCAGGGTTACTGATGACAATATTACTGGTTCACTCTATATACAACACATATCTCACAAGCTTTTAACTTCAGGGTGTGTATAGGAGAGCGCTTTCACACGCAGAAAAAGTAGGGCTAGTTAACTGCAGCCAGTTGGTGACCATATCTTAAGGGGAGGAAGGGTTTGGTTTCACAATATATGGCGCCAACAGCCGCATGCCATTTTAAAAACATTGCCTGCCTGCTATTACCTAAACCGAAAACATATGTTTAGTGAAACTATTATAGCAATATAAAATTGTCATGAGAGTGAGTATGATAATTTTCCCAGGCTAAGATTTATATGTGGGTGCTCACTGGGGTCTGGCAGCCGTGCTTTCACCCCTCGATAGCATGCATTTCCTTGACTGAATTATTTTCCTAACTTCCACTCTAATATTGTTATTGCTAGTTAAAGTTATTTCTTCAAGCTTAAAATTACCATGTTAAATGATATGATGTTAGCAGTAATCTATAAATTACTGTCCCCTAACTGCGTGATCATGTACATAGTCTTTTCAGCATTCACCTCTAAATTTATTTCCTTGGTAGAGGCTGTCCTTGAATTATGTAAGGTTTTTTGGGGTGTGTCCGTGCGTGTGTGTTTTTTTCATAAATCATCTTATGTAAGATTTTTAATCAATATTTATGCTTAGACAAAACTTTTTTTTTTGACAATAAATAAATTATAAAATTTAACTTATATATCATTTACTTATTGCAATTTAAGTATTCTAAAATTTCATATCACTCCCTTTATTACCAATCCTTATACATAAAAATAAAAAATAAAAAAACTAATGTAGCAAATCATAAAAAAACAATCTTAAGATAGATATACAGGGTTGGGGAGTTGGGGGTTGAAAATCATTAAATAAAACCTTACATTGTTTAAGGATGGCCACTAGCTGCTAGTAAAATTATAAAATTTATGCATTCCTAGCAACAGCTTTCTCACTATTACTTAAAAAAGTTAAATAATCTGCATAGTACCAACTATGCCTACTAAAAATTCCAATATATTTGTTGAATAGAAGTGAAATTTTATTTTGTTTTTAATCAAAAATTAATTTGTGTTATTTCTGTATATTTTCTATGTGATAGTAAACACAGAAAAAATAATCTGCATTAGAGATCAATCAGCTCGATTGACAAATAATGATGAACATCGACCTTATCAGCAAAGCCCTGCTTTTATTCGCACCCCACCTCACTCCTTTTGCTCCATATTTATCAAACTAAACATGTCAATGCTACCCCATAATTTGGTCATGCAAGCATTCTTGTGCATGTTCAATACCTTTTTAATCACTTCTATCAAAAGTTTATTTACCAACTAAAGACCCAATGATCTAAATAAGAAACTTTAGCACACTTCACAGCATTTAACATACCACTTATTAAGGTTGTGCAAAGTCCCTTTTTTCAATTCAAAACAAACTCGAATCCAATATATTAAATATTCTCAAAACAGAATCGAAGTTTGAATATTTATTTTTAGTGGGTTTATGGTCGAAAAAATTATATTGTTATTTATATAACTTTATGCACTAAAATTACTAAAATGATTTTGTATTGAAAAATGCTTTGTAATAGTTTTTTTTTCTTCTAATGAATCAAGTTACTATATCAACTTACAATTTTTCCCATAAGAATATTTATGTGTAATATACATGATAGCTCAGAATGGAGTAAATGGAATAAATTGAGTATTTTAGCTGTCAACAGTTTTACTGGTGAAACTTCATAACTGTCTAAGCTGAAATTTGTTTTCGAGTTGAAGCTGATATTTGTTTCAAAGCCAAGTACAAGTTTCAAAGCTTTGCACAACCCATCCACTATTCTACTTAAGTGTTATTATTAGTATTATTAGCACCGCGTCTTACTACCAGTTCAGGTTATACACACTTACGCTAATGTGTAATGGTAGGGTGATTGTGAGATGAAATGTAGGACCTACAGTTTAACGTGGAATCCGAACCATGGTGGAGGCCTGGCATTCCACACATTCACACGTTGTGATTAATACAGATCTTTTCAGAGGTGAAGGAAGGGTTTGGCAATCAGATAAATCTGTGCAGGGACTGAGGATTGAACCCCGGACCCCCAGGTTACCAAATACTTAAGTGTTAAATGGGGGAATATTTATGCAAATTTTTTTTCTACTTCCTCTTCTAGAAACAAATATTACATCTCCAAGTGACAACTTTCTGTATGCATATTTTAAAACAGTTTCTACACTGATAGTCTACACTTCTATTAAAAGAGACAAGAATGACCTAAACCTTATACTGTGCTACTACCAGTATAGTGACACCACTTAGACCATATATACTTTAAGAAATCCATAATCAAAAATTGATTTGGTTTAGTATACATGTTTTTTTTTTTAAATAAATAGAATAGTTTATAGCAACATTTCTAAGTATCTTACTATATAGAACATTGATCACAAGCTAATACATTTACTGAGGAACATTTTCCATAAGCACAGGTGTTGCTTCATGGAACGTTATTCTTAATGAAAAAGCATTACAAAATGTTGATGGTTCAAGTGTTGCCATTATACTCTGAACATAGGGAAGAGTGCACTTACCAAACAAGACTTTAATCAAACACAGAGAAAATAGCGCTAGGTATGCAGGTGCAACATATTTCGGCTAACAGTAGGTAGAAGACAGAGACAAGTCGAGAACAGCAAAGTTTAATATCAAGGTTATTTTCATTAAAATTTATTTTAACAGTGAAAAAACCAATAATCAACACACACCACCAACAACAACAACAACAAAAAAGCTAGTTATTATTATTATTATTTATATTATTTACGCAATTTAGAGAAATTTAAATTGAAGAATAAAATGTATTTATTGAAAATGTATTGCAAGGAACACTTGATTTTAAATATATTATTATATTTGGAGGAATTTCTATCCACCTTTCCCATATTTTCTTCCAAATATAATACAATTACCTCAAAGCTAAAAGGTTTTCCTGATAGATATATTAATTTTAAATATGCAATTAATAAACGGTCTTAATAAGTGCTATATAAACAAATAGATTTTTAATAAGTTGGTTATAATAGTTCATGAAATTTGGTTGTAATTCATATGAAGAACAAATTACAATTATTCATTTTAAAACAACAACAACAAAAAAGTAAAATTAGAAATAGAGGCTACAAAATATAAGCCATTAGAAGTAGCTTAGATAATACTCGCATACAAATGAAATAGTTTGTCCCTATTTATTTAGGTTATTTGCTAAGTTTTCTTATGTAATAAAAATAAAGAAAATTTATTTCAAATGGTTTCTGAGTATAATGCTCGATTGATATCTATGAGGAAATCTGGAAAAATGTTTTCTATAAACTAATTCTTATGGTCATTTTGTTTAATGGCTTATACTAAAATTACATTTGATTTGATGGAAAATAAATTAAGTGTAACCAGGAAACCCAATTTTGTCAGTCCCATTATAGACCTAGATTTAACCTACTAGTTTCCTCTATTTCTAATTATATTAATGTCGCATTAACAACTTTAAGGAGTAACTCATGTCAGTGTACAGTGACTACCAATCTCCAGTTAGTGAATTACTCACCTGTAGAGTCCTATGCAGAGCATGCCGTACGACTTTAGGGCAGCAACAAACAGGTCTCCGTACTTCCCTGCCTCCCCGTACTGTGCGAGTGGACCATCATACAATGAGATCTGCCCCACACGGCATCGATCCCGGTTTGACAGGCTGTCTGGGGTGCTGAATAGACAATACAATAATCAATAATATATAGATTATTATTATTATTATTATTATTTTGTGTTTAAAATGTGTGTGTGACTACTTCTACTATAGAAGACAGAAGAAAGGAAGAAGATGTCACCTTTGTGCATTGGATTCTTCCCACATCTTTCCTCTTTCCCTAGGTGGGCTTTCTTCATCAAATTTATTCTTAATGGTTTATTTTTCCTTTTTCTTTAGTTTTATCAATTTCCTTTACTATAAAATTATCTAGCCATTGGGCAACCTCATTTTTGAATCAATAATATATAGAGTAATTTTACAGTAGTGTGTTCAGGATATGGCAGGCCATTGACAAAAATTATAAATTTTATTATTATTATTAGCACCGCGTTTTACTACCCGTTCGGGTTATACGCACTTACGCTAATGTGTAATGGTAGGGTGATTGTTAGATGAAATGAAGGACCTACAGTTTAACGTGGAATCCGAACCACGGTGGAGGCCTGGCATTCCCCACATTCACAAGATGTCTTGTCAGAGGTGAAGGAAGGGTTTGGAAATCAGACAAATCTTTGCCGGGACCAAGGATTGAACCCTGGCCGCCAGCACAGAAGTCTGACACCTTACCCCTAGACCACCAGGTCACCCTATAAATTTTATTGGTTGTTTAAAATGTAATATATATATATATATTTGACAGAAGGTACAAGAAAGGTGGGTAAAAAAAACACAACAGGGAACAAACAACACAATATGGCTGTTACAATGACACACATTGCAATGGTTCCACAGGGCAAAAAGGTATTAGCTGCCTCTTTAAGAAAATCAATCGTCACTACCCAATCCCCAGAACTAAATTTCATTCTACAGAAAATCATCAAGAGGTAGTGTGAAACGTGCAACGGAACTTAATAAAAGAACAAACCAAAAAACGCAAAAGGTAGAAAAAAGAAATTGATCAAGGATGAAAAGACACTTAGAGGACATTACAGGAAAAAGACATTGGATGAGAATGTATAATATTTAAAAAAAAGTTATTTGTTACTATGCCAATATAGATTGACTATATTAAGAATATAAGTATTAAAGTAAACTAATACTAGTAGGAATAGGGTTAGTTTTACGTTCACATATAGAGAAAGTACGGAGTCATAAACCCCACCCCTCCACCCCTGCTTCCCACTCTCAAGATTATGATGGAGGAAGATTGGTGAAACAACAGAAGAAGAAGAAGAAGCATAAACAGAAGATATTTAACTAAATCACTGCATTTTAAATTAGAGATGGGTCTAATCCTTCATTTATAAAACCTGAATCTTAAATTTTATTGTGAATCTCAAATCCAAATTCCAATCTTTGAATATTTAAACAATAAATATGTACAGTTTTATTTAAAGTGAAACTATTTAAAACTCAAACTAGGAAAAGTTGTTTATGGCTTGGTGTCACTGACAAATGATATGTTGTTGATCATGTCTATTATGTCATAAACAACAAAAAACACCCTTTCTTAGTAAATAATTTACATTAATACTTTTTTTTTTTTTGTGGGAAAGGAAAGAATACAAAGATGGACAATGGAGCTTTAGTATGTTGGAAAAATACTGCAAGGGAGAACTTGGAGACGGGAGGAGCAGGTGTTAGCAAATGTTCAAGGAAGAGGACAAGAATGGACTAGAGTAAGGGAGGAGGAATGGTAGAAAGTCGGAGCAACATGGAGGCGTTTTATAAAAGTGACCCGGCCACAGGCTGGAAGGAGTAAATGCTGATGATAATGATCATTATTTTGTTGTTGTTGTGATTATGATACTCTTCAAACTACACAAGTCTATCTAGTTCCATTTTACTAATTTGCTTGAAATTGTTATTTAAGTAAAGGTCTTCATAAATGTATTCAAAACACTTTTTTGTTGTTGAGAATTTAATGATTCTCGAACCTTTTGAAAACCACAGTATTCAAGGGATTTGAAGAATCGAGCATTCAAGCGTTCTATCTATTAAAAAAAAATATTTACACACTTCTTTTATCCTCATATGTTGATTCATATACTTTTACAATATTTGTAAATTGTAAATTATGTGCTAGTCATTTAGTATCAGTTGTTAATACTATAGTAATAATACTTAGCACCGCGTCCCACTACCCTTTGGGGTTATATACGCTTAAGTACTAATTATGCTAATGTGTTAGGAATTGGGAGGTTGAATATATAGGAAGTGAACCCACATTTGCATTGGGGGGGAGTGGAAAACAATTTAGTTCACCAGAGCGAGATTTTAACCCGATCTCCCCATCTTTGACAGTCTAACTCGACACAAACTAGCACATTAACTATAGGGGTGGTCGGGCACCCGAAATCTCAAGCAATAGATGAGGCATCTAAAAATCCTGAAATGTCGGGAGAGTATATTTTATGCCTATATTTCGATCGGGCATCTCAAGAACTTGGTAAGAATAGAAAACCATGTTAGCACTAGCCCCTAATTCAAACTTTGAAAAAAATACTACTTAATTGTTTCATACTTGAATTATTTCAATTCAACTAATATTAAACAAAGGTAAGTATTATTTTTTATTAATTTGTAAATTATTATGTTTGCTTTCAACAAAACTATGATAACGTTTCTCACAGGTTACATGTCTACAATATATCAAAATAGAGATTCCTACGATTTAATTTTGTGTGTCAATGCTAACAACATACCAATTTCAACATAGATTTTTAGGCCCTATGTTTGCAAAAACTTAATTTGAATGAGTTTATTTACATTTCTTTAATTAATTATTACTAGCCATATTTGTTAGAAACAGAACTTTCACAAAGCAAATCGAAATATGTTCTAGTATTAACTATAAATTCATGAGCTAAACTAAAACCTTTTTAATTATTTTTTTAAATAAAATGTTACTGTTTTAACTTTTAGCTTGCAATTTGAAATTTAATAGGCCTGTGACAAAGTTGTTTCTATCTTTTAAAAAGAATTAAATCAGACTGTTAAACTAATAATTTGAAATTTTACAGGCCTGTGACAAAGTTGTTTGCATAATGAAATGCTCGCCCGAATCTGCCCGTGCCCGAGTATAATTTTGTAATGCCTGCCCAAGCCCACCCGATACAAATATTTGCTGCCCGACCACCCCTAGTTAGCTAACTACGCCACAGAGGTGGGTCGTATCAGTTGTTAATAGTATGATTGAAAGAAGTATGAATTGTGAGTTATGCACTATACACTTTCAGTACATATATAGGTATTATTCATTAATCAAAACTTGCTTAGACAATGAGCTAGGTGACATTAACTTGATATTATTGTGGCGGATAAGACTAAACTGGTTTACATGGCCTCAGTCTAACAATAATATTATATTACCTGTAGCCTCCTCTGAGTCCTGCTCCTTCGGCAAGAATCAGCTCCAACTCCGGCGTCGCTCCACCAGTGATGAGTGATCGTATCAGCGTCAGCGCATTTTGATTGAAGTATGTCTACAAATGTAAGTCACCATAACCTATAATTTTATTTCTGTCTCATAACATTAAAATAATCACAATTATCTTTGGAGGGCCGTGATTTGTATTCAAGACTACATTCACTTTACACATGGCTTTAATAATGACTTATCCCAAGACAGTGACATTTTATACTTCACTCTTATCATGAGGAATAGGAATGTATAAGCTGGGGTGAATAACAAAATCAGACACTAATATTAAATTTCCTTTAGTTTCAAGAGGTACATGGAATTGAATTTTTCTCTGATATAATTGAGCCAGATTAGTATGGAACAAATGTTCCTTAGTTGGCATATTTATCCGGAAGACTACAAGACCGGGTTGAGACACAACAAGGTTGCTGCGGTAATATGATATAAAATAGCTAGAGTTGGTTCCCCCTTGCTAAAACTCACCGTGGACATGAGAGAGTCTAGTACACTGACAGCAAATGCTGTGCCACAAGCGAATGGTTGAGTCAGGTACAGCTCTGTGTCTGGGTCATCGTCGTCATCTTGATCCAAGAACTGCACATTACTGTCGTTCACCAGCTCTGACAACACAAAATATGACATTTTACTAATAATCTTCAAAATACATTCTCTTTGGTAGCTAAGGATTTAAAAAACAAAAATCTGGAGTATGTTGGCTTGACTCGTATTAAATTATTATTTAGTGTGAGCCCCAAGAATCATGCATGTCACCACTCAGCATTTATGCCAAAATTTCAATCATAGGTCCTCAGAGATTTTTTTTTTTTAAGCACAGTATCTTACTCTCTGTTCGGCTTATACACAATATGCATATGTACTAATTACAATAATGTGTTAAGGGATGAGTAAGATTAAATTTAGAGGAAGTGTACTCACATTTGCATGGAAGAAGAGTGGAAAACCATTTATGGGAAACTACTCTCAGCACACTCGATCTCCCCGTCATCAGTTTAGTGCATTGCGAAATTAATAACTTATGAGTAGAGCCCCGTAAAAATTGTTTTATTTTTAGTTAAATTTCGTTTTTTAAATCTCACTTTTCGGTATTATTTTGTGTTTATTCAAAATTACATGTTATGAGGTGTTTAAGTATTATTTATATATTCAAATAGTGTATACAAAATTAAAATTTATTATTGAAACCTTATATATTTGCTTTAATTTTTTTTTGTCAAGTTTGTCTGCATAATTCACAATTTTGTAGCCTAAAGTTAGTTAGGGCACTACAAGAAAACACTAATGAAATTACAGCAGGGTCATAATTTCTGCTTAATTTCTTCTCAACTTCATATTTATCTAAAGATTTTTTGTTGTTGTAAAAGTGGCGTTATATTGTTTTATAGGAGTATTTCCTGTACCGGTAACAAGACAATTTTGTTTTATTTCACTTTTCAAAAACATTATAAATCATATCTATAAACTATCAAAGGAAAAAGTACTTGATTCAATCTTTGTATGGAATTCTTCGCTTTAATCCATCTCACCATTTTTACTGGGCTCTACTTATGAGTTAAAGTCATGTTTCTACCTGTGATCATAGGCACATTGGCTCCATACACGGATCCCCTCCTCTGCAACACAATTGGGCTGCCTACTGGGGTCAGGTTATCCTGCTCATTGGCTGCTGCTGAAACAACAATCAACTGTAAATAATGGGGAAGAGGTAGTATTTAAGATTTATACATTTTATTAGAGACTATTTATATATATTTTTCTTCAGAAAACAATTTTTTTATATAAATTTTATCTCTAAACTGTTGCTAACTGCATAAAGGGATTTTAAAATCTTACTGCTATTAAATATTGACTAAAAATGTAGTCTTATAGAATAGACAGTTTTATACTAAATTAATAATTTTCTATTAACAATATAAACAAAAATGTTTCCAATCGGCAAGTTGGATATTTTAGGGCAAGTATAATTTATTTATATTCATACATATGTACTATACAAAGGGATACAATACATTCAACACTAGCACTAGAAATTAAACAAGTAAAAGAATGAAATTGTATAAGATTATGCCCTATATCAAATTAGTATTTGACCTTTGGATAACCTATTTAAATTTTTGGTTGAGAGGGACGACACAAAGATAAATTGGTTTGTTGGGACAATTTGATTTATAAATACATACATCCTTATTGTTTTGGAATTGTGTCTTCAAGAACAAACTTCCATATTAGTTGTGGTCAAGTATTATTTATTGATTGATGAGAAGTGAGAAAGTAAAGCATATTCATTTGTACTAAATAGCGAAGGTTCTTAATAAAAGGAGTCAAGAACAAGGATTAAGCTAAAATTAATATATTAACTGTGAAACTAAATTAAGTTTTCCATTAAATTTAAATAATGGGTATGAGCGTACTCGAAAATTCGAGTTCAAGTCAATTTTTCTAAGATTTTTACAAAACTTGAAAAATAGAGTACTGAACATTTTTAATTTTTTTTTTCTCAAAAATTCTTAGTTTAATTCATTTAATTCAATTTTAAAGTAAAATTTCTTAGGAGATAAAGTCCATGATTTATTTCCTTTGATCTAATTAAAAAATATTGTACAATTATATTAAATTTATTTGAAAATTCAAATTTGTGTTATTATATTTGTTTTTATATATTATTTGTTGTTATCATACATTTTTTCAAATAAAAATACAATAAAAAAATATGTTTGTACTCATTTATAATTCAAGCATCAATCTATTGCAGAAATTCAAATTAAAATATTTCTTGTACAAATATTGCTCTATACTTAATGAACTCTGAACAAATTATTTTCTTTCAAACTCTACTCGAAGGGAAAAATGTCTACTTGCAGAGCTTTAATTTAAATTTATGTAATTTATTATGTTTTATTCTCTTACACTATTTGGATACCTGTAATGTGTATCAACATATAACAATTTATGAAAACCAAACATACTTTGACTGAGGACGCCTATGGTGTCATCAAATGTCATGGCCTTGATGTTGAGTGAAGCAAGGATGGCTTCCTTGTCAGCGAGCGTAGGGTCATCATTGCTAGGGACCTTAGCTGACAGTATAACACACATGTCACACAGGTTGACATTTACTGCACGCAAGTCCGCTCGGCTGAGGGGCGATCCCTTAACAGGAGAGTAAACGTTCACAAATAAGTTTCTCAAAATTGCTGATTGCTTTAAAATGTTTTCTATATCAACCGCATATACCTCCCATTTATACATACAAAAGATATATAAAATCTAGAATTTATTTTAAATTAAATTTTATTTTATTTTGACATGACTGTGAGTACTAAGGTGCTATTCCTATTTGTTTTCTTATCACCACATCTTGCTACTTGTTTGGGTTGTATGCTTATGTACCAATTACGCTAATAATTATAAGGAATAGGAAGATTATATTTAGAGGAAGTGTATACACATTTGCATGGAGGGAGAATGGAAAACTATTTTGGAAAAACCACCCTCAGTACACCCGAGTGAGATTCGAACTTCAATCTTCCCATCACTGGCAGTCTAGTCTAGTGCGAGAGTAGCAGGTTAGATAATGCGGCCACCGAAAGGTGCTACTTCTAATTACTTGAGTAATTATTAATAAAGTCTTTCATTAGCCATGATTTGAGCAATCTAGAATCCACTATAATCAGAATAGCTAGTGCACTAAGAGCCTGGGGAAAAAAACAATGAAAGAAACAAAGAATACTAGCCTGTGGAGAGAGGGCCGACTGACCCTGAAGGTGGGCATTCAACCCACTGTTTTATTTCCCCCCACAATCATATTCCTCAATTTATTTCAAGCATTGTCTTTAAATTTACTTCTAGTATATTTCATTAGTTTATATAAGGCGAGTTTTCGCGATGGACTTGGTCACGTTCCAGTATCAAATGTTATCGACCAAGTATTTCTGATCAAGGTGAAGTGCAAAAATAATATTGAGATGATTTTCTTAAACAAAAATTGTGGTAGGGGTAGAGTAGATCTAACAACTGGTAGGTGAATTTAATTCAAAATATAAATACTGCAAATCAATGGAAAATGAGCTATTTAATTTTATTCTCAATTAGGTGGTGATTATTTTAACTAGTTCTAATAATTACACAACATATCAAGCTAAATATTTCTTCCCAAAAATAAACTTACGAAAACATGAACACATGTAATATTAAATAGGCCTAGATCATATAGTACTTTTTTTTCCCCATAACTTAACTGTTTTTAGTACCTATTTACTGCCATGTATTTATAGTTAGTAATTTATAACAACTTAAAATCAATTGACCCCAAATTTATACTCTTTTGAATATAACATAAGAAGTGATGCCGTTTTGAAATTGGCTCACTAATTCTTGGCTCTTTGGTCGTAATCATATTGTTTAATCTGGTCGAGGAAAGTGTTACCAAACCAAGCTCTGGTATAGTCTTGGTCATAAACATCAATATCAGGTCAACCACGAAAACACGCCTATAGTTATTGATAGGCAGTAGAAGCACTAGAGTAAACTAAAGCAAAGTAAAAATTATTAATAACATATTAGATTAATTTTTAAGTATTCAGTTGCTACTGTTTAGTATAGTTTTAATCAAAATTTCATTAATTTTTTCACAGGAATAATTTTGAAATTTTTGAGCATGCCAGTTTTTCTCTGCTACCTACATTGAGAACAGATATTTTAGGTAAGTTCTGCAGCATCTTCCACTCGCGACGGATATAATCCACAGACCCTACGATGACCACATGCTTCAGCTCATGGTAATGGAAGTTGGATGCCCTCAGAGGCATCACCAGGTTTCTCAGACCAATCAGAGGAGAGTCGGGATCAGCAAAGAGACATACAACCACATGACCATTGAGCACAGTCATAGCCGCCTGATTACGGTCCTGTCAAGTACAAGAGGTAAGAAGGTGTTAGCAACTTGATAATTCATAGATTAGTATTACTAACCATTTAATCACACAATTTTTTTCATCCAGTTAATATCAAAACATAAAGTATTAAACATACAAACGTATTTGAAAATCCTAAAAGAACCCTCTTTTTTTTTTATAAAAAACATCTTATCCAATATAGGTTAGAAGGCTTATGTAACTTTCTTACATTTGACCACTTCTCTAGGATCTTAGCAGATTTGAGTTTTGCCAACAATCACATCCAGTATTCTGTAGTAAGTAAGAAATATATTCAAATAATATCAAAATAAATTATAGGTATACTATCTACGATTTTGCTAGTGACAAGAGAATAATTTGAGAATTCTATAGTAGGACATTGTAAAACACTCAACTTAGTATACCATAAATTCTCTCTCGACAATTATAGTATGTAGTATAAATAGTACTTTTTCAAAGGAATACAGAATAAGGGTAGGGTGTCAGTAACCTGAGAGGTAGATGCCTATTTCAATAGGCATTCACATCCACACAGGGAGGAGCAAGTCGAAAAGGTATACAAAAATGGGAATGTTAGGGTAGAAAAGGAGGAACTCAAGGGAATGTGGCGATAGTATTTTAAAGAGCTGCTGAATGCTAAGACAAAAATAGTGGAGGAAGGAGAAGATGAAGCAAACATTAGCTAAAAAATATGTGAGAGGGAGATAGCAGCGGCACTGAAGAGCATGAAGTGGGGGAGCATACGAGTCGAGTGTTGAGATGATGAGAGAAGTAGGAGAGAAGGGACTACATTGGCGGTATCAAGTGATTAGAGTAATATGGAAGCAGGAGAGGGTAGCTGAGGACTGAAAGAGGAGTTTGATAATACTTTTCTTCGAGAAAGGAGAAAGAAGTGTGTTAATTGCAAATAAGTTGCCCTGTTGAGCCACGGTGTGATGTTGTATGAAAAGATACTAGAGATAAAAAATTACAGGAACAGTGGAACAATGATTAAGGGAGGAAGAGTATAAGTTCAGAACATGAAGGTCCATTGTAGATCTATTTTTTTCTGTAAGGCAGCTGCAAGAGAGACACTGAGTATAGGAAGGACCTGCTTCCTGGATGTTGAAAAAACCTATTATAATATGTAGGGATGTAGCGTATAGGAAGCAGTAAAGACCTAGTGAGGGACAAGACGATATAAATACAAAGGGAGTGTGATCTATGTGAAAGAAAGAGGGGAAAGGACAGAGTGATTTGAGTTTATAAATGGCCTGTAGCAAGGAAGTGCACTCTCACCACTATTGTTCATTGTAGTTATCAACAAAATAATGAAGGAAGTGGTAGAGAGGATTAAAGAGGGAAGTATGAAAGCAATGGTATTCGGAGATGACCTGATGGGATGGGCCAGCAGGGAGAAAGAATCTCAGGAGAAGTTGGATGCGTGGGATGAAGTAGTGGAGCGGTATGGAATGAGGTTTAATGTAAATCAGAGTGTGATGCTGATTATAACACGGAAGAAAGACAGATGCACGATTGATGTGAGAGTAGGAGAGAAAGATAATGGAAAGCGTTAAGATAGTGGAAAGCGTTAAATACCCCAGGAGTGTGATAGAGGAAAGTGGAAGAAACATAAGCGAAATCAGTGAGCGAGGGAGGCAAGCAGAAGCTTTTTTCAGAAGTGTGAGAAGTAAAATTTGGAACAGGGATGTGCCAAGGAAGTGTAAATAAGTGAGCTAAAGGATGTACTATGTACCAATATTGACATAAGCAGCGGAAACATGGGTAGTGAAGGAGCAGAAGAGACGTAGAATTCAAGCCTGTACACATTTCTGAGAAGTACTATAGGAGTGACAAGAATAAGAATGTGTAGGATAAGGAATGAAAGGGTGAGAGGAATAATTGGGAAGCCAGTAAAGAACATGACAGAGAAGGCACAACTAATATAATGCAGTCATGTGAGGAGAATGAGGAAGAAGATACCAAAGAAGATGCTGGATATTGAAGTAGCGGGCAGGAGGCCACGAGGAAGATCAAGGGACAGGTGGTTTAAGGGAGTGCAGAAAAGTGTTTAGTAGGAGAGCTGGTGGGGAGAAAGGATACGTTAGGGAGGCTTATGTTCCAAAGAGACCCAGCTGGTGGCTGGAAGATGTTCATTATGATGATCCTCTCTTAAAGGGTCATCTATTAAAGAAAACTGTCATCTCTGAATAATATATAGGACCCGTCCTCTTTAAATGGTATATAGAACCCATCAACATTCAAAATTAGTACAGATGAGGATGTCCTCAGAGCCGTATATTGTTATTTGGGCACCTGGCAAACACTTTTAAAAGAATCATGCTTCACTGATAAGTATAGTTCTGCTACTCCAGTAAAATCTACTCACTAATATACACTCCTCCAAGTTCCTCGCAGGTCCCCAGTGAAACATCCCAGTGGAATCGTACTTCATCTCAGTCTTCTCAAAATCAAAGTCCTTTGCCTGATCGTCCGCTATGCCCACCTGAATACCACCATTGTTGTTCATGTTGTTGCCACCAGAGTTCCTGCTGGTCGGCCTGTAACAGTCAAATTATGGCAACATGACAACAGTCGTTGAAATACTAGGTTACTATACAGATACCTATTAGATAATGGCAGTACTGCTTTAGTTTTACACTCTAAAGCACTGAAATTATAATTGTAAAGCTGTATTACTTTTAAAGTGCCTATGACATGATTGAATTGATATTTTATTGGGTAAATAAAATTGTTTATATTCAAATAGTTTTGACTTTAATAGAGTGCAATTAGAACAAAAGTATCTTTATCAAACTAAAAAATTAAGATAACATTTATTTTTAGAGAATTCCAATTAATGTATTTTTAAACTTTAAATCCTTGCCCTTAAAATACTACCTAAGTGCTAATTTATGACCAGTGATAACTAGTTTTTCATCCACCCAATAACTGTAAAGGATGCCCTATGTTTTCTCTAAATGTTAGCACTTTAGTTTTAATATTGGATGAATGCACTGGATGATGATTTCCTTCCTCTCTTCAGCCAAGTGTTGGAACATTTCCTCTTAGTTAATCTTTTCATCCTAACCTCACTAGATTAATTAAGTAGTTAATAAGCAGTGTTGTTGACTATTAAAAATAAACTAAATTACTAAACCAAATTCTAATGAAGGATTACCAATTGGCAATACTGTAATAAAATCTAATTATGTAATAAAAACTTCATTACAAAGATACTTTAGTTCATTATTACCTATATATGTATTACACTAGATTTTAATTTTGTAGAGCATACAATATAGATGTAGCTTAGTCTGAAAGGTGGTTCATATTGACATGCAATGAATGTCACTATTAAGCACTGCAGGAGAAAAATTTAATTCAAAAGTATAATCTCACAGATGGTTGGCATCTGAAGTCTATATCTACTCCTTGGAATAGATTCTCATATATTTTAGGTTAATGACCAGAAAACTAAATAAATATGATAAAAAGTGGTATTTTTGTAAAGCAGACGAGTGATTCATTATGGTACAAGGTTTATTTAATTGTTCCAATATAATGAACACATAATTAAGTTAGTATTAATCGAATTATGTATATATGAATAATTCATCTATCATCTTCACTTTGAAGAAGGAAAATATTTTATGAGCTTAAGTTACCATAAGACATTTCAATACATAAACTAGAGTTGTGCGAGAAGACATTTTTACTTCTGTGTTGAGTATGAAAAAAGGTTTGAATGAAAACACAATTTTAGTCAAGATCAAGTAATGACGAACAATATTTGTGCTACAAATATTTCTAGTTGAAGAATTTCTGTAATTACATTTTTTTAAATAGTTACTATCACACTAATCTGTTCTTTCAAATACATTTTAAACTGCTATATAAATTAAATATACATTAATCAAACAAAAGTAAATATTAAGTGACCATTTGTGATGAAATAATATCTTAAAATGAAATTAAATTAATTTAACTATGAAATTTTAAAATAGAATCAAGCATGGTAAGAACCCCACTCTTGACTTTTAGAAAACAACCAAATAGGGTTTAACAACTACTAAATCTAAAAATAAAACCAAACTATAATTTTAGAGTACCCATACACCCTTAAAAATATTACAAGGGGTATTGTATGTTAATAGAGATTTATTTTTTATACTATTCTTTTAAAAAAACTAAGAAAGCTAGTTACTTAAAAATAAACTGCAATTTTGTTTGAGATTTTAAATTGGTGCAATATATGTAGTGAAATGTGTGTATGGTAATATTTTCCTCCGTCACCATAACCAACACGACTACAAGTGTCTCTAGCTGGGGACAAGCACTAGAACTATCCTAGGTAAGGTGTAACAGAGTGTCAACACACATACATACACACACTCTGAAAACATGCAGCGCAGTGGTAATAGACCGAGCAGGGTTACCACTTCAGACACCACACAACACAACCATATCAGCATGACAAACTTTCAATCAAGGTACTACCTCAGAATCAAATATCATAGTGCTTTCAAAACATTGCCATTTCAAGAGACATAAAATATGCACCGATTAATTTGAAACACTTTGAAAGTATTGTCCATGTGACAGAGAATATCTCCTTTTTCATTACAAACTTATTTCCTATCACTCAAAGCTTTGTGGGTAGTAATAATACACAATGAATACGAATAAAATATTACATCATGTGAACAGACTATGTTCAAGAGCCACTACAACACATTACCAAAATTAACATAAGACAGGCACAGCCAAGATTTACAGTTTATAAAAATACTATTAAGAAATTAGTAAATATATAATTTTGTAGAAACCAAATCTTCATGAACATTATGTCACAGATATTGTAGTGTAATCATCTACAGTAATGTTTATATTTGAAGATTTTTTTTTAATATCAACGTTTACATATCTTGCATAATTGTCTACAATTGAAATTTAACATAGTTAAATAATTAGTGGGTTTCTAAATCCTTTTAAGTTTATTTATTTGTTGAAATAAATCTGTTGTAAGCAAAAGCTGCTAGAGCAGAAGTCACAGTATTTAACCTTACAAATATATTATTCAAAATATTCTTTACCTTATCAAGATCTTAGCTAGAG
Source organism: Timema cristinae (assembly GCA_039000515.1). Taxonomy (NCBI): domain Eukaryota; kingdom Metazoa; phylum Arthropoda; class Insecta; order Phasmatodea; family Timematidae; genus Timema; species Timema cristinae. The sequence goes on along the minus strand of JBCFYV010001001.1, from coordinate 17,953,064 downwards.
GAATATAAGCTAGCCTATAACTTGATTTTTTAAAGAATTAACAATTGGAGCACCTTTTAGAGAAGCCAAACACATTTTTAGCAGTTAGCCTTAGTTATTAGTTTTATTGTTTTATTGATAAAATCTACTTAAAAGTGACAGCTGCAGTTCACATCACTTGATGTAGGAACACATGAAAATAGATCTAGTAATTTTTTTCTTCTAGCGGCCAGATAAGGCTTATATGAAAATTGGAGAACTAATTTATTTTAGAGATTCAGATTACTCTCATATTTGTAAATAATCAAACTACATTGTGACTTAGAAATTAATCATTAAAACCATTATGGTTTATAAAGGTAATTTTGAAGTTATTTTATTTTTATTCACACTACAAAAATGGGAAAATGTATTAGTTCTAAGATTACTATTGTAGCATTACTAATAACTTTAAAAGTACAGTATTACTTTCCATAAAGCTTTAGTTAACCTATACCAGCAATATTGTTATAAGTTAATAAATACCACTTAAATACTTACAATTAACCAAATATTACCAATAATAACTAAAAATTGTGCACACCATATAAATTTCAACAAGAAGTTTACAAATATTGTGCTTAGTAGTTAATTGCAGACGTGAAAATAATTCAATATATAGATTATGAATCAGATGGGAGACGTAGGACAAAAAATGTTGACACTTAACTATTATGTAATAAACAGGTTCTTTTGACACAATTTTAATTTTATAAACAAAAATATAATATGTAGCCCATTTGAAAAACCTGGAATTTAATTTAACCACTAACAAATTAGTAGAGTAAAATTAAAAATAAATTTAATGAAAAATGTCAACATTTAATTTGTAAATTCACTATTAAAAATTATCTGGCGTGCTAATTATATTAATTGTAAAGTATCCTAAACCATAAGAAAAGCCAAACATTAGAGGGTAACAAACCATTAACATCAGAGATGTTTAAAGAACATTCCTAGACAAACAATTACAACTGAACAACTGAACAACTGAAAGAACCCATTGTTGGTCCCTTAAAATAAAAACAAATAAATAAATATATATATATATAAACAGGGGATGGAAAGGAGATGGTTTCTTCTATTAGGAGAAAAACAGTCTTAGCTGTTTCTATAAAAGTCCAATAAATTAACCCTAGCAAATAAATATCTTAAAATTACTTTTTGTGGGAATCTGTAACTACAGTTAAGGTTAAAAAAAATAGGTCAAGTTTAAAAATGAAAACACTACACTTAAGATAACGCCACATTAATTGGATATGTTTATAGGTACTTAAAAATACACATTTATCTTACATAAGATCCACATGTCATATAAGAAATTATATGATTTTGGGTAATTGTAATCAACTTATTGTAAAAAATGGGATTTGCTAAAATTTAAAAAGTCTTCTCGAAACCATCTAAGATATAATTTTCAGTGCTGATAATGGGATGGCTTTTTACTATGTTGAAATTGTAAGAGAATTAAATTTTATGTTAAATATTATATGGGTTATAAAGAGTCAATATTTTAACAGTTTATAATATTTTGTCTTAAATATCAATATAATATTTCAATCCTCAAAACACCATATTTACAATAATTATAGTTTCATTTCATGGGTTTGTTTGAATTCAATTCAAACACATATCGTCTCTGTGCTGTCTTACAAATTTAACAAAATTTATTATTGAGAAAGATGATGATAATAATAATATTTAATAGTAAGAATAATTTAATCTATACGGTATTTCTGTTCAAAATATATCAAAAGAAATTTTAATTTGAGCATTTTTTTGAAAATGTGATAAATTTCTTCCAAATTTGAGAGGAATGCTTTTGTTCAGATTCCTCTTTATGAAATTAATAATATGGCAAATAAAATGTTGATAATTACAAACAAATTCAACTCTATTCTCACTAAGATAGTCAAGAAAATATGGACTGTAAGCTATGGGTAAAGCAAAATAAATAAATAATAATAATGGCGATGAAATATTACTGGCAGTATAATTTTGGCTAGGCAAAATGCTTAGGGCGACATATTTTTTTTCCCCATCTAAATAATATACCTGATTAACTTTCAGTTAAGAATGCAACTGTCTTAAAAATATAACCATATATATGAAACAAAACTATGCTTATATGGATTATAATTCTAGTCATGAATCGGAAACACACGGCAGCAATTTGGCAATAAACCTGAAATCAAATTACAAAATGTTTGTGTGAAGAGTGGAGTATTTATGTTGTTGAAGTTTTAGGAAGCATTACATGAGAGTGAAGCAGTCTGAATGCAAAAAAATAAAAATAAAATAAAGCATAAAGAAAATATATATGTGCAAAAATAGTTTCTATATTAAAAAAGAAGTATGTGAATGCATGCTTTTGTAATATAGCCATCTTATTATTTTTCAGTGAGGAACGCACGCGTGAAAGCTATACTGAAGAAAGTATGAAAGAGAAATAAGAGATTGTGTTTTATTTTTTTCCACCAATAAGCACATGACTACAGCAATGCTTTTATTTGAGAAATAAAATAATTAGATCATGGAATCTATTAAAAAAAACTTATTTATAAGATGTATAATGTCACACTTTGAGCAGAATCAATAGAGAATCCAATGTCTTATTTTCTTTTTCAAATGTAAAACATTTTATTTCAATTGAAAAATGACACCTAGATACAAAATCATCAAATCCTGGATCTCTGACTTAGTATGCCAATGCTCTGACAACCGAGTTATCCAAGAGTGGTTCCATGCTGAGGCTCATTCTTCACTTTTTAAATGCGGCTATAACCGTAGTTAAGAAATATAATAGCTTGGCTACTTAATCCAAATTTTAAACAGCAAAATTTACACATTTAGGTCCATACATGGCCATGTATTTTTATACTCGCAATTATTTTTTAAATAATTTAATAATTAGATAAATTTATGAGAATAAATTATATTTTGAGCAAAAGCAAAATATATTTTCTACTAATATTAAAATAAGCTATAGTTCTCTAGCTTAAGGAAAATTAAAATTATCTTTGTATCAAAACATATATAATGATTGAAATTTTTTTTACATCTGCAGAGCTGATCAAATTAATAGTTTTTCATATTTGGAAAATGGAAATTAGATCTGACACGGAATCGAACTCTGGGCCTTTGGCTTAGTACGCAATGCTTTAAGCACCGTGACATCCAGGAATCGTCCCATGCCCAGGTCACTTTTCTTCTATTTTAAGAATTTTAAGAGAGTCTGAATGGATGTGCAGAAATCGTCAGTTTACAAATGTGTGATGTAATTAAGATCATGAGCTATCGACAAAGCAGCCACCTCGACTCGTATTGGCTTCTTGCTGCCATTTGTAAAATTATTATAATTATAAGGGATCACATATCATGGCTGTGTTATCTGATAGCTGGTTATCTTAATAAATCACACATTTGTAGCTGACATTTTTGCACATTACATCAATATGCTCTGCCTTTAAATATAAGTTAAAAGTGACCCTGGGCACAGGCATTCCAGATAACTCGGTGCAGAGCATTGGCTTACTATGCCAAAGTCCAGTTTGATTCCCATGTCCAGTGTCATTTTCAATTTTCAAATATGATATCTATATGCGCCTAAATCTGTACTAAAACAAATATATAGCTCTGGATATTATTCTTAGTAAATTAAATTTTTGATGAAATGAAAGTATTTTTTTCAATTTAATCATTTAATTTCAGACTATTCAATATTAAATAAATCTCTTCACCTTATAAATGAGTAAAGATGTTAAGCAGTTTATCACACATTCCTTCATGAACAATTAATGTACAGATTCATATAAAAAAGGTTTACCAATTATTTATAGTTAAAATTTAACTATAATGGATGTCTCATTAGGACATGAGGAACAATTAATATGAAAATGATATTAATTATATTTGAAAATGGCTCTTATTGAATAAATTGTTTAGAATCATCTGGTAAAGTTTACTTAGTGCAATTTTTAATTTTTAGGTATTTATAGGTGATTTTTTATTTACTGAAAGGAAAATTTATAAATAACACCGATTTAAAATAACTAGAATGTTTAAATGTTTGAGTTTCAATTCAATATGATTTGTCAAACTATTTTTTTTAGAGTTAAACATTACAAAATTTATTTTTATATATAAGAAACAAACAATTTTAATCATCTAATTCAATATGAAAAAAAAGTTAAAACAATTCCAAATCTGAGAGAATTTTCGAAGAAATGTTGAGTTATAAATAGGTAATCAATTCTTAAAACAAAGAATCATGGCATAAAAATGATAACCATTTCTATATAAAGTCATCAACAGTAGAAACATCGGACTTGAATGTGCATTTGCGTTAAAACTAGTTTTCAAAAGATTCATTCCAAAAAATACATATTGTATCATTTTTAAGCAATTCATGTAATTATATGTGTCAGAATATCTCACTAATTTTTGCACATTCATATTAAAACAAAACTGATACTACTCTAACCAAGTATGAGAACAACCAATAAAAGTATCACCTTCTTTATAGTAAAGAGCCTCAATCTCCAATTACATTCACTTTCAGTAAAATAAGAATTGGTTATTTTAAACCCAAAACAAAATGCTCAAACAATCATTTCTTGAATATATCCCATAATCATGTAGCCTATTCATCAATGATTTTTAATTAGGTAATATATGGCATTAGGAACTATAAAGTTCATTGCCAGACCTATGAAAGTAGGTAGGTTACCTAACCCTATCTTGAGCTAGTTATATCCAGTCCACCTCATTACTCCCTTTCTCTTTCAGGCACATTCTAATATTTTTCTCCCATCTGTCGCTTCTCAATGTTCATTGATTTTTATCCAAGTTATAATCTTAACCTATTGCAAATATCTACAATCAACTAGTTTTCAATTAAATAGCTAATCATAAAGCATTTTATGTGAGGCTAAGATACACTTTAGTAGAGGATGATTAGCTTGTTTTTTATATAATGTTTTCTAAAATGTATTTGATGTAGGTCCTATAGTTTAAAAACTAACTTAAATGAAATTAAATAAACAAGATTTTTTATTTTGGACAAGCCATGCTTGTGATTCGACAAATAATGTAAAATAAATCACATTTGATTAGACAGAGCTTGCAGAGTTAAGGAAAAATAAAAAAAAATAAAGTTTAGTATATTTTGTTTAGAGAGAAGAAGTTTTTTTTCTTTGTAAAATATGATTTCTTGCAACTAGTACATATCTTATTAAATTTAATATTTTTCTATATTAAAATCAAAAGTATTTTTTAAATTTTTTTCTATGAATATTTAAAAAGTGATCGATGAATTGGAGTTTACATATTTCATTTGTTTAGTATTTTATCATTGCATCTATTTCAATAATTAAACTGGTAAATAAATTATTGCCACTTATATTTTACCGGTAATTTTTCTTTTATGTATTTAAAATTACTACCATGTGTCTTCAGTATAATTGTTTTATATAAGCCTATTGTATATTTACAATATTTAATGTTATCATTATTTTTACCTATTGTATATAAATTTCTTTTTTAACTCAAAACATATTTATCTCCGTTAAATTTGCTAATAGTCATTATATTCTCTAAGCTATTTGCATACATGTCCTATAGAATGTTTTGTATGTTTAGTTAACACTCAAATGGCTCTTAGAATATTATATTCAAAACACTAACCAAGGGCTAATGATACCAAGGACCACATTTACAGTCAACTTAAAATTATTTGTATTCACCCGGTTACTATTAAGAGATCACAACCTGACGGAGGTTAAAATGAATAAAGTTTCCGTAGATGGTTGGGAAACACATTAAGGCATTACCATTTAGTGATCATGCTCATGGCACAAGGCTTAAAATTAGTTTTAAGTACTTAAATGAATTTCAGTTTTTTTTAACTAACAGAATACTAACAATAAATGGTATAGTGAGTAATACATAAGGGTATTAAAATCTATTTATTTATTGATATTTTAAATATAATATAATCATAATGGTACATAAGTATTATGTTTGGAGGATTGAATATGTATATTTGTTTAGGCTTTATAATGTTTGTTACATTATTAAAAAGTTTAGTTAGCGTTTTTTTCTTGACACACACAATTTGGCTAAACTCTATTAATAAAAATTTGTATTATTAAATTTATGAATGTTACTTTTATTTTAAGATAAATGTAAATTATAATTAGAAATTATATCAACATAAAACATACTAAAAAAATTTGTATTTCTAAAACTAAATAATGTTTATATTTATGTGTTTCTGCAGTGTTTATAACTACAGAGGAAACATTACAATTCCAGCAAAAGTTTATTGAGGAGATAAATAGAATTTTAAATTTTTTGGAAGAAAAAGTTTTATTCAAAATAAATCATCACATTTCCATGTTAGACCTACTTAACCTGATGTCATTTGGTTAGGGTATAAAGAATTTTAAGACACAAATTAAGTTTATTCAGTGATTTATGATAAACTATGGATTATGAGGATTGTGAAGATCACAAAAATACACTTTTTTAAATGCTTAAATGAAAAGAAACAAAAAACAAACCCAACAACAATGACAACAATAGAGCGAACAAATTCTACACAGGGTGAAAAATATTTTTTAACACTCAAAAGTGATGTGCAGTGAAAGGTGTCTGAGGTAACAAACACATCAACTACACACAGAAAACATGCAACATAAAAAAACAGATTTCTTGTTTCCTTAAATGAGCCATTCAAAAAAATAATATAACAGTTCTAACAGAGATAGACAGAGAGACAGACAGACAGATAGATTTCAAATTAAATAAACCAACTAGAAGAAGAGTGATAAGACAGAATGTCAGGGTATAGCATATCTAACAGATATAAGAAGTGTTGTAAAGAGAGCTGAAAGCATACATGAGTTTTTTTACTTCGTAGGCAAGATGGTAACCCGCGTATGAGTGCTCCTCTTCTGGCCTGCAATGACATTAAACACTCACTGTTGCCAAATTTCTGTCAAGGTGTACATGGCTGCTTCTAGTATTGGTACTTGGGTCACTGTGTTTGGTAAAGTTTCAGGAATATTATTAGGCCTATATGATGGTTCATTCAAAACATCTATCAAACCAATCACATCTTAAAATATACCAATATAATGAATGACAAATATTAGATTATGAAGGATATGTATAATTTAAATAATTTAATCAACATAGTGTTGGGTTAATTTATAACAATTTTAATCAAATTTCTATTATTTATATAATTATGTAACATATCCAGTTTTGAAAATACACAATACAAGAAATTGTAATTATTTTTATATAAATGAATCAATTTTCTTCCAGCAACCAAATTTAAATGTTTTAGTTTAATATATTTTCTTGCTTGAATATTAAATGCTCTTAAGGATAAATAATATTTATAGTCTATTTATTTATTCACATCTTAACTAAAACTTTGAACATTTACCGAATTTATGCTAAATCCTATTTATCTATTCTTTTAAGAATAATTTTGTTTGTTAACTCTCTCTAAGATATTTGTGATACAGAATCTCTCAAAAATTATGGTATAGTAGTGATAATGATAATTTAGTTTTTTTTATCATTGCATTTTACTACTAGAGAAAGATGGAAGCTTTTACTAAACTGACCAGGCCACAGAATGGAAATAGTTAATGATGATGATGATGATGATGATGATGATGATGATTTTCTACCCATATGAATTAACTCTAATGTGTACAGGATTAGGAAGGTGGAATTTATGTAAAATGTACCTGCATTCATGTGAAGGAGAGTGGAAAACCAATTTTTTTAAACCGCTCTTAGTACGCCCGACCATGTTTCAAACACAATCTCCTTGTCATCGGCAGTCTAGTCTATTGCGAAAGTGATGTCTTAGACAATGATACCACTGAAACCGGTAGTAGTGACTTTAGTGAGAAAAATCTTTGTGAATTATATACAAATTTCATAACAACAAAGGTATTGTTTCCAATGTTTTTGAAAATCCTCAATTTAATTTTAAACTACAGTGAAGATAATGATGGTGGGTATAGTAACAATGAGAGTTTATTTTACTACCATATATTACTACATGTGTGGGTTATATGCATAAATAATTATAATTGTAATTTATTGTTGATTACCATACTATTAAATAATTTCACTTCAGGCTGAACACTTTTTTTGCTAAGATTTGAAATATGAAATGATTGATAGAAAAGTGGTGAAACAAATATTAGTGCCTTAGGTATATGATAAGGTTATTTTTAGACACCTATGTCTAATTTCGTATAGGTTTGATCATGAGTTTGTGTTTGTTTATTTTTTACATTTGTTTCCATCTTATTATTCTCTATAAGTTTAATCTGATTTTGTTTTAATATTTCATTCTAAGCGTCTGTATTCTTGTTTTATTTAGAAATGTTTTTTAAAATATTTGTGCAGTATTCAGTTGTTCCTCTCTAAGTTGATATTTCATGGGATCTTGTTAAGGCTTTGTATCATATTATCAGGATTTTTTTAACCAAGTAATGGGTCTTAGTTTGTAAAATACAAAAACCACGTCTCACAATTTGCTTTCAACTTTATTGATTTGAATGGCCCAATAAAACGACAGTTTACTAATAGGTCAAGGTGTACGTAAATAAAATATATATATATATATATATATGTAAATTTGAATATTTTTTTGTGTGTGAATGCCAATCAGGATTTGTTGGCTTGATATTCCTAGTCTTCTACAGGCAGTGGTGGATATGTAACCAGGATGAGGATAATGATGATTTGATTATGTGCTCCCAGTAAGAAGTCTTACTAACCAGACAATAGTGATCCTAGGCACAATTCCCCTTGTGGTAATATACCTATGGCACCACTGGGATTCGAACCCGGTACGTCCAGATTAGTAGCCAGGACTACTGACCACTAGACAAAGGTCGGCCAAGCAGTATTGTTATGAGTGTTTAAAATATATTGTGTAGTTGTGAAATGACAGTAAAAGTAAAAATAAACTTTTAGACCAAATAAAAACCAAGCATAAAGTACATAGCCTATATTATATTAAAGGCTGTCGTCAGGTGGAGGAATTTTAGGGGATCAAACTCCCCCTGAAAGTTGAATAAAAAAACTGCCTTATTTATGGTTTAAACAAAAGAGTGTGTTCATTAATCAAGCAACAAAGCTGGGTAGACTGGAACAAAATATGGGAAATAGGAACTAATTAGTGAGTGTGGGGAGAACTGTGGAAGTCTTAGAGATTAGGAAACAAAACCTTTTCAACTTGAAACATTTCGACTGGTAGTTCTGAGAGCCCATTGCAAATGAGTAAGCAAAGAAATAAGAATCAGAAAATTAGAGCATGTGAATAGGATGAGTAGAGAGGGTAGACGGGAGGCTCAAGATATCAGCCCCAAATGGTTACAGTTTATGAATATATAGGGGTACATGAGATAGTAGAGGAAGCAAGTCTGAGATGATATGTGAATGTAAAGAGAATTGAAAAAAAGAGGATGCCAAAGAAAATGTTGGAATGAGATATGTAAGAAAAAAGACCACAAGGGAGGCCAAGAAAGAGATGGTTGGAGCAGATAACAGAACGTGTTCAAGTGAGAGGAGAAGAATGGAATAAATTAAAGGAGGAAGAGGAAAGATAGAGGCAAATTGGGGCATTTTACTAAACTGACCGGCCATAGCTGTAACAGCTGATGATTCATATATATATTATACTAGTTTACTTATCCTGGTTGCTAATTTTGTTTTCTAAGTTAATCCTATTAATTCCACTTTGGTAATTAAAAACCTTTTTGTTTGCATTGCAAATTAACATCTTACTATATTTTTATTGTTATTTCATAGATGATGATAATATCTATCAAATGTGAGTGCTGAAGATAACACAAATTGACAAATGAATATCTGTGTGAAAATTATTTTGAGTTTTATAAACTCTTAAAAAAGTGTCTTCCTATCTGAATCTTACGCTAGCTAAGGTCGTCAGAACAACTGGGTTACTACCCAAGGCACCAACAGATGACAGACTGAGATTAATTGATGTTTTCTGCCATTATTTAGCTAAACAATATTTTCAGTATGGTCAACTTTTATTATTTTTATCATTTATTATTTTAAATATTTTTAGCATAAACACTTTTTAAATGTGCAGGCCTATCCCTTCTCAGTTTTCTCTAAAATAAAAATTGATTTCTATATAATGTAGCTCTTACAAGCTTAGCTCTCTTGACCAATGTATCAGCAGCGCACACTTTAGATTTGCCAAATTTTATTTTAATTACAAAAGAAGAGCCAGATTCACAAAGTTATTCAAGGAGCTTCCCTATCATTTAAGTACTTTAAATTTATGTTCTACTATTATTATTATTATTATTATTATTAGCACCGCGTCTTACTACCCGTTCGGGTTATACGCACTTACGTTAATGTGTAATGGTAGGGTGATTGTGAGATGAAATGAAGGACCTACAGTTTAACGTGGAATCCGAACCACGGTGGAGGCCTGGCATTCCCCACATTCACAAGATGTCTTGTCAGAGGTGAAAGAAGGGTTTGGGAATCAGATAAATCTTTGCCGGGACCGAGGATTGAACCCCGGCCGCCAGCTCAGAAGTCTGAAACCTTACCCCTAGACCACCAGGTCACCTATGTTCTACTATAATATATTCAAATTAACATTATTCTACTTTATTGGATTTTAAAGAAATAATTTTGATGCTTATTATTTGTAACTGCTGTTATTCACGGTTTTTTTTTATAGCATCATGTCTTACTACCCGTTCAGGTTATACACTTATGTACTAATTACACTAATGGGCTAGGAAGGCTTAATTTAGAGGAAATGCACACATTTGTATAGAGGGATAGTGGAAAACAATTTAGGAAAAACCACCCTCAATGCACCTGATCGGAATCAAACCCCTAACTCCCTGTCTTCGGTAGTCTATTCCAACACGAGATTGACGCGTTGGACCACACGGCCCCCGTAGTGTGTATATTCACTCTATAGTGTTTTTTTTAATAACAATTAACTAATTTGAATCAAAGTTTAGATATAAATTGTTTTATTTTGTAATTATTACTATATGTTGTAATTTTGCTATGTAATCATTCAGTGTTGGCTTGTTGTAGGTCTTTTGATTGTGTCTCAGCACTCAAGTGAAGGCAATTAAAATATAAAATTGAATTTATTTTAATAGTTGCTCAAGTCCACAACTGCCAAATGATTGAAATGAAAGTGTTGAATGGTCCATCCCACCCCCATGTACCGTACAAGGGATTTGTTACACTCTAGGTGTGTTCACAAGATGGGAAAATATAGTGTCATACAGTTCAGCACAGGGATGGTGAAACATTTACAACAAGTGTGCCAATTAAGGGTTTGCTGAATTTTGAACAAGACTTGTGTGTCGCATCCTATTTACATTTATTAATGAATATTTAAAAATTAAAACTTTAGAAATTTTATGAAATACTATAAAATAACTCAAATCAAACTGTAAATATTTTAATAATGCTTAAATTTTAAAGACAAATTAATTAAATTATCAAAGTGAATGTCTCATACAATATTAATTTCAAAACGCAAGGTCAAAACATTGAAAGTAACACTTTCAGTGAAAAAAACAACAAAAAACCAATTGCCCAAATCAAAAACTCACACAATCTGTCACAATCATGGCCATCAAAATATTATGGACTTGTACAAAATTATACCATTTTGGGTAAAGTTTCATTTACTACCTAGTTTTTTATGTCGGCGTATCATCCAAATTACCCTTGTCATAGATTTGCCATCCCTGATTTAGTGGATGGATTAGTGTTGGTATGTGCTGCTCAGTGACTAAGTGCTATTGCCTCAGTACACCAAGTAAAGTTAGTGAGAATCAACTTAAGTTAGTACTTCTAAATGATAGAGGAAGAAAAATTGGAAGAATAATGTGTAAGACAGAGTGAAAGTCCACGAGGAGTGCTTATCATAATAGAGTAAACTTACTTTAGGTGCAGGGTTCACACCTAACAAGCTATTAGAGTTACGCATACTAAAGAATGAATGAGCAATTAAGGTTTTAAGTTCATGTTTATCAACAGAAAATTGTATGTGACACTTATTTAAATGAGCCCACAAAAACTATAAATAAAATACATTTTTATAAAACTGGAGAGAGTAATGAAAAATTAAATTTTACATAAAAAAAAAGAAAAGAAAAAAGGTGAAAAGTAGTTTTAAAACTATGTACTGCAGCAAGAATGAAAGATACTTTAAATGGTAATTTTATTTTTAATAGCACTATATAGTAGAAAATTCAGGCAAAACCAATGAAAATAAATTTATTAAAGTATCATCTCACTTACCTTATAAATAGCCATTAATGGGACTTATTAAAATTCCCAACACTCTCGGATATATTATAAAATTAAGATGTCGCTGTTCCAATTAGTTGAAAAGTGGGACTTAAGACAGTTGCAGCTTGGGTCTGCAATGGGTTTGGGGGAGGGGGGGGGGACTGTTTTTTAATACCTTCATTATCCAGGAGGCGAGTGGGTTGGTACTTTATATAAATTACAAATGTTATACAAGACAACAACTTCAAAACATTCATGTATTTTAGTCTTCTCATAGCAATTCCTATGGTTTAAAAATAAATTTATATGATTGAAAAAAAGTGAATTGAATATTTTAATGGGAGCACTTACAGTTATGAAATGAATAAATAAGAAACATGTATTAATAGGATTATCTTAATTTGGTTAAATTCTTTTAAAAAATAGTTTCATGGAAATTTAATGCTACTTATTTTATTAACTTGTGTACGAGGCATGTCCACAAAGTAAGGTTTGTTGATATATGACTCCCAGGGTCACACATGTGCAGTAGCATAGATTCACTCATCAGCTTTCTGTTGATCCCTTTATTTCAGTTTTATCCTCATTCGATGTTCTGTGAGCGTGATCTATAATGAGTGCTGTAATAAATAATCCTGCCAGTTGTGAGGTTCATAGTGTAATTCAATCTTTGTTAATGGAAAAACACTGTAGAAATTTATCATTGTTGGATATGTTAGGTTTATGGGCCTGATGTGTTGAGAGAGAGTAGGGTGAGACAGTGAGTGGTCCATCTGTTTAAAGAATGTCGCACATATGTTCATGATGAAGAGCGCAGTGGCTGAACAAGTATGATGACTGACAATTTAGTGCAACGTGTGGACACAAAAATTCATGAGAATCATCGTTTCACACTTACAGAACTTTATTTTGAATTTCCAGAAGTTCCTGGGTCACTCATTCACGAAACTGTGTGCCAAATGGGTCCCAAACTATTTGACTGAATTATAATAACAACAACAATAATAATAATAATAATAATAATAATAATAATAATAATAATAATAATAATAATTATTATTATTATTATTATTATTAATTGCTTTTTTTTCAGAACTATTAAACAATATATAAAATTATTTAGCTATTATTGCTTATCTTATTTTCTCGCGTAAATATTTATATTTTGTGTACTTTTCAGTGCTGGCCTGTTATAGGTCTTACGGCTGTTGGCCAGCACTATAATAAAGGAAATTGAATTAAATTTTTTATTATTATTATTATTATTATTATTATTATTATTATTATCATAATCATAATCATCATCACTGCGTCTTACTACCCGTTCAGGTTGTACACACTTACGCTAATGTGTAATGATAGGGTATTTGTGAGATGAAATGGAGGACCTACAGTTTAACGTGGGATCCGAACCACGGTGGTAGGCCTGGCATTCCACACATTCACAAGTTGTGATTAATACAAGTCTTGTCAGAGGTGAAGGAAGGGTTTGGTTATCAGATAACTCTGTGTCGGGACCGAGGATTTTACCCAGGACCTCCAGCACAGAAGTTTGACACCTTACCCCTAGACCACCAGGTCACCTGGTTTACTGAAGCATACAAACAAAAATGTATGGAGTCAGCTCAAATGTTTTTTCATCTTTTGAAAGGAGATGAACATTTTTCTCAAATCGTACCCGGCGACGAGATTTGGATTTTGTCTATGAATGTTGAGCCAAAATAACAATCGATACAGTGGCATCATTCAACATCGCCAAAGGTACAAACATTCAAACAAGAACACTCAGCCAACAAATTTTTGCTTTCGTTTTTGGGGACCAGATGGGTATCTTGCTTATTGGTTTTCTTGAATGAGGAAGAACCAATAATGATGCAGGATATTGTAAAACCTTAAAAAGACTCGGGACGTGCAATTCAGAACAAAAGATGAGGCATGCTGACATCAGGGATTCTTCTTTTTAATGACAATGCTCAAGCCCACACTGTCCCTCAAACTGTTCAGCTGAATCAGTAGTTTGGATGGGAACTACTGGACCACCCAGCCTACAGCCCAAAGAGCTCGCTCCAAGTGACTATCACTTGTTTTTGAACATGAAGTAGTTGCTGCCCTCTCAGCATTTTGCAGATGACGATTAAATGAAGAATGATGGGAATCACGGGTGGCAGATTTTTTTGAAAGGGGGTACAAAGAAGTTGGTGCCAAGATATAAAAAAGTCTCTAAGTCTATGGGAACCACGTGTAAAAATATAAGAGGTATACATATATTCTTAACCTTTCATAAGACTTCTCTATCCCTAATAGTTTTTTTAAAATTAATTTTTCATATCTTACTTTGTGGATGGACCTCGTATTTATTTTTATTATATTTGGAAGAATGTACAGGAAAGGTAGATAGAAACATATAAAAGGAACAAACAAAATATGGCTTTTACAATGAAAAGAAAAACACATTTCACATTGTGGCCAGTCGACAAAAAAAAGAAAATTTATTGTTCCCGCCCAATCCCCTGACCTAGGTTTCATTCTATCAAAACTCATAAGAGAAGAGAGTGAAACGCGCAACACAACTTCGTAAGAGAAGAAACCAAAACACACAAAAGGGAGAAAATGGAAATTTGTAAAGAATGATAGGATATTTTTCATTGTAAAAACCATATTGTGTTTTTTTATTTGTTTCTATCCACCTTTTTTTGTGCCTTATTCCAAACATAACACAATTACCTCATTTGTCAGTAGGCAAAAAGAGTTTTCCCTTATAGAGATGTATTTATTCATAAATTATAAAAATGGAATTGAATTAGATATGTTTCTCAGATAATTTCATATTAAATTAGCTTAGGCCAACCCTTCTACACACCATACATTAGAGATATATCCGAGAGTGTCTTATACTTCAAATAATATAAGATTTTAGTTTTAGTAATAAGAACCAAGTAATATACTTTAATTATTTATATCAATCAGAGATTTAAATAAAGATCCACTAGGCTGTAAACTAAAAATTAATTGAAATATCACTTTTATGAAATGGCACAGGTACAAAACAACATTTTATCTTCTGTAAAAATAAAAGAATTCAAGACTTATCCCACAGAAACTATGCACTGTATAGCCATCATCATCGGAGATTAAAAACAAAGATTTAATCCTCGCTCCATAGGTTTTGATATAATTTTGGTGTGATACAGTGTTTCTCTTATTGAATGTAATTTAGGACTCAAATATTTAACAATGCAGTCAATTAATTAACATTTTCAATGCACTTTGCAAATTCTTTCAACCATTTCGGGAAACAGAATACTCTATTTTTAATATACTTAAAAAGTTATGGTATTCATATCAATTTAATTCCATTTATTATTTAGTTTGAATAATTAGCAATTTTATCTAATGTTGTATGTAAGATGCTGTATAAAAATCAATGAAGATTATAATTTTTGGTAAATAAGGCTCTAAAACTTCAAATATTATTAGAAGAGCGAAATCAAGCTTGTTTTAGGTTAAGTCACTGATAGGAAAATGAAAAATAATTTCATTTTAAAGATATAGTTTAAATTGAACCCTATATATAACTTATTTAAAATGTATTAACTATGTACAAAAGTTATTTAAAATTCACTTTAAAATGAATGTTTAACTATAAATAATTACATTAAAACAAAGTGTGCAAGGTGGAAAAGTTCCAAATGCTGAAAATATTTTTTTTTATTAAATTAATCTAGATATAAAAAATTTAATTTATTATTTAGTTTAGTTAGATTTGTGTTAAGTAAAATAATAACATTGTTTTTTACTATACAGGAAGTACTCCTATAACATTATTTTCACTACACAATTTGGATACAAAGCAATAACCAAATTAGGGAGAGTTTTTTAGAACCAAAGTCCCGACATAGCTATTACGCTATTTGTGATAGCAAGTCACTGATTTCTGGTATATGTGTTGAGATTGTACCAGTGCTGCTATATAGATCTGTGTGCGAGTGTTGTTTGGTCTCTGATTTCCTAGTGCCTTATTTCTCCACCAATAATGGTGAAATTGTGCATGCTCTAATCTGCCTCAATCTGTTTTCAGCTCTGTTGTAGCTACAAAATTGTTTTCCTCTTTACAGTTAGTTTATTCTCATTTATTTTATAATGGTATTATTTGAGTATTTTAATGCTATTTAATATTTACTATTATTTTATATTTAGACATACAAACAGCACCATAAGAATAATATGTAATTCATATTAACTTTAAAATATAAAAATATTAACATAAAGTGACTTTGTAGGCATGGTCAGTATTTAATACCCCATAAGCTATATTTTTTCCATTTAAATAATGTTTTCTATAACACAATTTTTCAACAGTACACTGTTTTTCTGGAATGCAACTAAAGCATTATAGGAGAAATTCCTGTACAAGCTTTTGACACACTACGTTAAAGATAGTTATATTTTAAACCCTTGCTTTAAGATGATTCTCTGTTTGCAGCGAGTCTCTTGGTGTGAAAAATTAGTCATAGCACATGCCCAAGTTCCTCAAAACACGAAACACATGTCTTTGGGGGAAAGGAAATCCATTAGCAAACAAGGCAAGATAAACATCCAAAGCTACATTCAAAGAAGTTTGGCTGAATTTAATGAAAAATAGTGAAAACCAAAACAAGAAATGTTGTAAGTATTGTCTTGAAACTTTAAAGTCGATGCAATTTTAAAGAAGTATCCAATGCTTGCCATAAGACAGCTGATGGAAAAAAAGCATGAATTAGGGGAGACTTATAATGGTATTTATGGATGTGGAGAAGGCATAAGGTAGTGTGTATAGAAATAAAGTTTAAAAAGAGATGGAGGAGGCTGAAGTGGAAAGAGGAGTTGTAATGATAGTGAAAAGCATGTAAGAGGATAACAGGAGTTTTGTCAAAATGGAGAGTAGAGTGGAAATAAATAAAAAATTGAATGAAGCAGGGGATTGCCCTCTCACCACTACTATATGTAATGGTAATGGTAATATTCACGAATAAAGTGGGTAGAAAACTCTGGAAGAATAGGATTAAAGGCATAATGTTTGCTGATGACTTGATGGTGAGGGTATGAGGCGAGAAGAAAGAGTATATGAATGACTACAGGAATAGAATGCGCAAATTAAAGATTGCGGAATAAAATTTAGCATAGCAAAGTGTGAAGTGATGGTAGTGACAAGGAAGAGGGTAAGGTCTAGCTAAAAAAAAAAAGCTAAAACGTTGGATGAGTAGAGCTGATAAAAGTACAGAACCTGGAAGAGTGATTGAGGCGAAAGGTGAAAATAGAAAGGATCTAATGAAAAGAGGACAGCAGGGAGAGTTGTTCTATAGGTGTGTAAGCAACCTGCTATGGAAAAGAGAAGTCCTCCTGAAGTGTAAGGAAGGATTGTACAGGATGTTCTTTGTACCTATTGTCATATTTGCAGCAGAAACATGGACATTGAATGCAGGGGCGTTGCACAAAATATGTTTGGGACGGAAGGGGGGGGGGGGTGAAGGAGGGACAACGACTAGTGTTTTTCCCAACTCTAAGCATTTCCAAATTAGAAAAATTCCCAAGTGGCAAAGGAGAGTACAAGAAGGGCAATGATGTGAATGGGGGAGGGGCTTAAACATATTTATTTAGATTTGCAGATATCGTTCAAATAATGTATTTTAGATTAAAGATTTATCTGACTTTCTTACAGCGATTTCCAACATTTTTTTAGTTAATGACCACAGCTTTTATCTCTGTGGCCACTGTGACCCCTTGATAACTTAAAAATGTTTTAAAGCTTTTTTCACTATGTATTACTACCAGCTCTGACTATTGACAGTTAACTACACCAGTGAGATAAGTAAAATTTAGAGAAAATGTACCCTTATTTGCTTAAAGAGATATTAAGATAAACTACCCTTGGCCAGAATTAAAATCCTTACTTCACCTTCACCAACAAACCAAATCAAAAGAGTGTAAAATTAGCCCCACATGTTCACCAATGCTTGTTTTAGTTACTATAAATTGCTTATAATAATGATTATATGTGACTAATATGTAGTAAAAGAGAATCAACAAGCCCGGGGGTGGGGGATGATTTTATGTTATGCTAGCAGTATTACAAGGCTGCAACAGTAAACAAGTCAGCAAGATGCTATCAGAATGGAATAGCCAAAGGGACCTAAGCAGTAACTAGGTCATGTTTAGCACTTTAACAACTTACATTTTTATTAGAACTACACATCTTCCTATAATCATTAAAATCCTTGAAAAAATAAATATAAAGCTAGAACCTATTTATATTATGACCCCACCCAAAACACACTGCGACTCCCAGGTTGGAAACCGCTGCTTTATTATAACACACTTGGAAGCAATATTTAACCAGTTAGCTCCCTGAGATGTAGAACTCGCTGGTCACTTTATAAAAAATTAGCAATTTGGCCATGTTTATTTAAAAACTTTTTCAACTGTAAAATAAAGCAATAAAGAAATGGAATTTATCAATATTTTTACAGTATTTTGATACCTGTCTATCAAATGTCCTGCTTCATAGCCTCATGGAAGTTGCCCTAAAATGTTAATACTGGTACGTCAATAAACTATTCAAAACATAATGTAATTTAGCGTGCGAGTGTGAAGGGCTTCCCTGACATTTTATTAAATAGCTTAAGGGCCTCTGGCAAATTCTAAATCAGCATTCTAAACAACATAGTTATACGAAATTTCACGCAAATCGAACACTAAATAATGAATTTAAAAATGTATCCAAAATTTGAAAATGTTAAAGGCTGAAAAAAACTCATTTTTTAGTTTAATGTAGTCTACTTAATCAAATGAAAAATTATAAGAGTTGTATCAATGTAACACAGCCCTATTACTCATCTTCCTTCATTGTTGCTTTGAAACTATTTAAATTATTGCTTTCATGAAAACCTATTTTAATAAACAATGGAATAAGATACATCAGTTCAATTCAAACTAGTATGTATACTTGCTAGAAAAATTAGTGTGTACTTCGGAAGTCAAACATTAACACTAACCTCAATGTCCTCATTTCATCAGTCAAGAGCTTTCGATAAGCAAACAATAAAATGTTGCATAACATTCACTGCATTTAGGGCTTTAAATTTTGAAAGCATAAGGTTGTACAACATATGATAATTTGAATCATAAAACACTAAGCCATAAAAAAAAACAATGCTGCCACTTATTGCTGAGTGAAATTTTGCTACTGGGCAAATCATGTTCCCTTATAATGTGTTTCCATACCTCACCGGCCGTTGTCTCTGCCTACTGACAATGGCACTACTAGACTACTTGATTAACTAAGATTTCTACTATCTACTACACAAGGAATCTCCTTTCAATGTTTGATGATTTTTGAAGTTGAGATTTGTTGTAGAGTAGGGATCAACATAATAGAAAATAATGGGGTACAGAATAAGCCTAGAATTTCCCAACTCCAGATCTCAAATCTTACTAAACTCCCAAGTTTTTACCCCTGGCGCAACACCCCTGATTTAATGTAAGAGAGAATAGGAAAATGGAGGCCATGGAATGAATGAAGTTTGTGAGAAGCATGTTAGCTGTCACGCCGAGAAACAGGATAAGGAACGAAAATATTTGGTGAAGAGTGGGAGTACATGAGATGTATGGGCATGTAATGAGGATGGGGAAAGAGAGGATACAAAAGAAAATGTTGGAAATGAAGTATGTAGGGAAAAGATCGCAGGGGAGGCCAAGAAAGAGATGGTAGGTACAGATAACAGAAAGTGTGCAAGTGAGAGGAGAAGAATGCTGGAAGAGAGAGGAATTTTACTCAACATACTCTGCCACAGGCTGGAAACAGTTTATTATTATGATAGTGATGATTGGTGATGGATGATACAGTATACAAGATGTGTTCGTACAATTTATTAATAGAAGAGGTACTGTAAAGAGGGACAGAAATAAGTAAGGATAACAATCATGAAATCGTTTGTACACCAAAAAGAGAAATTCCGTTGCTATTTATAAATGCTTCCACTGTACTGGTCTCAAACAAAATCTGTTGTTACAACCTAGTCCCTAAATATAGATTTTGTTACATCAAATCTCTTCATAAGGAAGTGTAAAATGAAACTTCTTTTAAAGAGAATTATTTTCATAAAGTAAGTTAACATTAAATTCTAGTGTCCTTTAAAAGTAAATGTTTTATATTGAGAGTAAAAATACTTATAGATGTTTGTTTACATTGCAGTATTAGCTTGTTATTTCAAAATGTTTCATTTTCAACATTTCAGCCTTTATTTGCTTCGACAAGCTATGTTTGTTGGGGGGGGGGAGTTGCTCAACTTTTAATAAATTTACCAAGATGCTATAAAAGTGTAATGAATACCTCTTAGTTCGAATGGATCTAAACTGCTCACTGTAAAAAATAATTCAAGTTGAGACAACCTGACAAACACATTATAAAACTCAAGTATTTCATGTCTCAGCGAGGGGAAATAAAATAGATTTTAAGTTTGAGTCTGATTAAAAATATGGTTTAGTCCTTAATTTGCTGAAGAGTTAGCGAAAGTGGCCACTCTTAACCTAGATTGCCGAGCGAGACATTTAAGAGCGGAATGTAGTGGTCCTACCTGTTGTACCCTGGCTGATTGGGAGAGCCCAGGTTGTCTGGAGTGGCTCTGTTCACATTGGGCTTCACCTTATTCACCTGCTTGGTGGAGTTGACCAAAGTGGTGGGAGTACTGCGGTGGTTCCTTAATACTAACACAATATAATAGCTACTTTAGTTCTGACCACCAATTTACAAGATGATCACCAAGACAAAAGAAGAAATTAACCATAGCACTGAGAAACATTACTACCATAAACTACTTTTTTTTTTTCAACCAAGCCATATATTTTCCACTACAGGCTTGATAGGCCTTTCTTAGCTTTATATGTCTTATAATCTAACTTAAGACAACTAGGACAGGCACAACATCCCATCACCATCCGTTAGTTCATTATTGTGAAAGGGTAAACCCATATTTCACCAACTTTCTTTTTTGGCCACAACGGGAATTGAATCCGGGATCCTTAGTTCAGTAGACAAACACTACTGACTTAGCTAAGATTTCAGATACCTTAAGCTATTTCCTACTTAATATCATTAATTTTTTTTTTTCTTTGTTGAAAGAGACATAGCTACTTAAAACCAAGAACAGCCATTCCCCTTTGGTATAACATGATTAAAGAAATGTATACTCTCCATATCTAGATGTGCTGTTCACTACATTTCAGATACCTTCTATAGCAAAGAACTATGATCGGGTACTTTGACAAGGTTATTTTTACCACCTTGTACACAAACCATCCAGGTTATATGCCTATATATTAATAATGTTAATCTGACTGTGAAATTGCTGAATTCGTTATTATGTAAACTAGCCAGTGAATGTATATAATCACCAAAAGCGATGGTTTATTTAACAAATAATAGGAATTATCTAAATTTACCAGTGATTTTATAAATCTCCGAATAAAGTTTGGTGAGAGTATAAAACATTAACTGTATTATCTACATTTACCAGTGATTTTATAAAATATATGGTGTATATGGATAAAAATATAGCACAAATTCAAACTAACCTAAATAACCTTGTCTAACCTAACCTAAGCTAGAATAAACTAACCTAAACTAAAATAAACTACCCTAACCAAACTCAAGCTTGATGTGAATTATCAACATTCACTGGTAGTTGGTGGTAATTTTGTAAAATCTTCAGCAAGTATGTGAAATAGTAAAATATATTTTTACATTCCCGAAGTGAACCAGTGGCTTTGTAGAATCACCGGTGATTTTACAGACTCATCACATTCACGACATTCACAGTAGCACTAATATGTTAGGAATGAGAAGTTAATATAGAGGAAGTTTACTCAAATTTTAATGGAGGTAGAGTAAAAATGTTTAGGAAAAAACACCCTAAGTACACTCAACCAGAATTCAACCCCCCCCCTCCCCGCTCCCCCAATCCCAATAGTACAGTTTATTGAGATTGTGACAATTTAGATCATTTACATAAAAGCAGATATATCATGTTTAACAAAATAAAAAAGAAATTTACACTTTTGGTCGGTTTTAAATCACTAAATAGAAGTAAAGAGTCTTTGAAGATCATAATTAACAGAAAATCGCTCCTTCATTAGCTCTTATTTAATATCTGTAGGCTGGCGTCTAATCCAATACATAATAGAGGTAACTAAATAAAGATGTAGTTCTCCTATACAATTTAGTAAATTAGTCAAACTTACAAGGATCCTCTTTCTCCCGGCCGACCTCGCCTGTAACAGAGTAACAAAATGTCTATAAAACCTTCGTGCAATGGATAGAGATTCACGTACACTCCCTAACGCAAAGAGACCGCCCTGTGATGCTCATCCAAAACTTTAATACCCATCTCTAATAGGCTTTGTGCAGTGATGTAGAATTCATCATCACTAGTAATATTAATTTTACAAAATTAGTTTGAAAAAGAATCTCCTGTATTGAACTTCCTCCAATTACTATTAAATAAATGCTCTTTTAATCAATTGGAGACACCAAAAGAGTTCTATTGCACTAAATATAGCAGTTCTAACTGTATTGCATTCACTTTGTTTCTAGAAAACACTAAATAAGACTAAAGATTGATTACTTTTTTTTAATAATCTTATTTCTCTTAAAAATATTCAGCATTCATATTTGATAATTTGAGTAAAGTTATGATTTTATTTAAAAATATAGGGAAAATATAAGTTGGGTTAAGAAATTAACCATAAGTAAATAGCTATCTAAATATATACATGCATGTAAGAGAGTGCATAAATATTAAGGGTAAATTTATCACTCAAATACAGACACAACTAATCAGAAAAAAATAATTTAAACATATTTAGTTTTACATATTATTGAATAAAATAGGAATACCAGAACAGTAAGATCTATTAAGCTATTATTCTTAAGATTCTTATTTCTTTAGAAACTATGTTTTTTTCCCCCAAAACATTTCTATTATAAATGTTGAATGTAAAGGAGCTCTAACAAATCAGTTTTATTTTTTAGATTATTATTTAATATACACATTTTGAAAATTAGGAACCAACAACTCAATAAGGTATTTTAAATTCTTAAAAACCCCATATTATTCTATTTTTATCTTGTTCTCTTATTATGGATTAAAAAATATTAAATTCATAATGTGTTTAAATATATTAACAAATGTAAAATACATAGAAAATATTACCAAAATACCTATCTAAAATAGGAAATGTAGTCTCTCACACCAGGCATATTATGTAACTCCCTCACTTTCACGTTTGAAGACCTAATAAATACTCAACACTTACCATGCATCTAATATCAAGTCCTAAACATAAATGAGTGAGAAATGAAGAAAGATTTCTTTGCAGAACAAAATAATGAAAATAAAAACCATGGTTTAAAAACTATTCAAGTATAAAGAAAACATCATTCAAAAACATTTAAATTTAACTATACATTTTTAAGTCAAGAGAGAAAAAAAAGAAGTCTGAAAAAGTTTTTCAAAGGCACAAATATTTTCTCATTCGGATTTAGTGGCAGTTTTTTTAATTATATAAATTTGGCCCAATTAGGTAAAATAGTTCAACGGCGGCGGAACGTTTGTCCGTTGATGTGCAGTTCTTAAAATAGAATTTCGAAGCATATACCTTTTATTCTGGGTTTAAGCTGCTTTTTGGGCTACCCATGTTTTGGTGCTCAAGAAAATCTTCATCAAGTTTTATTCTTAATAGTTATTACTATTGTAGTCTGATGTATTATTGTCTTCCTTTTCAAAATATTGCTCTTGTTAAGATTCTTATTCATCAGAACAAAACAAAGTTTAGAGTAGATTATTTTTTAAAAAATGTACCTTTAAATGTAAATTCAACAAGTAGGCTATGCCAACACATTATACAAGTCACAGAATCGCTCACTATTTGCCAAAATATTCAAAAGTCTCCGCCCCTTCTTGATCCTAACTACACAACCTTTCAGTTAGGTACTGTATCAATCTTTTAGTACCAAGCACACTTATTTGTAGCCTCTTCTGTTATCATAAAAAAAAATGCTGCATTTCACCACACCCTAGCACAAAAGTGTAAAGCGGTGAGAGCAGCTCTTATGTCTTCCGAAACTTCTCCCACTCTCCTTCCATGCAAATCCAGCCGATTACCTCTAAAATTGTTCCTTCCTCATCCCTACTACATTATCAAAATTATCATCGATTCGGATAACCTGAAAAGATATTAGGACATAAAAAAAAGATCTCATAGGGTACATTTAAGAACTAATAAAGTTCCCCTAAGCTGCTAACATCCCCCCTGTCCACCCCCCATCTTACTATCTTCCAGGCTAATCACATATTAAAAAAAATCAGCACAACATCTTATTACCTGTTTAGGTTACTCGCTTATGTACTAATTACGTTGATGGGTTTAGGGATTAGGAAGGCTATAGTTGTAGGAAGTGTACCTGCATTTGTGTGGAGGGAAAAGTCAAAAACAATTTTATGAAAAACCACTGTCAGTACACTTGACAGAGTCAAACCTCAATCTCACCATCATCTGCAGCCTAGTTTACTGCGAGAGTAGCGCCTCAAACTATGTGGCCACCGAAGCGAATATCTCGTTAATCCATAAGCCTTTTCACATTTTTTTTTAACTTTTCTAAACTTATCTCTAAAAATAGATTAGCTTTCCAGTTCTGATATAAAAACTCTTTATATCAAATTAATTTGTAATTCTTAAATTTAATAAAGCTATATAAATGTCTTTAAAGATTGTCTTTACTCTCATTTTTGATCAAGTATCTTATATTAAAAAAACAAATCATAGATTTTATAAATGAATATTTATGATAAATAATTAAAACCATTAGTTATGGAATCCCTAAACACATGGTTCTGTAATCGAAAGAAAAAACCTTTTTTTTTGTTGCTCACAAAGAAAATGAAATGATGCTGAAGTCCCAGTGAGGGGTTGAAAAGTTGGGCCAGACTCACAAATCTCAGGAGTTTCATGTTCCGCCGCCACTGAAATAGATGCATCAATGATTTCTTGTATCAAAAGATTTAAAAAATATTACAACTCCGCTTTATGTCTACTATTTTCACTGTCATTTAATAAAATCAATTACTAAAGTCCACAAAAGTGGCTGATAAAGATGAAATAAATGAAACCTTAATTTGGAACAAATATATACAAACTGAAAGCTATTGTTAAATACCCGTTAAACAAAAATATACAAAATAATTATCACATAATTATAAAATTTACACATAAATTGATTCATCTATAGGAAAAAAAAAGTATATGGTCATGTGCCTAAGTTTGTTATTTTAACTAACAAAAAAAAAATCATTACATGACATTTACCAAATTATATAACATTATAATTATATATTAAACTACAGCTTTCTTAAAAAAATAATAGGAAATTCACACAATTTAATAACCCATTACTACATCTAAGTAATTTTATTTAAATCAAAAAAATATTTGGCAATTAATCAAGAACAGCAGCAAGCATCTAACTACAGAACAAGATATTCAACAAAACACCTAGCAAGTATGAAATGCTTTTAGAAATGTGTGTTGTTTTGCAAGGTGTTACATTAAATGTAATTTCTACTGAAAGCATAAGAACATAAATTTTATTAACAGTAAAACAATAAATCAATATAGGCCTAACAAAACAGCTAATCTGTAACCAGAAAGAAACAAAAAAAAACATACAATATTGTTTTAAAACAAAGCAGACACCCATATATGGGTAATTACTAGAAACAGAACTACATTGTATAAGTAAAAGCTAGAATGAAATAGCAAAAGGTAATTACAAGAAACAACAGTACTACAATGTATAAGTAAAAGCTAGAATGAAATAGCAAAAGGTAATTACAAGAAACAACAGTACTACAATGTATAAGTAAAAGCTAGAATAAAAAAGCAAAAGGTAATTACAAGAAACAACAGTACTACAATGTATATGTAAAAGTTAGAATGAAATAGGAATATTATCTACAGTAATAATGAATGTGTTTTTAAGAGAGAAAGTGCACATGTAGGAAGTTCAGCACAGCTCAACTTCACATATAGAGAGCTATGTCAGCTGACCTGCAAAGTTGAAAACAAGCTCCATGGCAACATTTTAAACACTCAAATAAAATGTAAGATTAATGTTTCATTTTAAAATTATTAATTTAAGCTTACTAAGACTAATAAGTATAATAAGACCAGGATTAGAAACCTGGTCTCTATGTCATCGGAAAGCCAATCTAACACAAAAGTGGTGCCTTAAGACCATTCAGCCATTTAAGTGGGGAGAGTCACTTTTTTTGCACCGGATCTTACTACCCATTTGGATTACACGCTAAGTAACTATTAATCTGAATGTTACAACACTGATTTATGTTATATTCTTAGAATTTTAACAATGATTAAGATTATGAATGCATTATTGAAAAATATTTTAACATGAAATTAAAATTATATCACAAAATTACCAAGTAAAATTTAAAGATAAAAAATTAATAAATACTACTTACAGGTCAGCTTTGCTCTCGATTTTTGCAATAATAAAATAATTTAAAAAAATAAAAAAGTAATTTAAGTTAATTATGCATGTGTATGTATTTTGTAATAGTTAAAATGAGAAAAAAAACTATAAAATTAAAAATTGAGGTTCTAAAAGGCAAAGTAGAAGAAGTGAAGGAAAAAACAAACACTTCAAGTCCATAGTTAATATTGATAAAGTCACGGTTGATTGATAGGAAGGTGTAGTAGTAGAAGCACAAGTTTGCTGTGTTTTAACCATCATCCCAACAAATCTACCTGATAAGAAGTTTGTTCACAATGTTAGAGAAATTAGTACAGAATAGCGCAGATATGACTCTCCTGACAAGAACCAATGAACCACCACTGTGCTAGATGGGTTTGCATTATGTAAATAGAGATGAACAATTTTCCAATTATTTAAATGGAATTAATACAATTGAGATTTCCTAACTTTTAAAGTTAACAATTTAGTTTAGTTTTATCCAGACACAACATTAACATCAAAAATAACATCAAGTTAATGTATATAAACACGCAACAAGAGCAATTTCACTTCAGCACTTTGTGGCTGAATGCCTTGTTACTAAAGTCAAGGTTCCCAAAACTGTTTACTTATCAGAATACAACATAAATACAATTATTTATAAGCCAGATATGTTAAAAGTTCAGTAATCAAAACCTCTACGAACACATCCTCTTTTCTTGTATTCAAGTATCTGAGATTGAAAATAGTAAATTTCATTTCTATATTCAAATAAAACTTTTTCGAATGGAAGTAAGAAAAATATACTAGGTCAGAGGCAATAATATATTTGTAGTATTTCCAGGTACTTAATCATGCCTGAATTTTTATTTTCCAAATAAACTTAATATTAGTGTAGCGTGAGCTTGTACCCACTCTTTTACCACAGGGTTGATCCCCCTCCCCTCTCTCCTGAGAAATTCAGAAATCAAGAAAAGTTTTTTTTGTAGCATGGTGTTTTACTATCTGTTAAGGTTATATGCCTATGTACCAATTACACTAACGGTTAGGGATTAGGAAAGCTTAATTTTGAGGAAATGTGCCTGCATTTGTGTGGAGGAAGAGGAAAACCATTTAGGAAAAAAAACTATCTTCAGTGAACTCGATCGGGATCAAACCCAACTTAAGCCCAACTAACCAAACTCTAGTGAGAAAAGAAATTATTCCCCCCCCCCGTACCAGCCGGGAATCAAACCCGGGACCTCTAAGTCAGCAGCCAGAGAGTCTGACCACTATACCACGAGGCCAGTTATTTCCAATAAATGACACTTAAATTACTGAAACCTACAATAATGAAAGGTAGTAACTTTAACACAAAAACAAACTGAACAAACTCGTTATCAATATAAAATACAGACTTAAACATGTTTTAAAAAGCATCACTTGTACTGTATTCCCCCCCCCCCCTCCCCCACTTGTTTTGTGAAATAAAAATAGTAATATAGCAATATTATAGGCAGGCTTGTCTCTTTTAGTCAGCAGTGTCTGAAATACCTCGTACGTGAACCTTCTTGGGCAACTCTGGCGGGGTGAATGTTGGGGGCGGGTGGTGGTCATCTGCAAGAATAAAACCAACACGCACCCTCCACTGTACAACCAGCTACCTGGTGTCACACTTCACTACTAACTGATCCTTACATAACCAGTGTAAACGTCTATTGTCTCACTTCAGTAAAGATGGATCAATAACCATTTAAGTGCTACCACAATAGAAGTGTGTGTGTTGCCATAACATGTTAATTTGCTTTACATTGGTTGTAGAATGTTTATCTTGAAATGTAGCAGTCTTACCTTAATGGATTCACTTTGATCCTATCTTTAAAGCTAGGCCATAGTGGAGTAATGCAAGTTAGGCTTGCTACCTTACAGGATAAACAGAGGGTACAGTTAAATATTACAATAAATATAGTCATTCTGTTTCATCTGTAAAAATATTTACACTTGGTACAAATACAGTTAACTAAACATTTTTTTTTTCTCTCCCATTTATTTAACTGTTTCCTACTTATATGTGCAGTCTTGTGGTTTGGTCAAATTAGAAAATATAAAAAGTATATATAACTTTGTTCAGTTAAGGGATGAGTTCTTAAAGTGGTAATAGTTTTCTTTATGAGTTTGTTTGAGTGGATTAAAAAATACTTTGAGCATACTAGCTTATTTGAATTCAAGACTATGTCATTCAATAATATTTATAATTTCCTTTGTACCATTATAAATATCCTGAAATGTGAAAACTTAGCACAGTTTCATGCTTTAGTATGTATAGAACAATTTCATGCTTAGGTATATATAGTCTTTTTAAATCATTTGTGATTGAGTGGATATTTTTTCTATTACTATATAATTGTTTATTATGTCTTTCTTTTAAAGCATATAAATATTTTTATATCAAATTATAAAAAGTTTTGCAATGCAAGGACAGTAAAATTGTAAGGGTTGTATTATTTTTTCAGTATTTATAAATACTAATCTAATTTGTGTTTTATAGAAAATATATCAAAAATTGTAATCAACATGTTATGGCAAACATTCTAGCTTTTGTCCAAAGTAAACTAAAACAACTAATGTTACTAAAATAACAAATGCATAACGGTAACATCATTATTGTTTAAAATTTAATAGTTAAATTCATGTTGCTATTTATAATATATTTTTATGAGCAAGAATAAAAAATGTGTTATTTTAAAGTCAGATGAAGTAAAAAATATTATGTATTAACAGTATAGAACTGAAAAAATTGACAACTTTCAAGAGATTAATATAAAAAATTGACAAATCTATGCTACGAGAAATCTTAGTAATCTTAAGAAAATAGAAGACTATCTTTGGACACACATTTTTATATGGATACGATACAAATGTTATTTTACTTTATACAAATTACAAGAAAACAATTAAATTTTATTCAATAAAGTAAACACTTTTAGATACAATCTACATGCAATTACATAGAGCAACAGTGCAATCCCAAGCTACATGTACAGTTTGTTGTATTCTAATATTATAACAAACTCAAAATTATTAATAAATAAGAAATTGTAAGTGTATAAAAAAAAGATCTAATTTTAATGGGAAATAAAACAAATTATTTTAGATCAATTGCTTCCTAGGTTTGAAAAAAACAATAAAAAAACAACAACAAACAGATGACAATTCAAACTTAATTTTTTTTTAAATACAGTGAATCAAATTGTACACATTTTATTATTAGAGTTCAATTATTATTTGTACATACAACAAGGAGTGATTACTTCCTAAATAACGTGTTTACTACCAATCATTAAACATTAAAAACAAGTCATTCCAGTGCTAATATAAGTAATACAGTGTGAAATAATATAAATATTACTGCTACACCCACCACGGCTAGTCCTGTTAAACAGACAACATAAGTGAGTGCTCTAGCAACAATAATACCACCACAACATTACACATGCGCTGCCAACCTAAAAACATTAAATATACCTTAACATTACAAACAAGTTCAAGGCAGGAGAAGCAACTTTTTTTTTAAGAAAAAATTCGTGCATTCAGTAAGCAGTGTCAGCAGCTACACACTGAGTGATAAAGATTGTGACAGGTTGGTTAGGGAAAGGATATTTATTATAATACCCTCCACAATCAAATATGTTAGTTTTTGTTAGTGATTTTATCCATACCACAATTAAAAAACGATGGATACATTTTTTTTAAACTTAGTGTTGCACTCATTTAAAAAATGTACAAATAAAACAACAAAATTAAATTAATTTTGAATCACTACTAAATGATAAAGGGTTTTAAACAACATTTAAGACTTGTGAACACAAATGTTTCAATCATTTTTTAATTATCTTCTTTACAACTAACACTATACCGATGCTGTTGGTTTAAACTGTCAATATAAAAAGTACCAGTGATTTAAATAGACAGTAAAATATGATTGCAAAATCACAAATGACAAAAAGTTAACAACCAGTTACAAAATAATATATCATAAAAAAAACTATTTTTTGGATCACATCCAATGTTTGCAAACAAATTGGTACTTTGATGATATGCTATTTTTTTTTCAATAAGCCACATTCAATTTTAAGTAACTAAATCTGAACAGTCTAGTAATTTTTTTAAATTTTGCAATTGTAAATTATAAAGAACACAAAATGAAATGAGATTGAGAGCTTTGATTGTGAAGAAAATACTGTTAATATTTATTTTAAAAATACTTCCTCAAACAAAAAATAAAATAATAAAACTATCTTTAAAGGAAAAGGTAATTGGATGATTATGAAACTGAAAGAGTTACAGAGAGGCATTAGTAAAAAAGAAACTTTCTCAAATAAATAAAGAAATAATAAATTGGAAATATGTGCTGTAGAAAATATTTCAAGCCATGGTCGGATACTGCAAAGCAATTTATTAATGCTTTTTAACCACCTACATTTTCACAGCATGCTCAATTTGATAACACCTATACCGCAATACTTTTTTTTTTCAAAACTCCTAAAATGGTTTATTGACTAAATACGATATCCGACCAAGGTGTTAGGTGGAGAATAAAAGACGCTTTTAGACCTAACTTACTTGCGTACAGATATTCCTCATCCGCTACAGCGCGAGGAGAAGATGAATAAAAAGAAGAAATAAAAAACAAGCAATGAAAATAATGTATCATATTTTGAGAAAAACAAAAAGTAAAAATTAGGAGAGTAGATAGGATAACTTCCAAAAGAACAGCCTTTGATATAGTTAGTTACATAGGTTAAATTTATTTGATGATGGATATGTAATTTTAAGAAGTTTTCAACTATAGAGTTGGATACTTTTAAAAACATATTTTGATTATTACTACTAGGTATATCAGTCAACAAGTTTTTGAAAGTAATTAGCTTCGTTATTAATAAATTTTGAAAATCTAAACAGAGGCCTACATATTTAATAACATTTCAACTCTAAAAACTAATTCAAATCTTATTTGAGAAATATTTATCAATCAGTGTAGAATCAACAATAAAAATATTTATAAATCCGTTCTTTTAGAAAAATTAAATAGTAATGGAAAATAAAAAATGAAAATATTTTTTCTACAGTTCAGCATACAACATAATTTTAACCTAAACATATATTATGTTAGGCTGTGCATAAACTTTCAGTCTACACACCAAAGATTCTAATTAGTGACTTTACTAAGTGGACACTTCTTCAACCTACACACATATACGAGTTCATTATATATAAATCATAAGACCAATAAATTTGTTTCAACATTTGCATCAAATATTTACGGACAATTGAGAAAATATTACAAACTGAACCAATCTAAATATACTATAATTTTAGCCATTTAACCATTTTATCAACCAGTGAGAACATATAGGCTAATATAGTTTTTTTTCAAAACATGTATAATTTAAAAATTATTATGGAGTTTGTTTGAACATAATATTTTAAAGAAAAATAAATCAGGGTCTACCAATTTAAATACAATAAGATAACATTTAAATATTTTTTAATATCACCAGGTCTTACTACCTGTTCATGTTATGTGCATCCTAAATATATTTTTCAGTATGTATTTTTAAGTGATGACAATTTTTTTTTTTTTAAATTATTTTTACACATTTTTTTATTTTAAGAGAACTAGTTAGAAAATAAATGGAAAAACTATCAAAAATATTAATAACGCAAGTATTTATAGTTTATTTTCACTTTGAAAAATCTTTAATATTTGAATTAAAATAAAATAAATCTAATAATCTCTAATACATTTTTCAAATGATGTGATTATTTTAGTCTTTGAAATTTAAAATCCACACATAAGAGGAACCGGTAAAAAAAAGTTTCCCTTTGAACAAAATTTGCGTGCACAAATTGTTTCTCACTGATTGACATTTAAATATCACATATGAAATTTAAACATATTCATCTCTTCAGTTTAAGAAATCTATCACACACACAAGCTATAATTTTATTCTACCACCCTAAAATTATCCCATGGAACAAACATTCAATAAATAATATAACAAAATAATATATTAATAACTCAGCTCCAAACATCAAAGCTATTAAAAGGTATGAACGGCTTCACCCTACTACTATATTCCTCATCAATGAATATAGAATGTTCAATAAATTGGAGATAAAGGGGCATGCATACACACTTAGTAACAGTACCAAAACATATAATGAAAGGCACTATTGTGAAATATAACCAGCTAGCTCATCTACACCAGTGAAGAGATAAATAAATGAATGAACTGTAAGCTCAGTTCACAGTTACAATTCAGATTGTGTTTGAACATCTGGCACAGATACGAGATGAAGGTGGGGATGTAAGGAATGTAAAAAAAAGGTAAGTGTTTTTGCAATTTTTATACCAAAACCTTTTTTTTTACCAAAATAAATAAAATGTTGCCGCAATACAAACAGAGAGATGAATTTTCTTCTCATGGGGATATCAACATTTGTTGAATATCTGTCATGAGAATAGCGACATTTGATGACAAACTTTTTAAATAAAAATAAAAAGTTGTCAAGGACACCCTAGACAGATATTCATTACCGTTGATATCACCACGTAATTTTTTTTTTTTTTTAGAAAAGCCTCTTCCTACCCGTTTGGGTTATATCCCTGTGAAGAATATTCATCTGTTTGGACTGAAGCAATATTTGATTTCTTTTGACCAAAAAATTTTTTTTTTGCTATAAAACTGCAAAACACTTACCTTTTTTCGCATTCTTGTCTTAAAAACAAATGTTTGATCAAATGGGCCATGTTGAAAATTCAATATTTCATTATATAATTATAAAAAATGTAAATTAATTTTAATACAAAATGAAAATTGAGATTATGTCAAGTTTAAAAACTACAAGTCTTTTATATTTTACCAGAAATATGAACCCTATAATCTTCAGCAATGGAATTTATTATAAGGGTTTAAAATGTGTGTAGAAGTCGCATAACTTATGACAAATGCAGTGATCTCTCGAAAGTTTATATTTTATTAGAGAAAACAGCTATTCACACACTTACGTGCTGCCAAACATTTAAAATATTTAACTTTTTTTTTTCTAATCCAACACTAGTGAGTAAAGAGTAAAAAATTGGTATACCAACCTCACTTGTTATATTTTCCCAAATAATGGCCAATTTCCAAATTTTATAGTCAAATTGTTAAACGTATATAAAAATATGAATCGAGTAACACTATGATGATTCATCTAAAGGTCTGCAGACTCCACAGAATCATGAATTGGGCTGCAAGTTTGACTTGTCTTATATAAAGTTTAAGAGGTTAGGCAATCAGCCACTTGATGGTTTGAGAGTGATCTCCAGAAAGAATTAGAAACATACATTTAGTTTGAGCACAATATTAATAAATTACCAAATATATTTTGAAAGACTTATTAGTCATTTAAACACTTCAGCTGGTTTAGTTTAAGTTTACTCCAAATAAATTTTATCACATTGGAATTTTTGTTTGAAAATAAAATTGTTATAGTTATGATTTTTTTTAGACTTTTTAATTGTATGTTCTTTTAAATCTTGGTGCCCATATCAATAAACAAAGTTCTCAACAGTGACATAAAATAGGATTACAAACTATACATTTTCACTTTGACAAAGTGAAAATAGTATAGTGCAGCGATTCTGAAATGGGGGTATGCGAGCAGCTCTTAAAGGAAAGTTGACAAAATGATAAGGGACTTATTGTAGACCCTGATCGTTGGCTTTGACCATTATCTGGTTATTTCCACCCATCTTTTCCCCCTATTTGCTCACGACTGAAGACCGATTTCTGAGAATTTTAAACCCTCTACTTGACACCTAAGTTAGCAGTTATCTTGCTTATATTTATAGTAATTTGAGAATCTTTCCTGAGCAGTGGTGACATACTCTTTCTCTTTCAATGATATTACTCAAACTCAACAGTTTTAGATATATATTGCTGTGATATTTATATAATAATTAGTTACAATCTATTTGTGTTTATGTATTATATATCAGACTATTCATGACAATGTTACTCAAATATATAATGAGTGTTAAGGTGGTTTTACAAACGAAATTATCTTGCTCTTTGTTTGAAATGAGACAAGAGTCTAAGAGTTTTCCTCTCTGGCAGCAAGTGTGAGCTTAGCGACAGATTTACAAATGAGCAGTGGCTGTGTAGGCTATCTTTCATGGCTGACGTGTTTCAGCGACTGAATGAGCTGAATAAAGGTCTGCAGGGTAAACACACAACACTCTTCATCGTTCATTACAAAATAAAAGCTTTAAAAAAGAAACTTCAATTTGAAACAAAAGAAGTGGTGAGGGGACAACTGTAATTTATTCGATCTTAGAAGATTTTAAAATGAATTTGAGCTCTATGATTCTGTTATCAACGACATAAGAAATTGTCTGGGTTTGATATAAGACTTTGGGGAATATTTTTCTGAGAATTTAGGGAGCCAGCTCTGGATGCGAGACCCTTTTTCTACTGTGGAAGACTCCAGTCTACCAAACTTCTTTTCAACCAAATAAATTATTTAACTGCCCTGTGACGAAACCCTCAAATCAAGTCTCAAGAAAACTTCTTTAGCAGAATTTTGGTTGCAAAGGCTGAATGAGTTTCCTCATATTGCTGACCATGCTAACAAGTTCATAATACTTTTCTCAACAACATATCTCTATGAGAGTGGTTTTTCATCCATGGCGTACCTATAAAATAAGTACCGCAATAGGTTATCTGGAGCCGGACCTCCACTTTAAATATTCAACTCGACAACCAGACATCAAAAAGTTGTGCCAAACCATACAGCCACACCCCTCACTGAAAAACTTTGGGATTCATAATATATCAGCTCTAGAATTACAATTAAAATTTTTATTTAAAATATTGTGCTTAGTTTTTTTTTAATGAATTTGTGAAGAAAATGATGAGACTTTTATACAGACTTTTACAGTAAAATTATGTTTTTTTTAAACTTACCATTATGACTGTTGATAAGAGATAATGTTAAAGCTATAACAGTAGGATTATCTCTGAATAGCTTTGTCACATTTGAAATATTTTGATCACAGATTTTTTTTCCCCAATAGATTAAATAGATCAATAATATACCATGTGGTCATAATTTTTTTAAACCTGTAATTACTATTTTTTTTTTATCTTGGGGGTACATTAAACTTTTAGTCATGGCCAAGGGGTACAATCTAAAAAAAAGTATTGACAGCCACTGGTATAGTGTGTAATTTTTACTTTGACAAAGTGAAAATAGTATAGTATATAATCTTATTTCATGTTTGAGAGGGTCGGCATTGAAGCCAGAAGTCAAATAAAACTAAGATTAAAACAAGCTTTTTTCACTCACATGGTAAACTTTTTGTAAATTGTTTGCAGATGTTTACACAACACTGTTTGTAATTTGACTTCAGGGGGATAATTTTTGTTTCTGGTGATCAAGAGAAAAGTTAGCTGGATATATTTTGTATCTACCTTCCAGTGAGCGACAATGAAGGAGTAAGGGAATTACTGGAATCACATTTGACTAACACTAAAACAATTCAAGTGAAGTTAGGAGAAGGACATAAGTGAACAATTTCACATATATCAAAATAATGTAGTGTAGCAATGCTTTGCTTTTAAATGTGTGTGTGTGGGTGAAATGTGTAATCTATGTATAAAGAAACAATTTTAGCAATGTAGGACTATGTGATGTGACAAAGACAATTTTATCATTTAAAATCTTATTATGCTTCATTAAATCATTTTGAAAATGTAAATATGTTATTGTAAAGCTATAATAGTATTTGAATTAGTTATTTATACAACAACCCTTTGCTTTTCTCATGACAATGTAAATAATTGAAATCTTTATTCAGTAGTGTACAAACTACAAAATAATAATATATCAATTTTGGATTTGAATATGAGTAGAACATATTCTATCAAAATAAATTTAAAGAGCTCTCCATTTAGCATGTGTGATATTGTGTTGATGTTTTTTCCAAGTGCTTCTCTAATTTTGATGAATAGCAAATATTATACAATATGGTTCAAACACCTAACACCACACATGTTTTTTTGAGGAGAATCAATAATCAGTGAAATAATATAATTTACTAACTATAAGAGAACTATAAAAGAAAATATGGAGTGTGCTTTAATGTTTTGAGTTTTTTTCCCCCCTAAACGTTTTCATTGTTTTAAATTTGTCTCCTCTCTACTTCCCTTTATTTATGATCCACAAATTTCCCAAGTCTAAAAGGTATTCCACTGTACACAAACATAGAACACATACAGTGGATATGATGTCGAAAGACAGAAGAAAGAAGATTATTAGGAAGGGAGATTAAAAAAAAAAAGTAAAAAATTAAATACATACTTGCTCTCCCCACCATTTGGACAGCTCGAACACCTTTCCGGAATGTGGCCACTAGTCCAGTGAGCGGGCGTCAAAGGGAGGAGACAAGAGACATTCCAGTGTTAATTGGTTCGGTGCTGAATCGGCAGGGTTGGAGGGTTGGGCGGTGACACACACAAGGGGGGGGGGGGGGGTGGGAGTTGGGGGAGGAGAAGTGTGCATGTTAATACTAAC
Source organism: Timema cristinae (assembly GCA_039000515.1). Taxonomy (NCBI): domain Eukaryota; kingdom Metazoa; phylum Arthropoda; class Insecta; order Phasmatodea; family Timematidae; genus Timema; species Timema cristinae. Next base: position 17,915,530 of record JBCFYV010001001.1, on the reverse strand, counting down.
CTTACCTTTAAATCCTTAAAACCAAAATAAGTGTATTTCTAAACCATGCATTTTAGTGTTTTCATTAATATGGGGAGAAAATGTAGTGGGAAATTCAACATTTGACAAGCTGATAAATGGTATTTATTAAGATTCGGATGGACCCCTACTACTATATAAGAACAATATAGTAGTATAGCCTTTTTTCTCAAAAACTATACATAACAACATGTGTTATTTTGTATTCTCTTTAACTTATAAATTTAATATAAACTATATTAATAAAATAAGTTTTAAGTTAATATTTACTTTGTTACAATAAGACATAATTTTGATAAAATTAAAATCAAATCAAACATTAAATACAAGAATATAGTTTTGAAGTTATCATATTGTTATAGAGAATTAGATAATGTTCTATCATACACAATTAATATTTATAATACAATTATTTAAACAAAATTTGATATTTTCATACTAAATCATGTCTAAACTGTTGAAAAAGTTCAGCCGTTTCCTGCCAGTTGGGTCTTTTATCCGAACCACTTCTTCCTCTCCTCCCTAAACCCTTGTTGACATTATCTATCCTTACATCTTTTTTGTAAGTCCAGCTACTCCCCTTTCCTCATCCAATTTATATCCTGTTCAGGTAAAACCCTTGACTTGATACTAAGTCTTTCACTTTATTACTACTATTACCTCCAAACCTGAGTTATCGAAAATGTTCCCTGTGATATATTTGCATGATATATGTTAAAAGTTTTTTTTATGGAGTAGGCTTGATTCCGTTTAGTTTATAAATAATTTGCATAAACAGCGTTTCCTTGATTAGATAAAACCTATTTGTATAACAATGGTTTTGTAAGATTAGGTGAAAATGCTTACACCCACCTGGGTGGCGTGGTTAGCTAACACACTATTCCGTGTGTAGAGCTAGACTGCCCGGGACAGGGAGATCAAAGTTCAAATCTCGGTCGGGTGAACTGGGGGTGGTTTTCAAAACTGGTTTTCCACTCTCAAGTGTGGGTTCACTTCCTCTAAATTCAACCTTCCCAATCCCCTGGCATAATTAGTACTAAACGTATAACCCGAACAGGGAGTAAGACGCAATGATAAATAATTTTTTTAAATAATGCTCTCTCTAAATAGCTTTATTCATGTTTTATAGACAAACAAGACCTTTTTGTACTTACAGCAGGATTAATTTTGAAGATATAAAGATTCAGGGGCGCTATAGGAATTTAATTTAGGGGAGCGAGCTATGTGTGCCAAAACTATTATGTCTGTCCCCTAAAAATTGTCACCAAATTATTTTAATTTAAGATGACTTTATTTTAAAAGAAATTAGACTCGCATACACATAAATACAGGCTGTTAAAAATTGGGTTCAGAAATTATGGATATTATTGTGTATTTTCAAATGAATAAAGGAATCTTATGATGTTACTTGTTTCAATACATTGGTAAGCTCCAGTAATAAATAATAATAAAATAATAATAAATAAAATAAAATAAAATAATAAATATAATAATGTTGGTAGACTCCAATAATAATGATAATAATAATGATGATAATAATAATAATAATGAAAGTGTCTTAGAAATTATAGGTCCACAAACAATAGAGGTGAAGGCAATTTTGTATTTTAGTAATAAAAAAATAAATGGTATGGTGCACCACACAGACTTTCTTTCGCTTTTATCTTTAAATAGATATTTACCAAAAACTCAAGATTTGTGTAGCGAAATAATAGGTATACACATTTATAGAAACACTACAGCAAAAATCATAAATGAAATAATATATGCTGTTATTTACTATATGGCATTATTAACTAGGAACACTTTTCCCAAAAACCGAGAAAAGAGAAATATCTTTGTTAACCAAAGAGTTTAAGAATTATATTAATCTTCAAAGGCCTGTATTAAAAAGTATATTGTATATTTGTTTATATCTCAGAACTTGATGGTTTTATAAAAATATATTTCAAACAAAAGATTTTTTATCTTTAATAGTACTAATGATAAGTGATTTCGTATCTCAAATAGTTGTGGAGAAAATATGAAAATTTACCCTATGTAAAGTACTCTCAAAGTCATGTTCATGAGAATATTAAAATTTCCATCATGTTTATATATAAAATTTAATCAAAATCATTAGAGCAAATTTTGAGAAAATAGATTTATTCTCTTTTTGTCTTTAAATAAACTACCCTTAAATTTATGGTTGGATATCTAGTTGCAAAAACCCTTCGAAGGACCTTATTCAAACCCAGATCAAAGTTTTAGCCCAATCAATAAAATGGGTTCGGCTCTAAACCAGGCCAAAGTACACACAGTCAGAAAGCATTGCGAAGACAACCTTTTTTGTTTCAGAGGGCCATGAAACGTTGACATAAAAAAAAATCTCAATTTTGAATTTTTGATGATAATATTCTCGCTACATGGTGTCGAAATAAAGTAAATATTTGTTTACAAAGCTTAGTTACCCGTAGCAGTGTTCTAGCCATTGCTTGCCGTTGGTTTGAGCGGCTTTGATGGGGAGGTCAAGGTTCTAATCTCATCTGCGTGAACTAAGGATGGGCTCAAAACTTGGCATCACTACTTGGAGAATACATTGGTGACAGCTTGACTTTTGTTGTGTAGCAAGCAACACAGTTTAAAGGATTAGGACTGTGAAATGTAAGGACACTCTGAAAGGGAGGGAAGTATAGAACAAGTTAGAGGGGTCGGTGTGGTGACTGCCAAAGCTACAGTAGCGTACCGCTAGGGAAGGTGATAATACATAGTACTACTTGGAGGAGAGATTTGCAAAACCTCGAGATGTCCATCCGAATCTTAAGAATGAGAGCAATTTTTTTTCACACAGTTTTATGAATTTTCAGACATTTTTTCTGATATATTTAAATGATTATAATAATAGAGTGCAAACTGCAAAATCTTTTGAGGGGGTTTGTCCTAATTATTTCTATATCTTGGCTTTTCATTCCTACCATTCAATTATAATAATTATCATATTTTGAAATTTAATGCTATTTTAATAAAGACTATTTAAAAAAAAAAATGTTAGTTATCCATTTTTACACTGGTAATAATTGACATTTTTAAACAAAAATATAATTAGCAGTATCAAACAAAACATTGCTAACCAACAGTTTTAGAGAGAATTTTGGAGGTTTGTTAAAAAGTTTACTAATACTCTGTATCGCCTTTGTGAATGAAGCTAGCCCTGTCATCATACATAAATGAAGTTTAAGCGATGTTTATCAGCTAATTCGAATGAAAATGGTTAGGTTATTCAAATGTTGAATTTTATGTTTTTAATATCATTAACTAGAATGTATTAATGAGAAAACCATTTTAATAGAGCTACATTTACTATAAGGTTCAAATAAAAAAACTAGTAGACAAAAGAGTGGCGAATATACCTATTAAATTATTAAACATTTCTAAACTGATATAATAATTTTAGTATCAGTCAACATACCACAAATTAAAAATTTATACTACTACACATTTCCAAACTATTCAAACTCTAGCAAAATATAACACATTTAAAATCAATAATATAGCTAAATATTATAAAATACCTACTTATTTTAATAAAAGGTGGATAAAGCATACGCTTGTACAATTAATTGACCATGACTAGCAGAGCTTAGAAGATCATATGATCCTTAGATTAGTGAGAAAAAGAAATGTATTGATAATATTATTAGATATCTTTCTTTGTAAGTATGATTAGTAATCCAACTGGAAAATGACTCATTTTTTGGTTTTGATGCCATTGTGGTGGCATATAATTTGTAATCTTTCCAGTCATATTGTTTTTTCCAATATCATTTACTAAAATGGACAACAATATTATGTGTACTATTTTATCAATTTTTTATGATTCACTTACTGATCCTGTAAGATGTTAGTTGACCTGTCTTATCTAAATTGCATTTGTGATCATTTTACAATCAATGTATTTTTCTTAGTGTCAGATAAACCGTATAGAAAGCTACCATCAAGGGTTAAATACAGACGGTATTAACTCATTTTGTAGTCAACCATGGTTTTGTTTGTAGCTCTCCCCAAAGTTCAGAAACAGTAATTTTAAAAGGGAGTTTGAAAAAAATATACACATTAATTAAAATCACAGTTTTGGATAATAAATATTGCTGAGACATACCAAAAACCATATGTATAACCAAGTAGCTTTATATCTTTTAGTATTTCAGAATTTGAATATTAATTAATATATAAGTATGTAATTAAATTAAGAAAAAAATAGCAGCAAACTGCCGGAGTTATCAAAGAGAGGGGTGTAGAAGGGCAAGACTACACACTTTACGAGAAAAATATATGAGCAAACGTGTGAAAACACAGCCCTCTACGAGGACTCTCAACAAGAATGACTTGAAGTTGACTACTATGTATTAAATGTGATAATTTGGACCTATATTTATCTGGCAAATCTTCTAGCCGCCTTTTAAAGTTGTTTAGTTAATACCACAAAGTATTGGCTCCTACACCATATCTTGGTATAAGCCGGAACTTAAACCAAATCCTCAAGTGTAATGCATGCATGTATCGAGACAAACCCCTTAAAACGAATGAAGAATGACCCTGAGTACAAGGTGAATCCTGGATAGCTCAGTGATAAAGCATTGGTGAGCTAAGTCAAGGGTCCAAGTTTAAATTCTGGTGTCATTTTTCAAAATTTACGAATTTAATAAAAAGGTTAAATAACAAAATATGTGCAATGACTACTACCTCTGATATAGAATACTTTCGATAAATATAATTAAAAACACAATCATGGCTTATACCAAATAAAATTAGTATTTTTCGTCTCCTTTGTACGCTTATTGTGTAATTCTGGGGTAAAATCAAAGTTTTGAATTTGGTGCGAGCCAATAATTTTACTTAGTTTATGGTGTTTGGAATTTTAATTTTAATGAATCCAAATTTTTGTTTTGTTTCGAGTTTAAACTATTTTACGAAACCTAATTTCAAATATGAATTCGTATCTTGGAAAAAATTATGAATCTGAGAGGAAATAAAAATATAAGGTTAGTATAAAATAGAAGCTATTCTGTTAACATTTTCTCTTATAATCCATTAATTATAATATTTATATAATGGTTAAGGGTTAAATTTCTCTTCTGTGGTTTGGTTGTTGAGCTTGTCCTATAATTATAGTTGGTTCGAATCACCATAGTCAATATTAGAGGGTTTTTTTAAGGATAGGAGATTCAAATCTGATATTTTATTTAATCCTTAAATCTCAAATATCTTTAAGGATTAGAAGTGTTATATGGTTCTAGGATTTGAGGGTCCCCTCCCTAATTTAAATAAATATTAAAGGTGTGTCATAGCAAACTAAAATGGTGATGACAATGAAGCTACTCCTAATAATAATGACTAATAATAATACTAACTCTACTTATAAGTAATAACAAGTGTAATAAATTCAGTGCCAAAAAACATACTGTACACAAACTTAGTTGCAAAGTTATATTTTGATTTTTAGGTAGAATTACAATAGACCTACTAACAAATAGCATTTTCAAAAATTTTAAAGTGAAAATACTTTTTTTGTTGATCAAGTAAACTCTTATTAATATAGTTTGTTTGAGAAAGAATTCCTAAATTAAACCTCACTATCTATTCAAAGGTAAAAAGTTAGATACTTGGTGTTTTGGTGTTTAGAAAAAAAAAGTAAGGTTAGCTAAAAAGGAGATAAAATACATCTAATATAGTAGTAGTAGCCTATGAAAATAAATGAGCATAATATATTAGCACACATAAACTGAAAAAACACATTTGAGAATATAAGTGTATAGTACAACTTTACAAGATTTAAAAGATACTGTTCAAAAGGTAATTAAAAAATAATAAAAAACAGATGAAAAAAGGGGAAGAGGGTGGGTGTCAAGGATCACACTGATTAGTATTGTAAACTAAAAAAAATAATACTACAAACCATCAACATCCTATATCCAACCAACCGTTTCACTAAGTTTCCTAAATGGTTCGGTAGTCTGGCTTTGAAAAACAAATTATGTTATAGAATGCTAAGTGTGAACATTATTTAATCATAAAGGTTTGATGGTGTAGGGTTAGTGGGTGGGGGAGGGGTGACTGGTGGACCAGCGACTGCAGCAAAACTCCATACCATTGAAAGCATCAACCTTGCAGTAATTTACATAATGTTGCATAAACCACATTGAAGGCAAGTGAGACGGAACAATAAAATGATTGGCTACTATACTCTTATTTTTAGGCAATAAATTATATGTTAATAAAGTATGTAAGATAAACTAACCGGTGAAATATTATTATTGAATAAATTTAAGAATCCAAAGAGGTATTTACAATATTAAATTATTAATTTAAAAAAGTGTTAGAATACATTCAGAATGTATAGGATTTATTATTAAGCTTTATTTTCTACCAGGGATGCTGAATTAGTTTAGTGTTTGTGTTAAGTGTATTTTCTTGTCGCTCTTTTTGTTTGAGAAAGGCAACAATGCCAAGATATTACTCTGTGTAAATATGTGTGTGACTAGTTTTACTACTGATTATTAGAGATAAGAAGAAAGATGCCACCTTTATGCATTGGGTTTTTCCCACATTTTGCCTTTTACCTAAAGGACCTTCTAAATTAAATTTTCACTTAGTATGTAAATGTATATTTTAATTAGGCTTAATTATATCAATTCATGACCATCTTGAGCAAGTCACCTGACTTTTTTTTTTTTAAACTTCATCCCCACCTATCAAAATTATCCGACACCTTAGATCAGTCGGTAGAGTGTGTATCTACTAAGCTAAGGGTCTCTGGTTTAATTCTCGGCTTGGCCAAAAATGTATCAATGGTGAAAAGTGGTTTTACCCTTTCACATTGATGAATTAACGGCCGGAGACTAGATTATAAGACATATAAAGCTATGACAGGCCTAGCCACCAGGTGGTGAAAAATATATGGCTTGAATTAAAAACTGACCCAGTCCATAGGCTGGAAATGGTGATGGACGGGAGGGGGTGAGGGGACCTATAGAAATTAAATAAATATCCCTTTCTCCTCGTTTCAGACTGCTAAGCTATGTTAAGTTTTTCTCTGAGAAATCTTTTGTGACATGCATGCTAAACAATCATACAAATAAAGAACCTTCACTGAGACAGTTAACTACTTTTGTAACGGATTCAGGCGTTTGGAGGAGAAAGATGGTAAGTTTTTTTTAGAATCTATTCTGCGTGTAATACAAAATATTCGGTAAGAGTCTACTTTAACAAGGTGGCTACAAAACTTTTTTAAAAATAAAATTGCATGACTTTTCCAGGTTTACCAGACATTAAAAAAAAATCCGGCTAAACCTTTCTTGGTGAATGGCAATTTTACTAAATTTATTGCATTGATTACTAACTTTCGAAAACAATCCTAATGGCTACTAAAAATCAAAATTATTTAGAGTTTTTTCCCTCAGTATTTAATGTTTAAGGTATTAGTTGTGTCGCCATGTAAATGTTTAATAAAACAAACCCTGTACAACCATCTCATGTTAGAAGAGAATATATAGGCAATATATTTTGTTAACATTAAAAGATCAAATATTTCACGTCTGTTTATATGTTTAAGTGCAGAATTAGTAAAGTATTTAAATTCCCCAAATTTTCCCTATTTTTATTAAAGTCCCTTACATTTCTCCTTCATAAAAAAAAATCCCTAATTCTCCCTGTCATTGGCAATCATGTCTAAGTAAGTAATTTAGGTATTATCTTACCCATTTCAAAACAAATATTTTTAAGTAGCTTCAATACGTTTTTTCCAAAGAAACAAAGCAAAATATTAATAACTGAAGCAAGAGGAAAGTAAACTAAACATTTTGATTGTTCCAGCTTCACTAAACATTACAATACATCAACATCTGGCTTTCTCAAGAATTATTGCAGGCCAAATGCACCCTACAAGAACAATCTCATTCAGAAATGTGTGACAACAGCACGATCCGTTCAGCGGCCCTCTACGCACTGCGGATGCAAACAAGATACTGCGGCAAGCTTCATTCTGGCAGCAGTGGCTAGTGCAGCGGGGAGTAGCATACACACTACCTATAAGAGAGCTCATTTTAAACTAATCTACACAGCTTAGAAATGTCAACAGTTCACACCGCTGGCCAACTGCAAGCAAACACTTAACGAGACCACAATATTCACAGCTGGAATAAACCTAAAAAAACATTACCACACATACAAATGATCTCAAGTCCTTTGCCAAGGTATTTGTTTGAAAATTATAGTTTATTTACTTTAGAATCATAAAATAATCCTTAGTTCTGGGTTTGTCCTAAGATTCCTATACTGATCACGCACACAAACACATAGTTTTTAATAATATTTTCATTGATTTGAGAGGAAGAGGGGGAGGGGGGAAGGGGGAAAACATTACACCTTTAGGAACATAGTTTATGAATGACTAAAATTCTACACTTTTTGAACAGAAGTAATGGATGGCTAAAAGTTTAATACCTCTGAAATTTAGTTAAAATAATCTGAAAGTAGCGTTTTAATTTCAAATAGGAAAGTTAGGGGGGCAAGGGATTGATGAGAATCACAGTCAAAAGTTTTAAAGGAACTAACCCTTGATTCCAGCTGTGGAAATGAGTGCAATAATAAACATTTTCTTGAGAGAATGTGTTCAATGGATTTAAGGTAGGTCTAAGGCTATGAAATATTGCATTAATTTGTAGCAATATATTTAAAAATTATTTATTAAATGTTAGCATGTATTTAAATTATATTATATTTTAACATTAATGAGTGGTTTTAAATAATCCTAAGTGTACTAATGTAACACTTCAATTACACAGGTAATGTGCTAGCATGACAGTTACCTACTTAATATAAAATACAGTAGCAATACTTCAATGAGTTTATATTTTTTTCACCGTTTTACCACATTTATAACGTTTTCTCTGATAAAAGAAAATGTTGTATGTGAGAAAAAACATGCAAAAGTAAATTATTGTTTGATGTTTGATATTCATGAAATAACCTTTAATTTCAGCATCTTATATTAAATCTTCTATTGGCTTAAATTTAAGAGCAAAGACCCAATAAAACCTACATTTAGTAAATAGATATGGAAAAATTATTTCTTGGTGTATGTTTGAAATTTATGAAGGAAACTTTAATTCCATAATATATTAAATCTTCTATTGGCTTAAATTCAATAGAAAAGACCCAAAAAATCTATACTTAATAAATAAATAAATAAATAATAAATGTCTCATTCTAAATAAAAATTTAAGTTATCAACAATTAATCAATCTGTTAAGTAATGTTATAATTAGTAGCATTATTAAAAAAACCTTAATTTTACTCTAACATATTTGATTATTTGTTAAAATTAATTAATAAAATTAGTTTCTTACTCAAGCCACAATACTCAAAACAAAACATCACTAAAACTTAAATGAAACGAGACAAAATGCAAATGTGTTATTAGGAAATAAATTCAAATAACAATAGGACAAGACCTGCACACTTGTAAAAATAAATTTAAGAGTCGCACAGTAACATAAAGAAAATGTATATATAAAATAAAAAAATTACATATTATTCAAGCACATCATGAGTAAAGTTTAACATTCTCTTAATTTGACCAAGGTGTTTGTTAAAAAAATATAGTTTCTTTTCAACTGTGAAAACAATCGGATTTTTAAAATGTAATTTTTGTTTTTACTTTAAACAATCTGTTCAAACACGAAGTTATTGACATGGTTTGGATGGTTAATCAATATGCATGAATCTAATAAAGTTTCTTAAACTGATTATTAAAACCATAAACATAAAGTCAGTTCCGGATTTGACTACCCTTGTGTCTAAAAATATTTTGCACCCTTTTTTATAATTAGTGTGTTTATGCCTAAATACTCTTAAATGAAAACGACCAATACCAAAGGTTTTTATTGAGGAACAAACTCTGAGGCAACAACTGCAAAACTCGGCCAAATTTCCACTTCATACACCCACACCATAAAGAATATTCCTTTAATGGCACTGCTGACTGATCCATAAAAAAAAAATCTCATTTTTAATACCAAACCACAAACAAAAAAAACGATAAACTTCAAGTTAAAACATATAATTTAAGTTTCAGCTCAGGCTACAATACTACAGTTGTACTAACAAACTTCTTACATCTGCAATCCCTCTAAGATTTGTCACTAGAAGCTTGCTCACTACACTTTCAATCTTGGCTTCAATCTTGGCTTCAATTGGAAAACTAACTTACTATCTTTCAGGCCGGTAGGTATTATACACTCTAGCTTTCAATAACTTATTGTAAAATCAAATTTTAAAATCTTACATTAGTCTGTGGACCCACAAGTTTTTTTTAGTTTTTTATTTAGTTTACAAGCTTTGTGAACCTATACTCCGCTTTTCCTTTCTTTTATTTAATTTAATTCGACTATGTGAAGCATTTTTATAGATTGTCCTGAAGGTGAGTAATCAAACCTCTATGTCGAGCATATGACTCAATTGGACACATTCTCTCATAAAACCAATTTAAAATAAATGTGTTTTAAAGAGTAATCTCGTTCGGTCAGTTGTAAAAGGTTGTTTTATAAAACCAGCAGTCACACCTTGACCTTTTCTCTCTACCACTTTTAAAATAAATAAATTAGAAACATAAGTATTTAAAGTGTAAGACTCTTAAGTAATCCAGATAATGAATTTTCGCAAAAATTTGTTTTTTTTTAACAAGATTAGAGTGGCATAGGGAACTGAAAGCTTTTGCGCAGGCCAGGAACATTCTCTGCTGAGCTAAGATAGCATACAAAGGGAAAAAGGAAGATAAAAAAAATAGGGTTAGATTGGCAAGAGGAAATGTGGCAGCACAAAAAGTCGACGCAGCGACTTTGCAAAGATAGAACAGCACAATACAAAGACATACAGGGCAGATTTGCTATAGTGCCTCTCTGATAAATTCAAGCTTTATTTTCAACATATCTGAAAGGGTTAATAAACCATTTCCATGAACTCTGATGCATCATATGTTTTAACATAATTTTAAGTAATTGATAATATATTTTTCTTGACATTTAATATATAAAAATGTAGCAATAAATCATTCTTTGAATAAATTTTAAATATGTTGCAAACAAATCTTAATGAATTATTACCTTAAAATATGCCATTTCAAATAAGACTGAAAAGATTGAATTCACATTTGCTGCACTATAGTTTAGTTTTAAATTTAAAATAAACCAGTAAAAGGTGTTAGTAGTAAGAAGTAGAAGAACTAGGGAGGTATTTGTATCGGTAATAAAAGAGTGTGTGGGTGTGTGCGGAGCATCGAACCCGGCCCTACCATCCAGATAGTTATGGTAGGACGCATTCAAGCCACTTTTCACCATGCCAGACTGCATCATCATCATCCCAACATCTGGAAATAGGGAAACAAGAAAAAAAAGAACAAATATGTTCTCACACAGTTAAAAAAAAAAAAGGAAAATGGTGGAAGGGGAGAATATAATAAAGTTATCATGAGTATAAACATTTTAAGATTATGGTTAGTAGGGGTGTGCGAAGCTTCAAACTTCGACTTGGCTTCAAAACAAACATTACCTTTGACTTCACTTACAAACAAATTCTGCCTTTGAAGCTTCGCCATCAAAAAATATCGACAGCTAAAATACTCAATGTTCAATTTCAACAATTCTGAGCTGTTTTTTTTTACTTTACAAATTAATACTTATATTTAAAAAATTTGAACAAATTTAGTTGCAAGTTGTGATGATAACTTGATTTGTCAAATAATATGAAATATAACAAACAATTTTGCAATACAATATTTTCAAAGTAATTTAATAACAATATAATATTTTTTCAAGCATAAACAACTAAAAGAAAATATTTTAACTTCAATTCGGCTTCGAGAATATTTTGTATGTTCAATTCGAGTTTGCTTCAAATTGAAAAAGTGGACCTTGCACACCCCTAATGGTTAGTGACATTTGCAAAATCTGTTAAAAAGATACATTCTATATTTCGCGTTTGTAAAATATTCTTGAGCAAGAGATACTTATCTTTCAGTGTGCAATTAGATCAGTGAAATTAATAAGACAATTTTATATAAAAAATAAAATTATACTAAACTAATTAAAGAAAAAAAATACTGCAATTAAAAATTGAAACTAAATATTTAATTTTTTCTTCCATTAAAATTATCAACGAATTAACTCAAGGAATTAAAGTAACCAAACTTGCAGCAAAACTATCTTCAATATATGTGGCCAAGTAGGAATCATGGAAGGGGAAAAAGGATATAAAAAAACCTGTGATTCGAGGAACATTGCATGACAAAATAAACATGTCCAACATCTAGGTGCAATGAGATTAAGTGTCACCAACGTCTAAAGTAAAATAAAACAGAACTATCAGGAGAAAAGCAAATAAAAAAATAATAAATATTCAAATATTCACAAGATAAATTGAGAATTTGTTAGAAGAATGTAAAAATAACATTTAATTTAGTTAAAACTTTATATAATTCCTCAGAGTTTTATTTTCTAAATCAAATTTAATTTCACCACCTCTGTGGTCTAGTGGTGAAAGTTTCAAAGTTCCTATTTCGATTCCCCGACACTTCAAGAATTTTTCTTTGAAGCAGTGGGTCTAAAGCTAGGTCAACCTCAGCCTAATAAGGATAATGAGGTGCTGATCGAATAAGTATTATTATTATTATTATTATTAGCATCACGTCTTACTACCCGTTCGGGTTATACGCACTTACGCTAAAGTGTAATGGTAGGGTGATTGTGAGATGAAATGAAGGACCTACAGTTTAACGTGGAATCCGAACCACGGTGGAGGTCTGTCATTCCCCACATTCACAAGATGTCTTGTCAGAGGTGAAGGAAGGGTTTGGAAATCAGGTAAATCTGTGCCGAGACCAAGGATTGAACCCCGGCCGCCAGCACAGAAGTCTGACACCTTACCCCTAGACCACCAGGTCACCTAATAAGTAAGTAAGTAGCAGCTTTCGTCTTAAAAAGTGAGATTAACGGCCACAGGGTTTGTTGTGCTGACTATATGACACCCTCTATCCACAAATTTTGGTGCTATCATTGCTAACAGCTGTAGTTGGTCGGTTGATATATCTCGCTTGCAGGCTCACACGATGGGAGTTTTTTTTTTTTGTGTTGATAAAAAAATATGAAAAGAGAAGAAATTTTGAAATGATCTACTCTAGAAAACTATTTTAATGAAAAAATGTATGCAAATGTTTATTTAATCAATGCGATGGGCAAGGACTAGGGTTAGGTTTGGATGCATGGTATTAGTTTAAATATGCCGATTTTAATTTATAAACTTATCAATTGCAAATTAAAAATTTAATCAACTATCCCTAAAAATACCCTATCGGTTCATTATTATAGCAATTTATGTTATATCAGAACAAGTTTGTTGTGTACTTTTAACTAACCAAGGATTATTTAGAACTGATAGTCTAAATCTCATATTTTAAAGATAAAATAAACAAATATGTGAATAACAAACATCAAAATAAAAGGTTATTATAGGTTCAAGTGAAAACTTTGAAGTTGATTGTAATAATAATTATATGTAGTGATTATAGTAGTAATTATTAAAACTATATTAACAATAATAATAAATCCACAATAATTTGATTATAAGGCAAATTAACTCCACTAGTAGTACAGTTTTATTAACACACATTTGCATTCTTTAAAAATCCATGTCAATACTATTCTTTAACAATAATACTCTTCACAAGCAAACGATCAGTTTTTTCTGAAACGTGAACTTTTGCTTTTGAAGAATTATATCTAACTCCACTTCAAAGTGGCATTTGGTTCATTTCTCTAATGAAGCTATAATGGGGTTAGAAAAGCAGCCAATATTTAAAACTTTAGTTGAGCCATTAAATGTCTGTAGTTTGTGTATGAATGGATGACAGCTATATTTTACCAATTCATCATCATATGTTTTCAGCCTGTGGCCAGGTTAGTTTGATAAAATACCTCGATCTTTCTCTATCCTTCCATTAATCATGTTCATTCTACTCCTCTCACATGCACACTATCTGTTATCTTCTCCTCCCCTCTCTTTATTGATCTCCCTTGTGGTCTTTTTTCCTACATACTTTATCTTCATCATTCTCTTTGGTATTCTCTCCATCCTCATTACATGACCATACCATAACTTAAGGGAAGGGAGCGAAAGTATTATTACAGTTTTTATAGAATTGACATTTTTTGGCTGAAATTAATCAAATATTTCTCCAGTAGCAATATAGAGTTTAGTTTTCTGCACATTCTAGTATCAACAGATCTTGAATATATGTCAAGGGTATCCTGGAATGTTGTCAAAACTTTTTAAATAAAGAGAAAAAGTTTTGACAAAATTCCAGGACACCCTTGACAGATATTCAAGATCTGTTAATATTAGCATGTGCAGAAAACTAAACTCTATATTGCTACTGGAGAAATATTTGATTTATTTTGGCCAAAAAATGTCAACTCTATAAAAACTATAAAACTACTTGTGATACCTTCTGCTGAACTTTAAGAAGTATTATTAACTAACTCCTAGCATTAAAAATAAAATCTAGATTATAAACCAATACAAAATATGGTAACTATTTCATTCATTGAAACTCTGAAAGAGGAAATAGAATGACTGGATGACAGATGTAAGTGAGCAGAGAGTAAGGGGGTGAGATGGGGGAGGGGGTGAAGAAAGGAAGGAAGGAACAAGAAAATAAACAGAAATACCAATACTTAATTGCTAACAATAAATTATTGGGTAGTGAATTAATTTAAATCATAGAACATTTTAACTTTGAACAAAGGACAAGGGTTAGGGTGATAAAGATGGACAATTAAAAGTTTTTCATTTATTTTGGTGTTGAAGAAACTGGAATAAGTAAGAAGACCATCAGGTGCCAATCCAGATAAAAGAGTATGACATTGTCGAACAAATGGTGTGACGTATTAATAGTGGAAATAGAACATGTTATTACTGGTCAACTGGAACATATTATTACTGATAAGAAATGTTAGTGGAAGAGTAGCTTAGGACCATTTATTATGACCTTAACAAACAGTGATGTAAATTGTTGGGATGGAACTCACAGTTTTTGCACTTGCACTTCTTAATCAGAGTTTCATCTTTGCTGTCCTCATGGCAGTGTTTGCAGTAGAACCACGCTCTGGAAACAATTTTTTATATATAGTTTTAAGGTTCTTATAGTGTGCATTACTCAAAAATTAAACTAATTAAACAAAAATATTTGGAATATATTTCATAACACGAGTTGCTAGTGGACCACATTGGTGGGTACACAGTCTAAATGTCACTCTTGTTGTGACTGGTTTGTTAGTGACAAGAAGGTCAGAGTTTGAATCTCTGCTGTGTAAAATTAGGGTAGTTTTCCCTAAATGGTTATTCCCTCCATTTAAATGTAGGTACATTTCTTCTAAATTATAACTTCCTCATTATTACACCATTAGTGTAATTGAATGCATTTAGCCCAGATGGGTATTTCTTATTTATTTTATCAATGTGTCTTACCAATTATTCGAGTTATATCATTATATAATAATTATGCTAATGGAGTAGGGCCTATAAATGAGAAAAGTAGTGTTTCAGAGGTCATCTACCCGCATTTGCATGTAAGGAGAGTGGAAAACCATATAGTTTAAACCCCTCAATATAACCAACCAAGATTTGAACACCAATCTAGTCTTCAGCAGACCAATCTGAAATGAGAATGACGACTTAAGAGTTTAGACCATTTGAACACTGAAACAGTAATAGATA
The DNA here is from genome assembly GCA_039000515.1 of Timema cristinae. NCBI lineage: Eukaryota > Metazoa > Arthropoda > Insecta > Phasmatodea > Timematidae > Timema > Timema cristinae. Next base: position 17,899,705 of record JBCFYV010001001.1, on the reverse strand, counting down.
GTAAATGCAGTGAAAAAGAAAGGTAATTGAGTTTTATAGCAGACATTAATGGGAAGACCTTAAGTATGTGTTGCTTGAGAGCTAACTGCTAATTTAAGCAACTTCTACAACTTCTACTTCTGATGAAGAAGACAAGTGCTCTTCCCCACAGAAAAATCCTTGCGGCTCCAGCACCCTATCATATACTGACCTCTTGACTTCATCTGCTGATTGTGCTATGAAGAAACCCTGAGTGTTGGCTGCTATCTTGGCTCCACGAGGGTTGATGGAGATTTTACTGTCCACCCCGTCTTCACCCTTGATCTCTATAGCGAGCAGCAGCAACTTCAGCTTGGTGAAACACAGTCTGAACACAACTCACAACAGTTACTAAGAAACTTCTAGCTTAGGCGCACGCAAGTTACAGATGAGGGCGGGACATCGAAAATCAACTAATAACGTCACTTTTCTAATGGATAATTTAAAAGGTTAGGTTCACACCAATGATGATTTTTAAGTTTTATAACTCTTTCTAAAATTAATCAATTTGTTTAAACTATAATAAAAATAAATATTATGAAATTTTTTAAAAAAAGATCAAAAAATTGTTTTAATGATAATAATGATTCCTTATATTAAATGGAAAACTTATAGAAATGTTATTAATATTTCTTTTTAATTAAAATGTGAGGTAATATAATACAAATATTAATGTAAATTCAAAATAGGAAAAATAGTTAAACCCAAGAAGACACTTGATGTGAACTCTAGAAAACTAATAGTTGGCAAATAGTGCATAAAGTTTACATTTTGACAACCTAGTTTTGAGCTAATCTCTCTTAAGACAGTGTTCCTTCAAATGGTGTGCTGTGGAGATATTTCCAAATGTTAAGGAAGCAGGCATAGAAAAATAATCTTTTAATCTTAGAACTTTTGAAGTTACTTCATGGAAAAATTAGTATGTACTTTCTTAATTATGATTACTGTACAACCACTATACTGGGTGCGTAATCGATTTTCTGCAACCATGGTGCATACCCTAAACAAAATAATATGTCCCTAAAAAATTAGGCTTATTAAGTGTACCGGTAAGTTAAAAAGTTTGCAAGACACTGTCTTAAGAGAGGATTGAATATTGATTTATATAAATACAGAACATTAGATTATTTTTTTAAAGTACAGTAGTAATAATGTTTTTAATGCAAGTTTCTTGACCTGCTGTTAAATTTGTTTACTAAATTATCAATCATACTCTACTCTATATGATGCAATACAAATATATTTATTACACCTTAGTTTATTAAAAGCAGGCAGTGCACAGACAGACGATAAAGATGCACAAAACAGAAGTGTAAGTCACCAAAACATACTAGACTATAATTGAAGAATAGAACTTTCAAAAATATGTTATTTTATTTAGACTTGCACAAAAATTAAACTATGTGTAACTGAAATAATTAATGGATTTGAATAGTCTATTATTAACAACAATATAGAGGTCTATTTAAATGCATGTGCATTTTTTTTTTTTACAGATGATTAATGTAAAGCATCATGAGTTTAGGGCAAAATAAGAACAATTTTTTCGCTTAGAGTTTGTAAGAAAGAACTTTTCTTTTTGACGTTAAATCTAAATGAGTAGGCTCACTGTAACCAAAGTGCAATCAAAATCGCTCAAAGTACAATCAACCCTGTGCAGCTTTAAATATCAAATTGTTGGTGGTTTAAAAATTAAGAAACATTTGTGTATTGAGTTTGTATTCAGTAATTCGAATTTTACCTTGTTAGAAAATATTAGTAAATGCAAGGTATGGTATGTTTGTTAATGATCTGGTTTTTCATTAGTAGAGCAATGATTGATTTTATCTTGTACAACTAACAATCAAACATCTTAAACTAGCTATTACCTGAAGTGTCATGAAGACCATTTTTATGAGCAATTTCAGCAAGGCAGTTTTTTTGCACAACTTCTCATTTAATTACTTTTAATGATTATTTTTCCATGGAGGTGCATTGTTGAAAGATAATGCAAATGCCTTGTACTGTCTTAAAAGTAACCATGTGATTTCTAGCAATGCTGCTAATATCTACACAGTTCTCAATAGTTCTAGAAGAAGAAAGTTATAATACCTATTTTCAAGAAAGACAGGATGAACTGTACAAATTATAGGGGGATAACGCTGATGTTCCACTGTACAAAAGAGATATTGGAAAATACATTACGAAATAAAATGAAAGTAAGGTAGAGAGAGGAACATCATGGATTTTGGGAACAGAGGTCTACAATAGACTTTATCTTTGCCATATGACAGTTGATGGAAAGACGGTATGAATTTGGGAAAGACTTGGTAATTGTATTTATGGATATGGAGAAGGCATGTGATAGCATGGATAGAAATAAAGTTTGTAAAAAGATGGAGGAGGTCAAAGTGTAAAGAAGCGTTTTAATAAGAGTGAAAATCATGTATTAGGATAACAGGAGTTGTGTTTAGATGGAGAGAAGGACGAGGAGAATGGATTGGTTCCAAATAAAAATAAAATAGTTAAGTGGGGGAGTGCCCTCTCACCACTACTATTTGGAATAGTAACAGAAATGGTTAGGAATAGAGTGGTAGGAAAACCCAGGGAGGAAATAATGAAAGCCATGATGTTTGTTGATGACTTGATGGTATGGGGGTGAAGGAAGAGTACTTACAGGAACAGCCACAGGAATGGAATGAGGAAATGAAAGTGTGTCGAATGAAATTTAGCATGACGAGGTGTGAAATGATAGTAATGACAAAGAAGAGGATAAGACCTAGTAAAGCTATAAAGTTGGATGGAGTAGAACCAAGAAAAGTAAAGAACATAAAATATCTTGGAAACGTGATTGAGGGAAAAGATGAAGTAGTGTCACATATGCAGTAGAAACATGGACAGTGAGTATGAGAGACACTAGGAGAGTGGAGGTTCTGGAAATTAAGTTTGTGAGGAGCGTGTTAGCCGTCACTCGGAGAAACGGGATAAAGAATGAAGTTATCTGGGAAAGAGTGGGATTATAGATAGTAAATGAGATAGTAGAAAAAGCAAGTCTGAGATGGTGCAGGCATGTATTGAGGATGGAGAAGGAGAGGATGCCAATAAAGAGATGGTAGAAGCATATAAAGTGTGCAAGTGAAGGGAGAGTAATGGAAGCAATAAAAGGAAGAAGAATGGTGGAAGGATTAAGGAAGATTTAGGCATTTTATTAGACTGACTTGACCACAGGCTAGAAACAGTTGAGTTTTCAATGATTGTGCTAAAACAGAAATATGAAACACACGTGAATCTTTTGAGAGAATATATAATAATGTCAGGTGACAATGTGTTGATAGATTTGATGTACAGTTGTTTGTTGGGGAGATATTGGGGAATATATTTCTTGGTAAAAGTTGAGTTAGAAACAAATACAACAGTTTTGTTTCTAATCGTTTTGAAAAAAGAGACTAAGCCCGATTTTTGGTAATGTTATCTATATATAATTTTATCCTATGTAATAAATCAAGGTTGAGTAATTCAACCTCAAAGCCTGTTTTATTAAATAAGCTAGACACATAAAAAAAGGGGGCGTGGGAGAGGGTAAACATTGAAGATGGTTTAGCAGAACTACTAACAGCACTCTTGAAAATGGGTCCTTAAACATTTCAAATAGTTGAGGTAAGCCACAGCATACTAAAGTTTCGAGTCAATTCCAAACAATTTTTTCCAAAGGAATTCCATATAGGAAGGCAAAAGGCCCATTCTTTGTTCTTTATAAATTCAAAAATATTGTTCACTTAAAATAAGTGAGTTTCTTTCACATTAAATGGTGCATTAATTTATACAAGAATGAAATTCTGGCATTCAGGAAGCAAGTATTTCAATTTTTAATCAAAAATTAACTTTATATTCTTTAAGGCTCGCATGGTATGAGGCCAGTAGTGTGTTACAACCATCTTAGATTCTCTTATTTTAAATCTAGCTTAGTCGCAGCATTATTTGATTTATTTACTGTACAATGTAAAAACTGGACATTTTTCCACATTTTTCCAGCCTCTAATCTCAAACACAGAGGAATCTTGTTTACAACATTTATCAATTTTGGTTTGGCATTAAAAATAAAAAGTTTTCTGGTTTTTAATGTTCCTATGTTTAAATTTAAGTATGCAAAGTTTTCACAAGAAAAATATATTTTTAATTTATGAAAGTTCCATTCCTCTAATTATATTTTCAGATATGTATAACATTTGGATTACAAGTGTTTCTAAACAGTTTAATAAAATTAACAAAAATTTAATCACAAAATTGTATTATTGGATAATAGGCTCAGATCATGCTAGAAATTCTTGAACTAACAGAATTAACAACTAATGATGTTATATAAGCAGTTGATCAATAATTCTAAAGGCATCCAAATTATATTTATCAGCAGGAAAAGGGGAAACTGATGTTAAGGAGCCTATTTTCCCTTCCTACAATTCTCTTTTGATTCAATTTTTGTATTATATTATATGTATAAGTAGAAACACTTGTAGGCCAGTGGAGTAGATTTAAGTCCTCAAAGTCTGCGTGCTGGGTTGGGTCTGGTTGCGTCAGAGAAGTCAAAAGCCAAACTTAACTTACTCACAAGTTCACATGTTATCAAATACATGTGTGGGAGGACTGGCTATTTAATAGAATATTTAAATTATATCCAATCTTTCAAGACAGAGGTCAATATTACCACATTATGATTTTAAACAATATTACAATAATGAGACATAGAAACCCATTTATATCCAATTTAAGTTACAACAAACAGAAAATAACCTAACAAAAAAAAAAAATATGTTCCTAAAGCAATTGAAGGTGTTACAAACTAGACAAATGAAAATACCCGGCTATTCTAAACATGTATAAGAACAGAACTTCCATGTTTTAAAATACCAGTACACCCACACCACTATTTAAAAGCTAAAAATTAACTTTCAAATAATGCTAATTCTCAAAAAAAATAAAAATAAAATATTGAGTTTAAAACATTACATTAATCTTTAAATAAGTCAATACTTATTGAGATTATAATGTTGTAATTAGCATTATTTGAATATTAAAATCCAAATTTCAACTGCCAAATAACTAAGTCAGTCCATTCCTAGAATAAGAAATTGATCAACTTTTGTTAAGGCAAGTAACAACTACATGGTATATAACCTAGTGATAAAAAATCAACTATTCCATGCATTGATTGCAAAAAAATAAGTTTAATCATATATTACCTTAACGATTTTGCCAGTCCACACTAATTAGTTTTATTCAATTACAATGCAAATCTAATTATAATATATGTTAATAAAATAATTTTAATAATGTGACTTCATATAGTACTCACAAAGTCATTGCTGACAGCAACATATTATGGTGGTTAATTCTTCTTAAGAATGTTATGATTTAGGATAAAACAAAAACACTGTGTTTTTATAGTTGGTTTGAAAAAAAACTGCAATTATATTAATGTTTCCTGTCATGAGAATCTGTCACAATTTTATAATTTGTGAAAATTCGATGTCCAAGTAGATAATATTCTCTAGAAGGTTACATATTAAAATATTGACACTATGAAAAGTTTATTTATTTTAGTAGATGACAGAACAAGGCTAATTACTGTGGGGAAATGTTTTCTTTAATGTAATGAATGACTACTATTTATTAATCAACAAAATATAAAATTATTTTCCTCATATTAATTAACTCTTAATCTATTAAATTCACTGTTATAAACGTATATTTAAAAATACTTTAAAATATTTATATTTTACAAAACTATTATCAATTTTTCAAAGGTATTATTAAAATAAAAATTAATTGTTATTGTGTATGATTATTTAATTAGGTTAGTGGTTCTCACTATTTTGTTGGCTTGTGTAGAACCATTTCAATTTACTGAAAAAATACTTTTAAAAAATACCACATCACTTTAAAACAATAATCAGGTCACCCATGAGGTAACACATTACTCCTATTGAGAACAATTGAAAAATAAAAACAAAGCGTAATTAATATGAGTGAGCAGACCCATGCAGATATATAAACTACTATAAAAATATTTTGAGTGGAATAACCTACAAAAGAGATGCCAAGTCTTAAAAAAATTAAAATAAACAAAGTTACAAAAGTTTTTTTGTGCTATGATTTTGAATAGTTAAGTCAACATTCTTAACCTGTACCCAACAAACCCCATGTCCAGTTGAACAAATGCAAAATCATAGTCGCCAATAACTTTGGAACCTTATTAGTTAGGAAGTATAAATAGCTTCTCATTTTATTTTGTAATTTCAGTAGCTTCTAAATTGTATCAAGTTGATAATTAATTAGAGAACACTCCCACAGTTATTAATTTGATTTTGAAAGGACACCATCTCATTAAAACTCTTGATTATATCAATATTGGTCAAAGTTCAAAGATAGTAATTGAAAAGATCCAAAGGCTATTTTGCTTTAAGTAGGTTTGAAATAATACAGTAACTTCTTATATTACTTAAACAACTACTATATATATATATATATTAATGTCATGCCTAAATGGGTGTAGAGCATTCAGGACATGTGTACTAAGCCCAAATGTATAGGTTTTTAATTTTTTTTAATGAATTATGATGTTACAATTTAAATAAATCATTACGAGGATCACTATTCCTGTTGCAGTGAATATCTAGTGTTATTATGAAGTAAACAGACAAAGAAATGCAAGATTGTTTTGTTTGCCGATTTCTCGATAGTGCCACAGTGTGAGGTGTTCTGTAAGCCCTATTCCTAACAAATCGCAGTCAGATGTTAATTTATTTCTCAACAAAAACCATTACTGTGGTGATTTTAAACCATTTTATGACCCACTCAATCATATATTTCAGTATTCACAAGAAACACCCGAATAAAAAAAGTCACTGGACAAAAAAGATGCACACTTGCTTCATTTGTTAGTCTTTTATATTTAAGAAGGTTTGTGAGTTGAGTGGGTATGGGCGGAGATTCAGGGGGAGGGAAGGACAGAGAAGATAAGGTTGGAATAGACATTAGTGGCTGGAAAAATTGGTACAGGCCATTTTCTAAATTCAAGTTTCACCAAAAAAAAGTGTTTTTATTCACTACTCAAAAGTACATATTTATTCCTTTTGTGTATAGTTGTCATTTAAAAAATATTCAGTTGGCTCAGTCATTAAGAGGCCATCCTTGAATTATGTCAGGCTTTTTTTAATAATTTTCAACCCTGCCTCCCCCAAATAAAGAATTTTAAGATTTTTATCACCATCCCCTTTGCCCCTCTATCTTAAATAATTTTATATTATTTGGTTAGTTAGATTAGTTTAATCATGTAGCAATTTTTAGACATAAGACTGGTAATAAAGTTTTGGATATTTAATTCATCTTTATTTTTGTTAAAACAGTGAAAAACAATTATTAAAGTGGGGTCAGTCGATGAATGAAAATTCAACATTTCAGAATTTTCTGACAGTTGTTTTACAGTGTTTAAAATAAGCTTTAAGTAATGGATTCTAATGCCCCCCCCCTATCCTCTTTCTTAAGTAAACTTAAGAAAATACTGAAAAACCTTTCCCCTCCCTCTGTTAAGCAATGTTAAGCAATTTAAGGCTGGCCCCAAGATGATTATCCAAATATAAAAACTTATTAATACATTGTAGCGAATATATATATATATATTTTTTTTCAATTTGATATTTAGATAGTTGTTTGTTATAAAAATCAAAGTGATTTGTTTATTAAGTCAATATTAATAGTTTTTAAAAGACATCCTAGAGGTAGTTATAAATATAATCGTTCAATCCACCTGAAAATAATGCTCAATTTGCAATTTGATGAGTAAATGGGCATGCCTGCAATATATAAGAAATGATATTTATTATTAACGTTTGCTATGTGGGTGAAGCTTACATTATAAGTTTCAAATTGACAAGTCTTTCCAAGTAAGAACTTTTTTCTTAACTAAATAAATAATGCTAGTGTGTATTGTAATTATTAATTGTGAACACTGAGTGATAAATGTTCTTTAATTCTAAATGTGAAAAGATGATCAGCAAAATTACTGGTTCTTTCATCAATAATACTTTGAAATTAAGCTTCAAGTTATTATCATCATCATTAACTATTTTCAACCTGTGGCTGATTCAGGTTTGTAAAAATGCCTTCATCTTCCCCTATTATTCTTTTCTCTCACTTTCACACTTTCTGTTCCTCCCATCTTTTCCCTTACGGTCTTCTTCATACAAACATCAACTCCTCATTCTCTTTTGTATCCGCTTCTTTTCCATCCTCATAACCTCATTACATGCCTATACCATCTACGGCTTGTTTCCTCTACTATTTCTAAACTCTCACTCTTGCCCGGATAATTTCCTTCCTTATCCTGTTTCTCCTTGTGACAGCTAACATGCTCCTCACAAACTCCTTTATCATGGCCTCCACTTTCCTTGTCTCTATTATATTCAATTTTATTGTTTCTGCTACTTGTATGCAGCCTAATGTATCCCATAAAAATGCTTCAAGAAATATATCACTACTTAAAAGATATGGGAATTCCCCTTTTCATCTAGGTTATGTATCCCTTTTCAAATAGTGTTTGTATGTTTCTTTTGGTTTCCTCAATTGTAGAGGTAATTGTGTTTAACTGGCCTGTACCAAACTAAAATATTATTTCTCATCTGTTTAAAATAAATGGAGTGTTGGACCATAATAAGAGTTAACTTTCAGATTACAACTTTGATCAATAATGAAAGATATCGTTATAAAATAATAATAAAAAAATTATATAATATTTTCAGTTTCATAACTCTTAAAAATGATTACAGGGTAAACATGTATTTTACCCACACTATATTACACCAAAAATAATACTTTAATTAAATAAATATAACCATTTAAGTATTGTAAGATTAATTGTATTTATATTAAAGTTTAATATGTTTAATATAAGTAATAGTACCATATTATACTTGGCATCCTGTGCTTTTTCTAGGATAAGAGCTAGAGTTGTTTGATCAGGCGCGTGAGCAATTCAACAATAACGCGGTGTAGGCAAAAGGATACGCAGAGTTCAAAGAACCACAGCAAAGAGCATGGCAAAGTGATCAAAAACTACGCAAAATCTAAATTACTATCACTAGATCTTGGAGATTTTTTACACAGTCTGGTGTGAAATCATTGCTGCTTTATAACATTTAACCAATAACCTTCCAATGAAATAAAACAAATTAAAACAAATGGCGATTTAATATTAATTTAAAATAAAATTAAAATACTGAATTAAAATTTATTTTAGGAGATTTTTATTTAGTTTTTGTAATTAACATGTGCAATAGTGAGATTTAGTTTAAAGTAAATTAATATTCTTAAAACAATTTGAATATTTCAACACCTTCATTAATGGAAGTAGAGTTAACCATGAGTTATAAATGGTGAGATCTTTTTAATCGTTACCATGTGTTTATAATTAAGAATATTTTATTATAATTTGAAGAAGGTACATGAAAGGTGGATAGAAACCTCTTAAAGAAACAAACACCTTGTGGCTTTTACAATTAAAAGAAGAACACAGTTCACACTTGACAGTGCTGGCACTGAAGAGTTTACAGCTGCCTCTTGAAGAAAATTGATCATTACCGTCCAATACCTCAACCTAGGTTTGTTTCTATTGGAACTCATTAGGAGGGATTGTGAAACATGCAACACCACATCACAAAAGAGGAAACAAAAAACACATAAAAGGGGGAAAAGGAAATTTGTAAAGAATGATAGCACACTTAGATAGGAACATAAAGGAATAACAAAGGAGAAACACAGGAAATGGATGCAAGATATAATATATTTATATAAAGAAAATTTTTGTTTTTGTTTCCTCTCTTGAGCAGTAACAATTGATTCTCTCTTAGATGCAACCATTACCTCTTTGTCCAGTGGTAGCAATGTAAAAGTGTAAAGCGTGTTATTTTCATTGTAAAAGCCATTTTAAGTTTGTCCTTTTTAAATGTTTCTAACCACCTTTCTCTGTCTTCTTCCAAATATAATACAATTACCTCTAAGCGAAAAGATATTTTCTCATATAGAGATAGAAAATAATATCATTGTCTAGAGAAATTATAATAAACTATTTGCACATTATTATTTATAATGTATTCTTAAAAGTTGGTTTTATCTAAAAGATAAACTAATACAAACGGTTAAAAAGATATATCTAAAGATAAGTACAATTATTATCTATTTCTCCATAAAAGACATTCCCTCATAAAGTACCAAAATGTATGCTCTAATTTAAAAGGAAAATGTGAGTTTAGAGGAGGGTAAGGAGAACATGCAAACTATTACTGTTTCAGGAAAATAAAAAATATATTTAACTAGTAGAAAACGTCAAACCAGTTTCACATACCAGACACCTTAATTTAAAAAAAAAGACAACTCAATCTCTAAAACGCATGCAAAAATGATTTCACACCACACACAAAAAAAAAATCAAATATTAGCTAAACTAGTTTGAGGTTAGGTCATAATTTGTTAGTCTACACTGCAGGCTTCTTCACAAATCAAGGGAGGGGTACTCAGTGGTGGGAGGATAGGGGTTTCGGGGGGAGGGGGAGAGCTAAGACTTACTCGCTCGCTTGCGGGAAAGTCATTCCTGTGAAAGACGGTGATAGTGTTTCCGTGTACATCTCGCAGCCAGTGCCTTGCAGATAATCGTTCTGCCATGCTTGAGTGTCTGGGGACTGAAAAACAATTCCCACCACTAGTGCCTCCTGCTACCTTATTCTCTGACAAAACTGACCTTCAACATCAGGTACTGCAGACTGAACTATGGAAGAAGCTTCATTAACACCAGCAAGAATTCAGAGCTAAGAGTAATCTTAAATATTATGAGACACACATAATGTTCATTATACTCATGAACTTAAAGCATATATTTTTTTATAAGTACTGTAACACCTAAATCAGCACCCATATGCGCTTCTCATAATATTCAAACATTATTTTTAATGAATCATTATGAAACCCAAACATCAAATACAAAAAGGGTAAAAAAACTTTTTTTTTAAATCCTCATTAACTTTATAGTTTAATAATAAATAGAAAAAATGAAAAAAGTTACCAAATTATATTTTATGAAAATATATTAACACCATAAAATTATATAAGTTAAACACATGTTATTCATATCCTCTTTTCAAACTGAATAAAGGAACCCATAATGAGGGAATTTTGAGAGATATTTAAAATCATTAAAATTAATGATAAAAAATAAATTTGATAAAAGTTAAATTTCTAAATGAAAAGTGAAGCAATGTTACGAAATCCTAATTGTATTTGATGAAATTTAATCATAATATATTCCATAACCTTAGTTGGCGGAGCTAGTTGCTGGCATCCGGAGGCAATGACAGTTATTTGCATCTTGCAATGTAAGCAAATTACTCCTGCAATTATAAATATATTGTGAATAAAACTATTTTAACATTTCTATTCCAATCAGATGGAAAAAAAAGCATAGAATATTAAATAAATATTAGTACCCTTTAATTAATTTGACCAACAAACATTTCAAGCGCTTTCAATCTGTAAAGTATAGTACCTGGAAGAAAGTCTAACATTAAAAACAACACTGTCAATAGTCCTGTCAGTGAAATGTTGTCATCGTCAAGTTATTGAGAAGTATACAAGTGTGGCCAGGTGAAGAACAGATATACAACAGCTGTGTACAAGCCTGACAGATCACAGACAACAGGTAGGATGGTTTTTTCATCGACACATTCTCCTATAGTTAATATTCAGTGATATTTGTCCAAGCTATAACAAAAGATTTCATATGTAATTTTATATGCAAGTTTGGGTTGGTTACCTTGTTATTAAAATTATTTAATTGTTCCTTTAAATTATTTTTTTATTATTTTACTCTCGAGTCAAAGCAAAGGCGATTTAATCTAGTATAAATACTTCGTTATAATTAAAGTTAAAATTTTTAGGACTTCTTGAAAACTTTATTTAAAAAATTGTGATTTTCTGTCATATAACTTATCTTTAAAAGAAATCACACAATTAAATTAAATATTTTCTCAAAAGAAACCATTAATTTGGTATTTAGCCACTAAACATTTTTTAAATCTTTTGTTTATCATATAATATTGGTATGAACATTTTTCATTTATAATTTATTTAGCATGTTTCAGAAGACCTAAAATGCCTGATGCAATGCTGAATGTTGCCTTAAAATGTTATGTGCGATATTTAAAATGGATACTTTTAAGTTAGTATAATTTGATCCATTTTTTGGTAAAGGTCTTAAAATGTTTTAATAAATCATTTAGCAAACTAACTATATTCATTAAATTTACTTAACAAACATTAAATCACTCAATCCAGGTACAGTAGCATGTGTCGATGGACCAGCAATGATAACTCCTTTTGCTACTTACTCTGTGGCCTGGGCAAAGGGCATGCCTATAAACGTGGGACTGAGCGTCTCAGTGTACATCTCCATGCCCGTCCCACGCAAATAGTCGTTCTGCCAAGACTGCATGTCGGGTGACTGGGACAACAACACAACCGAATACTATCATCGACCTACTGCTCTATCTAGTGACCACTTCGAATACTTCACACACTTGGGTGAGTTTTATCAAATATTTTATTAAATTTGTTTGGAGAAAAAAGGGTGTGTTTTAATTCTTCGTCAAGAGCATTTCAATCAAAGAATTTAGTTAGAATTTTTTTTAAAGTCAAGAGGTCATGGCCATACTTGCAAATTGGTTGCCACGATCATTTCACAAGACCCTCAAGTCACATTATTTGTGTGTTTGAATCAAAGATACTTACTTTGAGACCAAAATAACTTTTTAGTGCCGTGTCTTACTACCTGTTTGGGTCATATGACTATGTAATAATTTGCCAGGGATTAGAAAGGTTGAATTTAAGGGAAGTTTACTCACATTTGTGTGGAAAGAGACAGAGAAAGAGAAAGACAGAAGGGGAGAGAGAGAGAAAGAAGAGAAAGAGAGAAGGGGGAGAGAGAGAGAGAAAGAAAGAGAAAGAGAGAAGGGAGAGATAGAAAGAGAGAAAGACAGAAGGGGAGAGAGAGAAGACAGATAAAGAAAAATAAAGAAAAAGAGACAAAGAGAAAGAAAAGAGAGAAAGAAAAAGAGAGAGAGGAAGAATAGAAAAAAAGAGAGAGAGGAAAAAGAGAAGAAAGAAAGAAAGAGAGAAAGAAAAAGAGAGAGAAAGAAAAGAGAGAGAAAGAAGAGAGATAGAGAGAGAAATAGATAGAGAGAAAGAAGACTAAAGAGAGAGAAAAGAGAGGAGAAATAAGAGAGAAAGAAAAAAGAGAAGAGAAAGAGAAAGGAGAAAGAAGAAAAGAGTGTGTGTGAAAACCACTTAAGGAAAACCACCCTCATTACACCCAACTGGGATCAAACTTCGACCTCCCATCTTTGGCAGTCTAGTCTATCGCAAGAGTAGCGCCTTAGACCATGCATTCATCTAAGCGAGTACCAAGTCACTGTTGCTAGATACTAGAGAAACGGAGAAGGGGGTAAGGAGGTAGGAGAAAAGGTTAAGGGGTAGGAGAAGGTGAAGGGTAGGAGAAAAGGTGAAGGGGGATGGAGAGGTAGGAGAAAAGAATAAAAGGAAGGAGAAAAGAAGAAGATGTAGAAGAAGGTAGGGAAAGAAAGGAAGGAAAAGAGAAGTGTAAGAAAAGAAAGAGAGGTAGAGAAGGTAGGAGAAAAGAATAAAAGGGAGGTAGTGAGGTTGGAAGCACAACCTTTCCAAGTCAACTTTAACCTTAACAGAAGGGACTATTCATAAAAAGTACCATTTAAACTTTTAACGAGTTTTATGAGTTTTGATTAGTAGGATCTCGTTATTAATGAGTCATTGTAAACCATATTAGATCCTGTTTCACATTATCTGCTAGAACATTTATCCCTGTCTCCCTATTACCTTCAGCTATTGCTGAGAGTAAGGTTCCCCCACATAAGTATGGCCTCAACCTGACAGTAAGTTTGTGAATGTGCCACTGAGCATCATCACTCTCATATTTGATAAAACTGAGCACTGACGTCCTGGTCGCAGAGATTTTATTAAGATGATTTCAGTGGCCAAGTCACAAGTATGGCTGTGCCCTAACCGTGATAATGTTTTTAATTAAAATAGCATTAATGTTAAGATGTCTTATATTAGGCATTTAAAAGTTTTGTTCAAAATTTACTGGAACACCATATAGGTTTTTTTTTAACGCAAACATTTGTTTTGAGTTGAATTATTGAAATAAAAGTTTATAAAATACACTCAATGCTCCAGTGTATGTCACGTTCCAATCAAAGAACCAATATGTCAAATAATATAATCATACCCCATATTTTAAAATTAGTACTATATATTTTTCAGCCACTTTAACACACAAGGGTAAATAATATTGAAAGAATATAAAATGTACATACTTAATTAACCGCCACATCATGACCTTTTAGAAATAAATACATGAAATAAAACTATTTTTCCTTTATATATGTTCCTAAGGAGGACGCTGCACTCATCTTTTTCTGACATGAAAAATTCAGGAGGAAGTGAATGACTAATATGACAGAAATTGAAATTCTATACTTAGTGCAAACTTTATATACTTTTGCTTGGCAAATAGGTTTAAGTCAGTGAAAAGCATTTATCTTTATTTTCCTCTAATTAACCAAATAATATAATTTTATACCAATACCGGAACACAAACTGTAGATTCTATCACAATAGCTGGGATATATTTTATGTGGGAAATAAAACATAGGTACTTTGATACATACCCAATTGTTCAATAATGCTTGAACTGATAAGATGGAGTTTTAAAACATGAACTATACAAACTACAGTTTGAATAATTATATAACACACATTAAATCTCAGAGCATAACACTAAACTACTTAGAAAACTATTTTAAAATTATCTTTATCTATCTTTTGAAAATAATACTTCTTTTATTGATTTTGTTTCACTTTTAAAAGATCAAACTAATATTTTACTTCAACTTATCAAAAAATAATTTTGTTAGCATGCAAATTTAAAAATTGATCAAGTCATATGGGAAGTATTAAATACTAATTTTATTAAAATTATCTATAGAATTAAATAAAGTGTAACCAGTCGAGAATCCCTTTTTGCCAGTTTTAATAAAATATCAAGATTAATTAATAAAGTATGAGTATTATTTGTTTGAGATCACAAGGTTGTTGTGGTTAAAAGTAATGGCAGGTGGAAATATGGGGTATAACCAGCACACTTAACTGTATGATGCCGAATCAGGAATTATTGTTATAATTTGTGTTTTATCTTAATAATTTCTTAGGGTATAACCCGAATAGGCAGTAAGACATGGTGCTAAGTATTATTAATAATTTCTACCCATACATCACCCAGGTAAGTGTGCCGATTATCTTTCTCACTTTTAACCAGAAAGTATGGCGAGTGTAAATTGTTTTGTGAGAATTGTAAGGAACTATTGTATACAGAATAAAAAAAAAAGTCTAATATAAACAAAATACACCAAACTTTTCTATGGCTGTGCAACAATTTTTAAATTTGTACATCACTCAGCATAGTACATTTAAAAATATACATAGAAATTGTGATATAATTATGTTTATATTAACATGGATCGAGGCACGAGGGCTCCATATTTTAGTGTAGTGCGAGTCTACTTGATAGTGCAGTAAGAAGTCCTGCAGTAAGGAGTCTTACAGTAATTTCTGTAAACTCTGAAAGGTACTAAACAGCAATCCTTATCATGGAAAGACCTTATAGCAATTGACATTTAATTAGACCCAGCAAAGAGGAAGCCTGATGACTTTACTATACAGAAATAAGGTTGAGCAAGTGGGGTAGTCAATGTCAGTTTAGCAACTTACTGTCTTGAAAGATCGCATGGCGAAGAGATTGGCCATCATAGTGGAGAACCCTGGCGCCAGGCAGCTTTGGGCAATGAACCCCAGTTTGAGTTCCGCAAGACAGATGACATCGTCTCCCTGCTTCCAGTCCCAGGACGGGATATTGAGGAGGTAGGCCTGAGATCAAGCATACAAGCAACTCGGTAATAATAGTGGAAAGTACAACTATAGCTCATGAGTTACCTCAGGCTAGTTCATAATATAAGGAATACAACAAGTTTATGTCATTAGAAAAATAATAAAGTTAATTCTGACTTGGTCCTTGAAGCGAGACATACTAATATAATTTTGGCTAGAAAAAAACTTTATAATTATTTTTAAAAAAAATCTTCTCGTTCTTTGAACCATGAAACCACGGAAAACCACTTTAAATGACTTCAGAACCATACAATGTTTAAATAAAGCCAAACCCCTCTCCCTTGTGGTTTTGATTCCCTGCCTCCCTCCCTGCTTCATACTTCGCAATCTTGCATCCACCACTGGTACAGTAATGAATCAAATAGGCAAAGCTATTATTTATGCTTTTTAGTGAGGATTACTCCATCTAGATATCATATTCTGAAAATTGAAAAATAACACCTGGACACGGGACTCAACAGTAAGTTAACCAACCTTGTTATGGTACTGCATGAGCTGTATTATCACTCTGATGTCGTCCGAGTAGTTCTTGATGCTGATGACCCTCATAATATTAGCAGCATCCTCTGCGTCTGGATCCTGGCAGTATTTGTTGGCTAGTACTAGACAAGCGTCTGCCTCGTGCACCTGAGGTCCCAAAACACCAATTGTAAACTAACCTGTACTTTGCTTTAAACTAATAGGTTATAGAACTTTTTATATGTTGAGACTTTATCAAACTGACACTTGAGATATTTGGGACAAGATAGTGCCAAGCTACATTTGTTTTTTTTTAAATAAAATTAAAAGTTTTATCAAACCCTCAAATATTATGTTAAAGTTATGAGCAATTAAATACAAACGATGTTGAATAATGTGTGTTGGGATTTTGCTGAAACAAATCAGTTTGTTCTTTTTTTATTCTCTTTCTGTATGATGGACACTAGATAATATAACAGTAATTATTCAGTTTTGATGAAACTGAGGGTTGGCACTATCTCATCCCGACCCCCTTAAATGTCAAAAGTAAAGATCGAACGAGCAGTATTTACAAAATTGTTCTTAATTAATATGTAATAAACAAAATTGTTTCAATGTTTATAAGTAATTGTGTTTTGACACAAAGAATAGGAAAAACAATTTTAACCTAAAATTTTTTGGTAAATTTAATCAGGACAGAATCAAGTTTTTGAATTTATCATAGTATATTAATATAATTGTCGTATTATGTTAAAAAAACACAATTATATGAACAAAAATTTCTTTGATAATTTATTTCTAACAAACTTTGAACCAAAAAGGTTCATTTCATTCCTGAACTGCAAACTCCAAGTTTTTAGAGCAAGCCTACTATTAAGTATACTCTAAAGTAGGGGCTCCCAACCTTTTCCATATTGCAGACCTCCCAAGTCAAAGATAATTTGCTGTGGCCCCCACCATTCGAGGTGAAATTAAAAACATACACACACCACCACACACTCACACTATTCCTCTACATAGTCCATTTCATATTAGAGAAAAAAAAAGTTTAGTCTGACAGTAATGGAAAAACACATGTTTAAGCAAATTGTGATTTGTGATTATTTCTAAACGATGTGAAAATACAAACAAAAAATAGCTTAAAAATTAAAATTTGTTTCGCAGATCCCCAAGAACGATTTGTGGAACTCAGGTTGGGAACCTCTGCTATTGAGCATTTGGAGGAGTTTGTAAAAAAATCAATAATTTTATAAAACTTATGATTGAAAAGCAATGCTTTTAGGGGTAGCACACTAAGTATGTAAGGTACTAAAATTGAATCATTCAATAAGAAGCAAAATAATGTATACTCATCTTTCAATTTCCAGTTACAATGTAATATTAGTTTTGAAATCATTAATTCAAAATACTTCAAAATTACAAAATATTATAAATTATTTGCAGTACAGTTTATGAAACAATACTTTACATCAAATATGATGCGTGGACATGACTAATAAATAAGTGCCCAACATTTATATTTTATAAATATATTAAAATAAAGAAAGAGGAAAAATAAACTAATAACTGTAAATTTTAAACACTAATTTTAACACAAAATAAGTAATATTTTGACAATGTTGTCTTTATCAAACAGAGAGAAAGAGAGAGATAAAGGTTACGATGCTGAAATATTCATTTGTGTTGTGTTTGTACATGTGTACAAATTTATAACAAAAACAAAAGTATCCTAATTCAACTTATTGAAAAGAGCTATCTTTGTCATATTTGATTTTATCATTCTTTAAGACTGAGATGTTCTTTGACAATCGATTAAGCAATCTTCTGAGTGCAATTTTAATATGTTTAATTCTTTTATTCATTTATCTTCAAATTTTAATTAAAAATTCATAAAAAACAATTAAAAGCTCAACAACAAAAATGTTTACAGTAATAACTTGGGTATAGTTATTTTTGTACTTTTACCTTACCTGCTTTCACACAATATGTTCTAACCAGGATTCAAACCAGTCTAGTTTCAAGGTAATAAGTCAACACCTCAATGTTCTCGAGCAAGACCAAAAGTAGATATAGATATCTACTATATTTTCATGGTTTTACATTTAAAAATTTCCCAAATGTGCGATATATATGTAACCCTTTGTACTTTTCACTCTTTTCCACAATAAAAGAAACGATGAAAATATCAAATGATAAATAAAATTATGGTATATGTTTGTACAGATGTTAGAGAGTAAATTTTAAAACTTCTACTCTTTCTGAAATTTGAAGAAAATATTTAAAAATTGCACATCGAGGATACTGTAGATCCTTTCTTAATAACACATATAATTACCATTTCCACAAATTAGTACCATCACACACAATTAAAGCTCACAGAAAACAGAAAACAATGTAAGCTCGTACATACAGTTGAAAGCTTCATGAATGGAATTCATGCAAATATCTACTGTGATCAGAGACAGACAGACAAGATAGTGAAGGAGTGAAATATGACAGATGGTAAGAGAAGTATTGCACTTACCATTAATACCCACCCACAGAGAATGGTAGCAACACACACTGAAGGAACCTGAACTACACATTACACACGTCTGGAGAACATATGTTTGAAGAATAACATTAGTACAGTAGCACCATGGCTTCTTTGGTGCTGACTGACAGCTGACGGCTTTGAAAAGTTACCAGACCAAATTATGTATCCCTACGCCGAACCAAATGATCTGCAAAAACATGTGTTTAGCAGCTGTCACTTTTGACAGTCAAAATTTAGGTATATACCTAAATGTTGACTGTCAGAAGTCAGCTGTGAGCTGTCAGTCAGCACCAAAGAAGCCACGGGGCTAATGTACAAGCAATAAGGACCAACAATGAATATTAAAACTTTATTTACTGGAACATACATAGTTAGCGCTTGCCATTAAATTTGGTATTCCCCATACTAGGATTGCCACTGACAACCAAGCTATCTCTCAATGGAATGAATGCAATCTAAGATACCATTTGAATACCTTAATTGAGCCAAAAACATTTGGTGAATTTTAAATCAATTACAACTCATTGAAAGAAATGTATTTTGTCTTCCATTGTTTAGTAACACTTGAATTAAATAATATGAGAATGGTTTTTAGTTGTATGACAAATCTTTTATACACTTAATTGTAGGTTATTAATTTTTAAATATATACACAATAAACAAAATAAGGAAATATCAACTTTAAAAGCTTATGTATTATAACAACTTGAAACTATCATAATGATTAAGTAATTCCTTGATTTTATATATAAACGGTAGAGTTATGTATAGCTTTATGTAGTCTGGTAGTTTTTAAATTTAGATTTGTCTATTTAGTTGAGTTGAATTCTAGCAATTTTGATAGTACACAATCTTTTCAATGCTTGGAAACCGATCTTAACTACAGGAAACAGTTTTTGTTCAATCTGGTTGTCTTTGTTTTAGTGGCTCATAGCTTTACATTATAACTTTTTTTTTTGTCTACTTAAATATATGATATCAAATGGTTGAATTTAAAAACTATTTCGTTTATTTTACTTTTGATTTGTGACAATTACTTTAAAATGAATGTTAATTTAACAAGATAGTTAAACAAACTACTGGTACTTAGTCATGTGTGTAATTCCTGTCCAAACATAAGTTCTCAAACAGTTAACTAATTGATAAAAACCCCCACCTAAACAAGATTGGTGGAGCATTGTTTACACAATAACATTTCACACAAAAGTATAACGCTAGGGATCAATTTTTTTAAGCAGGTCACTATAGTATATTAACTATATATAGCTTGGATAAATAAACAAATAAATAGCCAGGATATCAATCTTTTTTAAGCAAATCACTAAATTAACTAAATATGGTTAAGAGAAAAACAAACAGAGTAGGGTTGAGGGGATAGTTGGACTATGTCAAATATATTCTTTTTAATTCGTGTTGTCAAAATTCTGACAAATGTTTCGATATTTAGAAACAGGAGATTTTTGACACACTTGTCTGTATCCAGGAGTTAAAAACCAGAACAAGAAACGATGAACAAAATTAAAAGTTTTTTTAAATAAATCAGAACCAAAACACAAAAAATAAATTGCTCAGAAACCAGAATAGGAATCGATATATGAATAGGTTCATAAAGGTTATTAAAGGTAAAACTTTATGTATTAATTTGCTTTCCTTCTTTCTTATCTTAATTATATTTTTATTAAATACTTTATTTTTCCATTTCTCAGGATTTATTTTCTAAGGGGATTATAAAAGTGTCAATGAGTAATTAGCAGTAAACACTAGTGAGGAATGATTGTCACATTATGTAGAATTTTTATTTTTTTAATTTTACTCTTTAGGTTAAAAGCTTAGGAATATGTATTTACCTTTGAGTGACTGATGACAAATATGTCTGGGGTGGGGGAAGAATTTGAGGGGAGGAGTACTGAGAAATTAGAACTTCCCCAGTTGTAAAACTAGTTTAAGCTAAATATGGAGACATTATTTTTGAAGGTGGTTTCCCATTTATGTGGCTGCTGGCTAGCAAGTTATCAGTGAGTGTAAAAAGGGAGTGGAGGTTTGCGAATTGTAAATCTTCTCATTTTGCTTCAAATATCAAGTAAGACGAAGTCTAGAGAATGCGCTCATTGTGTGCAGTGCATAAGGGATTTTTGTTTGATTAATAGCTAGATGTTTAAATAATTTGCCAAGTAATTTATTCATTTTGGTGTGTCGACAATTACATTTTTAAAAAACTAGAAATAGAAAACAGTGTTATTAGGTATTAAATTGAAAATGAGATGAAACTAAAATGAATTAGTAATTAACATCTTAATGTAATCCATACTACAATATCATCTCATTAACTTAATTATTTCAAACTGTTTGAAAATGCTTATGTTAAGTGGGCTTAAGGGCTTTAAGATCAAAAACATTACAAAAATTATTTAAATCATAATTTAGTTAAAGACAATAGTTTTCTTTTCTATATATTTTTATTTTTAGTGTGGATTTTACACTGTCAGAATAATAACTACTAGAAAAGGATGTAAATATTATTAACTTTAAGAAGTTTGCTGAGTAGTTGTCAATGAGAGCTACAAAGAAATTTCATTACACAGTGGTAAATATCAGAGTGTTATCAGGAGAAGCTCAGCATGATGTGGCTTAACATGTAAATTGTTACCGCCCACTTAGTATGCATTTGACCAACTACATACTTGGCTAGCAGTTCTGAGTAAGTGTGCCTCATTATTGTTCCAAATAAGATTACAATACTTAGTAGGAGAACACAATTACAAATTCAGTATGGTGCTTTTCCTGACAAGAACCCACAATCATCCATTGTGTGCGCATTTTTAAAGTTGACAAGATATCCTCTAAATAGTTCATGCTACACACACACAGACACGTACAGGAGTTGGTAGTTGTGTTCGCAACTCTTAGTAACACCATCCCCCTCACATATATATGCTGTCTGTATTCATTCTAGAACATTAGAGGTTAGGTTTTGAAAGTTAAGTTCACATTCTATGTGTGACAGTTATTATTGGACATTCTTAAATATTGGGTTATTTCAGGTAACTAATCAAACATTAGAAATTTAAGGCGACATTTCATGCAAGTTTAACTATCCATATTGGTGTATAGCCAAAATGGGTAGTAAGACGTGATGCAAAAAACAAACAAACCATATTTGAGAGTTGTGTGTGTGTGTTTGATACATTAAACTGTTGAATAATAAAATTGAATGTCAGCTTTGTGGGTCAGATTCTAACAAACAAACCGTGCTACCAATCTTGCCAGTTGTTCATCAATTCCAAACTTGAAAATATCCTGCATATCACAAGTGAAACATTACCACTAACTTAAAACACTTTGTGTGGAATAAACCATCCGATCAAAGCTTATATTACATATTAATGTGAATTAAATTTTACAAATGTAAACAAATTGGCATCTGTTAAAACATTAGGATTGTTCATTTAAACTCCCTCTCTATAAGTTTTAAGAAAGCCTATTAAAAATAAAATAGATTACAGTAGATTCAAATTATAAGCAGAGTTTTTAAAAAAATAGCAATTATTAACATTTGTGTTCCCAAATAGTTTAAGTGATTTACAAGGCCGTAGCCAGCCAATAATTTCGGGGAAAGGGGGTGGGGGGCACATCCCCCAATTGCTGGAAGCTAGAAAAAATTCTAAATGATAAACAGTTCTAGAAGCTATCAGAAGTGTTTTTTATGGCAATATAGCCCCCTAACTGCTGAAGGCTAGGAAAATTTATAAATATTAAACACCTTTAGCAGATCCTCTAAGTGCTTTTTATGGTACCAAAGCCCCCTAATTTGTAATTTTATCTTAATTTTGATATGGTTTGAACTATAAATAAAGTCATATATATTTTGTTGATAAAATTTCACCTCCCCCTGGCTACGGCCTTGGTAATTTAATTAGTTGATAAAGTGATTTAATTAAAAATCTTAAAGCAGTGTGAATAAATGTGAATAGTATGCATCATGAGTATAAAAAAGTGTAATTAAATTTTAAAGAAATATAATATCCAGCCTGCTTTATATAGTTATACATAACAGTGTTAATATACGCAAAGAATTTAGCCTTTTTCCAATTAATTTTCTTAAATATATATATATATATATATATATATATATATATATATTATATAATATATATCAAAGAACCATGTTTGATATCCCTACATTACAGCCTATCTAGAACATAGACTTTAGATATTTAGTATTTTGAAAATTAGTCATCGCTCATGATGCATATATATATATATATATGTGTGTATATATATATATGTGTTATATTATATATATATATATATATATATATATATATATATATATATATATATATATATATATATGTATGTATATATATATATGTGTATATATATATATATATATATATATATATATATATATATATATATATATATATAAAATATATGTATATGTATATATGTATATATATATGTGTATATATGTATATGTATATATGTATATATGTATAATAATGTGTATAATATATATATAATATATATATATATATATATATATATATATATATATATATATATATATATGCATCATGAGCGATGACTAATTTTCAAAATACTAAATATCTAAAGTCTATGTTCTAGATAGGCTGTAATGTAGGGATATCAAACATGGTTCTTTGATATCGCGGTTCTTACTGCTATTGAAAGAATCGAGAATTGATCCTATTACACACCTCAATACTTCAATAAAATTCAGAATGAATAGTAATCGATCCCTCATATAATATAGTTGCCATTATTTCTTATATATTTTGGTTCAGTTAACGACCCCATTTGCTGAATTTAAGAGATGTGTGTTTTCAACAGTTTTTTAAAAAAAATTACTTAGTAATCTTTGTCTGAGTAAGACTTTATATTTCTATGGGTAAAAATATATATTTACTTTGCAATTCCTAATTATTTTGTTAATTATGTATAGTATGCTTTAATAATCAGTAAAATGAATATTTATCCTTGTTATAATTATAAACGATTTCATTACTATTTGCATTTTTTAGTTTTTTGCTATGCTATAATGTTGAATAACTATATTTTTATATGAGTTTGAATGCTTGGAAAAATAATGAAATAAGAAATGTTCAAGAATTTAAAAAGTGATGAACTTTGAGTGAGAATCAAGAATTATTGAAATCTAGAAAAATGTTTGCTGTGACATCTTTAGTGTACAAAGCTTTGAGCTACATTTAGCAGCTTTGACACAATTCTTCAATGAGCACTACACTATATGGTAAAGCAAGTTTCAATTGAATAGTTAATTCTGAAACATAAAAATCATTTCAAAATATATTAAATGTAAAAAGTATTTTTTTATAACAAAATTCCAATAAATTTGGTTCATGTGGTTCATTATCTCAGGCGTAAAAAAAAATAAATTACAATTTTGTCAGCATCTATTAAAAACAGGGTATAATAAATAAACCAATTACTTTATGTATGGCAAAACAAATAGGCCTAGCAGAATAAAATAAGCTACCAGCACACACTCAAAAAATAAAAAATATATGTTAGGATATAATAATAATTATTATTAATACACCCATTTTGTGTAGGTCTAAGAATTAAGTCAAATGATTCACTATTTTTGTTAATATTAATGACAAAAATGAAAAAGGCTTCATAGTTCACATGGTATGTTAAATTACATGTTTATTATATCATCAGTGTATGGAAAATAAAGTTAAAATTGAGTCATAACATCTTAGTTTTATTATGTTTTCAAAGTTCAACAGATTCATAAAAACTGCTTTTTAGTTGAAATTAGGTTTTTCAATTATATGAAACATAGTTAATCATTTGTATGGTTATGCATTGTTGACTAAGCTAAATGTGTGTATGGGTTGTAAAACCAAATTCTACTACTCAACCAAACAATAACAATAGTATATAAAGTAGGGATAGGTCAATTGTTTGTCAAATGGTTTCAAGTGTTCATTTATTAGCTGGAACTGAATTAGTTCCTATTAAAGTCCCCCCCCCCTTCCTGTCTGGGGTTCTCTATTTATTTAAACTAATGGGTTATGTAGAGTAGGGATGAGGAGTAAGCGTACCCACATTTAAACTAATGGGTTATGTAGAGTAGGGATGAGGAATGTGTAGTATTAAGAGTAAGCGTACCCACATTTATGTGGATGGTTAGCAGGAAGACATTTAATAAAAACAATCTTAAAGTCATCCACCCGGAGCTTAAGCCTTGACTCCCAGTCACCAGCAAACCCGACGTTAAGTATGTGTGAGGTTTCTCAGTTCTTGATTTTATAAGTTAAAAAAAATTCCTTGAATAAATACAAAAACTGTATGTATTTTATTATTATATTTATTATTTAGCACCGCATCTTACTACCCGTTCAGGTTATACGCTTTTAAGTACTAATTACGCTAATGGATTAGGAATTGGGAAGGTTGAATTAGAGGAAGTGAACCCGCATTTGCGTGGAGGGAGAGTGGAAAACCCGCCCCCAGTTCACCCGTACGTGTTTATTAAAACTATAGTAATTTCATTTTACACTGTCATTATCTAAAATGAAATAACAATAGTTTAATTTATTTTTAATTATTTAGCACTACGTCTTACTACCCATTCAGGTTATACGCTTATGTACTAATTGATCTAATGGATTAGGAATGGGGAAGATTGTATTTTAAGGAAGTGAACCCACATTTGCATGGAGGGATAGTGGAAAGCTATTTAGGATAAACTACCCCCAGTTCACCTGAGAGATTCGAACCTTTTAATTTATCATTTGGACTAGGCTGGCGGCCGGGGTTCAATCCTCCGTCCCGGCAAAGATTTATCTGATTGCCAAACCCTTCCTTCACCTCTGACAAGACATCTTGTGAATGTGGGGAATGACAGGTCTCCACCGTGGTTCGGATTCCACGTTAAACTGTAGGTCCTTCATTTCATCTCGCAATCACCCTACCACTACACATTAGCGTAAGTGCGTATAACCCGAACGGGTAGTAAGACGCTGATATAATAATAATAAATAATAATAATAATAATTTAGACTAGGCTACCTAAGATGGGGAGATCAGGATCAGTCAAGTGCACATAGGGCAGTTTTTTCCTATTTTGTTTTCCACTCTCCTTCCACGCAAATGCGAGTGCATTTCCTTTTAATCAAGCCTTCATAATCTCTCATCCATTAGTATAATCAGTACATAAGGGTATAGCCCAAATGGGTAGTAAGATATAGTGCTAAAAAAATAAAATAACATTACTTTGAGTAGTCTTAATGAATAAGGTCAATAAATATATCTTATTTAGTTTAAAGAGAGGTGATTCACATTTGAATAGTTAGTAGCGAATAATGTTATTTTTACATTAATTGCGTTTAAGAAAAAGCTTTATATTAGTTGGTGTGATTAAGTGGAATCTAGAACCGAGAACAGAAATAATAAAACCACAGTTGGTAGTATCTTGGAACAAACCCATCTCTAATATAAATAAATAATCAAATTAATGTCTAAAATTATTGTTCAAAAAATGTTCAAGTTACCATATTATAAAAAACGGATTAGACCCTAATAAAAATATATATTTTAGTGGTAATTAATGATTTACGTCTACTGTTCGATTCATATATGTACAAGGGGTATTTCAAAATTAACCTCCGATTGGCTGGTAAAAATAAACTGCTTGCCATAGCTGACCGGTGCACTGCCTGTATTAATCAGGATAATGTTATTTCACTAAACCCAAAACACAATCTCCTTTGTTCAATTGTGCACGAGTATCAACCGAGTAACCATCGAGTAACCATCGACCCTGTCATCACCCCTTCCACCTGCGTTGAGGTCTGTGAAACAATTTGTTTTTTGCAAGCAGGACACCGCGCCACGGGATCCACCATCAATTGTAATTGTGTATATGGTGAAAGAGTTATAAGTGAAATTTTTGTGAGGGATTGGTGCAGAGGAAATTCAAGGATGGGTGCACAGATGTGCAAGAGGGGGGGACAAGGCCGACACTCAATGGTGACTGATGAACTTGTTCAAAAGGCGACCAAGTCATTCATGAAAAATGTAGTTTCACAATTTCAAACCTATCTGATCGATTTCCTTTAATTTCGAGGACTAGTTTGTTTTGAACAGTCACTGAGAGATTGGGTTATCACAAGTTTTGTGCAAAGGGGGTACCAAAACAACTGAATGATACCACTAAACTCAAAGAATGGGCTCAGCTTTGACATTCCTTCTACACTACCGGGAAGACTGGGGAATTTTCCCGACAGAATTGCGATTGGAATAAGACATGGATCCATTTCATGAATGCACAGATGAAGGAAGAGTCCAAACAGTGGGTACATACTCATTCTCTAAACAAATTTGAGAAAATAACCAAACATTTTCAAACAAAAAAAATATGGTTGCAGTGTACTGGAACCGGAAGGGAATTTTGTTGACAGAATTCATGGCATCAGAGACCACAATATCATCAGAGGCATATTGTAAAATACTTAAGAAGCTTCAGAGGTTGGTCCAAAACAAAAATAGTGGAATGCTCACTAAGGGAGTCCTTCTGGATGACAACCCCAACCAAAGATTCATACAAAGGCTTTACTCCAGCAGTTCATCTGTGAGATTTTCGATCCCCTTCCTTATTGCAGCCCAGACTTGGCGCCAAAAGATTACCATTACTTTAGCAAGAAGCAAGTTTGGTTAGGTACCCTGGTGGTACCGTTCCTTGACAAGGGTTTGCAAAAGCTGGTGCCACAGTCCGCAAAGTGCTTTAATTTGGGTGGCGACAATGTAAAAAAGTGGTGCACCTATGCATGATAGTTTTATATGTGAGTAAGTTTTCTCTATTTTGACTTTTTTTTCCTCAGCCAATCTGGGCTTGATTTTGGAATATCCTTTGTACTTTTACTATCAAAAACTTTAATATACTTGGAATATTAAAAAAAAAAAAATTAAGGATAAATCGTAGGTTTATTTTCATTATCAATTTTGAAAAGTTAAAAATTTAACAAAGGTAATTGAGTAGCTTAAGAAAAAATGTATAAAAAACTAAAAAAACCTAATAGCAGTAAGTTTAAAGTTGTTTTACTATAAAGACAGTATAGTAATAAAACACACAAACCACAACCAAACATTGCTTTAATCATATTGCCAGCCTTGAATGTTAAATTTTTGTGTTTTGATTAAAGTTTAATGTTGAATATCATCATTATAATATTTAAAGGCTAAAAAAATGAGGGGCAATCCATTAATAAAATTGTATTCAGTGCCATAGCAAAGATTTTTTATAGGACAGTTCACAAAATATTATGATTAATGATAATTAATAGAAATTTTAAATAGTTAATATTTTGTCCCATAAATGGGACCCTCAATGCTTCTGTTATTCTTTACTTCACTATTGTAAATAGAGCTCAGGATAACAAGTCACATCGACTTCTGTAAAGGGGTCAATGAATAAAGTCTGGATAGCCAATACAGTCATATTCACACTAAAACAAGGTAGATGATAGTTGCTTTTATTGTAGGTTGTGTTTGACAAGTTAAATAATACGAGGAAAATGAAATTTATAGATCCAAGCATTCCTAATAAATCTTTTGAAAATATAAAACCAGCACTTCAATATTAGTTAAAAAAAAAGAGAAAAAGGCAAAGCTTTGAACTTACAATTTTAAATTTTTATTTAGTATTTTCATATATCTCAGTCAGCTATATAATTATAAAATGACTGTGGTCTAGTGGTCAGAGTTCATGGGTATGATCTCTGGCACTTTCGGAAAAGGGTCAACTTAGCCTTGTGAGTAAATAAGCAGCCAGGTTAGTTGAGTGAAAAAGTATGTGTCTCTCTAGAGCAGTGGTTCCAAACTTTCTAGACTCGCTAACCCCTTTCGCAAACGTCTTAGTTGCATGAAACCCTGATAAATATCCATAGCCTCACACTTAATTTTATGTCTAATTTTTATAAAATATATTTATAAATTGCAATCAAAAGGTTTAATACCTTTAAATGAACCTACTATGTAACTGTGAGATACACCACCAAAAATAATGCAAAAATATTTAAACTACTTAAGTACAAAGTCAAATAATTATACATTCATTCAAAAGATTAAAACTGAAATTAAATAAGCAAAATAGTAACATTTTAGTATCTTTATTATCACATTTCACATGTTTTTTTTAAAAAAAAGTTGTACTTTAAATTGCTGCTTTGACATAAATGAAATCCCTTACTGTAATCACAAAATTCCATGCCAATTTAAGGTTTCAAAAACGGTTTACAGTTTTAACAGCTAGTCACATCTTCACGCGATTTTGTGAGAAGAATGCACTTGCTTTGGGTGGACAAAGCTTTAAAGTCAGGAACCACAGACGATAAATTACGTTTCAAATAACTTTCAGCATTGAGCCTGTTTATGTTGTGGAAGTGAAACAAATTATTGGTGGGGGTGTAGAAAAAGTAAGCGTAGTTTTCTGAAGAGATAGACATAAACCTCATTAATATAATATAATTTTGTAATGTTTCTCACAAAATTTCCCAAAATGTTCGTTAAAAATCCACCATTACGGAAATATTTTGGCGGAACCCGTGGAAGATTTCACGAACCACAGTTTGGGAACAAATGCTCTAGAGAACAGAGATTAACAGCCAGAGGGTTTGCTGTGCTGACCACATGGCACCATATATTCACAGAAATTGGCTTTATCTTCGCCAACAGAAGACTGCTTCTTGGTTGGTATGGCTCAATCGCAAACTGATACCATAGATTAAGTTAATTATAATTTATAAGACTGTTAAAATTCAGTGAATGTGATTATTAACAAAAGCCTACACTCCAATGAGGATTTGTATAAAATATGTTTTTTCGGAGTAGTTAAACCGCTTTAAACCAACTTTTTATTTTGTACATAGATAGTTCTCACAGCCCAGCCATCTTGGTGAGATCCTTTCAAAGCTGGCAAGAACATAGCAAAGGCTCATCCCTCACATCACAGACATAAAACAAACCTAAAAGGCAGAAAGGTTATAGTTGTTGGCACAAGTGCTCCGCCATCTTTATCCCCCTTCCTCTTACCTTGACCCTCTGCAAGTCTATGGGGTTCATGATGGAGCCTTGGAAGAACTCGACAGTCGTGAAGTGGCGCTTGAACAGACCTTCCAGCTCCAGATCAGGTGGCTTCCTGCACTCGCACCCACAAACAACAGTCAACAAGGAACAAAAAAACAAAACAAAAACTAATGGCGGCTCGAAAAGGTCTCCAGGGTATCACACTCCAGTAGGATGTCCCTCTCAGGGTGATACATAAGTTAAGAGAAGGAAAATAAAATTAAAAGTAACCTTTATAGACCAGGATAAACACATTTTAAAGGGAGATGGAACTCACCGGTAGTTTTAAGATGGTAATTAATTTAATGTAATTCTCAGATAGACTAAATAAAACAAAATATAGAGTGACTGAATTCTTTTCAGTTTTCAATATGTATTGAAACTTTATTTGATAACTTTCAAATGTAACATTTGTCGAAAACTTTTTAAAAGGAAAGAAAGGAGCTGTAGGCAAATGTAGTCGTCAACATAAATATTTTTGTGTAAAAGGATATCCTTATTTAAAAAATAAGATAAAATTTAATCTTTTATAAGGTCTTTAAAAATATTTGCGTCAGAAAATTGCCAACTGCCAAAATAAGAGCTTGACTAAGTAATTGCTATCCTATTTAGAAGGGTCTTAAAACATGTTTACCCCTTTATCGCTTTTAGGTTTTTTAAAAGAAAATTACTAAAAAGGTGTTTAGGTAATTTTTTTCACCAAATATATGAGCCTCAAATTTGAGTGGATACCCTGTTCGAATCTGCACAAGCAGCCAATGAAATAATACTATAATAAATAGTTCACTACTGAAAAGTAAAATAATAATCATGAAACAAAGTCTAAGTTCTAGTTTGTACATTCCTGCAGAACCAGAAAGTAAAGAAACAGCTATGACAGATAAAAATTTAATAAAGTAAACGATGGCATGAAATAAAACTTTGGACTAATCCCATGCTCTTGTGTAATCTTAACTGGAATCTGATAACGTTACGTTTGATCGGCGGTTTTAAAATACATACCCTGTCTTCTGGCACTTAGATCTAAAGGAATGGTATTTTTTTTATATTTTTAGTTGTGTTTTCTATTCATGACAAATGTATGTGTGTGTATTTTAACAACTTTTCCGGGAACATATAAAAATATTTATCATTTTAGTAGTTTAAATGAAATATACTGTTACAAATTGGTAAAAAAATAATAGCATAAATTATACATTTTTATATTAATGTAAACAGCTATTTTTGGTCATCCCATAAAAATTTGAGTGCAAAATAATGTGAATATTATTTTCAGTAAAATTATCAATTGGAACTTTATAAATATATACATACAAATGTAAAATTTAATCCTACTAGGTATGAAATTTCTTTTAAAATCCATATTTAATAAGAAATCTAAGGAGATTATTTTCTAAAAAAAAGTTATATAAAATACAGGGGTTGTGGTTTGAACCCTTGTCTTAACTATGAGCCCAGGAATCAATTATAATTAGTTAGTTATAGTGAGAATTTTTCCTAACCTCTGATATGTTTGTATCCTCGCTCTAGGCACATGTTTTCAAATTTATTCAAAAATTATCTTTCTCGTCCTGCATCTTGATTAAATTATGACAAGCCCATACAAGTTCAAAGATGTAAACTGTAAGAGTAGTAAAAATATTAAGACTAGATTGTATAAAAAGTATATTTAAAGCTGGTTTTATTGAATATAGTTTTTTGATTCAGATGCTATGATATATAACTACAAAAAGTTACACTATAGTCAACCAGTTTTAGTGAATATATTAACTGTTCATTTTAACATACTTATTTTCTGTTTAAATGAAAGTTGACCAGCAAACAAGAATATACAAACACAAATTTTCCAATAAAGAGTTTAGGTATTAATAAATCTGACTAAATCTGAACCAGTGGGCACCCAGTTTAAACGTTGTCTGGTCTGCTTCGTCACTGCTCAAGAGGTTGGGGCTAAAATCTCAATAAGCTGTATTGTAAGTAGTTTTTCTTAATTCTCTTATATGCAAATGCAGATTCCTTATTTCACTCTCATCCTTATCCCATTGGAGTAATTTATAAATGTGTGTGTAAGCCAAAAGGGTAACAGGACTCAGTAAACCAATTAGTTGAGTGACACTAGTAATTTTTTTTAAACTAAAATGTATTGCTACAAAGATCCTTAGCGAAAATAAAATGTAGCTAAGCCAATTTCTTTTATTTGAATTAAAAAAAACTCTCCACTAATAGATTGATATTTTTATCAACTCACCTCTATCAGCAAACACATCATCCAAATTTATTTAAGAGAACAATATCTCAAAAATCTCACATCGATTATTGCATTCTAAGTATAAATGTAGTTAACGTGGCACAACAAAGTTTGCGCATGGAAATCAGCCAGCTACACTACCATGTTGTCTCATCTAATCAGCCAATTAGCATTCCCACTACACTCATGCCAACCTACTGGTGCTTCCTTAACACACTCACAAACTCAACGTTAACATGATTCCAGTTTCTATTGAGGAGAGGCCAATGTACTCAATTTACACACTCAAATATTGACATTCTTGCCCGAAATTCACAGAAAATTATATGTTCACAACTAATGGTATAGCATTAAGACTTAATAATCTAAAAAAAAAAATAAATTCTAAGTTCCTAGTATCGTAATTTTTACCAAACTCAATTTCATCAATACAAAATTCTGATAATATAAGGAAACCAAATTTTGTATTAATTGAAATATTCCTAATTAACTATAAAAGAAGAAATGCATTTATGTTATTGTAAACAATTTCCACAAGATTTTATTCAACTATTGCACAAGTTGATAAAAATACATAAAAACATTTATTCACATTGCAACTATTGGGACACCAAATTGAAAATAATAAACTGCAATCGAAGACCATTAAAGTCAATATTTGAATCATGTTTAAACAGGTCAGTGGATAAAATGCAGACAGATTTGCAAAGAAGTGCATTTTAAATTTATGGTATCATAATGTTCAGTAAAAAAGCAAAACAAAATATCATTTAAAAACTTGCAATG
This sequence comes from Timema cristinae, assembly GCA_039000515.1. Lineage (NCBI taxonomy): Eukaryota > Metazoa > Arthropoda > Insecta > Phasmatodea > Timematidae > Timema > Timema cristinae. Next base: position 17,866,481 of record JBCFYV010001001.1, on the reverse strand, counting down.
TCTTATTAATTTAGGAAATTTTTTTTTTCAATTTTTATCAAAAGTACACTATAAATAGCAATCAAAATCCACCTGCAGACCTTCACTTTCCTTAATCTTGTCACAGTGTTGCCATATTAACTAGCAAAACTGATTTATGGAGTGATTAATGTGAGTCTGGATGGGTTTTAAAATATCCCTTAGTAATGGTAATTTTTTCACAAATTAGGATTTACCATTTAAATGTATAAGTGAAGAAATATTTGTAAAATAAGATAAGCGCTGTACATCTAAAAATATTAATGAACAACTAATACAAAAGTCTGTTTACATTTTAATAAGAATAGCCATGTGTATGTAGCAGGCGGGTATATTTGTAGGGAAGTAATGGGTGTACAGGAGGTCGAGAACTCTACTACTAGCGCCGCAGAGTGCTACTATCATTCCCAGCAGCGTCCAGTGCAGTCGAGCTGTAGTTTACCTTGACCCGCTCTAGATCTACAGCATTCATCATGGTGCCCTGAAAAAACTCGACTGTTGTGTAGTGTCTCTTGAGCAAGCCCTCGAGCTCTAGGTCTGGCTCCTTCCTGCAAGACACAGCCCGGCCTCCGTGTCACATACAGGGGGGCTACTTGGGTTTAGGTGGGATTCACAAGGAGACCCTAGAATTCTTTACATCTACTGGGGGAGTTGGGGAACTAAACTAGAATTGGTGAGTAAAAGGGGAGTGCTAGACTTTTTTTATTTAAATTTAAGGATCTAACCTGAACTTATGATGAACAGTTTTTTTTTTTAAAGAAGAACTTAGAAACTAACTTTTTCTATAGAGTTATAAATTTTAGCCTAATCATCTAACCTTTCAAAAGAATTAGAGTTTGACTGTTCAAGATTGAAATAGGTTGACAATATTTTGTTTTTATTTACTTGAAAATGTATTGTAAACAGACATTCTATTTAGACATTTCCCTCAGAAAATTTAGCAATTAGATTTAAAAATTATATTATACAGAATAGCATTGAACAGCAAACACTTTTAGAAAAATTATCAAACTCAACTTTTATAAGAAATAATAAATGAAAATATTGGATATAATTTTTTCCAATAAATTAGATAGAATATTTGTCCTTAGCGGAAGTATTTCACATCCAAACATAAGCTTAATGATGGTTTAAATATTTACCATATTAATGCATGTAATTGTGTTTATATAAATATCACAGAACTTAACAAGAATTGAATTCAGAGAGAAAATGGCACTTTGTTTATGAATAGCAAGCAAGGTAATCTCCAAATAAGCTCTGTAGAGTAGACATCAAACTATATTCTTAGGAGGTACTAGCTAAAAATTTCCCTAGTTTTAACGTGCACTTTTAATTATGAGGGATTTATTTTAAGCACACGACTAAATTTAACGTGCACTTTCGATTGCAAAGGATGTTTTTAGCACACGACTTAAAATAAATTTTGCTTGAGAGTAATACACTAAACCTAAAGATTCAGCTATAGTGGCAGATCCTAGGCAACAGAACAAACTCATTCACAAATTAGCCCAACAAATCTAAATCATGTTGTAAGAGTTCAACCTAATTAGTTAAATGTTTGAACTCAAGTTAAATTTATGATTATATATTATCTTGTGGAAAAATTTAAAGACTTTGTTTAGTTTAATTTTCTGAAGAACCCATTTGTATTGAATCAGTAACATTATAGATACATGTTTCAAAAATCCTTTCACTACTTTGTGGGTGAGCTTTTTCAAGACAAATCTAATTCAGAAAATTTAGATCTAAGCACAAGAGTTTTTTATTCAGCTTAATTTATTTCAATCAGAGTTGTTTTAACTGTGATCATTTATAAGCCCCCATCACGGATAATATAACAATAGTGATTATTTGCTGTCTAGAGCAATTTATTTAATAACTCCAAAACATACTGTTGCTAAAATATCAATGTTTGTGATAAGCATCGGAGCCATACAAGTAAACCAATACAAGTCATTGCTAACTAGCCACACATCATAGTTATTTAATGGGTTAAAATAGAATATTCTTTTGGTTCGTAGTAGCAAATAAAATGAAAACTAAAATTAAATTTTTGATATAAATAAGTCAAATCTAAACTGGGGAGCACTTGTAGGGACATAAAACCTTTAGTGTATTAATCGCACAAATCTCTAACCATTTATTAAGCTATTTCTCTCACATCTAAGTTGAAGAAAGATGGCATGTCCGAAGTTAATACATTTTTAAAATATCATACTAACCCAACTATAGGAAATTTCAAATTAGAGAGCACTAATTTAGAAGAAGAACCAGCAAGGATAAGTTAGCAAAGAAATGTTATTTATTGTATATGAGTTTGTTGTTGAAATATGCTAGCCCTTGTTTCAAATGTACATTTAGAGAATGCAGTAAGTCATCCAAATTATTCTATATTATGGTAATCTAAGATCAAGATTTGCTAAAATTTAATATTAAAATAAGCAATGATTTTATATAGAGCTGCAAATTTTTTTATATAATTACAAAATGTTAAATCATATATTTACATGATTTTTTGTATTATTTTTTTTTTTTCAAGAGATAAATGATTATACTTTGTAATAACCAACAAATATCCTAAACCATTTTTTTTAACTTTTAATGTCTATGCATAGATTGCACAACTGACATATGTGGCTACAATTGTGCCATGTATAAAGTCCAAGGTATAAATGAGCCAAATATGGCAATCTTCATGAGGTATTGATTTACACAAGCAAGGTGACAAGTGTTAGGTTACTATTTTATTTTAATACAACATCAGCCAGCAATTAGGTTTTATATGGTTATGTGCGATTCATGTATATGCAGCGGTTGTTCTAACACATGTTGAAAATACATATGTAGTGTTACAATTATTTTTTTCTTCACATTAATAAAAGTAGATTCAATCTTGAACCGATAAACTATTTTTTTTTAAAGTTTGCACTTTTGATTATATTGGATTTATTAGTAAAAAACAAATTGTTGGATACATTTAAGATTTTCATTTAGTAATTTGTTCTAATATGCTGTATATTCATTGGACCACTGTGAAAGCAGTGTAATACAAAAGAAAAGTTATATTTACTATTAACACAACAAAAAAGAGTATTATTCAAATATAAAATAAAATTTACACAAATTATTTTAAAACCCATAAGTTTAAAATAAAAATTACATTAATATTTGAATTAATTAATTTATTGTAGCAGTATTGTTAAAAGTATAAAATAAATCTAAGGAACATTTTCCAATCAAAAACTATATTTTATTAAATCAATGGTATAGCTTGAATTTTGTAATTAAAAAATATTGATTGACAATATGGGATAGGGAAAGATTTACCTAATTTAACCGTAAATGTTCTCAAAAGAAAATATTAGGCAAAATTAAAATGAAGAAGTGGCTCCCAGCCTAAGCAATGAACTTTTAGATTTGTGCACAAATTTTGGGTTCAAATCCTTCATAATTTATCAAAATGACCTTTGATAAAATTTTGAATAGTATTTTATTTAAAACTACAGTTTTACTGTAACCTCCATAGTAATACATTTATAGCGTTGGCTATTAATGACATAATCAAGGGGTATGGAAAAATAAAATTATTTAGTGAAAAAAAAAATATTTAGTGAAAAAAAAAATATTTAGTGGAAAAAAAAAACGAGTGCAATTGGCCACAATTCAAACTTCACCATCCACATCCCCAACAATCCAATCTGTGAATCTGACGCCTTAGATTATACAGCAAGTATAGTAAAAATGTTTATATTTAAAATATGAGGTTATGGTAATAATGGCCTGAAAAGACATATTTTTTTATTCTTAGTCAAATATATTGGCTACTTCCTTAGATTCGCAGGCTAGTACAATCTTAAATTAAATAGCCATATTTTGTACTCTATATTAGGATACTAGATTTGAAAAGTTCTACTCTAATAAGCATAAGCTAGTTTAGTTATTATTTTGTATCGCCAATAGAATTTAAATTTTCTGACAATTCAAACAAAAAACACAATAAAATAAGTAGCCAACAACAGAGATAACAAATATTTTCAGACTTTTATGTTGGGAGCCACTGGTTTTCAATGCTTAGTTACACATAAACACCGTCCTATTTGAGATTATAACTAATTAATTTCCTGGAAATGCTGCACAGTGTCGAAACATTGCCTCGTCAGAGAAATGCACCACAGTGTCGAAACATTGCCTCATCAGGGAAATGCACCACAGTGTCGAAACATTGCCTCGTCAGGGAAATGCACCACAGTGTCGAAACATTGCCTCATCAGGGAAATGCACCACAGTGTCGAAACAGCCTCATCATAGCAACACTCCAGTGTTAAAATATTCTCAAAACCTAGACCAAATTTAATACCCAAAATTTTGCTAGAAAACCAGTTCTGGAAGGGTTTTTTCGTCCTACAAAAATACTATTCACTATATAGTAGGAGTCTGGTAAGAAATAAGACCTTTCAGAACAGGCTTATTACCAAAATCAAGGTATAGTGATGTGGATATCTAGTGGATACTGTGTTACCTGATGATAGTAAACATTACCTGTGCAAGAAGACCACCTCAACGTCCACATCCTCCCTGTCCTCATGAAGGAAGTCCTTGAGAAAGTGGGAAACGGATTCGTATGTGATGTGTCCACACACCACTATGTGCCTACACACATGTACACACAAGCATGTAATATGAGGGTAGTAACTATCTCGTCTGTAGCGCTCTGGTTAGTAAGACAGTGTCACACAATTCCAGACTTCTATCAAATCCAAACAATGAATGGATTCTGAATGTGGCTAGAAATATAGTAAACTGTTTTATTAACAAGTAGATTACAAGTTAATGAGATGGTACTTTCTGTTATATTATTAAAAAATGGTTTAACCTTAAGATGAATGATTTTACTTACTTTATTTAATTTAAAATAAATTTAAAAGATTTTCTTTTGTATGAGTCGTTTTCAAACTCGTTTAATCAAAAGGTCATTTTGTTCGATCTTGCTTTTTAAGACTATCCTACACTTACACCAACTAATCTCAAAACTTTGAATGAGGGAAGTAATTTTTAATAAAATGCGTCAACCTCCTCCAGAAAGTGGAATGGAAAATTAACTAACTCAATTAGATCTGCCACAGTGCTGAAAATTAAATTTTCTTGTTTAATTGTTTGTCTGCTCCATTCGTGGTCAAATGTACCCGAAAATTAACAGTTTTGTTGGAAAACTAGGCCATTTATAGAATATTTAATGCGGCAGGCCAGCTTGAGGTCAAGCTAACCCACCACATATTAAAAACACACAACATAACAAAATTCTGATTACATCTTTCGATTGTGATCTGTTTGTCATCATAATATGTGCCCATACATGAACATTTTTGCTCTAAAATTGATCATGCTACAGAATATTTAACCTGTAGGGCAAACTTGAGTTCTCCTGTTCTGTAACATGTAGAAAACTTGAGATTAAGCTGTCCCACCACATTTTGGAAAAAATAAATTTAAGAAAATTCCTTTCTCTTCCATTTGTTTGTGTTCATATGTGCCCAAACACGAACATGTGCGCTCAAAAACTAGGCATTTAATAGAATATTCCATGTGGTGGGCCAGCTTGAACTCAATACTTCCAACTTATTATTTAACTCAATTTTTCTACATGTTAGATTATACGAAGAGCTTAACTTGGCCTACAATACTATATGTTTTCTAAAAAGCCTAATTTTTAAAGCACAAGGTGTATATTCATGCACATATTAGCACAAATGGAGAACAAACAACAACAAAAAGTAATTTTTAACAATGTCGCTGACCAGCTTGAGTTACGTGAAAAAATAATGTGATAAGAGCACCTCCAGAATAGTCTACTCTGAATACAATCCTTGGTCTATACTCTATATGGTCAAAATCAAGTGTGGAGCTGACTGATCCAGTTCATATATTCAAAAGCTTCTGCTTAAAATAGTGGTAAAATATAAGTATTGTGTTAATTCATTCATTGGTTTAAACTATTTGGGATTTTTTATTCTTCTTTCAAACCATAATAATACTAAGAAAAGATACCCTATCAGTCTAGTTTTATAACATAGTAAAAAAATAAAAAATAAAGAAGAGTACTAATTAATTATTTAGGCTAGATTTCAAGATATTTAATGAATGAACCATTTTTATTATTAAAATCTATTATTAGAAAAGTAACAAATAATGGGTCTGAGACAAAAATCAACATAACATTTTAATAGCTAAGAAAGGATTGTAGTTTTTAAAGTGTCTTCATAAATAAACTAATATCCCAGTAATTAGCAGAGTAAAACATATTTACAAATTGTTTTACATGAAAATGTGTACACACCTTTAGTATGATCTTAGAGCTATATTTAACAAATTAACACAAATATATTGTTTGCACAGTGGTAAAAAGTTAGAAAAGTATTATAAAACTTTCTGTTTAGTGAAAAATTAAAATAAATAACTATGATTTGAATGAATTCATCCATAGAAATACTACTAACTAATTAGGAAAACACTGTGTTAGTTATTTAAAATTATTATATTTGCCTTTATCTTAAAAAAAAAAAAAATTCAATCTTGCCAAATTAAAACTACAAGTATCAATCTAATTACTAAATTCTACACACACACACATACACACAAAAATATTATGTTAGGCATTTTAGACACTTTTAAATTGTTTGTGCCTCAAATTTTAAAGCTCAATGACATACATCTGACACTAGCCAACTAGTGCAGTGATTACTATTTGGCAATTATTTTATTGTATTGTTACAATGTGTTTGTGGATATAATATTTCAGTGTGATCAAATAAAAATAAATTATATTAATTCAACCTTAAGAAAATGATAAGGTTCTAATTTGGTAAATTTTTTAAAATTTCATTAAGTTAAACCTACAAAAGGGGATTAAATATTGCAACAAAGCAAACCTTAGTTTAATCAATTCCCAGATAAATTTTATTCTAAAATAATCTTTGTACTCAAATTGTTATTTAAAATAAGATAAGGTTTCACACAGAAGATTTAAGAAATTGTTGTGATTAAGTTTGTTTTGGCACAGTGACTTTATAGAAATGGTTATATTTGGTAAAATTTGTTTAGTCTTGTAGTAATTCCTATCAGTACTATAAAGACTTAGGAATCCTAATTCACTAAGCGAGCTAGATAACTATAAGCAAATGCAGATCCTTAATCCGTCTAGTATTTATGTGAACAACTGTGGACATGCAGGGAACAAACTATCTATACTAAACATAACACGTTTAACCTAATTAAACAGCTTTGAAAGACACCAGTTATGTTTTTTAAATTAAATTATGTGATGTTAACTAAACACTCATTAATATTAATAACCAATAAATATAATTTCCTATGTGTGTGTATCAATTGTATTACTAGAGTGCCAGTAATCTTAAGTTCATACAGAATGCTGTGTGAAATCACTCCTTTGTAGGGAAGTATTTTGAGTTAATTTTTGAGAAGCAGCTAACTTTTTGCTCAGAGAGGAGAAAAAAAAAACACATTTGGGATAGCAATGGTTTGCCGGTTATCATGTGTCACACTTGGTTTGAAGGAAATTGCCGCTGGTTTTCAAACACTTATTATTTTGGGGGGCTTGACCCGTGTAGATGAAATTGCTTTGATGTTTTGGCTGCAGTTACAATAGCCACCATCTGGGATGAATCTAGTTGCGATGACTTGAATCTGAGGATCATTTTCTAGAGTTTTTTCATCTTCACCAATAATTCTTCCCAGAGCAAGAAGATGCAATTTGGCTTATGATTGGTTGGTATAGACTGTGATTAGTTGAACATAATACAAATAAATACCGGCGGTGAAATTTGGTTGGATGATGGAATATGATAAACGTGATAGTGTATACAAAATATAGAACAAAGTCATATTTGTAAAAGTAAAACAGTTTATACCTCAAGAAAATTGATAAATATGGTTATAGCATACTTTTTTACCACTTTTTATCACATCTTAGAACTTCTCCATATTATACACATGTGTTTGAGCTAAAAGAATAGAAATGAGGAAGAATATAGAAATAACCTCAGTAAACCTGACAAAGATTTGAGCCCCTGTCCCCTTTCACTGGCAATAAAAACTTAAAATGTGTAAATAAATGGATGCACATTTTCTAGGCATAATGTACAGCTTGTTTCATTGAATAATTGATTAATCATAAATTTACATTACAATATTAACAAAAAGGATTACCAACAAGGGAGAAGTGAAAAATATTTTTGAATTTAACAATTATTTCTCTGGAAAATATGCCTTAAATCATTGTGGGTACAAGTCTTGTGACAATAAACTAAACTTCAACGCCTATATATAGGCGCTATGAGAGAAAGATTCTATATTAGTCATATTGTAGCAAATATTCATCATCAGTCTGGGACTAAACACAAGGTGACCACAGGGGTTCACTTTTCAAATTCCTTAACTTTCTAGGTTTTCTTAACAATTCCTCCCCCCCTTCCCCCCCAATAATGTTTTACTGGTTAATATAACTGTAAATTACTAAGTTTATATGAACCATCAATGACCAACATGGTTGAACAAATATAATTTATCTGTGACCTATACCAATGAATATATCAACAAAAGCACTAGTCACCTTTGGTTTTCTGCCAAATGGGGAGATCGAGGCTCAAGTCACAACCGAGTGTAATGAAGAGTTTATACGTAATGGTTTCCCACTTTCCCTCTGCAAAATTTTGTGTTAAATTCCTTCAAATTATTCTTCTACATCCCTACAAAATGCTCAAAAACTTAATATATTGTAGTGTTTAACTTTGCAATGAATTACTTTGATTAACGTGAAGAAAATATTTAAAGCAACACAATATGTCCAAGGTTTATTATTATTTTACTTAATCTCAATTGCCGTTTTAAGAAAAATATTGTATCCAGCGTCTGCAGGCAAAGCATAAAATATAAAGAATCAAATAGCCAAAGCTATTATTTATGCTTTTAGTGAGGATTACTCCAGCTAGATATCATATTCTGTCATTTTTAAATTTTCAGAATTAAAATATAAAGCTTTAATATAGAAATAATATATTTTTAATTTTTTTAGGATGGTGTAAGTCTTAGTTCCCTTTGAATGAGGTATTTAAAACTCTAATTCCCAAAACCACACTGATTCTTACACTTGAGATTGTTTATTACATTTCTACCAACAAAATAATGTGTGTATATAATATGAATTATATAAAATATAAACTTCTGGGAAAGCTGAGTAGCAACTCTATTATAAAGTATTCATTAAAATGTATTATATTATAAGTATGTATCATTTAATTTAAATTTAGACTTTCAAATTAATTTTTTATAAATTTGTTCACACAAATATAGAGAGAAATATATTTTCTTAAGTAAGAAATAGCACAATTATCATTGTGTTAGAAAGAGGGGAGGCTGTAATCTCATGACAGTCCAGTAGAGTTGAAGGAAGAGAGGACCAAGTAATTTAAGATAATAACATGAGGAAGGGTGATAAAAACTTATATTCAATAATTTGTGTACACAACTTTTCGATGTGATAAAGGATTTTCACAACTATGTTCAACAATTCTGTCTGATAAAACTAAACATTATCTAGCTTTCTAATTTTCAACTAAAAATTATTTTTAATTTATTTGAAACCATGAAACAAAATTAATTTTTAATTTTAAAAGTTTCATTTATAAGGTTTTTTTGTTTATGTTTATGTATAAAAGTTATTACTACGCACAATTGTACAATTTATGTATTATAATAGTGCTTCTGTTTGTATATTATATTTATTTATAATATGTCAGAATGTTACATATTATAATTAAACTTACAAATTAGATTTAAACATAAACCAAAGTGAACTTTAAAAGAAAACTTTATCTTGATTTGTTTTTAAAGATCAAATACATACTTAATATCTTTTCCTCTTAATCTTCAAAAAAATATACCCCAAAATAACACAAACAAACAAATTTTTAAGAATTTGCTCTCAAACATTCGTTTCAAATAAAATATTACTTTTGATTAACTCAGAAAATTATCCTGGCCTAATTTAAGTTGTGTACATATTCTTAAACATTGTATTCTTAAAATGAAAAATTACACATAAATAACAAAATGTACAAGATTTAAGTAAAATCGCTTAACCTACATAATCTAATGCACTACATTTGGTAATTTGTAATCTTGATTTCAACCAACTTGATAAGGTTGTAACTTATTCAAGCAAAGTGAGCTACTCATACATTAGAAAAACTAAAATTTATCAAAATGTTGTCATTACATGAGTTGCATGATTATGTTCAAACCAAATTGCAGCTTCTAGAAAAAAAAAACACTATAAAAGCTTTAAGCTCATTAATAAAGTCATGGATAAAAATACATTCTTTCTACATGTTTAATAAATCACTATTTTAAGCATCATACAAGCAAAATATTCAGCTCAAGGGGGGAAATAAAGAGCATATTAATGACTAATTGTCACATTCCTGCTAAAAGAAACTAACAAATGTATATTCTCAAGCACATGATAACACCGTGATGATAGTAAATACATTTTACACTGATCCTGATGTTCAGGAAAAACAGAAGACTGTTGAGAAACTCCATTCTTCATATCACTAGTAATATTTCATCAAGTAAATACTAGACATTTTGGGAGGATTGGGAGAACTTTGAAGAGAGCTTAAAAGAAGGTCAAATAAATTATTATGTAAAATTCAAAGGTAGAGAATTTGATACAATAATGTAGTATATGCTTTCCATCTAACCTGAGGCAGACTTACCTTAGCGGGTTACACTATGGTGCAGCTTAAAAGATAGAGCCATACAGTTATCAGTCAAGGTATGACTGTATCAGTATGACCTTGACAGATTACATTATAGCCTTATCTTTTAAGCTACGCCATAGTGGAACCAACCAAGGTAAGCTTACCTTCCTTGGTGCCACCATAATGTAGTATATAATATGGGGCCATAGTTTTTGGTTTAAACTTTAAAGGTTTCCACTGTGGCAGAAGACATACAAATATAAACTACTATAAAATATTATAAGACTAATGTTTAATTAAATTAAAGAAGGATCTCCATATATCAAAGATGATGGTTTGATAAAAATTATTTGATATATGGAAACATTTTTTTTTTTTCAATCTTAAGTGAATATGAATCACATTATCTTCAAGTTGTTTCATATTTATAATTAAAAACCAAAATTAACAAAAAAAAAGGGTTTAATATACTTTGAAAAAACCATGTTTATGTAGTATTCATAAGCATTTACATTTTTTAGTGTCTTGCTGCACAAAAAAATTTAACGACGCTTCATCATAAAAGTGTTCAAACTCATTACAGATTGTGAAATACATCGTCAGGAACATTTTAGATGAATTGAAACTAAATATTGTGTTAAACGGAGCCGACATTTTATTTTTCAGAAAGCTTAGGCTGTTTTTCTGCATCATTTTCTCCAGCCTCTTTGATGCCAGTCTGTTTTGTCAGAAGTTAGCTTACAATGTGGTCATTCATCAAGTACCTACTCTTGAAACAATCAAGTCTTCATCAGTGTCAAGAAATTCCTGCCTTCCTCTCATGACATCTGTTATATTTTATTTATTTTTCCACTTTTTTTACTTATAACATCATCATTACAGGGGAAAAAAATTCTAATTTACTTTGAAAAAAATTGCATATATAATTCTTTTCTCGATATATATTAACCTTTTTTCTATGTAATGTCGTGAGGAGTCACCAAAATTTGGATATATAGAGGTTTCAATTTAAGGAAGTTCAATATATGGAGCTCCCACTGTATATTGTGTCCCATGTCAATAGTTAACGGCAAAAACAAAAAAAAATGAGGATGTAAATATAAATGTTGCTAACATAAACAAGTCACTAGTGTAAATGTTATTTCCAACACTACCTCGTTCGGACAAGATTTCACTCTTTAAATAGTTTGGTCTTCATACCTGTAGTGGTTTTATGAGTAGATCTCTTAGCATCAAGTTCGTTGGACAGTATTAACACTTCTCCTTTCCTTAATCACAAAGTTTTTTTTACAAAATAGTAATATATGTCTTTACACTTAGTGCGATTAGACCACTTCTCTTCAAATAACTCAAGAATGCTTTGGTTGTCTTCATATATTGTAATTGGACCTTCTAATGATAGCTTTCTGTTATTAAAAATGTTTCGAATCCACAAAGCCCCCTGACTGTGCACCAGAAAGAGAAAGAAAATTCTGCCTCTGAAATGGACTATGTTACACAGGATTATTTTCAAATAGCCTAACTGATGACACCATCTTTGCCCAAGAAAACTTATCTGCTGTTGAATTTTCTACCTACTTTGTTTTCAGCCCAATCTGGGTCTGCATCTTCAGCAACCAATTCCTTAGCCTTTTGCATTACCAAGTGTCAACTTTAATTATGATGTATCAAGCAAGTATCTGACACCAGTTTTAGTTTGTTCCAGTACCATTGAGTTGGTTTGCTTACTTTTTGTGCCAAAATAGACACACTTGCAGAAATATTGGGTCAAGTGCAAACCGCTATATAAAGTAAGCACTCAAATCAACCTCGAGTAGTTTGCAATGTTTAACAGAATCTCAGCACCATCATTTGATTTATGGTAGCTTGTATCAAGTGGTACATTTTATGCCTTTGCATCTCTTAGACTCAACTGCCCCGCTATCTGATGGATGTAGTACGTTTGACCTACCTTGTAATATCCATCTGGATTATTTACAATTTTAAAACCCCAAAAATGCCGGAAGGTACCCAGATCCTGCATCTCGAATACCAATGAGAGTCTTCTTTACCATTACAATTTCTTCCTGCAGCCTGCTTTCTACAATCGAGTCATCAGCATAGATTAGTATAAAGCACCACCCATTTTTATAATTTATCATGTATAGACATTTGGCAGCCGTGGCTTTGTTGAAACCTGTTTTAACTAGCACAGTGTTAATTGCCTCATTCCACAATCTTGAAGCATGTTTAAACTCATATAGGCTTTTCTTAAGAAAACAAACGTGGTCCAACTTATCTTCCTCATACCCTGGTGGTTGCTTCATGTAAATGGTCTCCTTTAGTTTACCACTTAAGAAATATTAGCATTCAAATGTTGTCACCATCTCTTCACTAGCAGCATTTGACAATATCATTCTGAATGTTCTTTGTTTAACCAAAGGAGCAAACAGTTGGTCATAATCTATCCCATACTTTTGAGAAACAGAATATATCACCATCTTCATTAGTTTCTAGCTTGTAAACCCATTTGCAACCAATTTCCTTTCGGTCACTTGGTTGCTAGCATAGTCCCCAGGTTTCATACCTCTTCAAATAATTCATTTCACTATTCCTCGTTTTGATTTACTCATCCTTCTGAGTCTGTATTTTGTCGATTTCCTCGATTAGTCGACGTGGGGATATTCTTACTCACATACTGTGACGCGTGTATGATTTACTACTGTTGCACAATGTTTCTGTCATTTGAATGATCTGAGCTCTTTTCACAAATGACTTATTCCTGATTTTGATTTTGTTCATAACAGTTATTCAATTCCTGCATGTCGGTCGATTCCCCAGCAGCATCTTTACTATGTTGTCCCAAGTCAAACTTGATATTAACTACCCCATCTAAAGCTCTCGTGTTGATCTTTTCAGTCAACCTCAAATAAACATTTAATTCTTGATAAAAAGTCCCCCATAAAATGAGCATCCTGACATAACAATCTCTCTTTGGCATGGATCGTAGCATCTGTACACCTTTGAATGCTCACTACATTCAACGAAAATCAATGGTGCTGCTAAACTATCTAATTTTCGTCTTTCTGCCAGGACATGTAAAAACATTTCCACCCAAAAATTGCTGAATGTTTTATATCTGGCTTGCGTCCATTCCACAACTCCTAATGAATAATCTGCCAATTTGGTGTTCAGAAGTATACATCTAGCTATCTCGATAAGCATCCTATTTATCCTGTAAGCAACTTCATTTTGATGTGGACTATACTGCATCTGGATGTCCTCGCTTCGCAAAAGCTCAATAGCTCGTTTTCCAACATTCTCTTCTCCTTGATCTGATCTAATTATTTTAGGTTTTCCTTTAAACTTGTTTTTCATCAGTTCTACTTTCTCCCTGATCTTTGTTTCAACTATAAATCTGTATTGGAGTAGGTATACTACTGTATACCTGGTAAAATCATCAAATTGAAGTATATACCACAGGTGAAATTGTATGCATCAGTCTACTAACATCTGTAAGGATGAGATCTAGTACTTGAGTTGATCTCTTTGTAGATTGCTTGGTAAATTCCAAACATGTAATTTTACCCTGGATGCAAACTTTATAGCAAACTTTAATCCAACAGTCATCAATGATCAATTTGTCAACCAGTCCACTCAAACAAATTAACTTTAATTCTTATGGATCTCGATGGCCGAAAACTCGATGCCAATGATGAATGCAGTTTGACTTGTGCTCACTTTATCTTGTATGCTTTTCTGGTTTGGCATAATTTAAATAAATCTGGATGGTCATCTGCAATTCCAATTGTCTTATTATTATTATTATTATTATTAGCATCGCGTCTTACTACCCGTTCGGGTTACACGCACTTATGCTAATGTGTGATGGTAGGGTGATTGTGAGATGAAATGAAGGACCTACAGTTTAACGTGGAATCCGAACCACGGTGGTGGCCTGGCATTCCCCACAAATTGTCTTATCATTGTTCAAAACTTTTAAGCACTTAAGATTAAGTTTACTTCAAAACCCCTTGTTCAATAGTCTTAACTGAGAGCAAGTTGCCTTTCAAGAGCAGGAGTGTATAGAACATCAGAAACTGCAGCAGTTGATTACTCACCATCTGCATTTACAAAATCAATTTTCCACATACCTTTCCAATAACGTTTACTTTTGTTTCATTAACCACATTGAGGTTGTTGCATTCTGTGTGATCTAGAGAAATGAAATTAATTTAATCACCCACTTTATGGAAGGTAGCCCCTTAGTCAATAAACCAACATTCAACTTTTGCTTTCAAAACCGCAAATACAAAATTTTCAGATTGCTTTATTTTGTTGAACTTATCAATTTTTTTTAACTGTTGGTCCTTTTTTACCATTTTATCTTTTTTCTGTTTTCTTTTTCATACCTTATATTTTACACAGTCACACTTTATATGACCACTTTTCTTACAAAAGAAACACGATATATCTATCTGGATTGTTTTTAGAACCAGTTCTTTATTTTCTCCAAGACTGTCGTTCACTTACACTCGATTGTATTCACTGAGCAGTTTTGACCTAACCTAACTTTGCATTAAATCCACCTCTGATCTTGTCCATTTCCGTTACGAGTGTATCATAACTTCGGGGTAAACTTTAGAATTATTCCAACAATCCAGCTATCTTTAATTTCCTCACAAAGATCAATTAATTTTTGGCACAAGTTTGTCAATTTTGCAACATGTTCTTACATATCCTTTTCAGACATTTTTGTACAGCAAATACGTCGAATAAGAAATATTACTGGTCAATATGTCCTTTTAATGGTGGTTTTTGAGAGCCACCCATGCTTTTTTTGCTGTCCTTGAATTTATTATGTGGCATAATTGGCTGTCATTGACCAAAAGACCAATCCATCCGCGAACTTTATCATCAAGCCTCTACCAATATGCAATTTCTCCAGCAGTTTCACCATCAGTCGATTCCTCAGGCTTATCCTTATTTAAAACGCTCTAGAGCTTTTCTTTCATTAGCAACATTTCCATATAAAATAGTTCTAACCATTCAATTTCACAATGCTCATTTTTGCTTGTGACAATTCTTTATTGCTGTTGTTACATGCTTTTGACTAGCCTTCTTCTATATGTGTCTAACTGTTACATTACTATCCTGCTGTGAGCCCATTATCTGTTGCTATAAACTTTAAATTAGAGATGGGTCGAATCCACTATTTTACGAATCTGAATTTTTTTTTTTCAAATCTTTTTACCTTTGAATACCTAATCCATAATCTTGGGGGAAATATTATAAACACAAGTGGAAATAGAAATTATGGAATAATTGAAAATAAAAATAGTAACTAAATGTTAACCTTCTTTCTTATAATCCATTTATTATAACATTCATGCACGGGTTAAGTATTAAATTACTTGTCAGGGGCCTGGTTGTTAAGTTAATCCTATAATAATTGGGTCAAAACCATCAATAAGCAAAATTAGAGTTTTAAAACAAATTTCACTTTAAGAAAAACAGTTTATTTAAGGATTTTAGTCTCGAATCTTCAAATACCAAATACCCTTTAGGATTTGAGGAATTCAAGGTGTCATCCCACTTAAATGTTTACAGTGTGGCAGGGACAAACAAATATGATATATAAATTATTTTAGGACTCGTAATGTTTAATTCAATTAATTATTCTGTGCTTGAACCCAATTAAGTCAACAGTCAATGACAAAAACGAAATGAGGGTATAAAAATAAATGTTGCCAATATAAACAAGTCACTGGTGTGAATGTTATTTCAAACAATAGTGTAATCTCAATATATGACTGCTAGCTTACACAGTGGTATAGGTGAGTAGTAGCAAAATGTATAAATATTATAAGTAATTAATATTTATTTAAAGTATTAGAATACATCTGTTTTATATTAACTAGTTGGATTAGAGTCAAGTCACTTTCATCTTCAACCACTCTGTTTTGTAATTACCTTGGATGATAAAAAAAGGTCTTGATAAGAGAGATCTTCCAACTAATGTTTGCTTTAAAAAAATTTGGTGTGGTGTCAAAAGAGAGTACGTCCAACTAAATAACATTAACTTTCTTATATACATCATTGTGGAGATCATTAAAGAGTAAATCTGTTACCAATCTTTGATATACAACAAATGAAAAAAAAACTATTATTTTTTTTAAATTTATAATCAGTGTGTCTACCTTATCATTTACATCCTGTTTTACACGATATTTAAGATAATATATTTAAACCTAAAATTATTCAAAATATCATGAACAAACAATGTTCACCATCTGAATATACAACAGTTATTGATAACCAATAAATGATCAATTAATAAAAAAGAAAATATTTATGTTTAATTAGTTTATGCAAGAGATGTATCTGGAATTTGTCATTTGGATGCATGTTTCGAATGTTTTGCCGCAGAATAACAGATATCAATTTTTTTAAATGATTAATAAATTTTTTAGAAATTATTGTGAAGGTTTTTATTATTATTATTATTATTATCATTATTAGCACCGCGTCTTACTACCCGTTCGGGTTATACACACTTACAGTAAAGTGTAATGATAGTGTGATAGTGAGATGAAATGTAGGACCTACAGTTTAACGTGGAATCCGAAACACGGTACACTTTCTTGAAATTCAACCTTCATCATCCTCAACTCATTAGTTAATTAGTACAAAAGCAGATACATATAGCAATACATTTTAGTTTATATGCTTATGTACTAATTAAATTAATGAGTTGAGGATGATGAAGGTTGAATTTTGAGGAAGTGTACCAGAATTTGTGTGGAGGGAGAGTGAAAAGTAACTTTGAAAAATCATTTTGGAAAAAACCACCCAACCAGGATTAAAACCTCAATCTCCCCTTCATTAGCAGTCCATCTATTGCAAGAGTGATGCCTTAAACCATGCAGCCACCAAAGCATACATGTATACATATTTAATTTATGTATGTATTGGTGGCAGCACTAATTTATATTATAAATGAGCAAAACAATTCCAAGCAGTTGATAGCATAGGATCACACTGTCAAATAAAATAAAATCATTTAAAAAAAATATGGCTTCATCATTAACCAAATTTAGTTATATATTTTGGTTTAAGCTTTTTTGCAATTTAATGGCAAAAAAAACCTACTTCGATACTCTTAGTGAATCACTTGATAAAAATGATTAATAAACAAATTTATTTGGTTGAGTAGTTACATCTATAACCAGCTCACTTGGTAGGAAGTTTAAAGGAAGTACATTTTTTTAGCATCGCATGTTACTACCTGTTCAGGTTTAATGCATTTACATATCTTAAAGATTTGTTTTGTCAAAGATGAAACAAACCACTATTTTTCTTGGCAAATTATACACATGTTATAAATATTTCAACATTATTTAAGTTTTATTAAACATTTTTAATACAAAGAGCACAATAGTTCGTCCTTCAAAATGGAGTTAGTTAAACTATATGATTTTAATTATGTTAATTACGTGTGAAATGAAATGGAATAAATTAAACCTTTGAAAATAGAAAAAAAAATATATAAGGTACTTATGTTTTTTAAACTAAGTGAAATTTTAAATTTGGTCAGGTTCTTCTTTAGGAGAAACAAATTATTTAAAATTACATTTTACCTTGTATGTTGAGCCAGAAAGAAATACCATCAGTCTAATAGTGAATATAGATGGTTAGGTTTTGCACAAGTAATTATCTGTATAGTTTACTATCTTTTGATATAATTGATTGATTGTTAAAGTTCGTGTATGATGTAATGGTTTTAATACACTGTAATGATGCTTTGTTTTAATCCATTGTTGTTTTAGTAAACTAGATTTAAGTCATAAAGGCTAGTGTTTCAATTAATATTTTATATTTGAAAAATTTAACACATTAGGTTAATGAATTTTAAATTTTTATGTCTATGTTTCATACTCAGCTTGACACCACGGGACATTCCCCCCCACCCCCACCCGTAAATCTCCAAAAGTAAAATATTTTTTTTTTTACACATAAACCCAATGTAATTTAAATGGAGATATTTGTGTATATAAATTTTCAGAATAATTTTGTGTTTCAAGTCTTATGATATATATTTCTGTTCCAAGAAATTTTTTTAGTCTGGTTTTAAGTGAACTAGAATGAAATTTGCCTGAAAGATTACACTTAAAATTTAAAAAATAGAGACCATAAAGCCATGGTTGCCAATGCATAGACAAGGTCTATTTGGATAGATTCTCCAATTCTTGTGTGCCTGACAGTACTTTAAATTAGCACCTTCATATATTTTATAACCATTTCAGTCAAAACCACCTTGATAACTAGCACCTAAATTCCCTGATTCTTGTGTGGCTAGCAGTACTTATACTAACGCCTTCGTGTAGGTCAGGAGCACTTGCATAACTAGAACCTAAATTCTCCTGATTCTTGTATAGCATAGTCTGCTTAAATGAAATGTACTTATATTTACCAGCCAAAAGTACACTTAGTTAACCCTGAAAAGTATAAGTTTTTCCTCGATGAATTGCACTTATAAGCTAGGACATAGTGGAAAAGTGCAAGTTAGACTTGGTACCACACAGTAAGGAATTTTTAGAAAATACATTTTAATTGCATTCATCATTGAAAACATTTTATCATAATTTAGTCTTATTTTATATCTAATGATATCAATTAAAAGTGACAGCTACAGATCAGATCAGATCAAATGTTTTATGTATGAATATTTAAAAGTAGATCTCTCGACTTATACAGGTGTTAAATAAGGCCCTTCTTATGAAAATGGGAAATTAATATAGATAACTTGTGTGAACAGGAGTCTTCATCTACATGCAAATAAATGCTTCTTAGAAACTCCATATTTATGGTTAAGTATTTTATTCCTCGTGTATATTATTCTATCAATGTTCCATTGTTTTTGCGAGATTCTATTAGTATAAATTTAGTTAATTATAAGTTGTTTTCTTCATTGGATGTGAAATCAAATAAGGCATGAGGAATTATTAGTTGTTATTAATTTAGTGTCTAATAACATCTACATAGTATAAATTACCTGAAAGATTAACAAAATATAAATAATAAAAACTATTTGCCTTTACAATTAAGAAAATGGGTTGGGGGTGGGGAGGGATGAAACTTATGAACTCAACACTGAGACTTATTTTGTAGACAATCATCTCACCTTCTGCCACGCTCATTCTTCAAGGTTCCTCCATACTTGGGTCTAGTTCCAATCAGATCAATTATCTCGGGAATACAACTTGCGAAAATGGCCTACAAGGAGTCGGCATGGTGGGACAGAAACAGAACAAGACACAAAAAACACTGCAATGAACTGTGACATTACGTGAGCAACAAAGGTGGGGTGGTGGAGGGTCAACAAACAAAAATAAACAAGATCTGTCCCACGGTTCTGCGACAGTCTAGACAGTGGACAAGGAGTGAAAGTTTGCCAGTGTGGAAAGGTAGATCGTTTCCGGTCTTGACACTATTGTTGCCTGCAACCAGCTTCCGTATTCCTCCATAAAAAAATACTTGGAAAATAACATACTCAAGGCAGCTTTTATTTTGTTTTAAAGAAATATAAAAAAGAGAAGTGTTATGTTAGAAAGATTAAATAAAACAGGCACACACACAGAAACCCTGGCTTGTTAGGAAAACAAATGTGTTGAGAGTTTGTTTAAAAAAGGGGAAAGGACAAAATTTGTTTCTGAAGAAAAAACAAGCACAAACCAAGCTTCTAAATAAGTTTTTTTTTACTCATTCATAATTATTGTAATTACCCAAATACACTCTCATCACCTGAAAACTTAATAAGTTTTAAGCATAGCCAACACATGCAGGTTACAAATATAAGTTTTAAGGATGCATAGAGATTCAAATTTAAAAAAATCTACTTTCCTAATGTGAACGTTCTCCCCAAAATTATGTTAAGTGTATTTGGGTAAGTGCAATAATTTTATTTTCTTGTCGTTTTTCTTGAAAAAAAAAATATCACATCTCTCAACGAGCCAATGTTTCTTGGTGTTAGGCCGTGAACTTTTCTTGGAACCGAAAAACTATTTAGCAACTTATATATGGCAAAAAAAATCATAAAAATTTATTATTTTTAAGACACATTAAAAGCACAAATACTGTTTGGTCAAAAAAAATAATAAACGGATGTGATTAATTTTTAAGTCCGCGGATTGCAGGTCCTCCGCATTTTCTCAGAAAAGCATAACTATATACATAAATGTGTAACTAATTGCCACTAGCTAAACAAAAAGTGAAATAATATGTGAAAGGTGGTGACAAAAAAAGTGGAGGATTTGGACAATTGATATTTTTATTATTGAGTTTGTTCCAATATATTTTTCAGAGCAGTTTTCTAAAGCAACGAAGAGAGGCAGTGAAGTGCATTTCTACAAGGATCTCATATCCAGCCAGTGAACTAGCACGAAAAATAGTAAAATAAATGTTCTACTCTAAGATAGCAGTTCGAGCTTTTATCATTATCAAATATAGATAATATATAAGCCTAATTAAGTAAGAACAAGGCATGCCACCAAGAAACCATTACATTCTAATGTTGTACCTTCATTGGCTAGTGGGGAGATGGGACATTCACCAAAAACTCATCTCAAAAAAAAAATAAATAAAAAAGTAATCACCTAAGCTTTTATTGAAAAAGTATACATAATAAATACTCAACCACTCCAAAACATCGTTCTATGCAAATCAGTATTTTATTTCTTTTTGTTTTCCTGTTTTCAAAAACAAAAATAAATAAATTTCATAGTGAATTGTTTAAGGTAGCTGCAAAGAAGTGCTAGTATAGTACGAACGTGTACCTCCGACGCTCCCGCTTGTATTGCCCGCCGTATTTGCAGCGGTTCCCGGCAAGTTCAGTTATCTCCGGGATCCAGCTGGCAAACACCGCCTATTGGAGGGGAAACCAACCACCAAACAAACCAACAAAAGAGAAAAAAAAGAAAAGAACTAAGATACCAACAGAACACATTCTAATCACTTGTCGTCTTAGCAGCTCCTAAAGATTATCTTCCTGTGTATTCTTTAGGGTTCAAACAAACACTTTCACAATGGAAGTTTATTGGCCGAAGTTATTTGAGGACAATTTCACATTCACAATAATCCAAAAGAGTCTTCTAGTTTAAAAAATAGTTTATGGTTATTGAAGTGTTAACTTTTAAATATATCACAATGTTTATTTAGTACTATATTTAACTAATCTCTCCTGGATAAGTAGACTATAGATCATAGTTAGAAAGTTTGTACTCAAAGAAAACCTCAGTTTCTGAAAAAATCTGAGAGGATATTAGTTTTATTACAAAAATAAATTAAGTATAGCTTTCAATCATAAATTAGTCAGTGTGTGAGAAAATGAACAAAGTCAGTTTTGGTAACTCTACAGAAGAACCAGAAACTAATTGTTTCATCATTTGTTTGAAACGCTTAGTTTTAGAGGTTTAAAAAAACATGGCATGGAAAAAAATAAAAAGTGCATACTTTACTTGATTAATATCTGCACACAATGATTCCATTATTTAACACACAAACTTGTTTGCTGATTCAATGTAATCGCTCTACTTGATACATATAAATAACATATTTTATAATAATGCCTAGGATAGTTTTGCATATTTTCTTTTACCCTGACTATTCTAAGCTATATTAATCATTTTGCAATACTATAATGCTTACACTTCAATATCCATTTCTGTGTTTGGTGTTTTTAATACTCTTAAATTGAGGGAGAATATTATAGGATTTTTAATATAGTATATTGGTAGCATCTTTCAATCAGACTTGTCTTGGAAAAATATATATAGTATGCCCAAATCATGTTTTAGCAAACTTTAAATTCCTTAACAAATAAGTGAGAAATTAGCTATGAAATTCCACTGGTAGAAAAGTAAGATTGAAAAAAATAAGGTATTGATTTCCAATCAATCAATCAAAAAACTTAACAAAATGCTCAATAACATATATTAGAGGATAGATAGTCATATCGCTTAGAATTCCTGGAATTTTATTTAATAAATGATGGGCGTCTGCAAGACAAATTTATGCTACCGTATTTCAAAGCATGACATACTTTATTTTAGGTGTCCAAATATCCTTTAATATGCATAATTCATTCATAATTTGATCAAAATTTTTATTTTATTTTAGATGTGTGAAGCTAAAATTTTGTTGAACTAACTGCAGTTAAATATTATTTGCCATTAATAAATCTACTCTAAGAAAATATGTATCTAAAATTATCAAAATAAGGCCCTAAATCTTTTAAGTAGATGAACTTATTTGATTCACATTGTATACCATTTTGAAACTTAATTTTCATGTACTAGTGCAATATATTCTTAAAGTTGATATTATTTTTTAAACATTTTAATAGTCCAACAATTTCTAGCTAAATGGTTTAAATCATTAAATAAAAATTTCAAGCAGTGGCATCTTCATTCAATACTACTTTGGGTATGTAGACAAAAAAGGCACCTTCATTCAATATTGCTTTAGACAAAACCAAACCTGTTAAGATTATAAAAAATTCTTTCAATTCCGATTCAAATTACTGAAAGTACTTTAACAACATATTGTAAGAGTAATTCAAAAGAAAGTGCTAATTTCATATTAAATGTAACAACAAAATGTAATAAATTATATATGAGACAATGTTTTGGGAATACAGTAAATGGCAGTATTTTTAGATATTTTTTGTAAAGGGCTTCATCGAATTGTGTGTAAAGAGCTTAGTAAAAATAACACAACAATTCACACCAACACATAAGAATATAATATTAACATGAGGTAAGTCAGACAGATAGTCATCAATCAAATATAATAAAACAGTCACCTTTGATTAAAACACTCAGCTAAATTCTCAAATGTTACTATTAATTTAAAATATTGGTTCACTTCCAACTTATGATGGTAACTAAAATATTTCGACCCGAAAAAAATTAAAATGTGGTTCTGACAAACCCATTAATTAAAAGCTATTTTAAAATATCAATTGATAAATATTTTATATAACAATCTAGTAAATCTTAAATTATAGTTTGAAAAATAAAACCATTTATGAACGGATAGGATATAATTAAAAACTAAACTAATAACAGTTACAATTAATACAGAATTAAGAAAAAAATAGGGATTATTAAAATGTGCATACAAACAAAATTTGAATAGTTTGGGTCAAAAATTGAAATAAATTTATGTTATTTACAATTTACTATGCATAATTTGAGCAATATAAAAATACTTGTGACTAAGCTAAAATGGTTATTTGTTTCAAAAGATCACTACACTCACTACATTGTTAGTTTAAGGCAAACAAGAGCTTTCTGAAACAAATCAAGAGAGTATTTAAATATGTAGCACATTCACAACTTTTTAAACTGACAATTATTAAAGCATTTATTCAAGATTACTAAAAAAAGTTTTTTAAGTATGGTAAATACTTTAATTCTTTTATCTATCTAAGGTAACTCATTTTGTAAAAAATAAATACCAAGACACTTTAATAACCGAGTATTAAATAGTATAATAAACTATAGGTTATTATAAGAAAATCAAAAAGGTTTAGAAAATCTTATAAATGTTGAGCTCTTTTATGTGTGTATGTAAAATAGGTAGTTTTCAAAAGATATCAAAATTCAGGTAAAAGGGTGAGATGTTGATGGGCACTGTGCAAACAAAATATTGTGTCAAAAATTGATATGGTTAATATCATGCGAGAGGTAAGTCAAATCTGGAAAATGAATCCGATCCATAGAAAATATCCAGATATATTACCGTGTTATATTTACTTTTAAAACTATAGACATGTATGTAATTAAATATATGTTTACATAAATATATTATTTAACTTGTGTTAGCAGACCTGCTACAAAATATTAATGATTATTACTTGCACCATACCCTATTTGGTTATTATTAAAAGTATTTATTGGATTTCTTTTGTTTTCAGTAATGAACAACTTGGCTAAAGTTTTAGTTAAACTCAAGGTGTGTATATATATATATATATATATTATATATATATATATATAAACATACATATGTATATTGCATATACAAGCATACCCAAACTTATGACACTTTTCAATTGGCAACATGCCCTCAGCTTTGATTTTTTGCTTCTACCACTCGCATCAGTGTCCAGGAATTTGTATGCTTACCCTTTTTCGAAATACATTAAGTCTAAAGCGTTTATTTTAATTATAAAGGTGTTATTTACAACATTTAGGTCTTTATATGATGAATTGCAGTGTGGTACACACATCACTAAGTGAAGAAAAAAAAAATCATTGCTTTAAGTTGTGACAGTTTTTGAGTATCGATAGTGGCTTAGAACATAATATCTCTAGTGTGGGATATGCTTGTAATAATATTTAGTAGTAAGACTACAAATTAAGAAGGAACAAAATCATGGTTAACTAATATGAAGTTTTTTTTGACACTTCACAGAAAAGCATATGGCGTAACTCGAAGGTGCTGCAAACGCAATAAGAATGTGAGTTACACATTTTCCTGATATCATAAGGTTTGTTTATTTCTAAGAAGAAAAACCTCTGGGCACAAAAGTGTTTTGTTTGATTAAAAATAATATAACTGTCTGATTCCTTGTGGGTTTTGAATGTTGCTTTTTAAATAAATGAAAAATATATCAATCTCATCAATGTTTTTAAAAATGTTAAAGTAAATATTACACTCTGTTTGGATGCAGATATAAAGTGACTGATTAACACATTTTGTTTGGTCAATAAAATAATATTAAAGCTAAATATAATATGTATTATTGAAACTGACACAATTGTTTGAAACGACACCTGCTTCCTTATCATTTAGTAAATGGAGGGGACAATGCTTGTTATTAAAATGTAATATACTTGATAATATTTTTTTCAATATACAATCACTAAAACTCACCTCACACCTACCTAAGTCAAAATAGTATGTTTGAAAAATAATTAAATAAAACAATGGTTTATTTTACTGACATATGAATAACCATTATTAGCTCTTTTTTTATGAATACATTTTCTAAAGTGTGTTGAAAATTAATATGTTGCTAAGGTATGAAAAAAAAAGCCAAATTACTATGTATATGTAATGAAATCCTTAATTTTATTTTTAATGTGACCTTCATTCCAAGAACTACAAACCTATTTTCAAGCATCATTTTACCATGTGTATAATAAACAGGGAATAGATAACATGGCGTCATTTTTACGACTTCACCAAGGTGAGTCATGGTGTGCAATATTTGAAAAGTTAGGTGGGTTATGTGAAAGAGTTAAAATTAAGGAAATAGCATGTGGCCCCTCTTGGTAAAAATGTCACAATATGTCAAAATATTAGTAAACTATAAAGGATTGTATATAATTTAATTTACATTCATTAACGTTTCCAGCCTGTGGCCTTAGCTAATTTATTATTCAGGCCATATATTCCCACTACCGGCTGGCTAGGCCTGTCGTAGCTTCATACGTCTTATAATATAACTTGACAATGACAAGCACAACATCCAGTCCCCGGTCATTAAGTCATCACTGTGAAAGGTTAAACCCACTTCATCAATGATAGAAAAATCTATCATGCCAGGAATCAAACCCAGG
This sequence comes from Timema cristinae, assembly GCA_039000515.1. Classification (NCBI taxonomy): domain Eukaryota; kingdom Metazoa; phylum Arthropoda; class Insecta; order Phasmatodea; family Timematidae; genus Timema; species Timema cristinae. The sequence continues at coordinate 17,840,074 of JBCFYV010001001.1, read as the reverse complement.
ACCCTTAGCTCAGTAGACAGACACACTATCGACTGAGCTAAGGTTTCCGATGGCTGTATCTACTGAAAACAAGTTATGCCAGGAATCAAACCCAGGACCCTTAGCTCAGTAGACAGACACACTATCGACTGAGCTAAGGTTTCAGATGGTTGTATCTACTGAAAACAAGTTATGCCATGATATTTTTGATTTTACTCGAATTTGTTTCACTCAAATAAACATTTGGTTGTTACAATAACAAATCCCTCAAAATAGTGTATGGTTTTGACGTTAAATTTTACCAAAGGCGGAAATCTAGATCCACATTTCCGCTCATTTTTGCTCTAAGATTTAAGTTTCATTTCCCCCACATTTCTATAGCCGTATACTTAGTCATAATTCTTCTTCTCATAGCACTAAAACCCTCGGCGGGTCTTGGTTGGCGTCATAATAATTATTGATTTCATGATAATTTCTTAAAAATATAAAGTTTTATATAAAGCATTATTAATCTGATGATCCAAAATGCCCTCTATACAAACTTATACATTGGTATTAATGTTTTTATAAACATTGACAAGATTGATAAATTGGTTGATATATTGATATTTGACTTCATTAAGCATAAAATCAACAAACATTTTAAACATAGTTATTAAAAACAAAATAAATAAGGGTTGTAAATATTAATTCTTACAAATGTCAGAGTGTAACATCCTAATAGTAATTTTTAGTTAAAATTAAGTTATCTTTCTAGTTAAATGATTAGCTTTTAGTTCTAAACAAAATGTTTCCTGAGTCGGTCTCAAAGTTTTCTGCTGGAAATGAAATGATCCACAACTAAGTCTTACTTTTGGTTGAAAATAATAATTTTGACCAACAAAAATTAACATTAATAGAAATCTGTAAATAGCTCAGGTTTATTTGACATTGAAAAAAAAAAAACATAATAGTCAGAAAATTGACTACACAGCACTTATAGTATCTATTTAACAGAAATTTCTTTGAGGCATAATCAATTATCAATGCTGTGTGCTAGCCAACACACTTGAACAAATACTTTATCACCGTTAAAATACTTTAATTACCAACGAAAATATCTAGAAATAATTTGTTTTGGTTCATTTCGAGCAGAAAAGTTTGGTAAACTAGTCGTTATTTTTCCAGCCACAGTGTACCTATGACCTAATTCAATGTTGCTCCCAGAAGTTCTAAGAAAGAGAGATGCAAGAGAAAGTTGGGAGATTGTTAGAAAGTATACCTCTTGCCGTGTTCCCGCTTGTACTCCCCGCTGTACTTGGACCTAGTTCCTACCAGCTCAATAATCTCAGGTATGCTACTGGCAAATATTGCCTACAACAAGACAGCACACATACTAAAACTGTAAGACTACAACTTGGGAGTGCTACGAGAAAAATTACTAGCACATTGCAGAGAAAGATACCAAGTTTCTTTTACTTGTATGGAATCATAAGTGGGTTTTATTGGCAGAATTTTTGCATTAAAATAAAAGGATAATAAATACACATAAACAATTAAAAAACATAAGACTGGACTTGGAGCTATTTCTAACATATTTTGTATTATTCTTGAAATTACCAAGATCAATTAAAATATCTTCAATTTATTTAATGGCTCTTGTTATTCATTGTTTCTCTGAACCTACCATATTAGCCAGTAAATGTGTGGGGCTTTGCCTTTTATTACTTTCAGATTAATTCAATCTTTTGGATGTTCTATTTGTTTGCGTTTTTTTTTTATTCAGAGTAAAAAGTTGCATATAACAACTATTGCTAGATAAGATAAGTGAAAAGCAACCATCATCACTCAAAGGATTGCTCGAACGTTGATTCAAATCTTAACTTAATCTGCAATTATCTTAAATAAATGATGTTGCATACCATATGATAATCTAGTTAGAATAGATTATGGAACACGAAGTTTCCTAGGTTAAATACCGTAATGATCTTATCAAATCATTTAATACAATTAAAATAATATAGTATGTTATTTCAAAATATTAATGGCAATATTTTATTGTTTTAAATCAAGAGAAAACTTTGGTTTTGAAATATATTTTGGACTTAATTTGGTCCATAATATTTTTAGAGTTTAATATATGTAAGCATGTTTCACCTTAATGTAAAGTTATATATGTTATAATTAAATCAGAGCAATGATTATAAAATTGCTCATATTAAAATTTAGCTTAAGAACATGTATGTATTAATCTAATCCTATCCTTCAGTTTTGTGTTGGCAAAACAGACAAAACCATAGAATAATTATGTTTATAGTGCAAGGTCATGTCCCAAAAGAACACAAATGACCTTATTAAAAATTAGTGTTGCAAAATTCAAATTTACGTAATAATTTTTACTAAGTGAGCAATCAAAGTAGGCTGAGCTATTGTAAAGTTTTGATACAACCTTTCAGAACAGGTGTTTTATCCTATTTCACACGTTAAGCAAGAATATTTTCTTCAGAAGAAAGTCGCAAGTCTCACCTCTATTATGAAACAGAAAAGTCAAGAAAATACGCAAGTACTTGGTATAAATCGTCTAGTAAATTAATTGGAAGGATATTAAACAAGCTAAACACATTATTTTATTAAATCAAATTCACAATACGAACAGTTCATTGAAATGCTTTACCAATAATTTAATATCTTTGATATTATATTAGAAAATTATTTTTAAGATACCCAGATATTTATTATATAAATAATAATAAATATACTTACTTAACTAAGTTAAATGTTATTACCGTCTCTTTTAGTATTCATGGAATTAAAAAGCACAATATTTAAATAATACAAATAAAATTACAAATCAATATCTTAAACTTGTAAAATTTTATTATTTATTAGTTGAGCATTAACTTCGTGTAGTTAAATATAATAAGAGTCAATTATTAAATCGATGGTCTGCAATGAACTAATAATTTTCTCGTAATTCCCACCAAGTTCAGTAAATGAAATGGTGCATGTAGGTAAAATATAAACACAACATCTACATAAAGTTTGGATTTAGTGCAAATCTAAACAATTTCCTTAGTTTCCAAAATATACCTTCATGTTGCATATCATTTTCATCAAAAAGCTAACAAATATTTTGAAGAATATAAAAAAAAAGTGTTTGATTGACTTTCATAAAGTAATTTTGAAGATTTTAATAGTTTAAATATTTTAGCAGTATATTTACATAAATTAAATTGAATAACAATTTTCTAATCAAAATAAATTATTAGCTTGAAATTTTCATTGCTGATTAATGATAATGAAAATGTAACTTTAAAGAAAAAATATTTTTCACATGAAAAAGTGTACAAGAAAGAAGTAAAGAAGCAAATAAAAAGGTACAAACAGACTAAGTATTTTAATTACAAATGCCAGAGATTTTCTTTAAGAGCTAAAAATCGGCTCTATGCCCAGTGGTCCTAGTGTGAAATTTTAAAAGTGTTAATTTTAAAAGTAATTTAATAACAGCTCCTTTAATCTATGACTATTTTATTGTCACTAACCTTCTCACATGTGAAAATGTGAATGTAGTTTTATATGCATCATGAAATGCTAGTAAATTAATAAAATTTAGTTCTAATAGAAGCATAGTTAAATTGGAATATAAGTGAATTAACATTAGCCATATATGTACACCCAATTGTATTATTGTTAATTAAACACTTTCTTAAAGAGTATATCTAACATTGGTATGTAGTTTAGTTTTGAATGAGTCTTATCATCATTAAGTGTGGGAATATGTTATAACCACCTTAACCCACAAAGCCTTTTAAATGTCAAACCAAGCCATTTATTTTCTATATTTATAACCCCATTATCAATTTAAAGGAATCAGTAGTCACAAAGCATGATTTACATTTAAAGCGGAATATAATCTTTAAAATATACTAGCTAACAATAAAGATTTACCCAAAAGTTTAAAGAATTTAAAAAAGAATCAAAAAGTGTATTTAAGGTGTATTAACTTATTTACTATTAAAAATAAAATCAATTTTCACTTTAGGCGTATTATTTACTAATATTACCATTATTTTAAGAAAAATATTCAGCAAAGAATGTATAAATTGATCACTAAAATAAATAAATAAAATGTTTTTTAAAAAAAGCTTTAAAAACTGGGTTGATAACGGTTAGTTTTGGTTTTGGTCTTAAAGAAAACTAAAGAACAAATAGGTAGAATTGTTTCAATTCAGCATTTAGTTTGGTTTCTTAGAAATTGTAGTTTCAGTTTTGGCTTTACTTCTGTAGAATCCAAAAGTTCAGTTACCCTGCATGGTGTTTGGTTTTATAATAGATTACTGTATAAAATCAGTTTTTAATAGTTTTTAAAGTGGGCACAGAAAGAGAGAAAGCAAATGAATCACTTAATAAAGTTAAAGTTTTTTTCCCCCTGCCTTTCACTACTAGTTTGAGTTATACATATTTGTCTTAATTACGCTAATGGGTTAGGGATGAGGCTTGTTTAATTTAAAGAATGTGTACCTGTATTTTTGTAGAGGGAGAGTGAAAAACAATTTAGGGGGAAAGACACCCTCAGTACTCCCAAACATGATTTGAACCCTAATCTACAAATTGGTAGTTGTTACTCTTACAATGGGTTAGATTCGGACAATTTTGACTATTTGACCACTGAAGCAGGTTTGTACGTTCTTAAATACTCAAATGACTGCAAGTCAACTTATCTCAGAGATATTGATTATCAGTAGACCACCCATTGTAAAATAATGTATAAAAAAGAAAATTTTATGGAAACACATATATAAAGATATTACCGTCCGGATCTGATTTCAGGACAAACTAGATCGAATTAGACCAAATTGATACATCCTGCTGCTTGTAGGATACACTGATATAGCCTGATGATTTTTGGTATTGCTAGTTTTCATTCTTCTTAACCCATACGATGAATCAACCTCTGACAGGTTTCATCATTTACAGTTTGCACATAAATTTTGTCACCTAACCTAACCTAACCCTGGTTTGGCCTAATAAAATTGTAGGCTATACTAATTTATCCTATGAGCTAGGCCAAAATTTCAGGATTAACGGATTTATACCAGGTTTAAGTTATATTAGGTTAGGTTATCTAACAACATATGCGCACGATCTGTGCATGATGACATATGTCCAAGGTCGACTCATCATATGGGTTAAGAAAGATGAAAACTAGTAGTGCCTGAAAATATCAGGCTGTACCGGCTTAGCCTACAAGCGGCAGGATGTACCGATTTGGCCTAGTCAGATATAGTTTGTCCTGGAATCGGGTTTGGACTGCAACATATAAAAAGAACGTAGGTACCACCCATATTCTGACTTCTTACTACCATAGAATAGGTCATAACTTTATGTTCCTAAGTTATATTCACTCCTTCAAAAACCTCCAAATGATATCCAGAGATTGTATAACGTACATGATGATAATCTTGAAATATATATTTATCTTAAATCATTCAGAACTATCCAACTGTATAATAAACTTGGTTAAAACGATCAGTTGACCTTTTTTTTTTGTTAGGTAAATGATCTAAAAGAAAAAAACAATGAAAAACTTGTTTGTAAATAAATACATTCTTGGCTGATGAAAATACATTCTTTGTACTTAATCATTTATCTTACATATATCATTTTATTGAAAATGAGGTTATATAGAGAAAAGCAATGGCCTTTGATAGGACAAAGCAGTGGTGTAGTTTATTCAAATGTGCAACACTTAAGGTCAAATAATTCACAGGGGAAGTGGGATGCTGCTACCTTCAACCTTTAACAGTTTTTATCAAATATTTTTTTACTATCATTCAATCCAAAATGTTGAATTTTAAAACCATGTTCCTATAAATGTCAAAAAATAATTTTCAAATCAATCTTATATTTTTGTGGTAAAACTATCATGGTGTTATTAAAATTATAGCTATACAATCACCATGAGCCTTTTAAAATGATCACTTAAGCAGTTTTAAAACTAATTGAAAAAATATGAAATGAGCTAATTCTGTTGAACTCGCTAATAAAACAATTGAGGAATAGCCCTTTTTGCAGCACACTGGCAGCTAGGGGGTACGATTTGAGTTGTTATAAGGATTTCTCATTAATATGTTTAACAATTTGCAGATACTCATCTTTTAAAATGATATTTTCCTGTCCTTTCAATCTAGTATGTATTTGATTTAACAAATGATGAAATAAAATAAAATTATTTGCTAATAAAACAAAGTATTCAAACATAGTATTGTAAGTGTAGTATGAAAAATTACTTTTAATTTTTTTTCATCGATAATTAAAATTCATGAAACCATATTAGAAAATGTAAGGGTATTTTTCAAATATAATTTTTTTATACATAAATTTGGCCTAGTGTATTTTATATTAATTTGGAGGTTATAAAGCCTTTTTTAATATTCCTATACTTGTAGTAATTTTTAGATTAAAGTAGAAATTCTTAAACAAAATTTTTATATTTGGTATATCTAATCATACCAAAAATGATAACATACTAGTTTTCCTTAACCAATCATAATGCATTTTTCTCTTCGCATTATTTTTCAAATAAACTTCACAGGTTTATATTCATCTCAAGCATTCCTCTTTCTTTTGCCATGATAGTTAGAAGAAATAACATTAAATATCAGGTGACTGATTAGATTTACAGTAGCTTGGTTTGCGAGCTAGTGGTGGTGGAAAATTAGAACCAAGACTTGCGACTTTAGGGTTTGTTTCCAAGGCACATTTTACCAAAAGAATATATGGCAAATTCTCAGATGCTATATTAATGAATGGTTGCATAAAAATATAAACTTACTAGACCAGTAATCCCCAAAAATTTAAGTTATACTCCTATCCATTATTAATTGTTGTTAATCATTCCCAATAGTTTTGTTTTGGCCTGTAAGCTCTTCTCTATTATTAACACACTTTTTTTTGTGTTTTTTGGTCAAATTAATATTTGATAAAATTTGTTAGATTCGAAGTAGCACTTTCTATATATGGTGCTTCAAGGAAAATATATCAATCTGGTATCTACAGAAGAAGAACAAAAAGCAGCTTCAATAGGTCATGCATCTCCATAACTTGAATAGATTTTAAACACCATTTAATTGACTGCTAAAGCTAAGCCATTGTGAGCTATTACTCAAGTGCCTAATTAGAGGAATAGCTTAACGCACACATTCTCTACTAAAAGATCACATTACAAGGAAGGAAATAAATAAAGAATAAATATATTAATCATTACATAATTTGACTGTCCATTAATGTTTTATATATATCTATAACATTGAGACAATTAAATAAAAATGTAATACTATTTATGATTTACTAAAAAAAAAAAGTTCTAAGAGTAAAATATTTTCTTAACTTATAGCTTGAGTTGGCAACAATGTGTCAAATTTAGAAAACTATTGCAAACATTCTATAGGGTTGAAATTATCCTAATGACAAGAGTTATTCCCCTGCTTTAAATCACTTTAGACCTACAGTGAGGACCTTTTTGTCATTTGAATGGAAACTGTATAGTCTGGGCCATTACAGAATAACTAAAAAGCCTCAACTCGAAATAATTACTACAAAGCTGAAGTCAAATTTAACTAGCATATTTACTAACTCTAGTATTTAAAAAAGTTCAAACATGATCAGTTATGTGTTTAAAGAAAAGAAACTATTAGATAAAAAAAAGTGCTACAAGAATGGAACCTTAAGCTTGCTATCCAATCATTAACACTTAATAATTTAGGATGCATCTTCAAAATTACATGGACAAGAAACACTTTTGAACTGTACCAAAAGATATCATACCCACAACCTCCAGGTTGAAATTGCTGTGCTCATTAGGAGAGCTTTTTTCCTTAGACACAGGGATCACTACGTGCAGTTCCAAGTGACATCACTACTAAGCAGGCATTTTTAAAAAAAAGCTAACTTTAAATATGGTTTTTCTAGAGAGATGACAGAAATTATCTTCTGGTGTCAATGAACAAGCTTTCACAAAGTTAGGTTCAGATAACGGCCCCACCCTCTCCCTATAAACTAACCCCTGAAATGAGCCTACTCAGAGTGCCAATTACAAAAAAAAAAACAGAGTGCTATGGACCTTTTTTTTGTTCAAGCTGAATGTTTGCAAATTGTCTGGTTGTAAATATTCAGATATGTAAATTAGTTACTTGTTATGAAAAGGTTTGTTCATTGAAAGTGGGTTAAAGGGTGATTTGGGGGAAGAGGGGTGGGGGTGGCGGGATTGCTCATAATTGAACTATTGTGTTCAGACCGCCCTCCTTGAAACTTGCTCTCCAGCTTTACAGTGAACAATTTGATAGCGAGTCGTTTCACTTGGAAGTACTGTTATCACCGAGGACTGAGACTAGCACTTCCAGTACCAAAGGACTCAAGGATTCAACCTGGCTCAAAGAGTGCAGCGAAACTTCCATAAGGCTGTGTGTTTGTATAATTATTTGATAAACCCCTTAATACATTCTTCTAATTTAATTTTTATTTATTTTTAGACACTTGTCAAAAATTGTAAGTCCAAAAATTAACATTTAAACACAACATATTACATTACAGTGATTTTTGGAGCACATCAGGCCCTTTCGCCAATAGAAAAGGATCTAGTGTCTTTTGCTCACTAAAAAGGCCCTATTATACAACTATAAAGCCACATGGCTGACTCGGTCACTGACATTGATGTTTATCCACTTCCAGATGAGCTAGAAACTTGAAATTTGGCAAACTTATAGATTTTAGCTTATAGCCAACGGGAAAATTCGAAACATAAAGTTAAAATTTTAATCTTTAACCCCCCCAAAAAATTCAAAATGATAGAGCAACTTTAAAGTCGGCGCAGACCTTTCTTTAGAGGTCTCTTGTAGGCTAAATGGTAAGACCTATCAAAAAATGACTCTGGAATTACATTAGTTTACATCCACTTGCAAATAAAACGCACTGGGGGTTTGGGGCAACGAGCAAAGCAATTTATGCTTATAAAATTGCAATGTGTTGTGTTAAAATGTATTGGACTATATTTTTATGGTAAGGTAGCTTTGTACTTATATTCTGCTCTCAGAGATCTTCGAGTGAAAACTTGTTAATTGTATATACATCAAAGAGATAAGAAATTCTAGCACTTATCAACGTTTTTCTTGGAGCTCATAGTTCAAGCCTTGTTCCTTGTTTTCGCAATCAGTTGGCTTCTGCCTCTATAAATAATTAATATGTTACTATCTTACCATAGGTAGTTTTTAAACCAACCACTAGATGTATACATAGAAAATACTTTAGGGAAACCAATAATTCCTATCACAGTCCCCAACACATCATAGAATTGTCCGCGTTTATCTCAGAATGACAACATCAGTTTTGGTTTTGGACTTCGTTAGTTGTCTTTAGAATATCTCATTGGCTGAGTTTTCCTTAAGTCAGAGAATATGTTTGAAATATTAATCTCCTCATAATAGTCTCCATGCATAATTTAAGGAAACAATTTTGGACATCGGTGAAACACGAATGACGTTTTTAAAATCTTTATCAAGTTACTAGCAAATAACAAATTATCTTCTTTCCAATTTGTAAATGATAGTTGACCAATGCAACGATTAATATTTTTGTATGGCTTGAAATTGGACCGCATTATACATCAACAGACCAAGCGCTATTTTTGTTAAATGCTGATATATATGCCATCTTAGCCAAAGGTTGAAACTACAAGAAAAAAAAAATACTACTAGCTCCATCAGCCGTTTCTAGCTTGATAGACGAGTATAGACGAACCACCTTTTCCCTAGGGCTGCTTTTTCATTATGCAGCAAAAGACTAAATCCCTACAGTTTGTGTTTGTATTCTCAATTCTACTTCCAGAGTTTGACATCAAGATATCAAGTACCACCTGCTTCTACACCAAAATCTCAAATAAAAACGGATTGCATTGATTTCCCATCAAATTCTGAATCGTGTACAGACATTGCGCTTCCTCCAACTACAATCAGACCCCATGAGTTAATTGGATACGCTAAGGATATTTCTGATCTGCAGCCAATATTTCCAGACAAACAACTACATACTGTTCCATCACCAACATAATCAATAATTAATAAAGGCTATGAACTAGGTATGCCCGATAAATTAGAAATCCAGAGGACAAAATATAGTCTCATAGTGAGAAACAGGATGCTGAATATTCAACTAGAGATTGTGCCGAGATTCAAACAGTTCTCTTGGTAGACGATATTGACCCTCAAATAGCTCCCATATTAGAAGATGCTGACCCTCAAACAGATATATTGATGGCATGTGCTGACTCCCACATAGCTTCCATTATATAATATTGAATATTTTTTAAATTTGGGGTGATAATCAAGCCTTGAACTGAGCTTTTAGGCAACTATTTTTAATTTTTTTTGTTTATTTGTTCATACTGGGTTTTAAAGCTAAAAGGTTTTTTCAGTGCATAAGGAAATAACTTGAATATTTACTTATTTCAGTTTAGCTGCATCTGAGCTAAATATCCAATTGAGCTTAAATATATTTATTTATATTTGAAGATATTGTTCAAATCGTGTATTTTAGATTAAAAAATTTAACTGACTATTACAGTGCTTTCCAATATTTTGTTGTTTATGACCTTTTTCACTGGGTATTACTACCAGCCCGGACTATCTACAGTTAACTACACCAGTGAGATAGGTAAAATTTAAAGGAAAGGTACTCTTATTTGCTTGTAGGGATAATAGGATAAACTACCCCTGGCCATAATTAAAACTTTACTTCACCTTCACCAACAAACCAAACTAAAAGAGCATGACATTAAACTCGCATGTCCACTAAGTCTTGTTTTAATCACTATAAATTGCTTATAATAATGATTGTATACGACTAATATGTAGTAAAATAGAATCAACAAGCCCTGGGTTGGGGGAAGATTTTATATTTTGCTAGCAGCATTACAAGGCTGCCACAGTAAACCAAGTCAGCAAGAAGCTATCAGAATGGAATAGCCAAAAGGAACCTAAGCAGTAACTAGGTCGTTTTTAGCACTTCAACAACTTACATTTCTATTAGAATTATGCATTTTCCTATAATCATTAAAATTCTTGAAAAAGTAAATATAAAGCAAAAACCTCTATATTGTGATCCCACCCAAAACACACTGCGACCCCAGGTTGGAAACCGCTGCTTTATAATAAAACACTTTGAAGTAATATTTAACTCGTTTGTCACTATAAAAAAAATTAGCAATTTGGCCATGTTTATTTAAAAACATTTTCAACTGTAAAATAAATCAATAAATGTAATTTATCAATATTTCTACAGTATTTTGATACCTGTTTACCAATGTCCTGCTTCATAACCTCAGGGAAGTTGCCCAAAATGTTAATATTGTTACGTCAATAAACCATTCAATAAATATTGTAGCTTTGCACGTAAGGGTGAAGGGTCTTCCACTGACATTTTATTAAATAACTTATTACCAATTTGAAATCAGCACTCTAAACAACATTCTTAGGCGAATTGAACAGTAAATAACTAATTTAAAAATTTATCCCAAATTTGAAAATGTTACTAGTGGAAATAAAAAGCTTATTTTTTGTTTAATCTAGTCTATTTAATCAAATCAAATGAAAAATATAAGAGGTGTAACAATGTAACAGCCCTATTACTCTTCTTCCTTCATTGTTGCTTTGAGTCTATTTAGTGCTTTCATGAAACCCTATTTTAATAAACGATTAAATAAGATACATCAGTTCAATTCAAACTAGTATGGATACTTGCTAGAAAAATTATTGTGTATTTCAAAAGTCAAACATTAACACTAACCTCAATGTCCTCATTTCATCAGTCAAGCACTTTCGATAAGAAAACAATAAAATGTTGCATAACATTCACTGCATTTATGCCTTCAAAATTTAATGAAGCCCTAATTAAGGCATTGGCTATACAGCATATGATAATTTTAATCATAAAACAGGGACAGTCTAGCAGCCACTAAAGTAACAACCAATAACACTAAACCATAAACAAAACATTGACTGACAATGCTGCCACTTCAAACCTTGCTGGCTGAGTGAAATTTTGCTACTGGGCAGCTCATGTTCCCTTACGAATCGTTTCCATACCACATTCAGCATTCCCTCACTGGCCGTTATCTCTGCCTACTGACAAACACTACTTGATAAACTAAGCTTTCTACAATTTACTACAGAAGGAATCTCCTTTCAATGTTTGATGATGTTTGAAGTTGTAATTTTTTGTACTTTCATACTAGAAAATAATGTGGTACAAAATAAGCTTAGAATTTCCCAACTTCAGATCTCAACTGTCACAAAATTCCCAACTTTAAAGCTTCTAACCAACATTAGGGAGTGGGGGGAGGAGGGGTGATACCCCCTGTACGCCACACCACCCCCCTCCTCTGGTGTGACACCCCTGATACTGATGAAAATTGTATTTGAGATCTTCAGCATCTATAATGTAGCCATACAATAAAATTAATTAAAAATATTCAATTTATAGACACTAAAGATTCATAGTTTTAATATTTAAAATTATGTTGAGAAAAGCAATCATTTGATCATGTTTGATCTCCAGTTGTGTCAATAAGTACTATTAAAGGTGAATTCCTAAAAATAATAGTCTAATCAAAGAAGTGATACATTTGGGATTAAACATCTACCTCTTCAAACCTTATTTAAAATACATAACAAAGGACCAACCAAAACGTTTATATATAAATTTCACAGATATCATATGTAAGATTGTAAGGTAGAAATTATTCCATATTAAAAATAAACTGGACAAAGAATAACATTTAAATAAAAGTCACAAAACTTTTTACATAATAACTGCTCAGAAATTAGAATGTAATGGTTTAAATAAAAATACCATCGCAACTTGCAAAGGAAGAACTGTGAAATCACATAAAAGAACTGGCGAAGCAACAATCAAACCGATGGGTGGGGTGACACTACAAGCGGGATACACTATGAAAGAGATAGACGAAACCGACCACCAAAGATAGCGTGAAAAATAGGAATGCAGCACAGTCAAATTGTCACTGAAGAAAAGTTTTTCACAAACATACTAAGAAAATAAAAATTTTAATATGTTTATAATATTGTACAAACCCAAATTAAAAATCATTTAAGTAAGAAAAGTATTTTATTTGCATAATTTGAATGGGGGGGGGGGGGGGGAAATCAGAACTTATAAACAAAAAATATACACGTGGCAATGTCCCAGTAAAAAAAAATATTTATGCTTCTCCATATAAAGGCAAGAATGATAAATCAAAAGATTTATTAAACATTTGTTGAAATGGAATTTAGTATTCCAACAAATGCATATGATTAATAAATAATATAATGGGAATCTTCCAATACTCAAAGAAAAAATGTGGAAAAAAATCTCTTGGTCTTGATAAAATGGAAATCACATGTTCCTTTAATAAATATGTAATATGAATGGTTTTTTGTTTTTTTATTAGTTACGGTATATAAGATAAACTTAGATGAAATATATTAATTAAATTATTCATTTGAATGTATTTTAAAGAGGTACTTTTAACTCTTTTTTTTTTTAAGCAAAACTAACTGGACACAAATTTTACTTATACATCAATCACATTTTTAATAGAAGAACTACATGATTTTAATATTTGAAATTTTAAAGAAAATTAGTTCAGAAAGTCTTGGTAAAAATTAGCTTCACACGACACAAATAAAGTAATAAAATGGGTGCTTTTCATTTATAAATGAATTCTGCAATAAAATCAACATATATGAACAAATCTATCAAGTAAATAATGCGCTCCTCAATTGTGTGTGTCACACCATTTTATTCAACAAGTGGCTTTAATCAGTGCACTGTTAAACTAGACGCCAAATGACTTGAGCTATCAATGGTAATGAGTATATTTAACTAATATTCTGTAAATAGCACGAGCATTCATAGATCAGAGATAAGTTGTGCTGTGAAAAAAATAAATAAATGGTAAGCACCCATTATCTCATACTCAAGTAAAGAGACAGCCTGAAGATTTTGTTAGTCTGCGACAGTTACACATGTCTGTAAGAACAAGGAAATTAATAGTGTGCTCATGATAGGCTTAACAATATTTTTTATCGAAACTAAATACACTATTTTTATGCACATAATATTAGGCTGTTAAGAAAAATTCTATTATAACAGAATTTAAAAAAAAAGTAAAGCAATTTAAAGCTTGTCTAAGATAAAATTTTTACTCAAAAACATTTTAACTTGCTGCATCATCAACACACCATAGCAAAGCTGGCAGCTTTAACTCATATCACCATAATCTACAATATATAATATTATTAAGCTGCTAGAGCAAAAATGTTCAAGAATCATTAAAAAAAACTCTAAGAAGAGTTAGAGTAATTTTATATATATTGACTATCTCTTATAGCTTTATACTCTATACTTTAAATAAGAACAGTGAACATCAAATTTTCTACAATTTTTTTATTATTATGGGCTATACATGTATTACGTATCACACTTGTGGGAGTGGGCGGAGGGGCCCATCATAGTGTTACGCTGCATCACATGGGGGAGGGCTAGCATAACCTAGCAAAGTTTTAGTTTATAAAACAAACAATAAAACTAGTCATGTATAAAATTAAGCTTTTTCACACTTTAAAAATCTTGCATTTTGTAAATACAAATAAAACTGACTAGAAATTAAATTCTTTATTCAAAATCCTATTTATTTTAAACTTATAAGATACGACATGAAAATAACTTTTCTACTTAAAAAAAAAAAAAAAGCCCATTTGAAAATGACATGAGGAAAGGGTGCTTTTTTATAGTTGAAACTGGAAGCATTACGTAACTTGAGGGGGGAAGGGAGATGCCACGGCGTTAAGGAGTGTGATGTGGGGGGAGGCGGGTCAAAAAACCGCCTAAAATTGTGTTACATAATACTTGTATGGCGTGTAGATTTGGATTTATATCGTAAAATTGTTTGAGAAGTTGAAATACTTTCCAACACAAAATCTCAAATTAGGCTGACTAGTTTAGAAAAAATTATTTCTGTAGTTAAACCTTATGTTGTTATAAAGATTTTAAACCTCTATTTATTAAAAGAGAAATAATTTTATAAAGTTGCCAGGTTAAATCATGCTATTAGTACGTAACAAAACAGACGACAATAAATCAGCAACAGCAGAGAAAGATGTTTTAAGATGAATATGCAAAAGGTTACTATAAGAGAAAACTTAAAATCAATAAAGGCATATTCCAATTTTATAGAAATCCTAATTTCCTCTTTGGAAAATGCTGCTGTAAAGATACAAGCAGAATTTCGCCTATGAAAAAACAACACTAAGCATCATTAGTACCACACACACAGCATTGCCTAAATCAACAAGCATCAGAACTGCGGAAATAAAAACAAGGCAAAGAACAGGTACATCTATACATATTATTACATATCAAACCAGTTCAATTATCTAAATCTTTCATTTAAAAAATAAAGCAAAATATTTGTTTTCTCAAATAAAATTGTTAAATTAAATACCTATAAGCATTTACAATCAAGCATATTTATCACCACGCTATTGAAAGAAAAGTAGTTTTTTAAACTTTTAAATCTAAACTGATCAGATTAAAAATATCACAACTGATGACTGTATCTTAAAATAAAGAATAAAAGGTAACAGTTACTAAAATAAATTATTGACTTCAAAACACTACTAAAATTAATAATAATTATAGAAATTAAAATTAGTGAGATATTTAAAACATTTTAAAATTCTGTCTGAATATTAAATATGCTTGATATAGTTTTTATTTATGCAATTAAAGGATCATCATTAAATGTAATTCAACTTAAATTTAAACAAAGTATGATACAAAGTAATAGGGTTGAAACATATTTAAACACCCAACAAAAAGAGACCAAAGTTTTTGGATGTGTTTAAGATAGCGTGTTGTTTCAAAAATTACTCGGGTGAATGTGTTTTCACCCCTATACTTTTAGCAACTATCTAGCCCAGTGCTCAATTCCAAACAACAAATTAGAAGTATAAAAAGGAATCTCTCACACACACTTAGCTTCAAATAATAAGTATTTATTTTCAATTAAAAAACTATTGGGTAGAAAAAATCTTCAAAGAGTAAAAGTATAACTAATGCATCATCACCAGCAATGAAAAAGGGAAAAGCTAAGTATCCTAATTGTGTGATATTAAAGTGATTGAAGTCTTTTTAACATCAAATTTGATTTAAAATATTTTTATGTCAGTAACGGTACTCAATTTGGTGTGTTGGAATTGGTAAAAATAGAAGAAGAAAAGAGTATAGTACCAAAAAAAGATGCACAGAACAAACATAAAAATTGGGTATGTGCGAGTATGCATTTTTCACTTAGAGTTGAGTTTAAATGTGTATTATTTCGAGTTTGAGTAGTATAGAAAATATTTCATAGCATAGGAAATATTTCAGTTGAATTTCTGTAAAAGATCCATGCATAAACCATAAATAAGTACAAACATGATTTATTTAGAATTAAATTTTTTCCGTGAAAAAATGTATTACTACACAAATTTGAATTTTGAAATATAATTTAATATATTCGTACAACTTTTTTTTAATTAGATGAAAGGAAATATTGAGGGACTCTTTATTTGCTCTGAAATTATATCTTAAAATTGAATAAAATTAATCAAACAGGGCATTTTTAAGAAAAAAATTAAATATTCAATGTTCTCAAATTTTTAGGGTTTTGTAAAATCTTGGCAGTCGAGTTTGAGCAGCTTCTAGAACTAAACTCGAACTCAAATTTTCTAATACTAACAGACCCCTAATAAAAATGCATTAATTTGTTCAAGACCTCTCCAAAATGTTTTATGATATCAGGTAATGTGTTTGTTGTGTGTGGAAAATTAGTCCTTTTTGTTTTGTCTGAATATCGGCTTATACTTAAGAGTTTTCAAATCCACCAATATTTCTATTATTTTTTCACTTTGATGTAACTTCTTTCATGTCTAGCTAAACGAGCTAAAAAATTGAAAAGTAGTTTTCCTAAGCAATTTGAAAAAAAAAACTCCCTTGTGTTAGCGATAAGAGTGCCAAAATTTGTGGATAGAGGGTGTCAGCTGGTCAGTATAAAAAACCTCTGGTTGTTAATCTCAGTTTTCTAGAGGAGCTGCTACTTATTTATCCAAGTAATTCCTCATTTGACCTGCCTAGGTTAAGTATGACAGCATTGCAGACGCTCAGCTACACAGAAAATTTTTGGAAGCACTGGGGACTGAACCCAGGCCCTCAGGATCTGTAGCCAGGAATTTTGACCAATAAACCAGAGTGATTTGTAAATTATTCAAAAATAGCCAACAATCCAAATCTACATTAATTTGTCAAGCAGTTTTTATCTAGATAGTGTTGTAATAATACTTAGCACCGCGTCTCATTACCCCATTCGGGTTAATTGTGCTAATGAGATAAGAATTGGGAAGGTACAATAGAGAAGAAGTGAACCCACATTTGTGTGGAGGTAAAGTGGAAACCCATTTAGGAAAACCACCCCCAATTCACTGAAGCAAGATTCAAACCTTGATCTCCCCATCCACAGCAGTCTAGCTTAACACAAAACTAGCGCATCAGCTAACTACGCCACCGAGGCGGGTGATAAGCATTGTAGCTGTCCTTGATAAAGTATAACTATTTTAAGATCATACATTGAAAAGAGGATAGAAGGGCAAAGCCTACCTACACACTTGCCAGAAAACCATAGGCCTCAAAGTTCAAAATTAAACACACACAAAAAACATAATTATGAAATTTTTCAAGGCACATTAGTCCCCTTCTTCATCAGAATTGCTGTAGTCTGAAAATTTCATAATTATTTGTTTTTGCGTTTTTAATTGTGAACTTCAAGGCCTACATTTTTTCTGGCAAATGTGAAGGCCTCGCTCGTCTATACTCTTATCCATGTTTAATTTAAAATATACGTTTGGCGCCATTTTTTCTTGTAAGGTTATGATATTTTTTTCCTTTATGGGTTTGTGTAATTAGTTTGATGACAAATTATAGAGAAAGTTCTAATTTTGAGACTTATTTAAAATGTGGATAATATGTTAGTAAGTAAAGCAGTACTATTAATCTCTAAGTAAACAATTTTTCCGATTTTTGATTACACCCCATTTACAAGTAAAAATATAACTTGCAAAACCCTAGAAATTATTAAAAAAAGGGTAATGATTTATGTCTGTTTCATGTGCATTAAAGATTAATCTTATTTTGGTAAACATCTTTTTATCCACTCCATACCTTAAACTGGGATGAAATAAATTTGTTGAGTGGTAATAAGCAGCAGTGAAAGCTTCATCAAACCGTGCTCTAATTAATCGCATTCATCCGACTCCAAACTTATTTTCACTCCATTACAAGTAAAAAATTTATTCTCATCCCAGTTTATGGTAGTTCACATAATTCAAAAACCATGAAATACTACCATGAAAAGTAGTGCAGTGGTTAGTACTCACCAAGCCGACCAATAGGAAGAAGACGAGAAAGGTTCTGCCAAGGACGGTCTGACAGTAGACGTCGCCGTACCCCACCGTAGACATAGTGACGATGAGGAAGTATACACACGTCCAGTAGGACAACTGTTGAGGGTTGGTGAAGTCCAAGGGATCCCCCGAGTTCTCCAGCTACTCGAGAAATGTACATTTGATAAGTTGTTAATTCAAATAAATGATTATTTTAAATATAGCACTTTGTTAAATCAATGTTTAAGATACTTACCAAGTGATGCTGGAGTGTAAATTGTTTCTATAAAACAGTGATAAACATAAAACACATTTTTAAATAAGATCCTTTACTAACAATAATAATAATAATATTTAGCACCACTTCTTACTACCCGTTCGGGTTATACGCTTTAAGTACTAATTACGCCAATGGATTAGGAATTGGGAAGGTCGAATTAGAGGAAGTGAACCCGCATTTGCGTGGAGGGAGAGTGGAAAACCATTTAGGAAAAACCACCCCCAGTTCACACGACCAAGATTCGAACCTTGATCTCCCCGTCCTCAGCAGTCAAGCTCAACACGACAAGCGTGTTAGCCAACTACGCCACCGAGGCGGATCTTTACTAACAAAGGTAGCTTATTTAGGTAGTGGAATGATGTTTTTATGAAAGATTTATTTAACTAATTAAAAATGTTTGAGACACTCTGGAACACAAGAGAAATAATAGTTGCTATTAAGTCAAGGATAGTGTTAAAAATAACCTTAAGACACTACCTGTGGTAGTAAAAGCTCATCTTGTATGTGTTAAATAATGATTTAGCCAAACAATGCCTGACTAACATCACTAAAGGGAGCATTTCTGAAAAAGTGCAACAGTTCTCAATTCAGACAGTGGGAATTGGCCCACCAATAGATTACCAAATAAATATTACCATCAATCTTTAATAGATGATAGTTTCTTCCTTCCTAAAAGATTTTACACTTTCACTATTATTATTAATATTATTAATAATATAATATTGTATTATTACTAATAAAATATAGCATTTCAACAGTAGTACTATTAAATTTTTTTCAAAATCAAATGTTAAATATTTATATTTATATATGATAACCACAGCCAAAGATTTGAGAAATTTATTTTTTTCTTCTACAACAGTTGGCACAGTGTTTTAACAGTTTCTTTTTTAATTCAATATTGAGTAATTTAGTGTTTGTGTAAAGTATATTCCCGCTTCTCTTTTTGTTAGATATAGTAAAAAATGATGAAATATTACTCAATTTGTGTGACTATTTCTTCTATAGAGCATTAGATTCTTCCCAAATTTTTCCTCTTTTCCTAAGCGGTCTTTCTTCATTAAACTTACACTTATGGGTTAATTTTTCCTTTATTTTTATCAATTTTCATTGTTATGAAATTATTTAGCCAGTGAGCCGCCTCATTACTAAACAGAGTGCAAGACTTGTTATTTTATGCTCTTAATTCTTTTTTTCCAAACTGGTTTTTTGCAAAATATTAAATGTGTGTTAGAATTATAGTTGTGGAACATTTTGATTTTGATGGAAAGAAACCTTTTCGACAGTTAAAAGATGCACTGGTCCTTAAACAATTTTCACATATTTATACATTTTCATTTTTATCTTCAGCTGTTACTTTTGATAGGTCATATCAGGAAGTGTAGAATAATACTAGTGAATAAAGTATCAATATTGATAACATAAAAACATTTTTATATTTTCTAAAATTCTTCCTTACAAAATCTTACAGACAATAAATAGTCACTATAACACCGCAACTACAAATATAATTTTTTCAATGTCGTCAAAAATCGTATTCATAATTTTTTTTTTTATTGTTCAGAATAATCAACAAAGTGGTTACTGATAACTTTATGGTATCTTTAGCAAGTGTAATATTTTTTTTAAGGCCAGGTTAATGTCAATAAAGGCATGCAACCGAGTAAAGGCAGCATGTCTAGTTTTAACTGACCAGGTGAATGATTCCGGCAGCGGTGAGCCACACGGAGATGAATATGGACACAAGCTGTGCTAGCCGGATGGAACTGGATGTTTTGAGGATGTTGAGGTATTGGAGGATGTCTGGAACAGTCATCAGGCGCAACGCTCGTAGAAACCTTAGACCTGCACAGAAAAATACATTAACCTTAATTAGAAAAGGACAAGTATACTCAAAGACACCTAGCAGTTGCTGTGCTTATATGAATGTTTTTGGTAAATGTTTGGTTTATGATAAATATATGATAAATAATTTTACACATTAAGTAAAATTGTGCATGTCTACATAATACATTTAATTTAGGGGTCTGTGAGCTCAAGTTCTTCACTTTGAGTCAAGCTCAAAAGAGCTTCTCATAAGCCTCACTAGTATCGATTAAAGTTGAGCCGAGCTCCAATTCAATTACTGGTACTATAATATAAACTTTTAAATCCATATAAAATTAAAATAAGTGTATAATTTTTAGATGAAAATAAGTGAAAGTGAAAACAAATTGAAACATTATCTTAAAAATTACAATAAGATTAATATTTTTACAATGAAAATAACTTGTGCCAACTCGACACTAAACAAATAACGTTCAAAACAAACAAACAAATCATAGTAATCTATTAGTTATTAATCATCAGACACACAATATAGCATAGAAATACTACTCTACAACAAACTCAAATTTTCCGAGCCTATAAAGTTATTGTGTTCAATCCTGAACTTTTATTAAAGGTGGCCCGAGTTTGAGTAATTGCATACACCTACAGGTAATATACATTAATTATTAATAAATTATTAAATACAAATATAGTCTAATTCAGTGTTTCTTAAATTTTTCCCAATATCTGAAAACTTAATAATCATTATATGCACATAAAGACCAACCATCTTAATAATATACGACTTATCTGTACCCTTACTGAAGCCAAAAATTCTATCAATATACATGTATCTTGCAGTAAAAGAAAACACTGTTATTATACTTTGTTTCTTGTGCATATTTCACATATGATACTACTAATTATTATTATTATTATTATTATTATTATTATTATTATTATATTATTATTATTATTATTATTATTATTAGCACCGCGTCTTACTACCGTTCAGGTTATACACACTTACGCTAATGTGTAATGGTAGGGTGATTGTGAGATGAAATGAAGGACCTATAGTTTAACGTGGAATCCGAACCACGGTGGAGGCCTGGCATTCCCCACATTCACAAGATGTCTTGTCAGAGGTGAAGGAACGGTTTGGAAATCAGATAAATCTGTGCCGTGACCAAGGATTGAACCCCGGCCGCCAGCACAGAAGTCTGACACCTTACGTGATACTACTTGTGATATTAAGTATTGTTGACTTAGTCTGAAATCTTTTACTCTTTAGCTCTTTCATATAATATTTCTTTATTGTCAATGGTCTTGTCTGTGGGCCATCTGTGCCCCTTAAACCACAGTTTGAAAATCACTTGTCTAGATAAACAGCTTTTTCTTCACCCTCACCAACTTTTAAATATATCTATAACATATATATATATATAGATATATTAAATTTACTACATTAAAATAACATGTTCTATTTAAACTATCTTTCATTATACAGGAGAGTATCGGAAACTCAACCTAATGTGGACTGAGATGGTGTTGAGTTATTGAAATGTCGAGTTTTACCAATGAACTTATATAAGATGCGAGTTTACTATTCATTTTTACCAAACAGAGATGAATCAAAGTACAATATCGAATATTATAGGTACAGTTTACTGTACGGTAGTATTATATGGTACAGTAACAGTAATATACGTATAGTAAAAATTACTTAATATATGTGTGTTATATATATATTATATATATATATAATACATGTATTATACAGAAATACGTATGTATTTAGATATTGTCTTGATTTGAATATCACATTACAGAATTGGAAAACTAACAAACACAGCACTTGTAAAAATACCACAGCATGGCTGTTCCACTCAAATTACACAAACAGAGGTTATACAGTTGAATGACCTTGGATTGTGACGAGTGGTGCCAACAACTGTGTATACATGGCGTGTTGAGTTACACAGATTGTCGAGTTTCTTAGACTCAACTGTAGATTTACTTTGTGTGCAACTCACCTATCCATGTTCTATCCAAATAGATGGAAACAAACGAAGGTGGGATAGTGAAGTAGTCCACAAACGAGTACATCTCTAACATAAACCACAGTTTATCACTTGCTGCTATAAACTGAAACACAAAATATAGTTAATTACTAACTACACAATCAGTTCAGTAATATTTATAAGATAAAAGAATGTTCAGTTATCCTATAGTATACAATAACGATGCAATTGACAGCCTTAGGCCTCGTTTATAGTGCAAGCAGTTTGGTCGGTGGTTAGACGTTTAGGCTTGTTTAGCAGGAAGTGTTTCAGTGTTCACAAAGCAAGAGGTATCAAGTCGTGTCAATGGCTGTCGCAGTCCAGTGTAAGCGTGTTGTTCCATCATGTCACTATCAAAACTTATCTAAGAAATAAGTTTACTAGAAAACATAGCTCTAAGCCTCAATGATATAACTAGTGCTTTTAGATCTCTCTCAGTTCATGAATTTAATAAGCTAAAGATATCTTCCCCAAGTCTTTTCAGTATTTCCACATTCTTGTGAAAGCATTACTATGGTTCCACAATGCCTTCTTTGGAAGACGACCTTATAAGCTTTTCCCTATCCAATATTATAAATCAAATAAAACTACATTATTGATAACCCAATGGTTGCCACCTCACTACTGAGTGATTTTATTTGATAAGTTGAATCGCTTAGCAAGTTCCCAAGAAGGCTCAGTTGACGAAAACTCTCGAGCTGCTTCCAGTATGAACACATTATATTCCATGTGTTTGTTAGTTTTGCGCTATCGCCAACCATTCCTCTAATCTCCAACTCCAATCTCCAACTACTTGCATTATAAATGAGGTCTTAAGGTGGAATGGAAAGGGGATGGAAGTTAAGCTCAAGATCTTTGGAGTTTTTATAGCAAAAACTTTTTTGACCAAATATTAATAAAATATTGATCCATTGGATGCATTTAGTTTAATTTGCTTCAATAATTCTTTAATATTTTGCATGAGCATTGTGGCATTTGATGAGAAATCTTTCAAATAAAATGAAAAAACTTTTGTCAACTAAAGTTTCGACCTTTTTAGTGTCACTTACTTACTTTTTAAGTCAAAACAAATATAATTTAGTTACCTATAATATTTTTTTTCCAACTGTTTACAATAAAAATTTAAAAATGAATAGGCCTACTTGAACAGCAATTTAGAAATTGTAGGCTATCATTGAATACAAGAATTTACTTTCCATGTATTAGAACAAAATCCCACCAAGAATAATTGCTACATTTTAGTATCACATGTATTTTAAATTTTAAAACATTAGCCAAATGAAGCTTAAAAAAAATTTACCAAGGAATGTTTTCCATACATTTATTTAGTACCTTAATTTAAGCAATAAGAAAAACATTTTAAATTGCAATTTAATTCATGTAGTAGGTATGCTATTTTAAGTTTTCAAGAAAATCTTTACTTCAAAAGTAGATTCAAGCCTAAATGATACCAGTAGACCTACCTAGAAAAATTTGACAATCTTAAACTCACTTTGTGTGTGCAGGTAGTGTTTAAACTTGAGGAAAATATCATTCTGACCATAAAATCCTAAAACCCAAAGTGAAATAATTTGGATGTTAAAAAAATTATCATAATATTAAATTTGCTATAAAAACAATTACAGAAAACCACCTGACCGGGAGATTCAGACCTTGACCTCCCGGTCGTTGGCAGTCTAGTCTATTGAGAGAGTAATGCCTTTGACCATAAGGCCACCGAAGCAAGTCTTATGAATAATTATTTTTTAAATGTGCTCAAAAATGAATAAGTCCAAACACTTTATTGAAAAAACAGTTAGGCCTACATAAAGTAAATTTAAGTCACCTTCCCCAAGTAAAATCCACAACAGTTCCAGGTATTCCATATTTATCATGAATATGGACACCCTATACCAAAATCTTTCCTGCCAATAGAGTAAATAGCCTAGACAAATGTAAAATAGATATTTTTTTATTTAAACTAAATGAAATAAAAAAGAGTCAAATCAATACTTACTCGTATAAAAAAGTACACCATAAAAAATATATTGAAGGCTAAGTCTATCTGCTGGGTGACATTGTGGCTCCATTTCTGGCAACGCTCCACCTCCTCGCTGCAAAAGAAGAGAAAACAATTAACAATAGACCACAACACCACAAATACAGTACCGGTACATGAAATGGTAATTAAATGAGTTGATATTTATAAAAGGGTATTTTTAGTATATAATTAAGTGGCTGGATGGTTTAGCTCTGCTCTGTCATTAAGCATTACCAACACACAACAGTCTTATTGTTTGCAAGGCCACCCATGTGTATTTTCTAAATAGGGAATTGATTGGTGCCCTGAAGAGATATTTCAGGAATTTAACCTTGTGGGAGGGAATTTTAGAGCATCTGAACAACTCTGAGCTAAGATTTTAATTTTCAAAAGTAAATGTTTGCAAAAAAAAAAGTTTTTAATTTTTTTTACAAAAAATGAAAATTTAAGTTACCTAGTTGTAATTGAACCCATTGAAAATAAACATTAAATTTTTCATAAGTTTATTCAACAGAACGAAATGAAAATAAAGCTGTTGAGGTAATGGGAGGAAATGGGGGGGGGGGGGGGGAGAACCCAATTAGTCTTTAAAAATTTCTATATAGAGTTTTTCTATGTAATGTCACGGGGATACAGTAAAACTTCAGATACATAGTGAATTTATATGTACTTTTAAGTTTGATATGGAAGTCCCACTGTATATTTAGGAGTACACATATTAATAATGGTGAATTTAATAATAACAATCATTAGAAGGCTTCTAGTTCTAATAAAATAAAAATGTAGGCCTATTCTCCTTAATCACATAATACCATAAGAACGTGAATATTTAAACAAATGGAAATGTCCCAACATTAAGGCTCACACCAAATTTTGGTAAGTATTTTAGAAGGCAATAGTTGTTAATTATTATAAACTGACCCAACTCAACAAAATCTAACTTTAAATGTGGCAACACAATTTTTTTCTTCTTCTAAAATATCTTGTCCTGAAATACCATATTCATGAATATGTCACTCTGTTCCCTTTATTCATATTACAAATATCTAACCAGGTTCATTGGCTGCATGGTCTAAGGTGTTACTCTCATTGTAGACGACTGACAATGAGGAGAATATTGTGGTTGAAACCAGTCGGGTGTAATGAGGGTGGTTTTACATAGGGGCCTATATGATTTCCCAACACTCTCTCTCCATGAAAACGCAGCTAGGCCCTACACTTCCTCTAAATACAACCACTAGCATAATTAGTACGTGAATGGGTAGTAAGACACTTGGCTAAAAATATATATAAGCCTATCTCGAAAAATGTTAATGTTTTAAATTAATAGTATTACCATTTCCAACTTAATATACAGTAATTTTTATTTATTGATGCATGAAAAGTTGGATTTCATAAGAGTGAAATAATGTAATTACTATAAACTATCAGTTTTACAATATACAGTTTTATAACATAATAGATAGGCTTATATGGCTTATTATTATTTTAGCACCGCGTCTTACTACCCGTTCGGGTTATACGCACTTACGCTAATATGTAATGGTAGGGTAATTGTGAGATGAAATGGAGGACCTACAGTTTAACGTGGAATCCGAACCACGGTGGAGGCCTGGCATTCCCCACATTCACAAGGCTTATATGGAGCAATAAGGGAGAATACTATCCATAATTAAGGCCCATACGGCCGACACAGACTCCGTATCCGTAGGTTCGTGGTTAGTAACATAGAAAAAGGTTTGTAAGAAATCGATGCGTCAATATCAGATTGTTCTAGCCCACTGAGTCCTTTGTCCTTATCTATCGCCACAGACTCCGTAGGGCGTAGTCCGTAATCCGTGTTCCTGGTCCACAAGAAATTCTACTAGCGATTACAAAGTAAATATCCGTAATCACGTGACCGTTTCAACCCTATGAGATGGTAAGAAAATTCATCCAATCAAAGATTTCGAAATAAAATCGGCTACACAAGGCCAAGGAGCGAGCGTCAGCAGTCAAGCTGATCATAATATAAGGATTAAAGAAACCAAAAACAACTTTGTCGATAAAACTTCCAGTATATACTATAATGTAGGTTAAGTACAATCACAAGAAACATGTTTATAACTAGATTTTAAATATCAAACTTAAAATAAATAATTGCAATAGCATGAAAACGCACAACGGATGTACTAGTATTTTGGATGAAAACAAGACAAGCACTTAATAATTTTGATAATAGGGATCATATAGGGATGTTGAAGCTACAAAAGCAAAGCCAATATTTCTGAGAACTGGTATTTCTCAGAAAACCTTTTCCTAGAAGCCGCTCTTCCCGGAGTGTTTTAATCTTTAGAAAAATGTTTCTGAATTAGCTCCACGTGTAGCTATATTTTCATTTTGTATAATTATTATGATTCCATAGCGACGGATCCTCTACCTCCTGCCATTCGTTCTTTTATTTTAATGCGCATGCACATATTTACTCGACTGTGATTGGTAGTCCGTATAAAATGTGTGTCACCCTGGCCACCCATAAACAATCGTGAATTAGTGCCTCAAATTTACAGCACTAACGATGAAAATCGAGTACAAATAGTACTAACGTAGCACAAACGATGGGCGTTTTCAAAAAAGGGTTATCTATATTAATTCCTATACTGGCCACTGGGTGGCTAGTGAGATCTCCCTAGCCACCTATAAACAATCGTAAATAAGTGCCACAAATTTACATACAGCACTAACAAGCACTTCACAGGCTGTCACTTGAAATAGTTAGCCTCATATTGTAGTGATATTGATCTTTGTATCACTGCCGGGTTTTTTCATTATTTAAACATGTTTTAGTAATTTTTAGATTTGGGTTTTATTTGTGATCTCTGTGAACTGTAAAGAAACCATTATATATATATTAAAATAATAAACCATGGTTCCTTCGATCACAGCCTGGAAAACGTCAAGCCTCGAAACCAAGAATGAGTATAATGTATAATATAGGCAGATAGGCTTTATGTTTATTTTATGTCAGGAGTTTTCCAGAATCATTAACACAGAATATACACTCTAATAAACAATCTAATAAACAATAAATGACTGTAAGCGATCCCCTAAGGTTTCGAAACAGTGCATACCAAGAATGAAAAAATTAGTACTACATTATAAAGAACTTTTTACAGCCATCGTATAAAGAATCTTTTTCATGGGAAAAAAAAGTAATTTAGACAGTTTATAGAGTTTTAATTTCTTAGGTATTTGAAATAGTTAAGTCATTATTAATACGAAAAAAGGCATTATTTTATAGAACTTAAATTGGAAAATTTAATTGAAAATAATAATTGCAGTTTCCACTAAATTGAAGATCGTGAAATGATTTTTTCCATATGCATATTAATGTGTTCAGAGTAATAAGTTTTTCCAATTTAAGTTCTATAAAATAATGCCTTTTTGCGTATTAATAATGATTAAACTATTTCAAATAGCTAAGAAATTAAAACACTATAAACTGTCTAAATTACTTTTTTTTTCATGAATAAGATTCTTTATACAATGGCTGTAAAAAGTTCTTTCAAATGTAGTACTTATTTTATCATTCTTGGTATGCAATGTTTCGAAACCTTGGGCGATCGCTTACAGTCATTTATTGTTTATTAGATTGTATGTTCTGTGTTAATGATTCTGGAAAACTCCTGACATATAAAATAAACATAAAGCCTATCTGCCTATATTATACATTATGCTCATTCTTGGTTTCGAGGCTTGACGTTTTCCAGGTTGTGATGGAAGGAACCGTAGTTTTTATTTAATAAATATATATATTTAATTATATATATGATGGTTTCTTTACAGTTCACAGAGATCACAAATAAAACAAATCTAAAAATTACTAAAACATGTTTAAATAATGAAAAAACCCGGCAGTGATATAAAGATCAATATCACTACAATATGAGGGTGACCTGGTGGTCTAGGGGTAAGGTGTCAGACTTCTATGCTGGCGGCCGGGGTTCAATCGTAGGTCCCGGTACAGATTTATCTGATTTCCAAACCCTTCCTTTACCTCTGACAAGATATCTTGTGAATGTGGGGAATGCCAGGCCTCCACCGTGGTTCGGATTCCACGTTAAACTGTAGGTCCTCCATTTCATCTCACAATCACCCTACCATTACACATTAGCGTAAGTGCGTATAACCCGAACGGGTAGTAAGACGCAGTGTTAATAATAATAAATACAATATGAGGCTAACTATTTCAAGAGACAGCCTGTGAATGATCTTTCAAACAGAAATCTCCCATGGACTGCAGATTATTTAGGTTTCTTTGATAATACAGCTGTGTGTTACGCGAACTGTGGAGGCGGGTTATCACCCGTTCTTGTCAACTAAGCTATACACTTCCCTACAAAGTTTTGATCTCGTGAGCCAACTTGGAATTTCAGTGAATATTTTTATGTCATACGGAAATTAAGTTATTCAGTAAAACGTTGCATATTTAAGTCTGAATAAGTTTTGTAGTCTTAAGTATTCACATCTGGAACTCGTATGATAACTAATATTTATAGATGAATGAGTATCAATAAATTAGTATAAATGAATTGTGTTGATTTTAAGGGAACATTAAGCATATGTATATAGAGTATGCTTCTAACTACGGTAAAATCCCAGCTTTATCAAATAGGTATAGTATTAAAGATATTAAATTTCAATTTTAAAATGTGTGGCCTAAAACTAGTTTCGGAAAACGTAAAAATTGAAGTTTCATACCCTCATAGCTCGTTAGTAAAAATAAATTGATGGTGTGTAACATTTCATAGAAGAAAAGTCTTTTGAATGATGGAGAAAAAATATGTACAAATGACCTTAAGGTGAGTTCAATCTTAATTCTCTAATAGTTTAAAACCTGCCAACCATATATTTTTTTTTATTTCATTCGCCCTATTCTTTATATGAGTATCAAAAAATAAGAAAATATTCTCTCATGACAGAACGAAAAAAAAAATGAAATTATTGTAAGATGCGCATCATTCACGACAGTATTCATTAGCAAACATTTAGATAATATTTATCGCTTTTAGACAGTGAAAAATGCAATTTTGTTTGTACCAAGTAAAGATGGCCAGCGTTTTCATTTCTAAATGTTCACACAAAAGTGTGCTAAGCTTTTGCCAATAAAGTTTGTTCGCATATATAGTGTTGTTGTGGAGGGACTTTTAAAATATTTAGTAAAATACGGTGACCTGGTGGTCTAGGGTTAAGGTGTCAGACTTATGAGCTGGGGTCCGGGGTTCAATCTTCGGTTGAGGCACAGATTTATCCGATTACCAAACCCTTCCTATACCTCTGACAATACGTTTATTAATCATATCTTGTGAATGTGGGGAATTCCAGGCTTCCACCGTGGTTCGGATTCCATGTTAAATTGTAGGTCCTCCATTTCATCTCACAATCACCCTACCAAGTGCGTATAACCCGAACGGGTAGTAAGACGCGGTGCTAATAATAATAATATACATTTTTGATGCTATTTTCTCCAAGATAATTGTGCACAGGGCAAGCACTTTAATATGGAGAAATGTAAAAAATAGTTTTGTGCTACAGGCCTGACCAACAAATTAAATTATTGGCGCTAGTGTTGAGTGTCCTTCCCTGGTAAGTAGTAGACCTAATTGATATAAACATAGTTTGAGGGTACATGTTAAATTCTATAATTAATTAGCTATACCAGTCACGTGTCTCTAATAAATAATGCATTAGAGGGGAGACAAGCCAGCTGACGAGATTAATATTGATGATAGTACTGGGTTTCCACAGTGTAGTCGCGCACGCGTGTGTGGACAGGTGTAGTTGACGGCCAGTGAATGATCCACTATTCTCGTCTACGATATTAAGTCCGTATCACACGACACTAGCTCGTACTTGAAATCCAGTGTGCTGGCTAGCACTAGCTAGCACGTCATCATCTAGCGTCGTGTGAATCAGAAAAAGTATACTGGTTCTGCCACTTTGTACTGGCTATCATACTAGTTGTGAGGATAGAACACGTGCTATTTTCGTACTAGTTTCGACACTAGTCTGTGTAATTCAACCAATCATGTGCGCTGAGACTTTTGTAGAGAAATGGTATAAATGACGCCAACATGGTCATTGGATGTGATTTTGTTGTTGGCAGAAAATTATTCTAAGCAACCTTGTTTATATAATACCAAATTGCCACAGTATGACAATATATTTAATATATATAAATTTAATTTAAAACATGTAATCTAAAAACGACAAACTATGTTCCAGATCCAATTTTAATCTAAATAAACTTGATAGCATGCCAACTTTGGGCGTTTTTTTGTTGTTTTTTTTTAGAATATAAAGTGTGCGTAGGCCTAAAAAAGAACATTTGTTTATCAAGGATACTGTACTGTACTTGTACTTGGCTTAGGGACCTCTGACCACAATGTAAATAAATGAATACAAATTTAGGGAGATACTAAACGTTTGTGTCACCCCGAATGTATATTACCTAACCTCCGAATGTATCATATTTAGCATCCTGCGACCATTATTTCGCCTTTCCCAACCATTCCCGTGTCTATATTCTTTTTCCTACGTTCCCTCTCATAATTTTCAATATCTTTCTTAGTAATTAATGCAGCTGCTGCACTCTAAAATTAATCTCTGACGTTCGATAAATATTTACACTAGGAGCTAGTACCAAACTAGCAGCGTGTGAATACTATAGTCCCATTTCCATTGTACTAGCTAGTATACAGATATCTAGGTGCTAGCTAGCACACTTGATTTCTAGTATAAGCAAGTGTCGTGTGATACGGGCTTTAACCGACACTACCCGAAGGGGTTGCCAACTCTAATATCAAGCGTATTCAAATGGATAGAGCTTCAGGATATTAATTCTAGCTTAGTATGCCGGGATCACGATCAACTTAGCTTTAACTTATCGTAACGTTCACTTTTAGTTCACTTATCGTAAAGAAACCAGTGGGCTATCACGAGTCACGTAACAGCTTGAGCCAAACATCAGCATTGTAGAGCATAGATGTTGATCTCTGATCTGTACTATATGTTAACAGTGTTATCGGTGACTAAATGTATTGTTTACTTTTGATATATTTAATTACATTACAATAAAATATTTATCATTCAAACTAATTGTATCGAAGTTAAGGTTTTTTTTTTTTTTTGCACTGTCTACTTTTCCTATTTTAGTGTTATGTTATATTCGTCTTCAATCATGATTTAAAAGTAAAATCTAGCTTGCATAAACTATAAACAAATAAAGTAACGATACTTGCGGAACAGATAGAGTACTAAATAGTAGTGTTAACGTAGTTGGCTGGCTAGCTCACATGATACACTTCATTTATAGTTCACTAACGTGAAAAATTTCCCAAGATAACGGCATTATGCGGGGATCACAATCAACTTAACGTTAACTTAAAGTTAACTTAAAGTAACTTACATAAAGGATCTCCTAGTGTGTTTAAATGGAAGCGATCACGATGCAGTTAACTTAACGTAAGAGATGTCCTGGGAGGTCTTTTACTTAAGTCAACGTTTCTTGAAGGTTATCACGTGATCTAGCCAGCCAATCATTAGGCGAGACATCTACACGGCTATTTAATAATTAATTTGTTGGTTTTAAGACCAAGGTCTACTTTTTAGCTTTATCGGATATTTAATAAGCGCTATTATCGTATAATTATAGAACGTTAAAGAACAGACTTAAATCAAATATTGTAAATAAGTTAAAACCACAAAACTTTTATTATATAAAATTATATAATGCATTGCTTTAAAATAAAAATCCTTGTTGAAATATAAATCAACTAACAATCATGATTTTAAAAGCATTAAAATCTGCTTAAAAAAGTTTAAGATAAATATTTATAATATCGGTAGAAAACAGTAAGCATTCACAGATCATAAATACTAATACAAATAGTACAAATCACAGATCAAAACATATACTCTAGAATGGAAATATTTGACTCGAGTTGTTACGTTAAGTAAATCGTGATCACACATCTGTTTTCTTAAGTTAAGTTAACTTTAAGTGAACGTTACATAAGTTAAGTTGATCGTGATCCCGGCATTTCTCAATATTGGAGCATACGATTGCAGACTACATGGGAAATTTTAGCTACCTACAAGTCGTATCTAATCAAATTATTCAATTTCCTATTACAGTATTACCAAAAATAGTTCATTCATGATTTAGCTTAGCTTTTGTCTATGAAATAATTTCGGATCATTTGTTGGAAGATCGACAATTTCAGAGAGGTGGAATCTCAATGAAATGTAAATTCTAAAGAGAAAAAAAAAATCGCATTCCGTAAAGAGGTTTTGCTAAATAATAGCAAATCTGAAAGAGTTTCAAAACTGTCACGAGACCGCTCCATCCCGCAATGGAATAATCTCGCAAGATCTCTGGGATAGGCCCACCGCCTGCAGGTAAGGGAAGCGTATTAACATTCTCTAGTACATTACAGAGCAGCACTGTAAATACAAGTTCGGGAATCCAGATTGGACAACAACTTCTACAAGACCAACACTCTTCATTCCAGTGAATTTGAAACGATGTATATTCTCTATTATAGATACATCTATCAACCGGCCAAGTTCCGGCATGGACTACACCGAGAATTTGTGGCAATACTGCACATACTTTGAATTAGAAGAAGATCTAAAAAGTCCATACCTTCACCAAAGCCCAGATTTAAAGGAGGGCGGAGCCTCCACAGACAGTGTTACAATTAAAATAAGTATTTATAGCTTTTAGCAATTTATTATGTAAAGAAAAAAAATGACAATCTCAAAACTTTGAAATGAAAAATATTTGTTTAATGTTGGGACCTCCAATTATTATTTTTTTACAGTCCTCGGGGAAATCCGGATCAGTTTTCACTCTCTACTAACCACAGATTATACATCCGGCACGGTGGTTCTTAATTCGTATAAAATTCATGCTAAGTGTTCTCCACCGCTACCATCGAGTCAAACTAACCAGAAATACGAATTCAGAGCCTTTTCAGATATCTGAAGATGCTATATCCATAACTGGTAAATTATTATTAGCACCGCGTCTTACTACCCGTTCGGGTTATACGCACTTACGCTAATGTGTGATGGTAGGGTGATTGTGAGATGAAATGATGGACCTACAGTTTAACGTGGAATCCGAACCACGGTGGAGGCCTGGCATTCCCCACATTCACAAGATGTCTTGTCAGAGGTGAAGGAAGTGTTTGGCAATCAGATAAATCTGTGCCGGGACCGAGGATTGAACCCCGGCTGCCAGCACAGAAGTCTAACATCTTACCCCTAGACCACCAGGTCACCCATAACTGGTAAAGAACTCCCACTATGTTATTGGGACTGGTAGCTAAGATTATGTTAATTTACCGGGACATATTTATTTGGCGTCTTGTTCTTTTTCCGGAAAACACGCGTTATTCTAATGGGGTATAGATGATAGGATATAATTTCGAGGAAACTTACCCGCATTTGCGTGAATGCCATTTAGATTATTTTTGAAATAAATTCACCTAGCCGGGAATTGGACGGTGACCTTCCCATTACCGGTAAGGCGGTAACCCAGGCTAGATAAGTTTACTATTGGGTTCATATACCCAGATAAATGATTAATCTAGTATTATTATTAATTATTATTATTCTAAATTCTATATTACGACAGGTCCATTCATTTTGTCAGTGTACTTAGATTGCCCTGTTCTCTGCCACCTTCTCCTCGAGCTCCCAGAATTTTCTTCTTCTCGTCAGGTCATCTAATATTTGAATCTTACTCCCTCCTAATATCCCTTTTCCCTCAACCTTGCCTTCTATAATATTGCGAGGAAGACATTTCTTCCTAAGATGTGTCCGATCCAGTTTGCTTTGTTCCGAAGAATCACATCCAAAATTGTTCTCTTCTCACCCACTCGTCTTAGGACTTCATTTGTCACCCTGTTTGTCCATCTTATCTCCTAGAGTCTTGTGCCCAACTCGTTGGACCACCAGGTCCTGGGTACATCGCATCTGATGCTCACGAATTGCCACAGCTCAGTGACGTTATTTCCACTTAAGTCAAATACAGGGATCGTGCAAGAAAGACACACTCAATGCTATCATGCTTTCCTGAACTTTATTATGGTCGTGTTGTACAAATCGATCGTTTGTTTTCAACTCCGCACGGCTACCAACAGGTCTCGTCCACAAGACTAGATGGGTGTGACTAACGACCCATTCTTTGAACGTCCGCTCCCTGGTCTTGTTACAAGTGACCTCTAAGTTCAACTATCTTACTGTGAATGCACCACATTTTTGGTTGGATTATAATCATCAGGTGTAGTGCCTCTTGGGCAGGTCCAGCTATGATACTTCTCAAGTCTCTCAATCCTGAGCTAATCTCTCGTTTACGTATCTTCATCAAACCTTGATTAAATCCAGAACCTGGTATCTCCTTCC
Organism: Timema cristinae; assembly: GCA_039000515.1. Taxonomy (NCBI): domain Eukaryota; kingdom Metazoa; phylum Arthropoda; class Insecta; order Phasmatodea; family Timematidae; genus Timema; species Timema cristinae. The sequence goes on along the minus strand of JBCFYV010001001.1, from coordinate 17,804,959 downwards.
TCCTCTTATTCTCTTCCCGTTTATCAGTCCTTCAATTAAAGTCTTCAGCAGGCATTACTTTCTCATTGGGGACAGATGATTAAGTTTGTAAGCTTATTTCCATATATGTTAAATATCGGTTCCGCAGAGGGAGCCGGTAAATATCTACGCCCCGAACTGCACATGTAAATTATGTCATGGTGTTGTCCTTATCACGTTGTATCCATCAACTGCCCCTATTCCCAAACCGTTGCGGTCACATGTGCAACCAAGCCGCATGTTGAGGGGCAATTAACCGGGAGTCTGGGTACAGTGGTATATCGTTCTCACAGGCGGGTCCACTGGCAGCCAGTGGTGACATTATAACGGCCAACTGAATCAATACAACGGTAGTTTGGTGGCTCGTTAGGTGACGGTCATTACCGGGGGGAGGGAGGGATCAGAAAGACTCACCCCATACACCCCTTTAGACAACCCTAATCATATAGCCCTCTCTTCTTCCAGCCCATCGCCTGTTCTTGTTGGGTAGTTATATCATGTCAACAGGGCTCTCAGATTACGTCAACATGACGGCTAACTACCGGTATAATTGGCCGCAAGGATAGTGTGGTGGACTCTTGTCCCAATACCTCATTCGTCCGGAGGGTTGTCCCTTGACGTAAAACACTAAAATTGGCATTGACGGTCCAGTAACCAGCGTAGGTGGACACGTGGGATTAAAGTTTGATTTGCTGGCTACGAGGAGGTTGGAGTTTTAAATATGACTGTATGTACTAAGAGTGGATCTTTCCTAAATTGTTTCCCACTATCCACGTAAATTCGGGTGAATTATCAATCCTACCATCATCATCCCTGCCCTCTGGATGCAAATAAATGCAAATATCCCAGACAGGTAGTAAAACTCGCTTCAAAACAACAAACCAGCACAATTGGGGGGGGGGGGGGGGGGGTCTTAGTTGGTGCTAAATTCCTTTAAATTTGAGGCAAATCTGGATTTTTTGCTGGGCCATTGGAAGAAGCACTTGACTGTTTAGCATTGATACAAGGCTACATTTTCAATAATAATAATAATAATAATAATAATAATAATATATTATTATTATTTTATTATTATTATAGCATCGCGTCTTACTACCCGTTTGGGTTATGTGCACTTACGTTATTGTGTAATGGTAGGGTGATGAAATGGAGGACCTACAGTTTAACGTGGGATCCGAACCACGGTGGAGGCCTGGCATTCCATACATCACAAGTTGATATCTCTTGTCAGAGGTGAAGGAAGGTTTGGTAATCAGATAAATTTGTGCCGGGACCGAGGATTGAACCATGAACTCTGGCACAGACTCAAAATTATTATTTAAAAAAAGTGGGATAGTCATTTTCAGAAGTGGCCGCTTCATCTAAGGGGCAATCATCACACTTCATAAGGTCATTGATTAAGAGCTCCTAGTACAAATCCTGGAAAGGGAAATGGGAGTGCACATTTTCTCAAAACTACCCTTCTCACCCTTACACCATAAGGGGGGATAGAAGGGAATGCGAGATAGAGTCCACACTTTCAAGGTTTCTTAAAACAATTTTTTTTGGCCAAAATAAATAAAATATTTATTTTAACAGTCCAACAACCCACTTCTATGACCGCATGGTCTAATCCGTCACTCTCACAGTAGAATAGACTGCCGATGAAGGTGATATCAAGGTTAGAATCTCGGTCAGGCGTAACGAGGGTAGTTTTCCCTAGATGGTTTTCCACTCTCCTTCCACGCAAATGCGGAACCCTAACCTTCCTCATACCTAAAACCACCAGCGTAATTAGTACATAAAAGTGTTGTATAGACCGAACGGGTAGTAGAACGCGGTGCTTTAAAACAAAATCTCGCTATATTTGAAACCGTTTTGAAGTACCCCCTTTAACCCCAGGAGTGGCAGCAATAGTTCCTGAGAGCTGAATCGTGTCATGTCGGTCGAATCGACAGACAGGATCGCTGGTCCAATATTCATGTTGCATACAGAGGTGAGCCGGAAATAGCTACCTCATTCAAACCCGTGGTAAAGATGGAACTAAAATCAGACTTTTATTTTAGTAACAGCAGTGCCCAGATTTTTTTAACAGGGGAAAGGGGAAGAGGTTGTCCTACCTTTGTTGCATTGTTGAGTGGAGAAAAAGTATAATTTCTTTATGCTCGTGGTGAAATATTTTAACAAGAAGGATGCTAATGAGTTAGGTTTCTTAACATCCAATCCCGCTCGAAGTAATTTAAAATGTTTTTTTTAACATAATTAGGGTTGTGAATAATCTCTAAAGGAAGGAACTTTAAGAAAATGCAATCACATAATTTAGATTTTAAACTTTGATAAATATATATATATATATATACATCTTATTAGTATTAATTTATAGGTATTGATAATATCTAGCTAAAGTGACCCGCCTCGGTGGTTAGTTGGCTAACGCGCTAGTCGTGTTGAGCTCGACCGCTGAGGACGGGGAGATCGAGGTTCAAATCTCGGTCGGCTGAACTGGGGTGGTTTTTCCTAAATGGTTTTTCACTCTCCCTCCACGCAAATGCGGGTTCACTTCCTCTAATTAAACCTTCCCAATTCCTAATCCATTAGCGTAATTAGTACTTAAAGCGTATAACCCGAACGGGTAGTAAGACGCGGTGCTAAATATTATTATTATTATTATTATTATTATTATTATTATTATCATCAAAAGTGAGAGCTGCAGATCGCGCAAACGTATGAATACGTGAAAGTTATCTAGTAATTCTTCTACTTTTGAAATTCTCTTAACACTTACGAATCTAACGAGATATAACGTGGGTTCAAACCCTATCGGGATTGATTGATTGATTTTTCTTGAGCGATAAAAATCTGTATCCCAACTTCCTTTGGAGGGGAAGTAGAGCCGTCGGTCCCTTGTCGATTGTGGTATGTAAAAAAACCCCTGGAGGTATTGAAAATACCTTCCCCTGCAATATTGCTAGGTCCTTTCGCTCTAATATTAATATTGACATAACTAGTCGGTCAATAAAGTGAACGTTAAAAACTTTAGATAAAAAAAGAGGGAGCTAAACCCCGATTTTTTTAAGCCCACTTTTGACCACCGCCAACATTGATTGTACTTATTATTATTATTATTATTATTATTATTATTAGCACCGCGTATTACTACCCGTTCGGATTATACGCACTTACGCTAATGTGTAATGGTAGGGTGATTGTGAGATGAAATGGAAGGACCTACAGTTTAACGTGGATCCGAACCACGGTGGAGGCCTGGCAATTCCCCACATTCACAAGATGTCTTGTCAGAGGTGAAGGAAGGGTTTGGTAATCAGATAAATCTGTGCCGTACCGAGGTTGAACCCCGGCCGCCAGCACGGAAGTCTGACACCTTACCCCCTAGACCACCAGGTCACCCATTGATTGTAAGTTACTAACATTTGGCATCGTAGGAATGTGTTTTATATATTTATTAATTAATATAAAATTGATCTAAAAAGTAAAAGTTATGAAAATGTTCCAATAATATTTCTTTATGAATTAGTGTATTTATTTATCTTTACTTCATAAACTGAACGGACTACAAATGTAAACACAGTTTTGTTTCTATCCCCGCCATTGTGGCAACATGAGTTTACAGTTTTTAAATAAAAAAGCTTCCTAGAAAAATTAGACTGTAATTGTCCAGCATTATGGAGGAATACAAAAATGTTTTATTACATCAATGATACTTTCAAGAGTGGTCAAGATTAGATGGATTCCAGAAATAAAATTGTTTTGTCACCTCTTTAATTTATAATACTCTAAGTTACAAAATTCCAACATATTTTATAAACTCCCAATCTAAGAGAAAAGAATGAGAATATAACTATTTTTTAAGGAAATTCATCCGGAAAAATCTTTTAATCGTTAAGAAAAATATCATTAGACTATCTCATTAGTATGCGAATCTGCTTTCATTTTTAATATTATTATTATTTAGCACCGCGTCTTACTACCCGTTCGGGTTACACGCTTTAAGTACTAATTACGCTAATGGATTAGGAATTGGTAAGGTTGAATTAGAGGAAGTGAACCCGCATTTGCGTGGAGGGAGAGTGAAAAACCGTTTAGGAAAAACCACCCTAGTTCACCCGACCGAGATTCGAACCCCGATCTCCCCGTCCTCAGCAGTCGAGCTCAACACGACTAGCGCGTTAGCCAACTACGCCACCGAGGCGGGTTTCACCGCATAATACTCACATATTTTATACGTAATTTTTGTGGAAAAAAGGTGGGGCGCGATCATTATGTGAAGCTTTAAGCCTGCAGAATTTTGTTTTTCATGCCAACCATAGTCGGAAAAGAAAATGCTCCCATGTATCATTAGTAATCAGTAATCACTAATTTAGCTTGTGTGGGAGAAAAAACAAGTTGCGACGATTATGTGGTGAAATACGGTATGAGCAGTTTAGTTTTCAATCCAATTTCCTATATACTCTCTCAAATTAAAAGAGAATACATTTTCTCTCAATTCTAATCTCCTCGTCCCTGCACTATTAGTCTAAATATCTTGATAACCCGGTTGGAAGTAAAATGCAGTGTTCAAAAAAGAACCGTAGGTGTAGTTATGGGTGAAAAAACAAATTAGCAAGACCATTAAGTTATCGAAGTTTTTTTAACCAAGTTATTTTTAATAAATATATGTAGTATTGAATGTGGTAGGGGTTTGGGCCATAACCTAGAAAAAAAGGGCATCAAAATCTAGAGTAAAACTAGGTTGTAAATTATCTTCAAATAATTATATTGTACAATTAAATAATTAATGTAGGATGTTAAAAAGTTTTCAGTTATTTTTATATCTTTATGACCTAAATTTTATACCTTAGTAAAGAAACAATATATTTTGTATTCACTCTTATTATTTAAATAATTAATGTACTTTTCACTAACAAATTTATTTGATTGAAAGTCAAATTATGTATCATTGTACTAAATAATAATTTGTCTATACTACATCATCTCCATGTGGCGAGAGGGTTTGTTTACTTTAATACGTTGGTTACTAGTCACCAAACTATAAATACATTATTAATCATCATTAAAATGAAAATGTTTTACCATACCACTGTATATAAAGAATGAAAAAAAAAATACAGCTTGTTAATTTCAGTATATTTTATGTTCAAACAGTGTCGAGTTTATGATTATACGAAAACAATATCCACTCAAAACAACGGGACAAGAGACTGTCTCGTTTAATTTAGTTAATGTGCTTCGTGTAACAATACAGGCCCATCGTGAAATGCCCCCTTCACCCCTTTCATAGCTCCACCAAACTACCCCGCTTCCATAAACCCACCAACACACGTCCATGCATTGTGAAGCTGGTATGACTTATTGCTCGCTGGATACATACATGCCTGTGAAGGATTGGCCACTAAATCTCGCTAGTCTTCTATTGACTGATGTGTTAATACGTACGGCGATGTTTGTATATGTATATATACACACACTGGATACTGCACAAGTCTCTTCATAGAGGCACTTCTGTATTAAATATAGTGTAATTTTAGTAGGAAGAACCATATACAACAGCTAGAAAAGTCACCAGATCTATTTTACCGTATTCGTACGTAAAGTTATGTGATGTGCAGCCGTTACTAGATATAAAATACTACTGATAATTAAAAAAAATGTGTTTTTTTAATCACCAGCTCTTACTACTGGTTCAGATTGTATGCATGTATTCTATTCTTATTCTAATGGGTTATGGATGAGGAAAGAAGCATTTTAGAGGTAATTTAACCTCATTTACGTGGAAGTAGAATGGGATTAGAACCCCGACCTTCCCGTAATCATAAGGCCAGTCCAAAACAAGAGTGATGATGCCTTAGACCGTTCGTCCACTGAAATGAGTCAAAAAGAGGTTTTCAATGTCAACCAGCAAAATAAGTCTATTCTCTTTTAATATAATGATCCTATCCGCATCCTTGTGCACGCAGTTTAAATGTCCGACGCATCTAGCCTAATATGCTGGTTACTGAAGTCGGGGATAGAATCCCAGAATCCCAGCTGGGCGTTTAGGGGGGAGGTTTTTAATAGATGGTTCTTCATTTTCTCCCACACACAAATGTAAGTGCATCTTCTATAAATTAACTCTCGGCTCTACCTCATTAGCTTAGTTAAATGCATATATACAAGACGGATAGTAAGACGCGCTGCACAGGAAAATCAAATTAAATAGAATAGTCAGTTGTCCACCAATGATTTAATCACGAGAATTTTTTTCATTTTATTTGAGGTATTTAACGCGTACTTTCTGAACCGACTGATTATATCAGCACATGACAAACTAGCTTAAATCCAGAACAGAATACACAAAGCCACCGGCTGTTAATTTTTTTTTAGGACCACGTCTTACTACCATTCCATTCAGGTTTACGATATAAACTTACTAGGCTAATGGGTTAGTGACGAGTAAGGTTGGATTTAGAGGAATTGTGCCCACATTTGCGTGGAGTAGAGTGGGTAAATCACTTAGCAAAATCACCCTCAGTAGCCTACACCCGACCGGGTCGAACCACAACAACCCCGTCATCGGCTGACTATTGCGAGAGTAGCACTTTAGACCATGCGGCCACCGAAGTGGTTGGGCTGTTAATTCATCCCTGTGAAAGAGGAGTGCAACATTTCAACAACGATATATATATTTTTTTTTCCATTCCGAGATTCTAAACACTACCAACCGAAGTGCTGTACTTCTGGGAAACGTTCTATTCCAAATAGAACAGAGATTTACACAAATGTACGCCAATGTAATCTAAGTTTATCGTGAGAACTTATGGTCTTACCTTGATGGGCTCTTATGTGACCCTATCATACAGGGTGTCTCAAATAAAACCAACCCCAACGCACAGTATCTCCAAGATTGTTTTTGAAATGCGGGACAACAACCGTTAAGCACAGCTCTGCCCGACGTCTGGTAAATGTTTATTTATTGAAACGCTTCATAGTGGCTGCGGTGACGCATATTTCAAACACATACTTAGAAATACCGTGAGTTTTGGGCCGGATTTATTTGGGATACTCTGTATAAGCAGAACTATAGTGGAAACAAACCGGGTAAGCTTGCTATAATTTATCTACGGTAGGAGAGGTGGTGAGTGGCAACTGGAAGAAGGTGCTTTATTAAAAAGCATTAGTTGAGAGTGATTAATGTCAGCTCATTTGGAAATAATTATTAATAATATAGTATTACTAGGTAATTTGCATCATAGCAGGCCCATCTCCACTCCCGGTTCGCGCGAGGTTTGGGAGTAAAAGGGAAAGTAAAAGACTAAGAAATGCCGGAAATGTGTTCAGTGCATTCGTATTTGAAAGATTACTCGAAATTTACCGCGGTTACGATGGGGGACAAAGTCACCATTGTTTCTTGATGATAACAGTATGTCCTTAATAAGACATAATAAAGATTTGTGCAAGACTATCAGCTGTGAAACCATTCTAAAATGGACAAAAACTGTCTTTACAGCGCAACCCAAATATAATTGAATATTTCAACAATGTTCTGTATTAAGGTGCGTTTAAACGGGCAATTAAAATTGCACATTGCCGAAAATATTTCCCAAATGCGTTCTGTTTTGAGTAAACGTGAAACAAATAATTTAACCCTGGATATATTTGAGAGTCGGGCATTGCTTAAGTCCCGAGAGAGCCCGATCTACTTAATTCTGGAATGAATACTTGACAGTTATCTGTTCAAAAATTTTACAAGAATATCGAAAAGTGATTGAGCTTTTAAATAATATAATTGGCATAAATTATTGCTATGATCACAGAAACAGGTAAAATCACGACACAAACCAAAGCTCGTGTATACCTAATTTCATAGCTGAGGGAACTGCAGGTTTTAAGGAGAAAATATGTATCTTCACTCTCTCTCTCTGTTACCGGTTGCCAAACTTTCTAGCTTTCGGTTGTTGGGAAGTGAGGGGGGAGGGTTTACTTGGAAATCCCTCATTGTAAACAATGCGGCATGGAGAGGTTGGGGTCAGAGGGGGGTTCAATTTACAGGCAAAAACATTTCCTATCGGTGTACAGCCTTTTCTAGAAACATTAACTATTTCCACAATAGTATTTTTTTCAAGATTGAAGTTTATTAACTTTTCTACTCCCCACGTAATTATGCTTAAAACTATTTTATGTATAAAGCTTTTTTCCCTCATAATTAATATACAAACAAATATATTACAACACAACATGCATTTTATACTAAATGCTATAAATTACATTCTTACTTGATAATCAGAAAATTAGGAAGTTCATTATCAATATCCACCAAAGCTTTAATTTTCTTTAGGGTAGGTAATTCATTGTTAAGGTAAAGTGAATGTAACTTTCTGCGAATTGCTGCTTGAGTAAAACTATCATATTTATCCAGACGCTTCATTTGAGTGCAGTTATTTCCTTTTTTGATTGATGTCAGTAACTTTCCCTTAGTAATCTCAAACTAGAATTCAAAACTAACTTATAAGACACACCTGTAGCTTCTGCAGTCTACATTGCCCCTTTCTTTACTACTTAATATTTTCCTCTTGGAATGTAATTGTTTGTAACAAGGCGGAGATTCCATAATTTCTGTTATATTTTAACTGTTAACAATACATTATTATTCCATGGCTGCAATATTGTCAGCCACATACCGGCTATATAATTGCAGCAACACATGCAGTAAAATATAGCCCGTCTAAACGCAACTTTAGGAACTTCTATTAACTCTTTTCTTCATTAATGATCCAGGTGCAATAGTGTTGGTGTAAATCTACGATTTCGAGCCGACTCTCACAGAGTTGATGGGGATGTGATGCACGCTCTATATAATTATTTCCTATTAGGTTGATATTGGTCACTTTCAGCCAATGTTTGCAATAAATAACTTTCTATGAGCTCTCCTACCGGAAATGGACTCAACCTTTCAAGGTAGACCAAATGTACCCCGCCTAATAACGTCTTCCAGTCCATGACTTACCTGGAGGCGTCTATGAAGTAGATGATTAGTGACGCAATACTGAGAATGAACACCAACACCACCTGAAACACCAGATAGGACACCAGTTAGATTCCCATATAAAGATATTTTTGGAATTATATTAAAAATAAATGTAGAAATTCATTATTAGAACTTTAAAATTGAAACCATCTACCCAAAATGACACCGAACACAAAATGGTTGGGTATACAAATACATGACAGTATAATTTTATTTACTTTTATTTTATCACCACGTCTTACTACCCGTTAGGGATATACGTTTATACTAATCACGCAACCCGCTTCGGTGGCCGTGTGGTCTAACGCGCTACTCTCATGTTGGACTAGACTGCTGAAGATGGGGAGTTCGTGCTTCGACCCCGGTGGGGTGCGCTTCCTTTAGGTTAAACCTTCCTAATTCCTGGACCATTAGTGTAATTAGTACAAAGGTGTATAACCCGAACGGGTAGTAAGATGTGGTGCTAAAAAAACTTAACTGACGTAAAGGGACCAAATCAAATTAACGGTGCATGTACGTATCTCCATATGCGAAAAAATAATAATTTGAGGGTCTTAGTAATAGTAGAGATTGGGACGCCATTCGACCTAAATTTATTGTTATTCGTGTACTGGGATATCAGTTGACTTCCGAAACTGTACTATAAATACAGCCCTAATTGTACATCTACGAAAAACCAAACTTAAGAAAAAAAACTTTCAAATAAAAATTTCTTAGGTACCATTCTGCGCCTTAAAAAATAACACTCTAAACATAGTCTTTATTCTTCATCAGACGAAAAAAATCTACTAATTGTGTAACTTAATTTATAGCAAAAATTCATGTGTGCCACTTAAAACATATTATTTAAAAACCATGCAAAAAAAAATTGTTTATGACTGTGACTTTAACTATGGAAATAAACCAGTTCAACCCCGTTTGATATCAATTTTTGGATTCTGTAAAACTATGCAAGAGGAAAACGAAAACATCACAAGATCGGAAGTATATACTTATTACTATAAAGACCGCATGCCAGGCCATTAAGTCCCTGCATACCGCTAGGATGAACATATCAATGGCAGGGAATGAAACTACTTCACGATGCTCCCTTCAATTATGCACACATTGTTTACGCCACGAAAGGAAAAGGTGTTGCGGTTGCATAACCAATTCAGTCTTTTTTAGCCCCCGTTCGGGATATACACTCAAGTACTAAATAAGCTTATAGGTTAGGGATTAGGAAGGATTCATTTAGAGGAAGTGTACCCGCATTTGTGTGGAGAGTGTAAATCCCTTTTGTATTATTATTAGCACCGCGTCTTACTATCCGTTCGGGTGTACGCACTTACGCTCATGTGTAATGGTAGGGTGATTGTGAGATAAAATGGGGGACCTTCAGTTGAACGTGGGATCCTAACCACGGTGGAGGCCTCGCATTCCACACATTCACAAGTTGTGATTAATACACGTCTTGTCAAAGGTGAAGGAAGGGTTTGGGGAAATCAGACTTCTGTGCTGGGGGTCCGGGGTTCAATCCCTGGTCCCGGTACAGATTTATCTTTCACCTTACCCCTAGACCACCAGGTCACAGGCCCTTTTGTAAAACCACTCGATCGATATTCAAACCTCTATCTCCCCGTCATCGACAGTCTAGAGTACCACGAGTGTGATGGATGACATTAACATGCAGTCATCGAAGCGAGTAATGTAATATTAAATATAGTATCAATTTGTTTTTTGTGCGTATAGCTCCAACGGGTGGTAAGACGCAGTGCTAATAATAATTTGTGTTTATATTTTTCCTTTGTGCTCAAGTTATACAAACTCCAAATTAATGTAGAAATTATGGAGACTTATCAAAGATATTTCACGATTATTAATACTCAGCGGTAAGTCACCTATCCTTAGGTATACGAGTTTCAAAGTTTGGGAAACAGTTGTCTAGTGGTAATATGTAGTGCTATATTGTGGATAGCAGCATTCACGCAGTTAACTAAGAGGAACTTTATTCAGTTAGAGATAGGTTAGTTTAAGAAAACAGTGTTGTCATTAAATCATATCTTTGAGAGGCCTGCCGAGGACAAGGGTCGGAATCCAAGATTCCAGAGGCAGCAATGTCTTTTGACTACCGGAGCCTGGCCCTGACATAACGGCCGGCAAATCATAAAATTTCCAGACAAATAGAATAGATGACCGGTTCGGTCAAGGAGCCCCATGATCTCGGAACACGCGGTGACGAGTGTAATCCGAGGTTGGCAACGACGGGCGACCGGAACATCAATTGGTCGCAAGTCTGTAATGTTATGCAGCCATAAAGTGCAGACGATGGAAAATAATCACAAATCAAAAGCATTCTTTAAGACAAGAAGAACAACGTATGACATAACATGTGTAAATGCAGTAAACTGCATCCGTTTTAAGTTAAATTTAAGGTAGTAAAACTTAGTAAAAGGAGCCTCCCTCTTGTGATTTCTTTATAGGCCTTCGGCCTGTTCCATTCTAAGGACTCTAAAGGCTGTCCTTCAATCTTAGCCTCCATCTTCCAGGTCTTCTTCTCCCTGGAGGTCTTTTATCTCTTGTTGTTTTGACAATTCTTTCTTCTTACATCCTGTCAATATGTTGGTTCCGTTCTCTCCTACGTGAACTATCCATTCAGTGATGGGGTTGATTTGACAAGATTCACTTATGTTCACATTTATTTCTCTGTCTAGTCGAGATTTATTAGTGATTTCTCTCAACACTCGCATTTATGCGACCCATCTATTGTTGGGGTACGTTTAGTTTCGCTTCGTGTTTCAGCCATTTGCGAGTATTCGTCTTACCATTGACTTACATATTGGCCTTTGAATCTTTTTGTAGATATTGTGTTGTACCATATCAGTAATTAAGGCAGCCAGCGCTTCTATTATCCCTTTGTTATTTGTTCTTTTATTTCTCTTTTAATTCTAACTTGTTATTTTTTATTTAGCACTGCATCTTACTACCCGTTCGGTTTAATAACGCTAATGGATTGGGGATTGGGAAGGTTAAATTTATAGGAAGTTAACCCAAATTTGCATGGATGAAGAGTGGAAAACACTTTAGGAAAAACTAGCCCCAGTTCACCTGACTAAATTCGAACCTAATCTTCCCGTCCTCGGCAGTCAAGCTCAACATGAAACTAGAGCGTCAGCTAACTACGCCAACGAGGTGGGTCTGAGCTTGTTATTGTTATTCACGGATATTTCTTATCAGATACATGTTAAATTATGTAAAACTTACAAACAACCCGTCGTGCATTCGGTTTGTTGTTTCGTCTAATGCGTGTGTATGACAATCACCGCGTTTAACCTTACCTAATGTTAAGACTATAATAATAATAATAAATAATAATAATAATTATTATATTATTATTATTATTATTATTAGCACCGCGTCTTACTACCCGTTCGGGTTATACGCACTTACGCTAATGTGTAATGGTAGGGTGATTGTGAGATGAAAGGGAGGACCTACAGTTTAACGTGGGATCCGAACCACGGTGGAGGCCTGGCATTCCCCACATTCAGATAGGCCTATAACCCAAATGAGTAGTAAGACGTGGTGTAAAATAAATTATATATATATATAATATATTACTATGGAGCACAGTAAATATAGGGGAATACCAAGTCTAGAATTAGAGAATTTAAATGTCTACTCGTACATACATTAAATGTCAGATAAAATGTCACTAAATCACAAAAGTAAAAAAGGTAGTCTGTGACCTTGAAGAGTAGATAACCCGCGTCTCTCAGAAGCGTTTCATGTGTAGGTCCGAGTATGAATGGCCGCCCTGTGCTCGAGCCAAGGAGAGTAGGAAAAGAAGCCAACAAGTTATGGGGTCATCTTTCCCTGGGACTCTACGGGATACCCCACACGAGGGGCTGACGGGTACAGGTGTCCTTTACCCTCCCTTACTCTGCCCCATTCAACCCCGGCATTGATTTGACCCACATACAGCGGTAGTACATGTTACAGGCGACTAGGAGCGCTGTAGTAGCTGGAGCCGTTAAGGTACTAGCCCGGCTCACAAAAAAATAAAACAAAAATAAAAGGCTTTTTTTTAACTTTTATTAAAAGTTTTGTCATCATACCGGTCATCAAAGACAAAATTATATAATTTCAATAAAACAGCACGAATTAACTGCACCAACATTCTCCCGGAGAGAATTCGAGAAAACATGCCTGGTGAACCCAATCTTGAATGCCCTCTGATCTTATGGCTGCTTGAGTCAGAAGCGTTAAGCCCTTAAAACTTTTTTTTAGTACCGCATGTTATTTACTACCTGTTTGAGTTGTATACCTATGTACTAATTACACCAATAGGTTAATAGTTTGTAAGGTTGAATTTCAGATGAAGTGTACTCACATTTGCATAGAGAAGGAAAAAAATTTAGTAAAAACCCCCTTCAGTACACCCGACCAGAATATAACCCTGATCTCCCAGTCTCCTGCATTCTAGTATTGTGTGAGAGGAGCGCCTCAGATCATGCAGCCACCGAAGTGGGTAATGTACTACTGCAATTCAGCGAGTTGAGCTAGAGTTAGGTGTTTAGGGTACCTATTGTGGGATAATTTTTTCTAAGTCCGTTAATAGCTCTTGAGATGTTGCACCTTAAAACATCTAAGTCGGATGCAGAAATAGCCTGCCCCTCCCCCTTCTTTTTATCACCAACTATAAAGTTGAAAAATATAAGCTAAAATATTAACTGAATATAAGTTATAAGCAAAAATACTACATTCTAGCATCTGGGTTTTTCATTCTCTAATTTCCTCTAATCTACCCCCCCCCCCCCCCCCAGACAGTTTCGTCACATTTTTTAGATACCCTTCAGAAGAGTTCTGAGAGAAAGAAACCATACTGGGAAAGAGTGAAATAGTTTGATTTTTTAATATATTAATTATTATTATTACTTTGAGTAGTGGAAGCCGTGTAAAGCTTTTATTGTCTTCCTCTTTTCATTGTGAAAGAAGTTAATATTTTTCTTCTCTCTCTCTTTGTCCTACATCTTGAATTTAATTATGTTCTACGGTATGTAAAATTTGCAACTATCAATTTTATACTCTCGCATAAATCATTGTAAAACTTTAAATAGAGTCATAATTTCATCATTTATGATCAGAAAAACGTAAAATAGAATGTGAATTTTCCAAACCAACGAACAGTTTCGGATTGTGTGTTCTAGAGCATGGTAGCTTTTTTTTTTTAATGTATCCAATTTTTAACATTATTTTATATTCTATTATCATACATAATGATTCATCAAATTAAAAAATTTTATCTATAATTTCAAGTAGAATACATACAGTATTAAAATGGAAAGTCAACAGAGAAAGAATTGAATATTAAAATAAGTAACTAAGCTCAGTAAATGCAAAATTACTTTTTATTGGGCGCTCTAAATTGGCTAGTGGTTACAGCACCAGCAAAAAAATACCGCAAGAATAGTATAACGGTCTCTGATGACGTAAAAAAAATAATGCAATAATGGTAAAGGGTGGGAAGAGACGCTTAGAATAGTTGGCCAAGCTCTCGCCAGATGGCAAAGGGGAGTTGGGTGCCTTGACTAGGGCCTCGAAACCACCCCATTCAATATTAACAACTGGGGATAGAGTTGAGTAAGTTGATGGAAGAGTGTAATAAAGGAACATACAAATGAAGATTTCAGAATTTTTTATACAAACCAAATTTTATTCTCTAACAATTTTTTTTACAACCTCATCAAATGTTTAAGGGAGGATGGAAGGGAAATCAAGAAAAAGCCAGTGTTTTTGCAGTTTTTATGGCAATAAAAATGTAGCTCCAGTACAAACAGAGAATTTAGTTTTCTTTACATAATGACAAATTTCATGAATTTCTTACAAGGATGTTTTGGAATTTGATTATAAATTTCTCTCTTCATTTAAAAAGTTTATTAGATAATTACGCCATGCACATGACAGATATTCAGAAACTGTCGATATCAACATGTGAAGAAAATTGAACTCCATATTGGATAAATTCAACAATGTGTTGCATGTAGTGGTGGGCATCTTAATCACATTGTTTGGGAAAGATTTCTAGGGTATACAGACAATTTTCAATCTTTAATCGTTGTTTTAAATTTAATTATAAAAGTCTAGTAGTTAAAATAATAAAGATATAGTGTTATTAAAAGTGTCAACACTTTACGACTCCACTCTGTATAATATCGCTCTCCGGTATTCAGTGGGACGTGTGTTTAAAGAATCTATTTTTATAACTGAATATTCACACATTATGAATATTTAGCCTAAAAAAAAGCGTCGTATGACAACCAAGTCTACATTTTGTGTCATC
Organism: Timema cristinae; assembly: GCA_039000515.1. NCBI lineage: Eukaryota > Metazoa > Arthropoda > Insecta > Phasmatodea > Timematidae > Timema > Timema cristinae. The sequence goes on along the minus strand of JBCFYV010001001.1, from coordinate 17,789,618 downwards.
CATGACCAGGAATCCTCAAACTACCATACATGGCATACCCAAAATTTTATTTTTGGTGGGGGGAGGGGGTCTTTTCCCCGCTCTTTCCAAGGTTCCCTAACAGAAGATGGCAAGGAATTTTGTTTAAATTTATTCAAGGTGAATTTATTCCTAAAGTTAATCTAAGCATGGTTTGGGTCTTAGGTATATTCATTTTATCAGCATCTGTAACGGTATTAGTCTAGGCATTGATTAGAAATATACAACTATAATCTATTAACATCGCGTTTTGCTACCCGTTTGGGTTACACGCACTTACGATAATGTGTAATGGTAGGGTGATTTTGAGATGGAATAAAGGACCTACAGTTTAACGCGGGATCCGAACCACGGTGGAGGCCAGGCATTCCACACATTCACAAGTTGTGATTAATACAAGTCTTGTCAGAGGTGAAGGAAGGGTTTGTTAATCAGATAAATCTGTGCTGGGACCGAGGATTGAAACCCAGACCCCAGCACAGAAGTCCGACACCTTACCCCTAGACCCCAGGTCACCCCTTAATATATTTATTAATAGTAATATTTGTGGAAGAGGGGAGCTCTTACCCTTAAACGCACACACTCTTCATCATCAGGTTGACTAATGTAAGGTTGACTAATGTATAATAAGTATTTATTCATTTGTAAATTAGGAAAATAACGTGTTTTATACACGATTTTTAACTTTTATTTTGTTTTATAAATGAGATAAATATATTAATGTTGATAGGATGAGTGTTGATCGAGGGACGGAGCAAATATACAAAGGTAGATTTTGTAGATCAAAAGGAAGCGGTAGGTCATTTAAGACGTGGCTAAATGTTGTAGACGAATGTGTGGGAAAGAGAAACATTTATATCTTTAAGACAAAAGAGCATATATGACCCGGTGTATGAATGTTGAAGCGAAGGGGGTATGCAAGGATAGGGAAGTGGGGAGAAATTTAGTGAGAATGGCTTGAGTACGGAGTTGGTTTTTTTTAAGCTATAAGAAAAAATTCTTGCCTACCCCTAGGGAACGGCCTGATTAGGTATGTATTAATTTTTCAGTTCAAACATTGTTTGAAGCAAGTTTTTAGAGACTAATTTGTTAGCAAAGTAAAATTGATAATCAGATCTCAACGGAATCAAATAAAATAAGGTTTCTAGAAAACACTATCTCCAATTCAGGTTTCTTCTTCTTCTAGTCCACTCTTGCAAAATTTCCCATCATCCTTTAGTTTTTTGTACGTGGCCTGTAATGTTTTCAATACGCCAGCAGCAGCCGTTTCTTCTAGTAACCATGGTAACTGCACAGTAGCAGAAACCGGGCGCCAACTGGCGAGTAGATAAAATTAAAAACATTGGGTTTACTTTCACACCTTGGTTTTAATAATTGTGTCCCTGTTGAGCTCCCCCTCCACCCCACCCCCTAAACTTTAGTTCCTTGCCCTGCATTAGACCCCGTTAATATAAAAATGAGAAAAGCGATGGTCGGTAAAAGCACTTTTTCTTTCTTATACAGAGAAAATGTTGTAATTGTTAACATATTTTAACTCCAAATTATAATGGATCCCTACGTTTTATGTGATTTTAATTATATTTTGTCTGTCTGTACCTAAAGTTACATTCAGCCGAATCTGTTTGATGGTTTCTACCAAACATTAAATCGTTATTTTAATTCTGTCTAAAATTAAAAGTATAGTTTACTGATAATTATTTTAAATTCAAAATTTTGCAAAAATCGCTCTAAAATATTTGTCTAAATGGTTACCTAGGGCGTGTTTTACATAATACTTAATATTTTATTCTAGATTTTAGGCTAAGAATTTGCTTAAGGGTGGTTTACTGAAAACAGATTTTTGAGAATTTTGTTCCTAAACGTAAAATACAATATGAGAAAGAACGTACAACTGCGTTGTACAATTAATTTAATGGCACGCTTTATTGACAGTGTACTGGGCATCAGAGAGTGACCATTTTTTATTCCAAGACAATAAAAACTCTTACGTTTAGATGTATAAATAAATTAAACTCATTTCACAATAGTTAGTTTTGAGTTTGGGGCCTATAAGGAAAAGAACTGAGAATCTTGGGAAAATATAATTTCCCTAGATTCGCCTAAACCGATGTTGGTTACTACTAACTGACTACCATTAATAATTTAAAATCTATTTTGACAAAATAAAGAAACCAAATTAGTTTTGAGTTTACATGACGATTGTGGTCATGAAGTTGACAAATATTTTAACATTTTTTTTTTTTTGAGATGCACTCATTCATCTGATTATTTCATCATAATTAATTTGGTAGCATATCTTATTTATAAGGTTTGTATTCCTTAATTTTTTTATGAATTAATTATGCCTCGTTTTAAAGGTAATATTCATATTCCCACTCTTAATACCATTGGCTTCAAAAGCGCTATAATGTGGTTTTTAATTCCGTGGGAATTGTGTGTCGGTCCTTTTATTACTGTCGTGTCGGCTAGCGATCAACTTAACGTTTACTAAACTTTCACGTAACGTAAAGGTTATCCTCGTGTTTTTAAATGGAAACCATCACGATGCAGTAAAATTAACGTTCACTCAACTTAAGAGTAGTCAAGTAGATAACTTTCACGTTACGTGAACTTTAAGTGAAGGCACCACATGTCCTAGATAGCCAACATGTTGCAAGTGACGTTACAGGTATATTTAGTATTTCATTTATACGCTTATCGTATGAAAATGAACTTTTCAATAGGTCAATAATTTTCCCCCACGTGTTTCGTGAGCTTTTAAAACGTCGTAACCTCTTTACACTATTGTATGTATCAATAAAGTTTATATAGAAAGTTTTTTTAAACCTAATCACCCTTAAATGAATGGGTATCAATTTATTGAAGGTGACCTGGTGGTCTAGGGGTAAGGTGTCAAGACCAATGTGCTGGGTATCCGGGCTTCAATCCTCGGTCCCGGCACAGATTTGTCCGATTGCCAAACCCTTCCTTCACCTCTGACAAGACGTGTATTAATCACAACTTGTGAATGTGAGGAATGCCAGGTCTCCACCGTGGTTTGGATCCCACGTTAAACTGTAGGTCCTCCATTTCATCTCACAATCACCCTACTATTACACATTAGCGTAAGTGCGTATAACCCGAACGGGTAGTAAGATGCGGTGCTAATAATAATAATAATAATAATTATTATTATTATTATTATTATTAGTGCACGATTTGCTTTCAAACCGTTCAAATTCTTTGTTTATGTTTTTCTCGAGTTGTAAAATTACGTTACGTGAATTCTGATCATACACTAGTTCTTAAGTGAATATAACGTTACGTTACGTTAACGCTAAGCTGATCTGGATGTGAAGATAGGCTGCTCTTTATTTTTATCAAGCCAAGTGTTATTGAAGTACTTCTAAGTTACAAATTTGTTAATTGGATGAATGAAAATACGCTAGTGTTTATTACCACTAACATGTCTCCGTTAAGAAAGGTTTATAAATGTGTTTTTATCCATAATAATATACCTTAAGTTTCCCATATTGCAATTTCATAGCAATTAAGTTACTGAAACTTTAGAAAAATATTTGCTGTGGCGGTTCAGTTGTTGGGAGTATTATGCGTATCCAAAATATGTAGTCATATGAAGTCACTTCAACCCTTGTACTTTCATGACCTTTTTTTAAGTATACAATTGAAGATCACCACCTCTCTTCAATAATTATAACTATACATTTGATAATAAAAAATTTTTTTATTAAATTGTATTCGTTGCTTACCTATTAAATTTTAATTTATAAACTCACTCTTTTAACAATGTAATGTATAAATATCTATAAATAAATTGTGTTCATTGTTTTTATTTTAATGTGAAAGTTTTCAATTGCTCATTTCCTTTTGACTAAAAAACTTGTCTTGTATTATTGATTTTAATGGATTGTGGAAAAACTTTTTGTATATAACACACTGTATTTATTAACTCATTACCTTTAAAAATATTACTATCTGTTTTATACGGATCAAACCAGTTTGTAGTGAAATAACTTTAATCAACATATACACATTTTTCATTTCATATCAATTTATTAAAAAAGCTGACAGGCTAACATTTTTCTTTTCGCAGCATAAAATACCAGTTTATGCTGTGAAAAGAAAAATACAAATGTGTAGGTTTTTTTTCATAGATAATACCACAAATAATTTTGGGGCCAAATATATCTAGAACCTAGAAAGCTAAATTAGAGAATATGCACTAGTATAAGCGTATAAAGGATGAAAAAATTATAGCAAAAAAATTGTTTAGTCAACCACCCTATGTACATCCAGCTGAGAGTTTAACCTCAATCACCCCATCATTCCAGTTTAATGCAGTTCTAAAGCAATTAACTCAAACAGTTCTTTGATCAAATACAGTCTAAAAATTGAATATTTGGTAGTAGGGAGCGTGAGCTCAGAGCATTGTTTTTGCAATTTTTATAGCAAAACATTTTTTAGAAAAAATAAACCAAATATTTCTAGAGTATAAATAATTTAATTTTCTTCACGTGGTGATATCAACAGTGATTGAATATCTGTCAAATGTGTCCTGGAATTTAATGACAAATTTTCCTCTTCGCCTAAAAAAGATTTTCATCAAATATTATTATGTCCATAACAGATAATCAACAACTGTTGATATCACCCGTCTGGTTTCTGCAAAAAGTTGGTAAAAGCTAATTTAAAAGAATTAGATATCTAACACTACTAGAATCAAGAGTTTATTTAAAGTTCGTTAAAAGTTGTTGGTAACTGATTTAAGCATTTTAGATGAGTTATTTCTGCCCATATTTCATTCAATATGGCAGAAAAGTGAGCTGTTGAAATTTTTGCATTAGCCCGAGTTTAATTTTCTTTTTAAAAGAAAGTTAAACTTTAATGTTTCTACTGGAGCAATATTGTATTTATTTTGGGTCAAAAAAAATTCTATAAAAAACCCTTTGCAAAAACACGTCCCCTACAGCCCTCCCCCCCTTAAATGCGTCAATCTTAAATTAATTCATGAGTTGAAGAAATAGTGTGTTTATAAGACTAAATAAAATGTGACGGCTGTAAAATCCGCTCAGAAACACTCTTTTCAATGTTTGCGCCTTATGCTCTGTGAACCCGGAAAACTCTTAAAAAACATGACATCACTGAGGGCGGAAAGAAGGCAGGAAGGAAGGAAGGGTGCAAAAAACCCAATTTTCTTCCAAGAGGAACCTGTCAAGCAGCTCATATAGAACCGAAGATGTTCCTCCAAAGGAAAGCATAGAGCATACATTATAAGATTGAAGTCAAAGTTGTTTTATACACGAAGAGTTTCAAGCCGCGGTGACCCACAGCTTTGGGAAATATTATTTAAATAAAATAGCACCTTCTAAAGTGAAGATTGATTTTAAATTTTCACAAGTTTGTAGAGTTGTTTCATAAATTAAGCCAATAATTTAAACCTTTATTATTCAAATAACTTGATTCTAATTATAATTCGAGATTATTAACTTTAGGTAGGACGTTTTTTAATTTTATCTATCTTATTTTTTAGTAATAAGCTACTATATATATATATCTCAGTTTTATTTTTATAATTTTATATTCGTTTCTCACTACGACTACACGCATTTAATTAAAACAATGGAATAGTAATGAGTAAGGTAGAGAATATAAGAAATTTACCCACATTTGCGTAGAGGGAAAGTAGGAGATAATTTAGGAAAACCACTCTCAGTTCATAAGTTGGAATTTGAAACCAGAAATCCCCACCACTGGCCAACCAGACTGAGTTTACGTCACCACAAGTGCAGATTTTAAAAACTATGATTATTTAAATGTTTCATTTTATTTCAAATATTTTATTTAAAAGTCATTTATTTGTAATCACTACATTAAAAACATTATTTAAGGAAGAATATTAGTACTTTAATAATGAAAGGGGTGACCTGGTGGTCTAGGGGTAAGGTGTCAGACTTCTATGCTGGCGGCCGGGGTTCAATCCTCGTCCCGGCACAGATTCATCTGATTGCCAAACCCTTCCTTCACCTCTGACAAGACATCTTGTGAATGTGGGGAATGCCAGGCCTCCACCGTGGTTCGGATTCCACGTTAAACTGTAGGTCCTTCATTTTATCTCCCAATCACCCTACCATTACACATTAGCGTAAGTGCGTATAACCCGAACGGGTAGTAAGACGCGTTGCTAATAATAATAATAATAATAATAATGAAAGGTACGACTAAAAAATTTACAGTGTGTTTTGAGTTTATAGCACAATGTTTTATTACTCATTCGGGTTATACGCTTACGTGTAAATATGTAGGCCTAATAATTACGCTAATGGGTTAGAGATGTGGAAGGTTTACTTTGGAGGAAGTGTACTCGTATTGGCGTGGAGAGGTAATGGTAAAACATTTGGGGGGGAACCAAACTCAGTACACCCAACCGGGATAGAGCCACGATCTACCATCGTAAGTATAATCTATTGCAAGAGTAGCGCCTTAGACCATGCGACCACCAAAGCGGGTAGTTTTGATTTATTGATCCATCACTTTTATGTACATAAACATTGTATTCGATAATTTTTATTAAAAATTAAAATTACTATTTACAAGCTAAGCACAGGTGTGCATGAGGACAAAGGCATCAGGTTCGTCTTACCTGGTCCACTGTAAAGAGGTCGGAGATTTGAAACCTGAAAGGATGTACCGACATGCTTTTTCTTAAATGGTTTTCCACACTCTCCACGCAAACCCTGTTACAATTCCCCTAAATTCTGCCTCTCACAAACATAACCTGTTAGTGCTAGTATGTGGATAGACTGGACACGTACTAAGATGTGATCCACCTCGGTGGCAGCATGGTTTAAGGCGCCACTCTCTTAACAGACTGGTCTACCTATGAGTGGAAGATCGGGGTTCGATTCTTGTTGGGTTTATTGAAGTTGGTTTGTTCTTAAATGATTTTCAACTCTACATCCACGGAAATGCGAGTACAATTCCTCTAAATTCAACATTCATCATCCTTGTCACGTTAGCGTAATTAGTACACAAGTGTATAGCTTAACGGGTAGTAAAACGGGGTGCTAAAAAAATAAAATTAAAAATAAAATGTGATAAACGGTAAAATAAAGCTATAATCAGCCCTTTTTTCTTAAAATAGTTTTGACTAACTTATCTACTGAAATAATTCATTTCTTACGTCTAAGACTAAAAAAAAAAAGTTTGAAACTGTTTAAGAATTTCTCCACGTATTAACTTCTTAAGTCTAAAAACTTTTTATGGAAGCATAGCCCCGTAGCCGCTTTGCATATTTCACTTTATAAAATATGTATCTAAGTTTCACACCAGTAAATCTAAAAAAAAAAAGTCGCTAATCCTTTTTGCAAATCTTATAAAAATAATAAATTTGCCAACCCTCTTTGATACTCAAATGGAAATAGACTGGACTGCAGATAACGAAGAGATCAGGTTTTAAATCTCGGTCAGGTGTATGAGAGTGTTTATTTGCTTAAATTATTTTCCACTTTACTTCCACGCAAAATAGTCTATCCATACTGATCGCTAATACATTAGTGTAATTATTACTCTAACAGATAGCATGATGTGGTGGTAACACATTGTTTTATTTAAAATCCAGCAGTACTTTCGGTGATAACGTAAATGCAAAAGTTTATAGCTTTATTAACTGACTCGCTTTGCTCGTTGGGGCTGCGCCCCAAACTCCCAGTGGGTTTTCTTTGCGAGTGAATGTAAACTAATGTAATTACAGAACAGTTTTTTGATATGTCTTAACCGTTTAGCCATAAGAGAGCTCCAAATAAAGGTCTGCACCGACTTTAAAGTTGCTCCGACATTTTGAATTTTTCGGGGGTTAATTTTTTTTTTTTTAACTTCTTGACATTTTCCGGGTCGGTTACAGGCTAGAAGCTACAAGTTCGCCAAATTTCAAGGTTCTAACTCATCTGGAAGTGGGTAAACATTGATGTCAGTGATGAGTGAGTCAGACATGTGGCTTTATAGCAGTTGTATAAATTTAGACAAACGACTGCTATGAAAGTCTATACCAGGGGTTTGGCAACAGTTTCAACCGTTTTGGACCTCAAAAGTCCAACAATCACTCATCATTCCTCCACTAAACTTTTGCCTTTTTGTTTCATCTATTGAAATATCTTTATTTTTTTCTTGGATTCAAATTTTATTTAAATGTTTTTGAACTTCATAGACAAAATTATAGAAAAAAAATGCTATTTCATATTAAACTATTTAATTGTCTTATAAAATCACCGATTATAACTAATCAGCGTAAGTTTTGTCACACTCATATTAATTGAAAGTACTCGATATAGTTGCGAGTTTATAAAGCACAGATATAGAATTTCCAAGATTTCTTTAATTTTATTACGCAATCGAATGAAAATTGCCGTAAGATCGACCGGTCAGTATGAGATCGACCATTTATCGATAGGCTTAAGACATTTTTTCAATGATTTATTTTATAAATATAACAGCATCGGTGGGCAAGCAAATTAAGGCGTCAGTCTCACCTGGTCTGGTTTCACTGTAAGGATATTTAATGTGGAGGCCAGGGTTTTAATGTTGCACAAGTGTACAGAAATTTATCACCCACCCCCTAGATGATTCAATTTTCTCTCCTTACATGAATATGGATGAATCTGAATCTCCTCTAAATTTTACCTTGCACAGCCTAAGACTTTAAATCTGCGGATATGTCGGGCGGTTAGTAGAGCTTAGTCACCGCATACAATTTATTTTTATAAGCATACACAAGATGTTCGGAAACTCAACGTCCTAACTGCACATATAGTTTATTTGAATCAAGAGTAATACAAAATACCTGCACACATACATCTTGCAAACTATGATTAAATTGTGCTCAAAGTTTCAGCGTACAATGCCGGGAGAGCAAAGCTGTGCCTGCATGCGTGTACAACAGGTTGCATATGAGTTAGGGGAGCAGCACTACACACCTACATTGTAATGATAGGATTATTGTGAGATGAAATGGAGGACCTACCGTTTAACGTGGTATCTGAACCACGGTGAAGGCCTGGCAACCCACACATTTACAAGTTGTGATTAATATAAGTCTTGTATTAATAGTAAATTACATCAATCCATCTAAAAATGGGAATACGTTCTGAGGCTCATCATTAACAGTCTACATTACAGAAAGTATTTGACATTATTACATGTGCAGTGGTGCGCGCCTGCTACTATGCAACTTATTGTACACGCTTGCTTGCACAGCCTTGCTCTCCCAGCGTCATACGCCGAAACTTGGAATATATCTACATATAATTAGATATATTTGTAATTACATTATTATGGAAGAAAATATATCGTCTGGAAGGGTGATTTATTTATTTATTATAAACTTTGACAGAACTGGGAAAGTTAAATGTCTCTGGCACATAATTATATCCCTGAACTGTTGTAATAAATCACAACATTGAAACAAAATATTCAATAGCACTTTATAAAATATATATATTTCAGCCCTTATAAAAAAATATGTTATCCACGCCAGTAAATACTTTACAAAACAAACCCACGGTGATAATATTCGAGAGTCGTGTTTAGTGTGTTTTTTGTGCATGTTTTTTTTAAGTAATAAAACAAATCTTTACCGGTCGACATGAACGAGATTTTTCGTCCCGTTTCGCTAGTCCCTTCCAATTAACGTGGTTCACGTGATTATGTCATTGGACGTGGAGTTTCCGTCGACATACACGTAACTTTTAGATTGGTGAGGGCTGGGGGACGGGGAGGGGGATAAGTGTACGTTATTTAAGAGGGGAAGGGGAAAAGCACCAAAGTGGGCGGGGGAACCGGATATTTTAATTTAGTTTATCGTTCGTTGCACGGCTGGAAGCGAGCGACACGATCGTAAATGAAAGGAAAGATTTGTAAAACACATCAATAATATGAAATGCTATGCCATTATTCATATTATGTTTGGGTGAATTTAATGGGTGTAATTTCCACAGGATTATATAGGTGTTAGTATCTAATCGATTACTAAGGACCAATATTTTCATTCTAATTAAAAGGAATTAAATATCTGAGCGTTTAAGTAAAATTCACTATCAATTTTTTGATGATTACGAAACGATACATAGTTTGTTCCCTACAGCGTTTACATCAAGATGATAGTTTTTAATAGTTAATATTTAGTTAAATTTTAATTGTCTTAAAATAGTTAAGTTACCGGTAATTAAAACATACGCTACCCGCTTCTGTAATGGAATGGTCTAAGCCCTAAGCCAAGACATAATTCTCGCAGTAGAAAGACTTTCCGATAACTGGGAGATCGGAGTTTGAATTCCTGTCGAGTGTACTGAGTGGTTTTCCCAAATTGTTTTACACTCACCCTCCCTAATATGGGTACAGTTCCTCTTAATTCAACCTTCTCTATCCTTAACTCGTTAGCCTAATTAGTACATATGCTTATAACCCAAACAAGTAGTAATACGCAGTGCTTATAGGTTTCTTTTTAAGTTGGCCCTGTCGAGTGTAAGCCTAAAACCTGTTTTGTCGGATAGTAGGTGGAAGGTTGAAAGTCGTGGCGTGGCTTCAAAACCGAAGTATCCTTCCGCTCCAACAAGAACAGATGGATCACGGAAACCGTAGATGGCGCTAGCTACCGGACAGGTCTTGCGGAAAAATCATACGTCTGGAAATAGCGGTTTTCTCGAGAACGAGTGACATTATGTTAATATTTTCAACACCCCTTCTAAGATAATGTATCAATGTTTATTAATTGTTACATTTTATTATTTTTTGCTATGCAGCCGGCAGTTTTCTATTAAAAGTTGTCAAAATTATTGTTGTTTGATCACTGTTACAATTGTAGAGGAAGTGTGTATATAAAAAGTATAATTTAATCGACATGCTTCTATTCTTGAACAAACCGTTTCCGAAAAGAAAATGGCAATTCAATCAAAATTCTTTAAGATAACCGTTTGTTCCCATCGCTCTGCATTTTCACGCTAAATGAAAAGGGCCAATCGCTCTAATACTGTTGACAGCAATGATACATCACAGTCATTATTTATTACAAGTATTTTAATAAGAAAAATATGATAATGAGAACCTCTATATCTAATAGCAACTAAGAAAACAACAATAAAGTATATTACGAGTATATTAGGAGAAACAAATTATTTAAAAATTATAGTCCCAATTTCATATTATTTAAGTCATAATAAACAGTCAAATTATTATTAAAAACATGAAAAGTGTTCTTTAGATTGAAAAATGACACTGGGACATAGGAAACAACCCCAGAAACTTTGGCCTAGTACTCTAAAAACAGAATTATCCAGGAGTCGTCTCATGCTTAGAGTCATTCTTCACTCATATTTTAGGGCAGAATATTTAAAAAAAAAATTTGCATGGCTATTTAATCCACCACACAAACATTATCATTATTATTATTATTATTATTATTAGCACCGCGTCTTATTACCCATTTGGGTTATACGCACTTACACTAATGTGTAATGGTAGGGTGATTGTGAGATGAAATGAAGGACCTACAGTTTAACGTGGAATCCTAACCACCGCGGAGGCCTTGCATTCCTCACATTCACAAGTTGTGATTAATACACGCATTGTCAGAGGTGAAGGAAGGGTTTGGCAATCAGATAAATCTGTGCCGGGACCGAGGATTGAACCCCTGGCCCAGCATATAAGTCCGACACCTTACCCCTAGACCACCAGGTCACCAAGTCTTTTGTAACGCGGTCCGACATTATGAGCTCATTACTAACGATATTGTTACGAGGGTAATCCAGAAAGTAAGGTATTTATTTGAGAGATCTATCCTATCCTTTGTTGTTTAGTGACTTGCTCGCGCCGGTAAAACCAGTAGTAACTCCTCCCTAGAGGTATTGTCCAAACCGAGAATAATCACTTTAAAAAAAGAAGAGAGATATAACGTCCCCCCCTCACAACTAGGATCGATACTTGGACGGCACATCAAATAAACTGGTGTTAGTTCCAAGGACGATCTTTATCTGTATTTTATCACGTGTATCACACTCCTGAGACTTCCTGACTGTAGTGACACACACATACACACACTTCCTGTCCATTGCTTGACGTCAGCTGAGGGTTAAGGGTGGTTTACACGGTTCTGCTTCCATTCGCTTTTAACAAGCTTCTTTATAAGCTGGTGAATTCGCTGGTAAAAGATTTTAAAGGCACGGCTTATTTTATTCTCTTGCGTCATAATTTTGAAGACTCAGCGAATAAAATACTCTAGCTGACAAGTTGATCATGTCCAACTTTAACGCTCCAGCAAAGCGAATAACTACAGTAGCCCCATGGCTTCTTTGGTGCTAACTGACAGCTCACAGCTGAATTCTGACAGCATATACCTAAACTTTGACCGTCATAAGTGAAAGCTGCTAAACACATGTTTTTGCAGATCATATGGTTCGGCGTAGGGATACATAATTTGGTCTGGAAACTTTTCAAAGCTGTCAGTCAGCACCAAAGAAGCCATGGTGTTACTGTAGCTGTTCTTACCATCAACGTCAAAAGAAGCGGCGCTTTTAAGAGCGACCAGCGAATGGGTCTGCCTTAATGCGCATGCGCGAGATGGGCAACAAGCCTTGTTTTATACGCACGTGTGAGGTGAGTTGTTTTTTACGCCATGACACTCGAGACTGGCTAAAACAGTGGGGACTTCCCCACTTTTTAGAAGCATTGTGTGATCGTCAAAAGTAGCCCCGTGTAAATCACCCCCTTAGAGTCAGAGCCCATCAGAGGCTTTTTTTTTTTACTGTGCTAGTATTTTTCTATACACCCTCGCGTCTCACTACCCGTCAAGGCTATATATGTTTTAATAACGCTAATGTAGTAAGGATGAGGGAGTCAGATTTTTTATTTTAAATCACCGCATCTTAATGTCTGTTCAGATTATAAGCATATAAGATGGGTCTAATTAATCTTAACAGGATAAGAATGATGGAAGGAAGCATTTGAGAGGTATTATTATTATTATTATTATTATTAGCATTGCGTCTTACTACCCGTTCGGGTTATACGCGCTTACGCTAATGTGTAAATGGTTGGGTGATTGTGAGATGAAATGAAGGACCTACAGTTTAACGTGGAATCCGAACCACGGTGGAGGCCTGGCATTCCTCACATTCACAAGATATCTTGTCAGAGGTGAAGGAAGGGTTTGGTAATCAGATAAATCTTTGCCGGGACCGAGGATCGAACCCCGGCCGCCAGCACAGAAGTCTGACACCTTACCCCTAGACCACCAGGTCACCATATTTGAGAGGTAACTCTACCCGAATTTGCGTAGAAAAATAGTGGGAAACCATTTTGGAATCCACCTCCCCCTCAATAGACCCGGTTCAGGATACGAACCAAAATATCCCTGTCATCAGCAGGCAAATGGAAGGTATTATTATTATTATTATTATTATTAGCACCGCGTCTTACTACCCGTTCGGGTTATACGCACTTACGCTAATGTGTAATGGTAGGGTGATTGTGAGATGAAATGAAGGACCTACAGTTTAACGTGGAATCCGAACCACGGTGGAGGCCTGGCATTCCTCACATTCACAAGATATCTTGTCAGAGGTGAAGGAAGGGTTTGGTAATCAGATAAATCTTTGCCGGGACCGAGGATTGACCAATGGAAGGTAGAATCTAGAGGAAGTTTAATCGTAATTGCTTAGAGAGCTAGTAGGAATCTGTTTAGGCAAACCCAATAAGTACATCAGAGTGAAGTTCAAACATCCGAACTTCCAGTAATCTGTAAACTAGACTAAAGATGCCCAATGTTTATATATCGTGCTGGTCTATCAGTTTGTGTCTAGAGTTTTAAGAGCGCGTTTCAGTATATGTGATTCGTCTTCACATTTCATTTTGTTTCCTTTCAATCTGAGGCTGATTTTTAAATATGACGACTCACATTAGTGTAGTTTTATTAAGTCTATTAAATTAGGACAAAATTTTACAACCTAGTCTTTAATATCATGATAAAATATGTTTTATAAAAATAATCAGCTAATATTATTTAAATTTAATCCTTCTTCTTACTTCTTATACTATCTTTCTTTTACACTTATGTTTTTCATGTAATGGCTTACATTAATTGCCAACACGTATTTGGAATAAATACACTCACCTTTATTCAAAATGTTTATTCTGACCAATAAGTATTCCAGTATTTTTCCCATTCACTGAGCAGCGAGCCAGGAGTGATACTTTTGGGAAAAAATCATACTTGAGGTATTTTATTGCCCCTGTAAAAACAACTTACAGAAACCTACTTACATATATATCTATATACCTAATCAAGCCGTTCCCTTACGAGGTAGGCAATTAACTGTGCATATAGCTCGGAAAACAACAACTCCATACTTAACTCATCTTCACTAACTTTCTCCACACTTCCCTATCTTTGTATACTCCCTCCGCTTTAACTACATCAATACACCGAGTCATACTTGCTCCTTTATTATTAAAATTCATGTTTCTATTTTTTCAAACATTCGTCTACAACAATTAGCCACGTTTTACATGGCCTGACTTACTTTTTACCTACACACACTACCACTCGTGGCTAAAGAAAAGTTTTTTAAAATTTTATTCTCGCTTTTATCTGGTTTAAGTATTTGGTTCTGGTTTCAAAACCACAAGCTCAGATAGGGATTTTAAATATGAGTTAATTCTGAATTCTTTGTTAAATATCAATATTTCTAAACTGGAATTAAATGTTAATTTGGTTAATTGAATCCAAGCCGTTAAAAGTTACTTGTACCGATTGTGTAGTGTGTTTTTGTAGGTTTAAATAGGATTTATCTGTTAAATAATAGTTTATCTTGTATTAAGGTTCAAGGTAACTTCACTTTTATTAGGTTTAAGATGTTAAAATAAGGTGTTCAAGTAAAGGTAGTGGCATGTAACAATTTTTCCTATCATTAACTGTCCAGAATTGTGAAATAATAAGAAAACGAGCTTAAAAAATTCCTCTTGACTTGGAAAATGTCATCTGTTACGATGTTGATTTGTGTGAGTTAATAAGGGGAACAGTTTTACTTAATATTTACATCAATATAATACATGTTTTTAAATAAAGATTAGAATTGCCACTCGTCTATAAATTTCGCCCAGGTAAAATAAGTTATAAACATTTAGAATGGGATTTATTTCACTATTTGTGGAAGCTAGCTATTATTAGGTCTTATCAATCCAATAACAATAGGCTTGTTGGCGTTGTAACGCCATTTTACATGTTGAGTTAACCTATATTTTATAGAATTGTACAGTTTTCTATAAGGTGGTGCGTGTTTTATAATTTATTTTTCTTATCTAATAACATTTAAAATCTGCTACATTTTGATAATGACAATTCAGACCAAGTGTTTGTTGTTGGCTAGTTTAAAAATGTGACATGCACTTAATCGAGTTATTATTATTATTATTAGCACCGCGTCTTACTACCCATTCGGGTTATACGCACTTACGCTAATGTGTAATGGTAGGGTGATTGTGAGATGAAATGAAGGACCTACAGTTTAACGTGGAATCCGAACCACGGTGGAGACCTGGCATTCCCCACATTCACAAGATGTCTTGTCAGAGGTGAAGGAAGGGTTTGGTAATCAGAAAAATCTGTGCCGGGACCGAGGATTGAACCCGGCCGCCAGCTTAGAAGTCTGACACCTTACCCTAGACCACCAGATCACCAAGCCTAAATAAACAAGTTTAAGTGTGACCAGATTTTGAGAAAGATTTACTAAATGTATCCAAAATGTTGTAAAAAAACAAAAAACTAAATAATTATGTTTAACTCAAAGCACCAAGCTACATTATACTGATGTTGTAAAATATCAAAATACTTAGTAAATTATATCTGTTTTATAAAGTGAACTTGAGGTAATTTTTTAATTGCCAACTGGCAGAAAATTACACAATGTTAGGTATTCAATTATTTAATGCTTCTTAGTTTCAGATTTAAAAATTAATGGTAAAATTAGCTCATCTCCTAATTAAAGTTTCCAGTGACACAAATTTATGTATTTGCCTTCACATACATCTTAGCACCAAAAAGTATTAATAGAGCTTTATATTATTATTATTATTATTTATTATTATTATTTAGCACCGCGTCTTACTACCCGTTCGGGTTATACGCTTTAAGTACTAATTACGCTAATGAATTAGGAATTAGGGTGGTTGAATTAGAGGAAGCGAACCTACATTTGCGTTGAGGGAGAGTGGAAAACCATTTAGGAAACCCCCCTGGGGGGGCCCCAATTCACCCGACAGATTCGAACCTCTATCTCCCCGTCCTCAGCAATCGAGCTCAACACGAAACTAGCGCGTTAGACAACTACGCCACTGAGGTGGGTAATATAGCTTTATAAATGGAGATTTAAAACGTTTATGACTGGGAGATCAAGGATCGAATCTCGGACGGGTGTACTGAGGGCGATTTTTCCTAAATGGTTTTCCACTCCCTTCAGGCAACTACGGGTACAAGTCTTCTAAATATAACCTTTCTAACCCCTAATTCCACTATCGAATAAGCCAAACTGGTAGTAAGAAGGTGCTTAAAACATGTGATCAGTCACCTCAGCCATGAAAATACCTAATTTGCTTTTAAAATCGTCATTAACACGTCTACTATTGTTTTGTATAGTCTGCTGCCACTGTTTACAAGATAAATAAATTATCTCTTCACTCTCACAGACAAATGCCGCTATGTTGCAGCATGTAATCAAGTATGGCGCCTCGGGGGGAGGAGGAGTGTAAGAACTAGCTGTCCTGAGTACAATACAAAGGTCTAGTGCAAGAACCAGTTAAACGACATTTTAGGAAAATTAGAAATATACTATACGTATTTCTACATATAATAATCACTGGACAAATAGTTTGATGGAAAAAATCTGTCTTTTTATCTCTAAGATAGCAGAAAATATTGGAGGCAAAACCCAGGTGTGTGTGTGTGTGTGTGTGTGTGTGTACCCATGGGTCACGACTTCTTTTTACCCCAATTCCTGGCTTGGTGATATAACTTTGGTGGAAGACAACTATGATTAGGTTGGTGATAACTTCATAAAACTTATTACTACCACATTACATTGTTGGGCTAAATATCCCCTTTTCACTGTTTAATACACCGGTATTATAATGTATGTGTAGAACTCCATATACCTCTAAAATATTATTTGTAAAACATAAGCTTTGTTTGAAATTTAAATGATTGTTTATAAACAATAGTTGAATTACATTCCTTAAAAACTATAAATATTCAAATAAGTATTTAAAGATTTATATTGGTGCAAACACATGTCCTCTATGGATTTAAAATTGAAATAGGACTTATTAGTGAGTGTCTCATAAATATAGTATTTTTTTTTAATATTTGAGTCGTCAATTATTCCAATGAGAGATAAACTATCTTACGATAGTTCTATTCCTTTGTCAGTGAACTTAGACCGCCAATATACCCTGTTCTCTGCCTCCTCCTTCAGCTCCCAGAATGTTCTTTCCTTCCAGTCATCTGACATTTGAATCCTCCTCCTTCCTAAACTCCTCTTTCCCTCAACCTTTTATTCCATGGCGTCATTCAGAAGACAGTCCCTCCTAAGGATTCGTCCGATCCAGTTATTATGCGTACATTTTTTTTTTTTTAATAAGTGTTTCTCTTTTTCTGATTAATTTAATATTTTGCACATGTCCGAATGCTTGGACTAAGCCCTTCAATTTCATATCGATGTATAATATGTACACACATTTGGTTAACATGTTTGTAATTAAAACTCTGGTCATGAACCAATATTCAGCGTTAAGTATTAACTGGATTAAATAATGTATGAGTAGATTTTAAACCATAAGGTGCGTATAACCCGAACGGGTAGTAAGACGCGGTGCTAATAATAATAATAATAATAATAATAATAATAATAATAATAATAATAATAATAAACCATAAGATAAAGTGTCTATGATAAAGTTTAACTGCCCAATTAAAATTGATACGAACATAAACCTTTCTGTTGACTTTCTCTTTCCATAATCTCCTCCCTACTGTACAACTTTAAAAGGCTGAGCTTTTTTTTTTTTTTATCCCCTAGGCGCCCCAAGAATGTAACTTCAATAATATCCTACACTGCACGTACTTATGAAAAACAAACAGCATGTATGAGAGGGGAGCATCTCATTATTTTGTTGGTAGAACTGTGGCATGTATGGTATGTGGTATACTTGGTGAGTGAGCTTTGATAACCCTATGAATATCTTTATATTAAAAATATTATTCTTGTTATTTTAGAGCTGTTGTAAAGGTTATTTCACGGGCAAGGCTGGTAGCAGGTTTAGATTTCCCGGCTCCTGACAGAGGGTGAGGCTCCACCTTCGACCAGGGGTCGTTTTTTTATGTCCACTATTACTCCTAATAGGAAATAGCGCTGCATTCACTATCGATTTCCATTTTCATCCCTTACCCCCTAGTATATAATTGATACACCAATTGGTGGACACATGGACTAAATTTTAAGCTAATCTAATCTTGTTTTCCAGTGATGAGTTGGGGTTTAGAAATATAGCCACTTGTACTGAGGGTGGTCTTTCCCAAATTATTTCAGACTCAACCTCCACAAAAAATGTTGAAATATTTTGTCTAAATTTTATCTTTAACCTTATTACCTAAATTTATACTCTATTTGCATAATTGTAATGCGTAAATCTTGGATGGTTAAGAATCAGTGGAGAAAATTAAGGTTTTGAATTCCACCATCACTTATTTACAAACGATTTTCTTATCACGTATTTACCTGCACCAAGTCTTACTGACTGTTCGGGCTGTCAAATATTTAATCGAACAGAGTAGGAAGTGTATGACAGAATTAAGAAGAAACGCACCTACATTTGTATACAAGTAGAGTGAGAAACCATTTGAGGGTGGGGTGGGGGGGACACATTCATTACAACGGTCCAGTATTAAAAACCCCGAAACCCCTGTCACCAGCAAATTATTCCAGACGAGTCAGATGCATTACTCTGCGTGTCCACTGATGTAGGCTATCCCTAAGGGGATATTTATTTGTTTCTTTTATCAAATTAAATATTATGATGTAGACTCTAAGATCGATTATAATACTTTTAATAAAAACATTTACATAATAGATTATTTTCTGGAGTTTTATCATAGAAAATGGTGATGTTTGAAATATTAAACTGGACATGCGAAGCGGTTAAAAAATTATTTTTACAGAAGGAAGATTGTATTTTTATACTACACAAATACATAGTTTTAAAAAAAAAAGTTTCATGACCCAATTAGTGAATATTTTTGACGTAATTTTGAATGTTCAATTGAAAATTATTTTATCACATTACGTCTACTAGCCCATAGTCTAACTCGCATTTGTTGCACTGATTTTATGTTCGTTTTGAGCAATATCACACTCAGTCACCGCAACACAAAATTAAACTATTGGAGTAGATTTTTGTAATCACTTTCCTGAGCTTGGGACTAAACGTGCTATACCCCAACAAATGATTCAGTTTTGGTTAATATTGTTGTATTCTACTTCCTAACAAAATTGCAGCTGATATTTTTGTGTTTATTTCCTGACGATCAAAGTTTGTATCAATTTATAGAAAAAATACATAATTAAAAATATATTATTTTAAATTTTTTAAACTTTTTGGTCTTGAGATTATGATACATCTTTACGTTTTAAGAGTCACTGAACCCAAAAATATTGGGAGTTTACAGTTCTGTCTGTCCCTGGGCCTAAATCCGAAATAGTTTGATGATTTTGTTCAAACTTTGATGATTAGATGTTACATACTTCCTAGGAAATTTTAAAATTGCTATCCTAGCACTTATATTCATGATTGTTTACTAGACAGGAATTTTGAAAATAACAATTTTCCGAAAAGGTCACATTTTAAAAAAAAATGAAATATTTTTAAAAGAGACTGAATAAATATTTTGTTTCAAAACTAGTATTTGTTAGTCATTTAAATGATGATTGTTTATCTTTTCTTATTATAATTAATTTAAGCGTAATTTTAGAAAATTTGAAATTTTCCTTAAATGTCCTAGTTTAACATTGGTATGTGGGAATGGTTTTTCCTCATATACAATCTAATAATTATATTTTTACAAATGTAAATGGTTTTGGTTAGAAGGTAATTAATTTACAAATAATTGATTTTGGAACATTTAATTTTTTAAAATTCGTTCAAACGATTTGGTTTAAAATTTAGCTATATATAAGAGTGTTTATTGTAAACAACAAGATGAGGCGTTTGTTTTTCCGAGGAAAACTTTTCAAGGGTAGTTTACTGAAAATCTATTTTCGAACATTTTATATCAATAAATCTAATATATATGAAAAGTTTGGGATATTGTATAGTGACATTATTTCAAAACCTCATATAGTAATATAATATTTCAGAAGAACTATTTTCTGGCAAGCCATATTACAGCCCAAAGTCCTTCATAATATATTGTTTAGACTATGATAAATAAAACGTTATTGAATTACATCACATTTCTTTCAAAGACGATGTTAAATTTTTTTTATGATTTGTATACATCAAATAAATATGAGTGTAATACCACTCTTATTATTAATAAGAGAAGAGCATCGAGGGACTGCACGTGACAACAAGTAAGAAATAATATTCCGTTGGAAAGCGAAGTCTGCTTGGAATAAAGAAGTGTTCTCCAGGCAATATCGATATGGTCCCTAGTCAAATACACAATACAGTGTGCAAGAACAACCGCATAACTACACAATATGTTTTGTTTAGGCTACATTAAATATTAGTTATGAGTTAAAGGAGCAGTTCTAATTTTGGCAATTTAGGTCAAACAGGATTTGGAAATCATTTCCATACTTTAATTTAAATTACAATAACAATATCGACTCAATATTAAACAAATTAAGAAACTTAGAATAACAAAATAAAGGTGTGATTGATGTGTTATTAAAGTTATTAATAACTTAATACTATTGTTATATAAGAGGGGGATTTTTTTTGTGTTATTCATTCAGCCAATTAAATTCTTTGGATTTTCACTGAACCTCGCCAATCTTCCCTACTCTTTTTTGAATAAGTTCTTGATACCCTAGACCATAAAAGAACCAATTAAAATTCGTAATTTAAATTAGCAATTTAAACTAGTATAATGGGTGTTCAAGGGTGCCGCCTAGTGGAGCGCCGAGACGCATTGCAGACGTTCACAAATCTCACATGATTTATACAGTGGGTCTTGGTTTAAAATTATTATTATTATTATTATTATTATCACCACTCTTACTACCGTTCGGGTTATACGCATTTAAAATAAGGATTTCGTCACAATAGAGGTAATGATATCAACATGACCAAGTTAAAAAAAATACATTCGTCTCTATAGTTCAAAAATATGTATTAAAAGATAAAATTAGATTATTTTTAACCAAGTTTCGTGCGAAATTACGCACTTCTTAAATGGCAAACATAGGTATAGATTTCCTTAAAAAAATAGTCATTTTTAAAATAAAAATGGAAGATGATTGAGGATTATTTTAGGGCATTTTTAGCTTCAGAATTGTAATTCTTATGATAAATACTTCAGTATGTGAATAATTCCTTTTAATTTAGATATGCACTTATGTGTTGACTTCATGATATTATAAAACAAATACTAGTAAAATAAAAGTATTGTTTTTGTTTGTTTATCAGCTTGACTAAAGGAGAAAACTGGGTGAAATGGTATTAGTCTGCCAAAAACAAAAAAAAAGTACCTTGCTCATTCTGTACACAATAATTTTTTTTTTTAAATGTAGTACTAGAAAGAATGCTATAGAAACCTAATGTGACAAGTTTTCATAGCGATAAACACTTGCCATAAACTACGAAATGCGGAGAAAAACCAGGGTGGACCGTCAGACAGGCAGGCTTACCAAACAAACAAACTACCGTGCGATGGTTAAACTGTAAAGCGGCCTGCATTTTGCATCAATGGTCGAGCTTTTATAGGGAAACTTTGCAACGAATAAAAACATTTTAGTTTCCAAAAAAGAGTTCAGACAAAGAGGCCTCGAGGATGGCAGCACATCGAGAATAATACTGTAGAGATAAGAGATGAAAAAATTTCTACAATAATTTTTTTAAATTTTATTTTCCCAACTATTTAAATAAAACGACTGCAATCGATATTTGAGTTTTAAGTGTGCACATTATTTTAAATCACCTTAAAGACGTTATTTTAACTTATTTAAAGTTTCTAGTATTAAAGTGATAACAGCGATTCCAGTTTATCACACACTCGAGAATATATTAGTGATCGTGATCGAATATGTTTCAACTAATGTCGGGATTCCCCGGTCTGTTTTAGATCTGTTGTTAAGGTGTGAGGGTAGGAGAAGCAATAAGAAGCCAATATTTTTGCAATTTTTCTTTATAGCAAAATAGTTTTGGTTATAATAAATCTAATATTTCTGCCAGCTATATAGTTTAATTTCTTTTATATGGTGAACTCAAAATTTATCGAATATTTGTCAAATGTCCTAGAATTTAATGACAATTTTTTCTCTTAATTTAAAAAGTGAATCATCTAATGCCGCTATGCTCATAACAAATATTCAACAACTGTTGATATATTCATGTGAAAACCATTTAATTATACTACTAAACTACTATCTACTGAAGAAATTTTTTTTCGACAAAAAAAGTTTTGCTATAAAAACTACAAAAACACTTACCTTTTCTCGCGTCCCCTACATTTCCACATTAATACCTCGATAATGTGAGTATTAAGATCGTCAAAGGATCTAGAATTTTTTAGGGAAATATTTCACGAAAAATCCAATGAATGTTATTTAACACGTACTAATTTACTTCCGCTGAATATCACACTTTTAAAAATTGTCAACATTCAATAAATATGAAACAATTATTCCTAAAAGTAATTGATAATAAAATTAATAGTTTGTTTGTCTGTCTGTCTGTCATGTGCATTGTTCAATATCTAGGCCTACCATAAGCAAAGTTAAGAAATTTTTTAAATTACTACTCTCGGTGTACGAACATGTGCACCTTGAAGTAGGAATTTTGAAATTTAGAATATATATTCTTATATTAACTAAAATAAGAAAGAATAAATAAATATTTATTTACATAGGATGAACAGCAGAAACCAACCAACACGGATTGTGACTAAAATTTAACATTACAGAAATGTTTTTATTTGATTTATTTATTAAATATAGCTCATCTAAATAGTTTTTATGTTTATTATAGTACTTTGGTACTCAATCATTTGCCTTTACATATTTATGTCTTTACAGATTCCACCACAGGTACGTAATGGAGGAATCTGGTGATAAGAAAAATATGGGGAATGAGTAGCTCAGGGATTTTAAAATTAAAATGTGTGATCAACGTCTACACAAACAATAAATAAAAGATAAACCTAAGTAAAAAAAAATAATGCTGGTTTTCAAGTCTAAGTCTCACTATAAGAGGCAAATTTTAGTTAAGTGTTTTGTAACTTTTAGTTATCTTTTAAGGTAGAAAGCTTACCTTGCATTGTTTCACTATGGCGCAGCTTATAAAATAGGGCCATAGTGTAATACGTCAAGGTAAGACTTACCTTTCAGGGTAAATGAAATGTACATTCAATGTAAAAAAACATTAGTTTTCGAAAAATATTGATAAAAACAATTGTTTCTACACAGTTTAAAAAATCTCCATGGCGTCAGTCCATAATCGAGGCATACAGACCACTCACTATCTGTTGGTGAAGATAGTGCCAACTTCTGTGGATGGTGTCATGTAGTAGTCATGTCAGTTTTTTTATAACGTAGTGGTATAAGTGGCTCCTCATTTATCTTCACAAGACTGAGTTGAGCCCGTTCCAAACTTTGTGCTAGACAGAAAATATGGAAGTACCAGGGATCAAACTCAGAACCTCTGAATCTGTAGCTAGAAACTAAACATTAGACCATAAAGACGGTCCTCTAAATAATAAACACGCTATAAATAGAAAAAAACTCATATTTTCGTGCTGAATTAACTAATTATCGTTAAAATAACCACTTTGTCATATTTGTTATTCCCCCCGACTAAAGAATATTCAGAAACATTAACGTAGTTGTTGGAAACCGTTTGAAATGAGTATAAGCAGGCCTCTCTTTTCCATAAACACGGGTGATCCCGGAGTTACCGGGAAGCCCCTCATATTTCCCGAGTGTTCCAGGAACTACCGAGAACGATACAAAACCAAATAAAGAATTTCCTAGTATCAGTGTATACGAGTTATTATTATTACTATCATTACTTTGGACTGTAAGCTCCAAAGTCAGCGTAATGGATTTTAACAGATGTACCAGCACTTATTTCAACAAAACATGTGAAAAAATGAAATTGGAAATGTATTCGAAGAAGAAAAGGTACTCTAGTATCCTCGATCCCTCCAATACTAAATTAGCTGAGATTCGAGAATCGTAAAAATCTCAAAAAAGTATCTCTAATACAATTATGAAGCCCTTTATTAGGTATAATAATTTTAAGCGATTGGTAGAAGGAATATTTTTTATTTAGCACCGCGTCTTTCTACCAGTTTTGGTTGTACGCTTAAGTACTAATTACACTAATGTGTTAGGAATTGGTGAGGTTGAATTTAGAGGAAGTGAACCCGCATTTTCGTGGAGAGTGGAAAACCATATAGGAAAAACCACCCCTGTTCACCCGACCGAGATTCGAACCTCGATCTTCCCGTCCTCGACAGTATGGCTAAACATGAAACTAGCGCGTTAGTCAACTACGCCACCGAGGCTGGTGAATTATAATGATATATTTATTTAATTGTGAAACTAACAAAATCATAAACAAAGGCAACGATTCAAATTTGGATTTGAGATTCGAGAGAAAAATTTAAGATTCGGATTCGAGAAAAATAGGATTCGACCCTTATATAATTTAAAGATTATTTATGCGAACCGCTATGTCTTTTGATATATTTGAAATCTGCTCACAGTTATATGTTATTATTGGTGTGTACGACATTGAGGATATTAACAAATATACCCTTATTCACTTTTAGTTTAATGCTGATCTTAAGGAGAGATGGAAGCCAACGTTACATTATTATATATTATATATATTTTTTTTTTTCGATTTTCTTCGCATATTAATCTCAACAGTTGTCATTGGCATTTCGTATTTTTTCTAGAAATAGTTATCTTCGTTTAAATGTTTTTGGTCAAATAACAGGATGTTGATGACAAATATTCAAAAAACTGTAGAGATTTCAATACGTAGAAAATTAAACCAAATATTTATTCTGAAGTATTTTTTTTATTTTGACTAAATAAAGTTAATTCGTAAGAACTGCTCAAATATTATTATTATTATTATTATTATTATTATTATTAATTAGCACCGCGTCTTACTACCCGTTCGGGTTATACGCACTTACGCTAATGCTTAATGGTAGGGTGATTGTGAGATGAAATGAAGGACCTAAAGTTTAACGTGGAATCCGAACCATGGTGGCGGCCTGGCATTCCACACATTCACAAGATGTCTTGTCAGAGGTGTAGGAAGGGTTTGGAAATCAGATAAATCTGTGCCGGGACCGAGGATTGAACCCCGGCCGCCAGCACAGAAGTCTGACACCTTACCCCTAGACCACCAGGTCACCCTCAAATTATTAACCTAAGTCACTTCCCTTCCATCTTACCTCAAGTATAATTTTGTGTTATCGTGGGGAATAAATGTATTTGTTTTCTTCGTTCTAAGCGCCAGATGAATCTTTTCTTTAACAAGATTTGAAATCCACTCTTATAGAGTGCCTCATTAGATATTGCTTTTTAAAACATTTAAATTCTCTAACTTTTTTTTTCAGATTTCCTGACTACAGATTCACAGGCCCTGGATAAAATCCCTGGCACTACAAGATTATTCTACTAATCAGTGGATCTGGAACTGGGTAACAACTCACTCTAGAGAGGACAATAATAAAGAATAAGTGGTTACGGCGTAGAAAACTGAGATTTGTGCTGACCCCATTACACCTTCTATCCGCAAATGTTGGCACTATTTTCATCAACACGTGGTGGCTGCTCAGTCAATATAGCTTGGCTGTGACCTGGTGCCATGGAGTTTTATCAGACCTTATTTTGTCTATTGTTATCAGTGATTTCAGAGGGTTTTACTTTGACTTTAATAAGTTTAAGTGGTATTAACTAAGTTGCGTCAACGAGTCTAACATTATTATTATTAGTAGTAGTAGGTTCGCTAAAGGCTTTTGTTTTGTTAAATGAGAAGGCAACATGGTTGTGCTGTTCCATCCAATTATTTTAATGGTTTAAATCTAAAGATAAAGAATACTTTCAAAAGTTTATTTATAATCGCGTGGGTCACAAAATAATTTGGGAATATTACTCACGTTCAAAGCATAAAACATGTTGAAATTATATTTGTTTAACAGCCTAAGCTAAGCATATCACATATTCTCTCTCAACAAACTTAGGATGTCTATACTAATATTATAAAGATGAAAGATTTGATTTTTTGTTTTTTTGTTTGTAATGGACAAACTCAAAAAATACTGGACGGATTTAAAAAATTATTTCACCAATATAAATCTACATTATCAGCGAGTAACATAGGCTATATTTTATTTTGAAAATTTAATTTATTCCTCATAAAAATGTAGATAGTATATTATATAGTCGTTGGAAAAAAAAAGTTATTGAAGGGAAAGTGGGGTTAGTGAAGAAGGCGGGGGGTTAGGGGTGAGGAAAGAGCAATGAGATGAAAATAGGGGGAGGATAAAAAGATGGAGGGGGCTATACTGTGATGGTAGGACTGTATTTTCAAAAAAAAGTTTTGTTTTTATTTTGACATGATGGATGATTTGAAGCTTTGTTTTACAGGATTCTTTACTATATTTGTTTACGGGGAAGGGGGATAGTAGTATATACTTCTGCATAGGAAGTCAGGATGAGGATAGGTATGTCAGTTACTTTAAATGTGGATGCCTATTTTAACACGCATCCACATTCAGCAACTCTAACCCTTATCCATCTTGCTCGAGTTTAGGAAGATATTGGTCATAATATGCTTAAACCCTTTATTGGAAGAATTGGCCAGGGGAGCAAAGTGATGGAGGGGGTGGCGTTTACGGGATGCATGGGACTCTCTTGGGATCTATAGGAGAGGAGTGACGTAACTTGTTTGCCCGATTGGTTAAGAACAACGAGATACGATACGAAAAGTTTTCTATCCAGCTGGGTTCATCCCACTTCGGCCTCGCGGGAACGTGTCCAACATGCCTTCCAGAGTTCCGCCCTCTTAACCTGATAAGTAGTCGTAGTCTAGATTAGTAATATATGGGGTAGTAGAGGTGAGCGAAGCTTCGAAATGTTGAAAATTGAGGTCAAATCGCCCACGCGTGTACTTTTACACCCAGATTAATCCTCGAATCTTTGATATATTATGAACAGATTTGAAATGGTTATTTGTTTGTCAAATTTAGTAAACTATGTTAATAACAGCTACTTAATAGTATTTTAATACGGACCAGTGATTAGAGGTGTTTTATATATATAAAACGTAGGTATGAATAAACTCAGGTATGTCAGCTTATTACGATTTATTTATTCAAGCCTTTATATTTACTTATAACGATAAACTTATCTAAGATTTGGTTTCGATTTCACTTTTCTTGTTTAAATCTTCGCTTGGACTTACTAAATATTTAAAGTAATCTTTGTGACTCCCTATGGAAAACTGTAGTTTTGTTTTTATGGTATCACAATTCAATAAACACCCTCATATTATGTTTCATCCATAAAATGGTTTAACTTCAAAGGTTTAAAATATGTATTTAATTATGTAGAAATATAATTAAATATCAGGTTCTACAGTTAATGCGGTATTCAAGAATAACTCAGTTTTAAGTGTTTCATAAACAAATTTTTTAATGAAATCCATCCCGTTAAATTCTTAAACAAATTTAATATACTTTTTTATACTCGATTAACTTTACATTACTTTATTATACCAAGAAATTACTTGTTTTTTTTTGTAGTATAAATCTCAATAGTGTGTCTAAAATTTTAAATCAGTGTTAGGCTTATTTTATTTTATTAAAAATACATATATTGCAAAGTCATAGTATAAGCGATTTATGTTTATTTTTTATGGTTTACAATTCGTGCTGAATTGAAATAAAAGCATAAATTCAGCTCAACTGAATTATATCCGATAAACCAAGCTAGCTAATGAGCGAAAGCAAAAACGTACTCTTGTGAAGTACGCTCCTAGGGTCTGCCCGTGCCGATTGGATCAATAATATCCTTTCCATGCCGCTTCCAGTATTACACAAGGTGATATAGCCTGGCTTTGCCAACTCACAAATAGCATCAACAGCTCTATTAGAATGATAGCTATCCGAGAACTTAACACGCTTGGGATCTACTGATATCATTAAATCCCAAACCACTTCTACGCTACCGTTATAAATTCTTCTTCCATATTCTTCCAAAACCAGAACAGATTTTAGAAAAAAATAAAAATTCAAAGTAGACAACATTTATAATTTTTGCATCATGTCTTAAATGCGATTAAAACTGGTGGTCTTTATTTGCACCGATGGAGTAATGATGATCAAGGTGAAATTTTAGAGTAAGCATGCCCACATTTGCTTAGAGGGAAAGATAAAAAAAAAAAACATTTTGAATAAAACCCACAATAAATAGACAGAACTGGACTTTGGACCACAGCTTCTCCATCACCCCCAGATAAACCACAATAAATTAACTTTTAGTTTCATCCACGTAACCGAATATGTCGGTGAATATCAATAAAATATCACTAACTTCCAGAGGTCTAAAATGAAACTATCTATAAAATATGAAAGCTGCATATTACATCTAATGGCGTGTTATTGTACAAAAGTAGATTTAATTAATATTTAATTGTTATGAAAGGTTATTCTCCAACGAATTTAATCTAGTTGTGTGTTTACTGGCTCCTCGATTAACCATGGAGGTCAGGGTACAATACCCGAACCGAGTAAACTGCTATGTTTACTTACTTTTTATTTATAATCCTCTCACTAAGCTGGTGCAGATACTTAAAATTCACCTTCCTCATTCTGTTTGATTAAATTATATAGATATTCGCCTCGGTTTTTCATGGTCAGTTTCTTCAAGTGTGGTTTAGTGATGTCATGGAGGTTAAGTCTAAAATCCCGGCTGGATATTGTAAGAGTTATGTTTATAAAGGTTTTCTCACTCGCACTCCACGCAAATACTAGTACATATCTTAAATTTTATCACTATCAATTATATCTTATCACTATATTTAAATTTGAAAAGTTCGTATGGGTTTGAAGATGGGGAGTAATATTTTTTAATAGTTGTCACTAATAACAAAAACTCGTCAAAAATATACTAAAAAACAGATACTCGGAAGTGAAAGCATTTTTACTCTAAATAGTGGCAGAATTTTCGCCAAAATTATCGATTTTAAGTATTCTTGCAGCTGATCAACGGTCACTTGTGTCGTTCCTCCGTTCCATGACGGCGGTCCGTGTCGACTAGTAATGACGATGTAATGGAATTTTAATGGTGTGTCTATGCTTTCCCCCCCCCCCCCCTTTACCCCTCCGTGTAGTAGTATAACTCTGGCATGTACCGAGAGAGGTTGATGGCTTATATGTCGTTATAACCGTTCTATTGTTATCACGCTCCAACTCCATGATTGTCGTGTTAGGGTTGAAACAAAAAAAACCCTTAGCCACATACATACATGTACACCCCTCACAATGTTTGATCGTTAGCCAGACTGCATATTTTCTATAGTGCATTCACAATTACTTATAATTTCAGTAAAAAAGAGAGCATATGTATACTCCGTTCACATCGAGAGATAAGTAACTCAACTTGCTTGGTTCCAATATGGCGTAGCTTATATTATAGACGCATAGCGAATTCGATCAAAGTAAGACTGCTGCTTCTCTGGAGAATATGAGGGTACGTAAGGTTGATATTTTCAATATCCATCCACCCAAATTAATTCTTACATTTTTATTTATGGTTTGAAAAAAATATAAGGCAGAAATATGTATAATATCAGTAGATAGTAAGAATTATTACATTTATCCAAGGTTTTTCTCGATAAATCTGTCACGAAGTTATCAAAATGATTTGGCTCATTACACTGACGCCGTTAGATAGTTATGATACTATACTTCATACATTTGTGTGAAGCAGAGTGTAGGAACACAATAATAAGGGCGAACAGAAAGGTGAAAAATTATCCAATAGGTTTGGTCCATTTCGTGGCAGTTCTCACATTCTATAGCCTTTATTTTCATAAGAAGAATCTTAAAAAAACAAAACTTTTTTTAGACCATTTTTGATAATATCGTGCTATATTATTAGTGATCTTTTATAGGCGTGGCTATCCAAGTGACAGTTGCCAATCACATTACTTGACTTATTAAATCTAATTTCAAGTATTCATAACTTTTCTTGCGGTCAGATAAGATTATTCCTGTAAACAATGGACTTTATAAACATGTTGGTATTGATTAAAAACTTTCCTTTCTGGTTTTAAAGTTCCAAAAAAGTTCATGAAAATTAGAAATGAGCTAATTTCTTTTGAGATGTCAAAATTTTGAGATCAAAATGAATGGTTGCAATCATAGAAAAAGAACAGATAAAATATTTTTTCAAAGGGTAACAACAGAATATTGCTTGCCACTTTGATGGTAGAATGGTCTAAGGCGTTACTATCACAATATACTAGACTGCCAATGACTGTAAGATCGGGGTTTGAATCCCGTTCGGGTACACTAAGGATAGTCCTTAAAGGCCCGTTGACACGGTGTTAGTGGACTAATGCAAGTTTAGTGGTATTAGCTTACTAACATGTTAGTTGTGTTGACACGTATTTTTCACTTGTATTAGTAGCGCTTATAAAAACATGGCTGAAAATGAAGAGAGGTGATAACTGGTCTCTCTATTGGAGCCTTATTTTTTTTACCAATGCGTCTCATTTTTCGTTCGGGTAATTTATACGCAAATACTAATTACGCTTATGTGTTAGGAGCTAGTAAGGGTGAATTTAGAATAAGTATGGGCGGCAACATAAATTACAATTTTTCAGTAGACGGAATTTATCATAATTAGTTTATTTTGAAAAACATTATAAGTTGTAGTTAGGAAGCAATATTTAATCGTAATTATAATAATAGAATTAAATGTAAAGAATAGTTACAATGTGTGATAGAAAATATGTTTTAATAATTAGTTTACCTATTTAAAAAAAATATTTTATGTAGACAACATAAAAAAGTTAGTGATTGTGTGTCTCCTATTTCTTAGTTCCTTAATACATTAAAATAGATTTTAGTTGATCCCAAATAATTATTAAATTATTTTACTTGATTTGTTAACTTATTTAGCACACATGTTAAATAAAATTAACCTCAACTAAGGTAAATAAATCCCAATACAACCAAATTCGGTAGGGCATTTTTTTAAATAGGTCCAACCCAGGTTTTTTCAACCCTCTTTTAAATGTTAGTATACTAATAACCAAATATCTTGTTAAATTCTAGGTAGGCCTAAAATATTTTTTTTTAATAATAATAGGCTTAAACTAATTTGTTGGGCATTTTTTTAATAGACCTAACGCAAGTTTTTTAGACCCGTTTTAAATTTTGGTATACTAATAACAAAACATCTTGTTAAATGCTAGCTTTCTAGGACTAAAATATGCCTTAAAAGTAATAATTCATTAATTTGTAGATTGGTTTAAATATAGACTATTTGGTTTGCTATACGATAATATTATATTATGTATCTACTCAATATTCCAAAGCATTACTACAAGTGTTTGAAGTGTGTGGGCTGAACATTGATAATTAAAACTTATAAAGATTGTTTAAAGTGTCAAATATTGAGATTGGACAACGTGCCGAAGATTTCGCGTGAAAACCACCGGTCATTCATGCCTTACTTGCCGATAACGCGAATATTATGTTGCCGGAACTAATCACGATATTACAATGTTGTATTAATTTTGTGATCGTATATAAAAAAAATTACACATGCCACGTTGAGTGGTAGGAAATAATGGTTTGTTAAAATTATTGATATCATTTGTTTACCGATATTAAAAAATCTCTCACAAAGAACATTTGAAGAATGTACGTAGGCCTAACATTTTATTTTGGAAACTTTATTTACAGCTGATATAACTTTACAATATCCTCTAGTGCAATATCCCTCCCATTCCTATCTTTATGAATTCGGTGCTTAAAATTGCACAAAAATAATCCTTTTCATAACATTCCACAAATAAGTGTCCGCCGCACAACTAATTCTTCAGTTGCCGTCATTTTGAATTGTCTACTTGCATTAGTAAAGTTGGAAGGTGACCAACTTTTTCAGGTTGCAAGTGGACTTGCATGTTAGTAGCTTGCTTGTGTGTTTACACGGTGCAAGCTGTGTGCGCGCAGCCAAATTAGTGTACTTGCATTAGTCAACTAACACCGTGTCAACGGGCCTTAAGTGGTTTTCCACTCGGCCTCCAAGCAAGTTCAGGTACACTTCCATTAAAATTTAACCTTTATCCTCCCACACACATTAGCGTGAAATAGTATATATGCGTATGACCTAAACGGGTAGTAAGACGCAACGCAAAAAAAAACCCAGTCGTTTTGAAGCTTCAAAAACAGCCATTCTCGTAATAAAGTGCAAGATATTTCCACTGTCTTAATACACCATCTTGTGGCATTCACATTATACCTCCTTTATCACCTTGCGCTCCTGTTCCTCTGACTAGAAGACCTCCTTCCCCTTCTTATGTGAGAGCACGGACGAAGCAAGCAACCAACCTACCTAACGTCTGTAATGACTGCCAATAACATTAGCATGAGAATGTGTGCAGTAAGAATGCTAACTAGGATTGGGTAGCGAAGGTTCCGCTCTAGGTAGTAAACTTGTCATTGCTAGCTGGAGGGATAATAGCGTTCACCATTCAGGCGCCATTAATGTGGGGGGGCTCTATAAACTTTTTTATTTTTCATATGGAGGGGGGGGGGGGGGGAAATATTGGCTTCACCAAATACTTCATATATATAGTTCACGATGGAACTATTTAACTCGTTTCAATACGAATTTACGATCATTAAATGAAAAAAAAATCTCTTTAGGGGAAAAACAGACTTACTGTTTTTAAATTAAAGAAGTGATAGGATATTATTGTATCAACTTTTGTAATCGTCGTTCTCTCTTTGTGAAAGAGATAACATTAAGAAGTGTGTCTTTATTTATCATAATAAAAAGGTATATATTACAATACACTCCAATATCCATGTGCTTTAAGGCATTATACCTGCGTTGAGCCTACTACATTTCAAGTAGAAGTTAGGTTTATAAATCCAATATATCACAGAGCTGTTTTTTTTAAATTTCTTTTCCACACTAACTCGAATAAAGTTTCTTCAAAAGATTAGGTTATCATCCCCTTGTGTTAAAACGAACTTTTACATGTTTTCGGGTGACCTTGTGGTCTAGGGGTAAGGTGTCGGACTTCTGTGCTGGGGGTTCGGGGTTCAATCCTCGGTCCCGGCACAGATTTATCCGATTTCCAAACTCTTCCTTCACCTCTGACAAGGCGTGTATTAACCACAACTTGTGAATGTGGGGAATGCCAGGCCTCCACCGTGGTTCGGATTCCACGTTAAACTGTAGGTCCTCCATTTCATCTCACAATCACCCTACCATTACACATTAGCGTAAGTGCGTATAACCCGAACGGGTAGTAAGACGTGGTGCTAATAATAATTATAATAATAATAATAATAATAATAATAATAATTTTTCAGTGCATTTAACAGCAAGGGTAGATAAAATTTTATCTCAAGGATAAGGACATTTAAGATAAGGAGTTCTATTAATAGCGTGAAGTGAGAGTGAGAAAACTACGGGAAAAATCCCTCCAAAATCCCCCTTCGCTAGAATACCTGTTCAGGATTCAAGCCTCAATCTCACCGTCACCAACTTCCTGAACTAATGCGAGCGTATTGCCTTATACCAAGAAACCACCGGTACGGGTGATAAAAATAAGCCTGTTATTATTATTAGATATAATCTGTAGCTGAAATGTACAAACGGCATTGCTTACGTTTGAAGTAAACATGCCGGCGTTTGGCTGATTCAGTTGTTTTCACGGTTTCTTTGTTCTTTCCTAACAGTTCAACAGTTATCCAAAGCTGTTAGTATGTTTCATCAATTTGGCAAGTAAAGTCATCTCTCTTTAGAGTTGAGACATATTCGTGTGGTTTATTAATTCACTGTAGCCCAGTTCACGTAAGAATATAGCAAATAAGTTACTAAATCTATTTCCACGTAGTCATACGTCAAGTAATGTAATTTCAAATGGTCAATTTTGATATTATAAAAATTAAAACTCCATGGCGTCAGTCCGTACTAGAGCTTTACCAACCGAGCGGCCGCTGTCTGTTGCAGAAGAAAGTGTCAACTTTGTGGATAAAAAGATGTCACGTTATCAGCACAACGAGCCCTACAGCATTAAATTTCAGTTTTCTACACCGGAGCCACTACTTATTTATTCAAATAGCTCTTAATTAGTCTTCACGAGGCTAAGTCTGACCTCGTTCCAGGAGTTCCATATTATTCTGTAAATCTTTGGAAGCACCGTAGACCAATATCCAGAAACACTGACCACTAGTTAGTTCACAGAGGTGGTCTGATAGATATTAAATATTATTATTAGCACCACGACTTACTACCCGTTCGGTAGTGTGTAATGGTAGAGTGATTGTGAGATGAAACTGAGGACATACAGTTTAACGTGGCATCCGAACCACGGTGGAGGCCTGGCATTCCCCACATTCACAAGTTGTGGTTAATACACGCCTTGTCAGAGGTGAAGGAAGAGTTTGGAAATCAGATAAACCTGTGCCGGGACCGAGGATTGAACCCCGAACCCCAGCACAGAAGTCCGACACTTTACCCCTAGACCACTGTGATAGATATTAAAAACACCTATAAAGTAACTCAAATAATATATTAATTTGGGCCGCGGAAAATTAGATATATTTTTTTAAAGGTTCCCACTATCAAAATGGGACTGTATATGGCTTTCTCTACTACCATAAAAGTCCAAATACAACGTGAATTTGACCTTTAACGGACTATATCAGCGAACTGACTAAGTAACCCCTAAAACCAAGGAAGACAGCTGGTCTAAATCAATCCGCGGCTTAATGCTTAGAAACACTCATGAACTCTAACACAAGATTAAACACACGCGTCACTCAGTCCAATATTTCTCATTTCCCTTTACAAAGTAAAACCGTTCTAATAAACATCAGCTGGGAAGAATGTTCTCATCAAGAGACTTGTCTTTTTTTTTTTAATGAAACTTGTCCCCCTAGACATGGCCTAGGGGCTGGGGTAATCGCAACCCACGCAAACAGGAAACTTACCCATACATACCCTCTGGGCTGTCCCAATGCCGGATATTGTGTGCAATATAAACCACGTCAAGGATTAATTTAAACAAACAAGGTTTCTTGCAAATTTCAAATAAAGTTTGTCGACTCGCCCAAATAGTCGCATAAAGTAGTCGGGTTTCATTAGTAGTATCTATAAGTGCAACAATTTTGGACTACGGCATAAGCCATACGCTTAAGTGGGTTCAATAGTTCTAAATTATATTTAACGTGTTTTTATTTTTTTGTTTTTTTGGAGGGGGAGGGGTGGGGAGGAAACAATTCATACTATTTTGTTATTTATTAACAGAATTTTATTTTAGAATGACCATAAAAGGGAACCTCCCTCAGCAATTTTATCGCTGTATTTTTTTTAAAAAAAAATATTTATTTGAGGTATTTAACGCGCATTTTTTGAACGGACTGATTATATCAGTACATAAGAATTTCTATAATCGAGACCTAGATGGCTTACCAATTTTGCCAGGAAAAGTATTTTTTAATACCTTACAAGGTTCTTTTACTTCTCCTCCGAAGGAAGTTTTCCTACGGATTTTTATCGCTCAAGAAAAATCCATCAGCATCGGCTAGGTTTGAACTCGCGAACATTTGAGTGCCCAGTCAAGAACTTTACCCTGAAACCACCAAGATCCACTTTATTTCTTTAAAAACAAATGTAAAAAGTATAGAAATGTATATGCGTGTCTTATAAATCATAAAAGCCTCAATAAATGTGGTAGTATTTTTATATCCAATGAAAATATTAAAAATTATCACCAATAATGTTTAGTGTAAGATAGATTGTTACTTCATATAGAATGCATTCCAACTTAACTTTATTTTATTTTTAATAATCTAAATCTCATTTCTTCATCACATCAGTGGTATGTATACTAAAACTTAAATCTAGTGTTCTCTGGTTTTTCTGTAAATGAAAGGTCGGGGCTCGAGTTCCAGCCAGTGTTCTTACCCAAACGATTTACTCGTCTCTATTCATATAAATGAGAGTATATTTTCTCTAAATACAAACTAAATAATCGTTAGCTCTTTAAATGAGCGTTTAGCACGCACGGGTAGTTAGACGCGATATAAAAAAAAATCAGAGATTGGCAAAGTCTAACAAATAAAAGTATTTTTTATACTTATCTATACCATAACATGTTTTGTTTTATTTGATATATTTTCACAAAACTAAATCACATTTAGAAAAACAAAGTTTATACTTTATTTTATTTTGTGAATTTCAGTACGATCAAGTTTAGAATCAATATAGTTGACGGCTCCAATAAAATGACATAGTACTGGCTATAGGTACTTTTGACCATTATAAAAGGCCAAATTTACCATTAACCTCAGGTGAACGAAAGTAAATAGAAAATTCTACGAACTGAAGGAGGTAGCAGAAGACAGGGCTTCTTGGCAGCCCAAGTTCACTGACACAAGAAATGCAACTATCTTTTGACAGAAATAATAATAATAATAATGGTAAAGCTTCCCCTATTGTTATCCACGAGTGTGAAACGTGGTCTCGACTTTCATGACGAAAACAAAATTAGGGTTTTCGTAAAAAATCTACTCAAAACAGATATTTGTTCCAAAAACAGATGAAGATACTTGGAAGTGGAGGAGGTTACATAATGATTAGTTAAATGCCTTGTACACATCATAAAACATCTTTAGGATAATCAAGTGTCGTAGATTATGGTGGGGAGAACATAAAGCATGAATGGAAGAATCTAGATCAATGTTCAGGGTACTGACGGGCAAACCCAATGGGCAGAGACCATTAGGAATACCTATACACAGATAGAAGGTTAACATTAGAATATGCCTAAAAGAGATAGGGTGTAATGAGGTGGACTGGATAGAATTATCTCGAGAGGGATAGATGAATGTATAAGATTTAGTGTATAGTAATATGTTCACGGTAAATACGAGCTTTTTTTTTTTCAAAGTATAAAATTATGTAAATTAAAGCATATTTCATAGTGTCAAGGCGTAGTTGGCACAAGAAACTAATTTTATGAAACTTTTGAAAAGTCAAAGTAAGGCCAAAATTGTCGCTAACCAACTTTTTTTTAAAATTTTCCCAGCGCAATATTATGATTCAACTGTTAGCGGAATCTAGAGTCACACAAAGGTATGGAAATTATCTAATCAATATCACACCACGAAAGATTGCGTGGATAGAGAAGACGCAGCAGTTCGTGCTCAAGAGGGTTTATTGGCGGATATCAGGAGTGTGTTATCAAGCACCCCCCTCCCCTTCCTTTCCCCTTTCTCTTGAAAATTGGCAGAGTAGGCACAAAGGTTGGAAATACTCGTCTACCTCGGAATGACTCCCTACAAACTGTTTTAACAAAGGCATACATTTATGCTTTAAATAAGTTTTTATTTATTTACTTATTTGAAGTATTTAACATGCACTTTTTGAACCGACTGATTATATCAACACACGAGAATTTCTATGAGCGAGAGAGAAAGGGTCTACAAATTTTGCGAGGAAAGGTATTTTTACATACCTTCCAGGTTTCTTTTACATACCAATATCGACATAGGACCGACGTTTTGCTAAAAAAAAATTATCACTCGAGAAAAATCCACTGACCACGGCTGGGTTTGAACCCACGAACACCGAGGTCCCGAGGTGAGCACTTTACCCCAAGACCACCAAGGTCGACTTATTTAAAGTTAATACATAATTTAGTAAACATCACTTTTTTTTTAGCACCACGTGCTGTAAGGGCTATGTACTAATTACGCTAACGATTTAAGGATAAATAAGGTTAAATTTAGAGGATGTGTATCCGTATTTGCATGGAGGTCGAGTGAAAAAAAATCACCAAGGAAAAAAACACATTCGGTATATTCGACCGAGATTCGAACCATAAGCTCCCTGTCATCAGCAGTTTAGTATATTCATAGTGACACCTTAGACTATGCAGCCCCGGGGCAGGTAAACACTACTTAAAACAATTAAGGGTCCCGCCTCCAACTTGGAGGAAAATATCATCCCACTGCGATATTGCTTATGAGAATAGCAGTTGTCAAGCTTCGAAGCCACTAAAACAATCAAATTATGTTAAATTGTGGCGTCCCAAATAAATCAGGATTTTTTATTTTAGGACGGAATTTTTTTTTTAATATTATCTACTTGTGACGATTATTGGCGTGAAACTTCTTGGAAAATGAGCTAGTTCTCACATTTTCACGATTCTTTTTTTTTAGTTCTAAAAATTAGACATATAACTTGTTTAACTTTATATGTAACATGTTGAAATGTCTGTCACCTTAATTTGTGCTCTAATCATGTTTTTGAAATAACAAAAAACTTATAACAAAGGCTATCCGGGAATCAGCACTCGGTAGGTGATATCCTAAGGTAAGACGGGAGGGGCCGTGAGATAATTATTAATATTTAGCACCACGTCTTACTACCCGTTCGGCTTATACGCTTTAAGTACTAATTACGTTAATGGATTAGGAATTAAGAAGGTTGAATTAGAGGAAGTGAACCCGCATTTGCGTGGAGGGAGAGTGGAAAACAATTTAGGAAACCCCCCTTGCCCCAGTTGACCCGACCGAGATTCGAACCTCTATCTCCCCGTCCTCAGCAGTCTAGCTCAACACGATCTGCGCGTTAGCCAACTACGCCACCGAGGTGGGTCGTGAGATAATGTCCGTTCCTTTCTTAATTTAAAGCAAATAACGTATTTGACCAAAATTAATCAGATATTGTTTCATTAAATCTACTTAAGGTGCGGCAGAAGGGAGCGCGAGTAATTTTACAGTTTTGATAGCATTACATTTTTTTTTTCCAAAAATAAATGAAATATTTCTCCAGTAGCAACATAAGAGTTTAGTTTCTGCACATAGTATCAACAGAACTTAAATATTTATCAAGAATGTCCTGGAATTTTGTAAAAAAAATTAAATGGAGAAGGTTTTGACAAAATTACAGACATTCTTGACATAATTTAAGCTCTGTTGATATTAGCATGTACAAGAAAACTAAACCCTCTACGTTGCTACTGGAGAAATATTCTATTTATTTTTGCCAACAAATTTCCATTCTATAAAAACTGTAAAATTTATTTTTATATAGTCATCTTTAAAGATCTTGAATATTTGTCATGGAATCGTGAAATTTGAACCAAAACTTTTCAAATTAGACCAAAAAGCGCTGGCTAAGTTCTGCGATGCTCATGACAATCTTCAAACCTGTTGAGATTACTAAGTGCAGAAAATTAAACTAAATTAATCTAATGAAGCAATAAATTATTTTTTATTTTGACCTGAAAAGTATTTTGTTATAAAAACTGTCCACACTTTCTCCTCCTATACCGCAGTATTTTGTTCTCCTGTAATTTTTAAAGGTGTATACTGTGCAAACTTCAAAGACAGTTTTGTAGTGTTTTGAACTTAGTCCTCTCCAATCGATAGTACATTCGACACCCCCCACCCTCATGTACCCCTCAACTCTCCGTAATCCCTAGCACTTCCGTAATAAGCCGAAAGGAGTATGCAAAGCGTTGAACTCCACGACAAAGAGAGAAGTTTGAAGACTGTGGGGATGACCTTTCGAAGGAAAAGCAAATGGACCAAAATAAATGCGCCAGTACAGCTCTCAGAAACATTCAAAGTTTCACCGATCGTATTTAGGTTGTTTTTACCCTTCGCGTCTTATTGCTTCCCCGGGCCATACGTTCATTTTTACTAATACGGTGAGGATGAGGAAGGATTAATTTATAAGAAATATACCATCATCTGTGGGAACTTAGACTAATCTCAAGCTTATCTGGACTAGTTTTCTGATAAGAACTTCTAATATATATTTCCCCGCTGGGTTGTTTTACCTTAAGGATTTCCCACAATACCTCTCAATGCATATTAGAATTTTTTTTTTTAATCCTACCTTTTTCCTTCTTTCCTATCGCCTTAATTAAAAATCGTTAAAATCGTAAGGGTAGTAAGACGAAGTGTATATAAGTGTGAGTAAATATCTTCCCTTCTTAGTTACAGATATAACTTCTTAAATCTCATTCAGGAATTTATATCACAATCAATTTCTAGTAAAATCGTATTTGGTAAGAATATTCAGGGAAGAAGCTGTAATATTTTTTTTGTCAAAATCATATATTTTAATATTATAATTTTTTTTATCTATTTAAATTAAAATTAACGTTTCCATCACCTTATTTTTGTCATAAAAAAAGTTTTGCTTAGCTCCAAATTTCTTTTAAACAAGCTACTAGTCATCCTCAGTAGTTTATCTATTAGAGAGAGATTGGCTAAACATTTGGTGGACTACGGTTAGACACCTTAAATAAGTACTTTTTTTCTTTTCAGCTTAGAAAAACAAATCTAAAATTAAATATCTAAGTCAAGATATTTCTCAAGCATAGTGCTGGTATGTGCCTGTCTTTATGTATAAATACATATTTAATATGTTATATAAACATACACTTAGTAGGTAATTTTAGTAAAATGGATTTGTTGTAAAGCAATTAAAAACATTTAAACCGTCAGAATGAGTGGGGTTGAAAATTAAATCATTAGTTCTTGTTACATTTTAGTACAATCTTATTATTATTCGATAAAAAAAAGAGTTATATGTATATACATATACAGGGTGTTCCCAGTTAAATGGCTAAGCTTTATCAAGTGGTAGGGGATCAAAAAACTAGCTCAAATGTATTTTGGAGATTTGCTCGTTGTCGCTTCTTTTTCACGCAAACAACAAAAAACTAAATAGGTAGGTATTAAATACAATATTTTATTTTATTCAAACTTACGGCCTCCAGCCGGAGACAAGCATCAATCAATGCAAGTATCAATGACAGAACAAGTGTCTGGCCGGCATTGTGTGACTTGTTTCTTCGCACGCTTGCGTTATCGTTTTATCGTAACGATTGAAAGTCATTTACAGGTATTTCATACAGTTTTCGCTTGAGAGCTTTCCATACAAAAATATCAAGTGGCGTTGAATCAGGTGAGCACAGGCGCCAAGCCGCAGGCTCAGTACGACCGATCCATCTTCCAGGAAAATTAATATTAAGGCATTGACGAGGATCTCTGCAGAAAAACTTATTTTGATTTAGTTTTTTGCCTTTTGTGAGAAAAGGAAGCTAAAATGAACAAATCTCCAAAATCCATT
The DNA here is from genome assembly GCA_039000515.1 of Timema cristinae. Lineage (NCBI taxonomy): Eukaryota > Metazoa > Arthropoda > Insecta > Phasmatodea > Timematidae > Timema > Timema cristinae. The sequence goes on along the minus strand of JBCFYV010001001.1, from coordinate 17,747,913 downwards.
GATTTAGTTTTTTGATCAACTGCCACTTCCAAAAGTTTAGCCATTTAATCCGGGAACATCCTGTATATTCATTAATATAAATATATATCTTTTAATGAAATAAAATTAATAAAATGAAGAGTTTGTCTATTTGTCGTTCTGTAATGAGCATTGCACGATACCTAGCGCACGCAGAGGTCTGAAATTAACTAGTAGCCGCTGTGCACTAACAAGTAACTTGTGCATTTCGAAGCAGGAATTTAAAAATTTAAAGCTACCATCCACGTTCAATCACTAAAAGAAAAACATTCCTCCTGAGCAACGTTGGCTACATCAACTAGTATAAATTAAATGTATTCACAATTGAGTTTCAAATTCTGACAGCGAGTTTTGACAAAGACCTCATCCACTTCGGTGGCCACATGGTCTAATACGTCACTCTCATGTTGGCCTAGACAGCTTATAATGGGGTGATCGAGGTTCGAATCTCGGTCAGATAAATTGAGGGTGGTTTTTCCAAAATTGTTTTCCACTATACCTCCAAACAAATGCGCGTGCACTTCATCTAAATATAACCTTCCGTGTAACCCAAAAGAATATTAAGGAATGGGTCTAAAAACAATACAACAAATAGGACCTACACTCATGTGATAGAATAGCAATTTTTTTTAACACTTTTTAATAACTAAATCATTTTGCTTAGTAATAACATTTTACGTTACAAGTCTTTACTAATTAGGGTCATATGACGTTTAGAATGTTTCAATCAACTTATACAAAATATGTTTATTAAAAATGGTCAGAGTTCATAGCTTTTATTTAAATAATATTTTTATTTAGCACCGCGTCTTACTACCCGTTCGGGTTATACGTTTAAGTACTAATTACACTAATGGATTAGGAATTGGGAAGGTTGAATTAGAGGAAGTGAACCCGCATTTGCGTGGAGGGAGAGTGGAAAACCATTTAGGAAAAACCACCCCCAGTTCACCCGACCGAGATTTGAACCTCGATCTCCCCGTCCTCAGCAGTCGGACTCAACACGACTATTTAAATAATACTTTACAGTTTTCATTCAACCCTGACTAGTGGTTACATGGTCTAAGGTGTCAGTTCACAATTAATTGTCTTGTCGGTGACCGGGAGGTTGGGTTTGTATCCCCGGGTGGGTGCATTGAGGTATATTTTCCTAAATAGTTTTACAAACTCTCTACACGTAAATGCGGATACATTCACTTTTACTTTTCTCATCCCTACCGTACCAGTTTAAATATTTTAACTACTTGTATGAGCAGTCTGACATCAATTACTAAAAAATGAAATGTTAAACATCTACAATAATAATAAAACCCTAGACATAACCCAGTGGTTATATGACATGTAAAAAAAGTATCTTGATTAAACTGTTTAGAAACACTTGCTAATTGCCCTAATTCGTGAAATTATATATCAAGTAATTTAAGTTTGTCGTTAGTATGTTTGAATTAACTAGTTTGTTTACGAAAAATAATTAAGGCAGCCATCTATGTCAGCGAGAAAGTAGTAATCGTTGCGAGGCCACACAGTTTAAAACACAATGTTCTGTGTTTTGTTTTTATAGAACTAATTCTATTTATATCCAAGTTTATACTCCATTTCACCCTTCATCTAAAACCAACCTTTATCATGTTGAAAAGAAAAGGGGGAAAAAGAAAACTACGAAACTTCTAATCTCAAAATAAAGGGGAAAAGTTCGTTGCTAGCTACCAATTGAAATTTTCTGTCTTGAGCCTATTAAAAAATTACTGTTTTTGTGAGAGGAAGGTTAAATCTAGAGCCCTTTTTCATTAAATCTAGTACCAGAGCTCAGCAAATATGGTTAAAAATTCGTTGAAAATGAGCTAATGTCCCAATTTCACGCTATTATTCTATTAATAAAGCTCAAACTATAAGGTTTTTTTGGGGAAAATACCCGTGTTGGAATCTTTTGACTATTTTGGTGTAAACCATTTTTTGAAAAAATGCATCGTATAGTTCATTACGTTAGAGCTGAATGACTGCGAGGCAATTTATTCCCTAACGAGACGGCCCCCTTATCAATTGACGTCATAGTTGTTATTTAGTGTCCCACGGCTATTTTGGTGTAACAAGTGAGGCAGTAACTCTACACTAGCCTCGTCAGAAAGGAAAATTTGTTTCTATTTGAGGAATGTGTTAAAGTTCCAAATAATTTAATTGACGCAGCGAATATTTGCTTGCGTCAGCGAATTACAGAAAATTCAGCGATGATTAATCAAATTTAATTCTACAAATGTTCTCAGCAAATAACATCCAATTGAGCTTTGTTAAGCTCAATTTAAAAAGTGAATATTTTAAAATACATTAACTCTCATGACTAGAAACGATAACAGTTATTAGAACCCGCTTCGGGGGTTGAAAGATCTAAGGCGTTACTCTCATAGACAAGACTGCTGATCACGGGGAGATCGGAGTTTGAATTCGATCGGGTGTATATGGGGTATTTTTCACCCAAAAGTTTTCCACTATCCTTTGGGGGCTAATGTGTACACACTTCCTCTAATTTCAAACTTCCTCATCCCTGAAATATTAGCGTTAGTACATTTTGCATTCAGCCCGAACGGATGGTGAAACCAAGTAAAAAAAAAAAACTGTTGGTAAGGTTGTATCACTTTGCATATTTTTTTTTTAATTTCCACTCATATCACTTTCCTGTCAAGTTCAACATGGTCTAACGTGCTACTCTTGTAGTAGACTAGACTGACCTTGACAAGGAGATTGAGGTTTGAATCTCTTTAGGCGTATTCAAAATCGTTTTTCTAACTCCTTTCATGAAAATGCGGGTACTCTTTCTATAAATATATTTTTCCTACTGTAGTACCTAAAATCATTAGCGTGATTAGTACATAAAAGTATAACCCGAACGTGTAGTGAGACGCAGTGGTAAAAAAGTCTTGCTTAAAACCTGACAAAATAATAATTATCATTATTACTTTTATCATCACCACCACCACGTCTTACTACCTGTTCAGGTTATACGACTCTGTACTATTCAAACTAATGGGCTAGGGATTAGGAGGGCTTAATTCAGAGTAAATGCACCCATATATGCGTGGAGGTAGATTGTAAAACAGTTTAGGAAAAAAAAACCTCAGTGCACTTGATTGGGATCAAACCCCGATTTCCTCGTCTTCGGCAGTCTAATCCGACACGAGATTAGCGTGTTAGACCATGTGGCCACCGAAGCGGGTTAACAAAAGATAGTTTGTTACAGTAGAAATAGTGACTCGAGTATTTATAAAATATTTTATAAAGTGTTTGTGTAATGTATTTTTTTAACTAGCATGTTCGACACAAAGGTTTTTAACGAATTTATCTAAACGGTAGACATTTAGAGTGCAAATTAGAAGAAACTTGCCATATTTATTTGGATAGGGTGCTGGACATAATTGATTTCAATTACTTTTAATTTGTTGAATACAATCTTAATTTATTGCATCCGAGTATTCCACACGAGATATATTCCCTCCTTCTAAAATGTTAATTCAAATTTGGCCCATATGTTGGAAAAATATCTGTTTTTAAATTAATATGACAAACATATTTTAAAATTAACTCTACCAATAACTTTATATTCAAAATAAAACCAATATTTTATATTAGGTTGTATTGGATTTCTAAATGAATCTTCGCGATTGGAAATTGTTGAGCCGAGTTAATTGCAACAGCCCCGTTACAAATTAAACACAATGTTGCGTCATTATTTTATAATTATCAACATTTAATATCGTCAAGTACACAGATGTTAATATTGACACCTTATACAATAATTTGCCGTTAACAATTGCGGGATGCTTCCAACAGAGTATTAAAACTAACGAGTTTTCAATGTATTGATAATATCTGTCAAATGCCACATTAAGTGATCGAATGAATTTACGTATGAATATATAAAAGTAGATCTTTTAACATTTCTATCAGTCAGATAAGGTTCTTCTTATTAAAATTAGACTGTACCACCCCAGTTAAATGCTGCCAACTATCGTCATTTTCTTGAGGCGGCTCTACTATGGTTGTTGGAAGATTTTATACGAAGTTGTGCGACAAGGAATATGGTTTAAGCAAGAAGGAACAACACAATATTTTGGGATACATACCGAGATGTGTTAAACATGGATTACTGTAGTATTACACTTTTATAAAATCTAAATAAAATAAATATATAAAACAAGTTGACACCACCTTACACTACCTCGCATCACGATAATTATTTAAGAGTTAGTACAACAAATGTGGTTACAAAAATGGACGTTGATGGTTTAATTTCTCTTGCTGCAAATACATTTACGAGTGCGATTGCTGCTAAACACTGATATTAAACTTAAAAATCAGCTGTCGGCTAGTAGATATTTGTTAATATAAATTAACAGCTGCCTGATAAATTAACTTGAAAATTTTAAAATGTCAACATTTTTCCATTAGCTTGTGAAACCTTTTAAAAGCTTGGTAACCAATGTTAGGTATTCCATTTACTGAATAGAAAAACACCTGTGTTATAACCTAAGTGTAACGTTTTGTGTCTTAAATATTTTGTTCGTAGCTGTAAAGTTAAAATTTTAAATGCATCGCATTGGTAACAATTTTTCATAAGGCTCTGTAGAATATTAGATAATGTAAATGGTTTTATAAAATAAATAGTACATAGTACATAGTACAGTACACAACACATTTCATCCCGCTTTTATCTTAAAATATACATTTACTAAAAACTATTAAAATTTGTGAAACGAAACAAGTTTAGACATTGTTGTAGAAACTACACCAAAGATCATAAATTAAATAATATCACAGTTACTTATTTTCTTTATGGCATTAGAAGCTAAGAAAAGTGTTACAGAAATATTGAGAAAAGAATCATCTTTGTCCACCAAAGAGCATAAGAATCAAATTCATATTCATAGACCTGAAGCAATATTTGCCTATAGCTCAGACATTTTTGGATTTATAAACAATATTTAAAATAAAAAATTATAGTAACACAGCTTTACAACGATTAGTTATTACGTACATAAATTGTTACAGATAAATTGTCAAAATTGGAAAATTTTCTTTATATAAAGTACTCTCAAAATAATTTTCGTGAGAAAATAAGAATTGCCATCTTGTTAATAATAATAAAAACATAGTCTATATATAGAAATTAATCAAAATCTTTAGAGCGAATTTTGAAAAAATCATTTCTCTCTTTTTTATCCTCTAGTAAACTACCCTTAATTTTAAGTTTAGATGTCTAATTCCACAAAGCCTCAGGGGGATCTTACGAAAAACTTCAGATGCAAAGTTTTAGCCCAATCGGTAAAATGGGTTTCGGCTCTAGCCCGAGGTACAGAGAGACGGACGGCATTGCAAAAACCACTTTTTTGTTTTCAGGGGAACATGAAACGTCAACACTTCTCAAAGTCTAGTGTTTTTTTTGTCGATCAAGATACTTTCCTTTAAGTGTCGAGAGATAATAAAAACCTGTGAATTTTTTTCATACAATCTATTTTATGGTTCGTCAAAGTTACATCCTATTTAGTTATTATTATTATTATTATTATTATTATTAGCACCGCGTCTTACTACCCGTTCGGGTTATACGCTTTAAGTACTAATTACGCTAATGGATTAGGAATTGAGAAGGTCAGAATTAAAGGAAGTGAACTCTCATTTGAGTGGAGGGAGGAGTGGAAAAACCATTTAGGAAAAACTACCCCCAGTTCACCCGACCGAGATTCGAACCTCGATCTCCCCGTCCTCAGCAGTCGAGCTAAACACAAGCGCGTTAGCCAATTACGCCACCGAGGCGGGTATTTTGTTCCATAAAACAACACTTATAAGATAAATACGATAGTCTTACCACCTTTGTCCAGGAAGGTATATTGAGAGTGAAGGGGCCTATACGTGGCCTTCCGGGTCGCCTGACTTCCAATCCATTAGATTTATTTCCATGGGGACACTTAAATAACATGTATGCGCAGATTCACATGGAGATTTATATAGATGTAAATTAGGAGTGTGAGAAGCTTTGGAACAAATATTAACTTCCACTTCGCTTCTAAAAAAAAAATACTTTTTCGACAGTTACTGGATGATGATTATGATTATTGTCGTAACTATCTGGGTTGTTTGGAAATAAGCTCATCACGCCTCTTTCTCTCATCACATCTCTCCTCACTTGGCCGGTCCTCTCCTCTTTCTCCACACTCCTTATCACCCCAAGCATCTGTCCTTGTCTTCCTCTGCTCTACTTCAACCTTACCTTCATATCAACATCACTGGACTTCTTCTCTTACCATTCTTTCACATGACCGTACAACTTAGTTGTGCTTCTATTCTGTCCTGGACTGTCTCTACCTCTACTATCCCCTTCTCTTTCTCTCATCCATCTCTCTCCTCACTTGGCCCGGTCCTCCTCTTTCCTCCACACTCCTCCTTATCACCGTAAGCCATCTGTCCCTTGGTCTTCCTCTGCCTCCTACTTCAACCTCTACCTTCATATCCAACATCCTCCTTGACTTCCTTTCTCTTACCATTCTTCTCACATGACCGTACAACATTAGTTGTGCCTTCTATATCCTGTCCTGGACTGTCTCTACCTCTACTAATCCTCTTACTCTCTCATTTCTCATCCTGTCAAAAAAAAAAATTCGCACCGATCCTGCTTCTCAGAAATCTAATTTCCCTTGCCTGCTTTTTGATTTTATCCTGTTCTTTCATTACCTAAGTTTCTGCAGCATATGGCTTTGCCAATAACGGGCAATTAATATTTTCCATTCTGATCTTTTAGATACAGTACAACACATATTTACATGCAAAATGTCTGAAGTAATCGAGTTATTGCTAGCTGTGATAATAACTTCAGAAGTAAACTAAATATTACAAACAATTTTACAATAAAACCGTTTACAACTAATTTCAGTGAATAACGTTTTATAATAATCAAATAATATTTTTTTCAAGCATAAAACAACCAACAAAAAATAACCAAACTTCGATTTGTTTCCGAGAATATTTCATGTGTTCATGTTGAGTTAGTTTCGAATTGAAAAAGTTGATTTCTCACATCAATTTTATCTAGATAAGCACCACGCCTTACTACCTCTTAAGTTTACACGCATATCTTATTAATCCTTAGCTCATTAGTTTAAGTTTGAATTTAGAGGAAGTGTACTTGCATTTGCATGGAGAGAGAGAGAGAGTGTGGAAAACCATTTAGGAAAAACCCATCTCAGTACACCCTACCAGGATAAGAAGCCAGATCACCTGTCATCGGTAGTCTAGTAAATTGCGAGAATGAAAACTTAAGACCATGAGGCCACCGATACAGGTACGCGCAAAAATTTACGACCTTTTAGCGAAGCTGCACGTCGCTCGTACAACCGTCCATGTCCGCATGTTTCGGGATGTACAGGATAGCATAATGCGATTATTTGTTTCCTTTCTGTAAAGGCACGGTGGCTAATTCGAACAACTTCTCTGAGCATGGAGGGCACTAGACACTAGGCACTGGCCAATTCCATTCTAGTCTAGGTAGGTGTTTTCTTGTATTTAGTATAGCGCTTCACTTGAGGCGTACTAAGTCCGACTATAAAACTGGCCCATTCCATTCGAGCTTAGGTATGTCTCTTCCTATATTTAGAACAGCGTCGCACATGGACCGTAATAAGTCTGACTATAAAACTGGCCCTAAGTTCAAGCTCATTAAGTAGTCAGGCACGACCAGACTTAGAAACGTGTTCACCGAGATTCAATACCCGGACGTATGCAGTTTTATGTTCTTTTTCAATATTGTATTCTACGTTTCTTTACCAGATGAATGTCAGCGCATTTATTTTAAAACTCTCCTACTGCTTCATGTCCTCTTGGGTTGTACATCTATGACACCGGAGAATACTGAGATAAAATCAGAGGAGTTAGAATCTTTCCGGAGCTATACGCCCTTTTTGTGCTTTCAGTTTTCAACCTCCCATTATAGGTCACGCAATCCACAATTTGTCCAACTCCCGTAGGACATTACTCACCCTAGTCAATAGCTCACGCTTCCAGCAGCAGGGCTTCGATACACAGCGGGGAGAGAGATAGAGAGTGGAGGGGATCACGTACACACTGTTACAATAAAATGTATCACCAGTTACTTGGTCATCAAAATAAATTGAGCTAGCGGTAGTGGTCACATGGTATAACGAATCACACTCGTGGGGGACTTGCCTGCCTATATGATATATTAAGGTTGTTCTCGCCCAAGTTGTTTATCAATCTCTCTCCACGCAAATTCGGGCACATTCCCTTTATTATTATAATATTATTATTACCCACCTCGGTGGCGTAGTTGGCTAACGCGCTTGTCGTGTTGAGCTCAACTGCTGAGGACCGGGAGATCGAGGTTCGAATCTCGGTCGGGTGAACTGGGAGTGGTTTTTCCTAAATGGTTTTCCACTCTCCCTCCACGAAAATGCGGGTTCACTTCCTCTAATTCAACCTTGCCAATTCCCAATCCATTAGCGTAATTAGTACTTAAAGCGTATAACCCTAACGGGTAGTAAGACGCGGTGCTAAATATTATTATTATTATTATTAGTTATTAATTATTATTTTTTTTTTATTATTATCTTAATTATTATATTATTTCATTATTATATTTTTATTTTATTTTATTTTATATTATAGTATTATTAGCACCGTATCTTACTAACCGTTCGGGTTATACGCACTTACGCTCATGTGTAATGATAGGGTGATTGTGAGATGAAATGAAGGACCTACAGTTTAACGTGGAATCCGAACCACGGGAGGCCTGGCATTCCCCACATTCACAAGATGTCTTGTCAGAGGTGGAGGAAGGGTTTGGTAATCATAGTATTTAATTGATAGCCATAGTTTAAACGTACGACTGGTAATAATTTATTGACTTGAATTGACCATTGTTAATGGGGAAGTTAAGGTTTAAATCTCGAGAGTGTTCCACTAATAATTTTACCCCGCAATGTTGTCACTTCCTCATTTTGTGATGACTATAGCTTGGCTCTACGTATCCTTTGAAGCACGTTTTGGTTCGGATTTGTATCGCTCTGTAAAAATCTGTTTACCTAAGTTGGGTTTTAACTCGTGAACATTGTTCTCAAGGCAAGCGATTTATCTTAAGACTAGTGATTTAAGTTATTTTAATCTTTTTAAAGATATTCACACAAAAATAACTTTGTACACCTGGAACCTCAATATAATTGACACTCAACTAAGTTCACCTTACCTGCCTTCACACCCCATCAATATGATATTCACTTCATCGTATAACCCATCCAGGAGATATGTATTTTCTTATACTAATAAGAGAGGACGAAGAAGATTTAATAGGAAAGCTGTATTAATTTGAATGGAAAGAGAATGGGAAACAATTCAAGAAAATCTACCAATAGAACACATGACTGGGATTCAAACCCTGACCTTCACATCCCTGGCTAACCAGACTAGATGGAATTTATTTTTTTAATCCAATGCGTTCCCTTCATATATTAAATCTTTTGACTAACGGTATTCAAATAAAAGTAGGCCATAGATGGTCTCATATCGTCAATTTTAACCCAGCCCTACTTCAAAAGTCTTATGACAATACAAATAATTCACCCAACACTAAACAAAATAATTGACTGTACTTTGCAATGCGGTCTAGTATAACACAGAGGAAAGACAATAGCATGCCATTAAACTGCAATTAATTGAACGGAATGATATAAACTGGCGTTTTCATCTTTGTCAGTGTAAAAGAGACGGGAAGAGAGCTGTTGGTGAAATTAATTTGTTTTTGAAAATATATATGTAAGGGATCCTGGCACTGAATTGATCTCCATAACACAAAGCGGGATTATAAAATAAAAGAGCGTTTTGTTTAGTAATTGCATTAACACTCTCATCCTTAGTGGTGAATGAAGAGTTATTTATATTGTAAGAAATACTCTGATTTAAATGAAAGGTAGCAAGCAGTTTCAGCTCTGAATTTATTTATTTTTTAATCCGGCTTTTACTACACTTCCGTCCAACCAGGATACTTGCGCTGTGGAGCAAGAAAAAGTAAGGTATAATTAAAGGTCGAGAATATGAAATTATTTTGAAAGACAACCTTTCACTCACTGCATGTTAATCTATGCAGCTAAAAACTGTTGACATTCGAGCTACACCCACCCAATATAATCACCGAGGTGACTGCGGGTATTATGGAGAAAAGCTTTATCTTCACTCCCTCTTTGTTAACTGTTGCCAAATCTCCTCACTTAAAGCTATGTCGGAAGGGGTAAGAAATAACCTCTGGCAACATCGACCATACAGCGTTACGAAACTTGTCTTATATTTAAGGAAAGATTGATCACATGAAAATAAGAAAATGACAATGCTGTTTTCCAATAGTAGCCCCGCAGTACCCTCAGAGATGATGCCCGGTGTAGCTTTATAGTATCAGTTTTAGTGTAAAGCCCGCGTTTTAATATTTCTTATTCTTTTTATTGTTTTTATTATTAGTAGCACCACGTCTTACTACCCGTTCGGGTCATACTCACGCCAATGTGTAATGGTAAGGTAATTGTGAGAGGAAATGGAGGGCCTACAGTTTAAGGTGAGATCCGACCCACGGAGGAGGCCTGGCATTCCACTCATTCACAAGTTGTGATTAGTACACGTCATCAAAGGTGAAGGAAGGGTTTGGCAATCAGATAAATCTGTGCCGGGTCCGAGGATTGAACCCCGGACCCCCAACACAGAAGTCAAACATCCTAACGCTAGACCGCCAGGCCACCAAGTATTTCTTGATATATTAATGTGTATTATCGTTTTCTAAAGTTCTATGTAAACATCAGGACTAGCTCGAGTTGACGGCGTTATTTTTGATAGATTATAATCATTCAACATGCGACAACTTTAGACTCATTCCTCACGCACAGTTATCGGGAACTTGTTGAAGGTAGCGAAGAGCTCGTATGAATACCAACTAGATGAAAGATATTACTGGACCGATGCCCACATCAACAGCGACAAACTTTCACTGCTGATCTGTTCGTCGACCACTTCTGGAGCACTTATGATCGTATTCATTGTTAGTGATGCACACATGAGACCTATGTTACAGACTAGAGTCCAATTTTCATAAGAGGAACATTAACTGGCATCTAAAATAAGTGACTAAATCTACTTTCCAGTAATCATGCGTAAAGTCATCTGCAGCTGTCACTATTGACATTTATTATTAACATTTTTTAAATAAAACTAATAATAATAGTAAAAAGACACCATGGTGGGAGCCCGTAAACGAGCTATACTGACGACCGACCGTTAGCGATGATAATGCCAACATCATGTGGATAGAGTGTGTCATGTGGTCATCACAATGAGCCCTTCAGCCGTCAATCTTAGTTTTCTAGGCCAGAGCTGCTACTTCATTCAAGTATATTCTAATTTGTCCTCGTGGGGCTAGGTTTGACCCCGTTCCAAACACACTGCTTTACAGATAAGTTTTTGGAAGCTCCGGGGATCAAATCTGGGCCTCCTTGATCTGTACCCAAGAGCTCTGACCACTAGACCACAGAGGAATTCAATAATATAGATAGCAAAGTGTTTTGTTTTTATTTATTATTTAGCACCGCATCTTACTACCTGTTCGGGTTATACGCTTAAGTAATAATTACACTAATGGAATAGTAATTATAAAGGTTGAATTTAGAGGAAGTGAACAAACATTTGCATGGAGGTAGAGTGGAAAATCATTTAGGAAACCCCCCCCAGTTCACCCACCCGAGATTCGAACCTTGATCTCCCAATCCTTGGTGGTCTAGCTCAACACGACTGGTGCGTTAGCTAACTACGCCACCGAGGCGGGTAGCAAAGTGTTATTATTATTGGCCACAAAAAACAATGCATTTTCTAAAAATTCCTTCCTACTAAATTTCTACCATATTATTTTATAAATATTTATCTCTTGAGTCTCATTGGATTTATAAATATAAACTATCTGAGTGTTAATGTTACATGCCAGCTTACATTTCTTAGCATTTAAATTTACATTTTTCCATAAAAATTTGTACGTTTACTTATGACAAAGCAATCTGGAGATATAAGAACTATGACTTTTTTTTTCAACCGTGATGGAACCCTTCGCTCAGAAGGCAGACGTGCTAAATACTAAGCTAAGGTATGCATCACCAGTTGCGAACCAGTAAACTTGGTCTCAATCCCTACCGGTTAAAATTAAAAAAAAAAAAATCTATAATTCTCATCCTAAATTCAGGAACAGCTTTGTTGCATTTCTTTTAAAACTCATTTTCATAACACAGTACTGGCACAAGAAACGTAAGAATTAAAAAAAAAAGAATCAACGTGCTACGTGTAAATGTTGACGAGGACTCCCATGTCTCGGCACAGGGCCAACTCCCCCCCCCCCCCCCCCCTTTCTGAACCCTTTCACCCAACGACTGTTGACTAACAGGTGGAGAGGTAATGACCACAATCATTTCAACCACAGCTTGACTTTGTTCGGCGCTACCAGCCCGCACAAAGAGAGGGTTCACAACATTGCTATAACAGACTCGACCCTTAGATTTAGCTCAGTAATATTACGCTTAACTTACTCTGACAGTCAAGGCCCAAATCCCGATCAGCTAAACTATCAAGTGTTTATTTTACACTCCTCTCCTAAATACGTTTTATATTTGCATTTACAGTGAAAAGGTGACCTGGCAGTCTAGGAGTAAAAGGTGTCAGACTTCTGTGCTGGCGGCCGGGGTTCAATCCTCGGTCCCGGCACAGATTTATCTGATTGCCAAACCTTCCTTCACCTCTGATAAGACATCTTGTGAATGTGGGGAATGCCAGGCCTCCACCGTGGTTCGGATTCCACGTTAAGCTGTAGGTCCTCCATTTCATATCACAATCATCCTACCATTACACATTAGCGTAAGTGCGTATAACCCGAATGGGTAGTAATACGCGGTGCTAATAATAATAATAATATAATAATATAATAATAAAAATCGTAATTGATTGGAGGGACGCTGACGAGTCGTATAAGAATCGAATCTTGGCCAAATACTTTTTTTTTTACAATAACTTAGCCACCCTGATGCGGGTGTATTTTCTCTAAATTCTCACTTCAAAATTTTCAACACATTCCTTTAAATTATGCAAGAGACCCCGGACCAAGGCACCCGCTCGGTGGCCATTTGGTACGAGGCCATCAATCTTTCAATAGACTTTAATGCCAATGACAGGGAGATAGGGGTTCGATTCATGGTTGGGTGTATTGATTTTCCATTCCCCGCAAGTTCGAGTAACACATTAGCTTAATTAGTCCATATGCGTATAGCTCAAACCATTAAGACGATAAAAATTATTTATTTTTTGCACCTTGTCCTACTAGCCACCCGGGATATCCGCGTATTTTCATTAATCGGGTAAAGATGAGGATTGTAGAACGTAGAGGAAATGTACCAGCATTGATGAGTAGAGAGAATGGGAAATAACTTTGAAAAATTAATTTAGTTTGCACGGCCATGAATCGAGCCTTGACCTCCCCATCGCTGGGAAACCAGACTAGATTATCTGGGTGTTTAGTTCATGGAGCCACCGATGCGGGTATCAATGAAGGTGTGCGAGCACTACTGTCCGCTTGCCTGTCTTGTCCTCCTATAAATGTGTTCCATCATACAATATTGCATTTATTTTGTTGGGCCGAGTTGTAAATGGCCGAAGCAGACGATAGCAGGGCTTGCAGCCAAGCTGATCTCGGCCATGTATTTGAGGACTCAGGTGCGAAGCTATTCATCCCGGACGTATAAAAGCGTATCCAGACTCCCAGCTCCGTCACGACATTGTCGGCAATAAAATATTTCAACGACAGGTGTGAGTTGAGGCGAGTTAAGGTCGGTATTTTTGTAGTTTTTATAACTATCAAATAGCTTTTGACAAAATGAATAAAATATTACTCCAGTAAGATCTCAGCAAGTCTAGAATATTTGTTTTGAAAATTTTGTAATTTGATCTACTCTATGGCGTTTGGAAATCTTGAGTTCATTGCCGCCGCTTGGAAAAGAAAAGTACGATTACTATCCCCATTTTGTGCTAACCCTATAAAATCCACCTCATTAAACCATATATCTTTCAGATCTATTCTAATGGTATCCTCCCAACTGCGTCTTAGGCTTCCCAATGGTCTGGATCTACCAGTCAGACCATGAACGCGGTTTTAGAATCTTCCATTGGCGCTACATGTTCTGCCCACCGTAATCTTTAAGACTTAATTATCATAACAATGTATTGTGATGAGCACAAGGTAGGTAATTCATCATTATGTAATATCCTCCACTCCCAAATAGTGCCATCCTTTTTTGGACCATATCTCTTCTTAAGTACCTTGTTTTCAAACACTATTTTGTATTCATGTAAGGTAAAATATCACGTTTCACATCCATAGAGAACAACTGGTAATATTGTTTATATATATATATTATTTCATAGCAATGTTGGGATGTTTATTTTGAACCACTTAGCTTTATTGGAAGCACGTGCTTAAAAGCACTGACTTAGAGAATATGATTTAATGAATTAGAAACATTAAAGGGGAATGCTGACTACTCATAGCAATATATGTTCTAGTTGGCCGGAAAGGGGCCAGATCGTGCTATAAAAATCTTATTTGTTGACTTCGGGGCTGTCACATTTCCATCAATATCAAAGGCATATAAGCTGCCCGACGCCAAACCATAACATACAACATCTACGCGTCATCAGTAGTACGTGTGCTAAAGGGCAACCGTCGAGCCCAGGGTCCTGACATTGAGTTCTATAGGGGGTTGCGAGCCGTGTCAATCGTTCCCCCCCTCCCCCCATCAGTCTGAATTATTTATGATTTAAGGCCGGTACACACAGAATGCCAAGCTAAGCTGTGCTGTGCTAAAACTGTCAGTTTGGTTTCACACACGTTGCTAAGCTAAGCAATGGTCCCTCTTTTCCCTACAGAATTCAGTGTTGTTTCTTTCTGGTCTGCTCCAGGTAAGTTAAATTATGACTTTCCCCAAAAGTCTTGAGTTCAGGTGATGGTACTGAGGAAGAAAATGTGCTGCTGTTAGCGGCTGTTTTAGAATACGAAGAAAATTTAGGAGCTGGAGGTTTGACTTGTTCAATTGACGCTTACATTTTAATATAAAAACATTTATTAAATATTGAACCTAAATATAATATTACTTAAATACACAAGAAACAAACTGAAAACAAAACCACACTTCTTTAGTTATTTTCACCAAACCAGAACTGCGTCTGTTAAACACGGAGCCCAAACTGCGTTATGCACATGCGCAACTTAAGGTGGCTCAAGATTTCGATGGGAAAATTGTCCGGCCAGCAATCGGGGAAAAAAAAACTAGCGCGGCGTAGCGAGGCATAGCTTAGCTTTCTGTGTGTACCGGCCTTAAGCCAGTTCTTCCACAAGCACAAGCGTTCAATTTCTTAAATTTCTTTTATATATTTCATTTAACATAACATTGTTTTATTTATTAGTACTTCTATTAAACCAAAATTCGTAACCCAACTTATTATTTCGAACCCACACGACTACCTTGCCGGCAACCAAGCCCTCCCAACAGCTATGCTGACAGATTCAACCCACAGGAGTGGGGAGGGGGTGGTTGCGACAATTCTTAGTTTTACATTCCTTGAAAGCAGGCTAGATGTCAACTTATTGTCCTAGTAAAGGCATGCATTTACCAACTGTATTTAGGAAATTGATAAGAACTTTTATATAAAGGTTTCTAAACACACCCTGCATCTACGTGTCATGTAATTGGTGTTGCCACATATATTAAAATTGGATTTAAGTTATTTAACTTGCATTTTTTTTTGAACCGACAAATTATATCGACACAACTTATAAACTAACTTAAATCCAAACAACCCAACCGTCAAATTGATAATTGTAAAAAGAGAAGAAACACATTTCACAAATTACATTTTATTTAGTAATGCTGTGAATCGAACCCCAGGACACTTAACTCAGTAGGCAGACAATGAGTGAGCTTAGGGTTCGAACCACATTTGATCCACGATCATGGCGTCCACCTCCGTATAACTATCAGACCAAACTTTACGAGCGTGATGTTTAGTTCACGTGTCCACCATTGCGATTATATCTACTTTACACTGTATTTCACAGTTTATGTGAATCAAGTCATAGTAGTAGTATTCAAAACCTCTTCCCAAAAATTAAATCCTGAATGTCCTTTATCACAAGAGGTATTTTATAGCGTGATGTTCTTGTCATACGAATTTTATTCTCTGATATACATTGGCTTAAATGGGAGCGTTCACACAGGGAGAGAAATAATCGCGTGGTTTAAATTCCCGCGCCACCGGTCTAAAACAGTTGCTTCTTTCCTACATCACGTCAAAATTATAACTGAACATGGGAAACCAAGCGGTATTTTTCCTCTCGTCTGAAAGCAATGTCAGAATTGATCGCGCGAATAAAAGTTTTCTCGTGACAAAAACATCGTGTGATCAAATAGCTCTCGTGTGAAAGGGCACTTACTCTTGACACACATAGTAAAGTTGGCAGCACACGTTCTTCCGAAGAAACAAAATAACAAAACTACCAACTCTGGGCTATTTGTATATTTATCCCAGTTTTCATTTAATTCATCTTTGAGCCCGTCTCGAATGATATTCAACTGACAAAAAAACGCGTAATTTCTGTTTTGAATGATAAACTAAAGTGTTTTTTTTTTCAAGCATGTATCCAAAACCATCCGCTATCTTCATGATTTTGTTAAACGACATTTTCCTTATTTTTGTTTTCCACCGTTTACTTTGTTTTTGTTCCCAATCATTTACGTGCTTTTCTCCCGTACTTTCTAACTGTTTTAGCAGATTTATGAAGTTTTATTTATTTATTTAACCTTTATAATCAATTAAATAAACATAATATTCATCGACTGTATCACACTATCATTATGATACAACAAAATCTAATTATTTAATTAATAAGACCCGCTCGGTGGTGTAGTTGGCTAACACGCTAGTCGTGTTGAGCTCTACTGCTGAGAACGGGGAGATCGAGGTTCGAATCTCGGTTGGGTGAACTGGGGGTGGTTTTTCCTAAATGGTTTTCCACTCTCCCTCCACGAAAATGCGGGTTCACTTCCTCTAATTCAACCTTCATTATTCCTAATCCATTAGCGCATAGTGTTATATTAGTACTTAAAGCATATAACCCCAACGGGTAGTAAGACACGATGCTAAAATAATTAATAAGCGTTGTTAACCTAATCTTAAGAGACTAGAAAGAATGCGTTATCTAAGAGGAAGTTTTAATTAAAATAATAATTAATCAAAAATTGTTTACATCCATTACCGTTTCCAGTTTGTGACCTGTGTCAGTTATCTATTTAATTAGTATATTTTCCACTACCGGCTGGCTACGCCTGTCGTAGCTCCATATGTTTTATAATCTAACTTAAGACTAGGACAGGCACAACATCCAGTCCCCGACCCACTATTAAAGGGTAAAACCACATTTACCGATGATAAACTTTTCAGCCATGCTGGGAATCGAACCCGGGAACGTTATCTCAGTAGACAAACACACTACCAACAAAGATTGTGTGTCAGATAGTAATTATTATTAATAATAATGAATCTAGGCTGTAATATACTGTTGCCCAGGGGACGCCCGAATGTACTAATCGTAAAACCTTTAAGTGGAGGCTCTTTCCGAGTCCCGATGAGATAAGATGATGATTGTGGTGAATAATACGAGTTGTAGCCAATGAAGATCTTAAAACCTAAGCCTAATAACTAAACCCTGGTAACCGTGGGAATTATTCCCCTTTAGAGAAAAATCTCCAGGGTTCCAGCCGGGAATCGAGCCCAAGACCTCTAGGTCAGCAGCCAAAGGCTCTATCACTACGCCAAGAGGCCAGTCAAGAGTAGGTATAAAAACATAACTTCATGGTGGGAGCACACAAATTATCTATACCGACCGAGCGGCCGCCACCGTTTGCGATGATAGTGCCAACATTTTTAGTCAGAGGACGTCATGTGGCGAGCACAACGAGTCCTCTAGCAGTTTATCTCAGTTTTCTAAACCGGAGCTAATACTTCTTTATTCAAATAACTCTTCACTTTTCCTCAAGAGGCCGGGTTTAACCTAAAAAACACTTAATATAAATCTGTTTGGGAATCTGGAGGTTTTTTTTAACCAACACTTTTGGTTTTAGTTAACTTTTCCATTTGTGTTTTTTTTAATATTAAAAATTTGTTCAAAGTTGCCACCACTTTAATCTTTCCGGACGAATTCCCTTATTTTTCCTGGAACTGACAAACTCCGTACTTCTCCCAATGTTTCCTGACCTAGAAGAAAAAAGTCCCCCCCCTCCCCCTCCTTGGTAGTGAGTGAGATAGAGGGGGGAAGAGGGGTAGGGACATACGCTGCCAGGTATACGTGACGTCATCGTGGCAGATGTTAGAACTAATTGCTGTCCCCGGCCTACGGTAGCGTCGCTATGCCGTGCCAAGCAGTGACCGAGATATTCCCATATGACGCTAATACTACGTCATTCACAGTATATTCATATTTAAGATTATATTCTAAGTCAGTTTTTATTAAACAATCTTGATTGTGGGTTTTCTTTACCCAACTATACTGACACTCTCATTAAAATTATTATCATTATTATCATTATCATTATCAGCACCACGTCTTACTACCCGCTCGGGTTATACGCACTTATGCTAATGTGTAATGGTAGGGTGATTGTGAGATGAAATGGAGGACCTACAGTTTAACGGGGAATCCGAACCACGCTGGAGGCCTGGCATTCCACACATTCACAAGTTGTGATTAATACAAGTCTTGTCAGAGGGAATAAGGGTTTGGTAATCAGATAAATCTGTGCCGGGACCGAGGATTGAACCCCGGACCACCAGCACAGTAGTCGACACCTTACCACTAGACCATCAGGTCACCCTCGCATTAAAAACAGTAGATGTATTTAAATGTGTTTTACATTTATTATTTTTGGTCACCGCGTCTGAATACTCTGAGTAATTACGCTAACATGTACTTCTGACCAAGATTCGAACCCAGATCTTCCCTTTGACGGCAGAAAAGTGACACCTCAGACCCAGATGGTCCAAAGTTTTTCATCCCAAGGGCCAAATTTGAATATCAGTTTGCACCATGGGCCGAAGATATATTTAGTAATCCTATCAACTTGATAAAGGCCTACAAACAACACTTGATAAAATATTATTTATTATTTTCAATACTTATAATTTATAGCAACTATCATTTTTGGCTGGTAGAATCAAATTTTACTGTCAAAAATAGGTTTATTTATCTCCTAAAAATGTATTTTTAAATATTGATGGACACACACCTTAATAAAACATCTTGAAATTATAAATATATATATTTAGAAATAATTTTACTAAACATATGTATAGTAAAATACAATCTTAATTCTTTTAAAATAAATATTTATATTTTAATCATTAGCTATTTCACATCTGAAGCCGAGAGTTTCCCTTAAATTCTCCTCCGGGTTATTGCAAGGGGCCAAATTTTCGGTGAGCGTGGGCTGGACCACAAACCCCTAGACCATTCGACCACCATAGCTCACTTCCCCCCCTACCTTTAATGGTTTTGACCATTATTGTCTTGAACAATTCTTTAATGTTAGCGACTAAAAACATAACATAAAAGGACCTGATGATATTATAAAACCCCTTTAACGTATTTCTCTAAGTTTTACTAATAAATCATTAAAAACTTCAATAAATATGGTGATAATTTTTAGATAGCAATTGACATTTTAAGCTCCTCAGCAATATTTATTATAGAACACAACTTTGTTAATCAAGATATTACAAATGATTGCCAAATAGATTTTTTTAATTGTTAAAAAAAAAATTTAAGCTTTCTAATAACTACCTGAACTTAACTGCCATCGGCTGAAAGGAGGTATGAAAAAAAAAATCTCCCTATATCGTAGGGAACAATTCCATGGCGCAGTTATGAGATTCGAACTCTGGTCTTAAGAGTCACCCAGACGTAATAACCCGTCCCTTCTATTCATTAATAAATTCCCTCACGAAGTTTGAATCGTGTGGAATTGTGCCTATCAGAGCCGACGAGACGGAAGAGAGATGATAGTCTTCCTGGAGTGTCAGATTATTATTTACTCAGACCAGCATGGGGCTTACTGACTGACTGAGTCTCTCTTTACCTCTCTTTTCTCTCTTTCTTCTCTCTCTCTCTCTCTCACACAACACACACACACACACACACACAAAAATGAACGTTAGTTAAAGAGTTCAACTCTGACAAAGTGTGCACTTTTTATACTTCTCGCCCATGTTTTTTTTGTACTATCACCATGTCTCACATCCCGTTTTGGTGATAAGCACATGGTACTAATTATGCTAATGTATTTGGAATGATGAAGGTTGAATTTGTAGGAAGTGTATACGCGTTTTCGTGGAAATATATAGGGTTGGAAATCATTTGGGGGGGTGGGGAGGAACAGCCTCATTATACCCTACCGGAATTCTAACTCCGATCTCTTAGTCACCAGCAGTCTAGTCTATTGCGAGAGTAACACCTAAGATTGTGCGGACATTGAAACGGTTATCGCCCATATTATTATTATTATTATTATTATCATTAGCACCGCGTCTTACTACCCGTTCGGGTTATACGCTCTTACACTAATATGTAATGGTAGGGTGATTGTGAGATGAAATGAAGGACCTACAGCTTAACGTGGAATCCGAACCACGGTGGAGGTCTGGCATTCTCCACATTCACAAATTGTGTTTAATACACGTCTTGTCAGAGGTGAAGGAAGGGTTTGGTAATCAGATAATTCTGTGTGTCGGGACCGAGGATTCTACCCAGGACCTCCAACACAGAAGTCCAACCGACACCTTATCGCTAGACCGCCAGGTCACCTAACATTTAAAAGTTATATAAGGAAGGTTGAATTGAACTCCGACTAATATATCTATCACATTGCGAGTTTTTGATTAAATCATTTCCAGCTTGTGGTCAGTTTTGTATTCAAGCCATATATTTTCCACTGCCGGCTGGCTAGGCCTGTCGTAGCTTCATATGCCTTGTATTCTAAGTTAGAAACAACATCTAGTCCCCAGCCATTAATTCAAGAATGTGAAAGGGTAAATCCACATTTAACCAACATAATTTTTTCGGCCATGCCAGGAATCGAAGCCGGGACCCTTAGTTTTCTAGACAGACACGCTACTGACTAAGCTAAGGTAATGGAATTGTATTGGAATGTATTATCATTTATTGATCAGTGTGTATTGGGGATGTTTGAACCTATAAAAATAATGGTCTTTTTTAGGGTCTTGGCTCCCATTCCAAAGGGTGGTTCGGAACCTTATCCCAGCAAATATTTGAAAATTGGATGCCTCTAGAAACTATATGAAGATTGATGCAAGTTAATATTTCAACTTATTGTTTGAAAATTTCAAAGGTGATTTAAATACGGTGCGTATTTTTTCCCGGGGTTTGGGGGGAAGGAATGTGGGGGAGCGAAAGAGTAGAGTTATTTCCATAGGGGGTAATTCCCCCCACCATCATTCCAGGTTCAACCACCACCAGCACTTATTGGTTGTTTATTTTTGCCAACGGTAGGGGGGCGGGGGGGGGGGGGGGGTAGATAATTCCATGCATATTGACAGACACAGCATGCAGACAAGAGAGGAGGTAGGCCTACGTCAGAGGTGGGCAAACTTGTCTCCCTTAG
This sequence comes from Timema cristinae, assembly GCA_039000515.1. NCBI lineage: Eukaryota > Metazoa > Arthropoda > Insecta > Phasmatodea > Timematidae > Timema > Timema cristinae. The sequence goes on along the minus strand of JBCFYV010001001.1, from coordinate 17,726,098 downwards.
GCCCACATGGACATTTTGTAAGGTCTCTAGCAAGCCGCAGGTGAAAAAATCTAAATTTACTAAACAGTGAAATTTATTTTCACACAAAATTCACATTTAGTAGTCATAACTATATAACTTTGGTACACAAAGAAAGTATCAGCTAAAATAAAATATATGTCATAGCAAAAATATATTTAAATATGTCATGACCTATATTGCTTCTTAACCTACCTAAATGTTGTTTAGTAACTACTCAAACTATTCCATTTAATGGGATGTGTGCAAGTGTCAAAAATCCTACGGACCACACAAATTGACGACACGGTCCACATGCGACCCGTAATTTGCCCGCGACTGGCCTACGTAATAGCTTTAGTTCACAGCTATTTTTGATTTCATAGAAAAAAAAAACATCCAGGCCTCATTTTCGATACAGAATAAAATGGTTTATTCCTTCAAAATTTTTAAGCGACATATTAATGATTCATTCTTATCCCAGACGTTTTTGTGTACCAACCATCGGAGATTTAAGTGGAAAAAAAAAGCTAAAGGCATGAATTAATTTTAACTACTATAATTTGTCTCTATTAGTATGTATTTAACATAATATCTTTATCATAAATAAGACTTGATGGAGTAATATATTAAAAACACCAAAACATGTTACATAAAATATTAAGCTACTATCAAACGAGGAGAAGGGAATAAAAATAAAGAAGATATAATTTTGTAAAATAAACTATAACATTTTCAACTCAACTTTAAAAATTAAGAGAGAAATTAAACTGCTATACATTATATCAATGACTTTCTAATAAACACTGTTTAAAGTCATTGTACATCAAAGTTCCACCACAATTAAAGAAGAAAAACAACGCCAACGGCTTCATATAGAGCAGTGTTTTGCTCACAGAATATTGATATTTGCAATCATGACAAGATAATAGAAGATTTAAAAAAAATGTTACGTAGGTGAAAACGTTTCAGTCCAATTGGGTTTTATTTAAAATTCTTATAACCTTAGAGCCTTGGCTTCGATCCTTTTATGAAAGTTAATTCAAGTTAAGTTGTTAGTGAGATTATTTCTAAAGATGAATCAAAAGTATAAGTTCGTATGGGTTGCAGCTGTTGTATCTTGACGGACTAGACTAGAGCAGTATCTTTTAAGCTACGTGATTGAGGAATAATGCAAGATACCCGCTTCTGTGGCCAAACGGTGTAAGGCGTTACTCTTGTGTTAGACTGGCTTGCTGATGACAGAGCTTGGGGTTAGAAAACCGTTAGGGTTTATTGCTAAATGGTTTTTCACCCTCCTACGCAAATGCGGGTGTATTACTTCCTTATCCCCACCCCATTGGAGTAAATATCTTGGGTTTAGCCTAAACAGGTGGTAGGATGCAGGGAAAAAAAATAACTTTTACTAATTGGATTCCTAAACAATCCAAATTAAGGTTAATTTAATCTATCAAGAATCAAAGATGATTTTAGAATTATTATTGGTTTAGGCCATATGTAATTCTTTAGGCTCTTACCTTTAATTTAATCTTCATTTAAAACATTCCCTTCAAGATAACATACATATTAAATTGTGTGTGTGTGTGAGAGAGAGCACGCGTTTTGTGTATGTGAGTGTTTTATGAATGCATATGTACGTATGATTGTGTTTTAATATGAGCGGTAATAATACATCTAAAGGAGTATTTTCCCAGTACTCAATACTACTAACCAGGACACTGACTGGTAACAAAGAGGGAACGCGGTAGTCGACCACAAAGTATAAGAGTGGATATAAATAAAAAACAAAGAAACATCCACGCCGCGACAAGGTGAAATTTCTGACGGGGAAATGAGACAGTTTAAGTGGCGCATCACTTGTCGCTTTCCTGAAACAGCCATCATCCGCCCACCAGCGCGCTACTGCGTTCCCCCCACTTTCATCGGGATACTCGGCGTCCTTTTTTTTATGTTCCGTATCTAAATTTAGAGAAGAAGGCGTGCACCGCCCCTTCATGGTGACTCAAACTTACGCCAGAAACGGGGTAAAGGGGAGGTTTATATGTAATGGAGAAGAAAGAGAAAAGAGCGTGTGCGTGAAAAGTTTTGTGAAATATTGAAATTTGAGAGAAAATTATAGGTACATTTTGATACTGATGCGAATAAGAGATTTAGCCACAAATTTAAGTGCTAAACTATACCGTATTGAACTATAAAATTGAGTCTCAATATTGAGGATATTAACAACGAACGAACCGTTTCGGTGGCGCCATAGTTTAAAGCGTCACTCTTGCAATAAGCTAGACTGCCGATTATATTGAAATCGGGGTTCAATTCCAGTCTAGTGTACTGAGGGAGGTTTTCCCTAAATGGTTTCACACTTTCCTTCCAAGCAAATGCTGGTATTCTTCCTCCAAATCAACACTTTCCTCCTCCCTAGCTGATTAGCGTAATTAGTACGGATGCTTATAAGTTGAGAAGGTTATAAGATGCGGTGCGGATACCTGAACGGGGAGTAAAACATGCTGAAAAGATACTATCGTAGAAAGGACAACAATAAGAAGTCCCGCCCCTAGTAATTCTCTTATAGTACCGCGTCCTACCCCCCATTAGGACTAAACGCCCATTTACTAACTACACTAATACGATGCGGGTTAGGAAGGTTTAATTTGGAGAAAGTTCGTGTGCATTCACGTGAATGGAGAGTGGAAAACTATTCATGAAACACCACCCTCAGTGCACCCAACTGGGATCGTACCCCAATCTACTAGTCTTCGGCAGTCTCGTCAATTAAGAGAGTAGCGCCTACCAAGCGGCCACCGAAGCGGGTCCTTTTGATGTTAATTTTAAATTAAGTAACTCAACATAGAAGCAAATTACAGAAATGAAAACCTGAAAATCAATTGGTGGTTCTTTGGGAAGCTTCCATCACAATCACCAACAAAGAGATACTTATTTATTTCCTACCTTTGATGTTTGAATCTGGATCTGATTTCCCCACGGTATTTGACCCTTAAATTATAGAGAAAATAATTGGATTTCGTGTAGCAAGAAAATGCGAAGAAAAATAAATCTCAAGGTTCAAAAACAAAAACAACTTTACTAATAGAAAGCGAAATAAACTAAACTAACTTTTTCGGTTTCTTTACTTGATTTTGTTTGCGAGAGAAGGAAGGTATGAGTAATTATTCTCTTTCTCTGGGTCCCATCTATTAGGGTTGAGTAAGTTATAATTGAGAGGTAGTGTGTCAACATTTGCGTGGAGGGCGAGTAAGAAACTTTTAGGGAAAAAACACCCTTAATACGGCTGGTTTGGATTAGAACCCAACTTATTGTTATTGGAAACCCATACTAGGTGAAAGTATATTCCGCGTGCCCACCCATACTGGGTGAAAGTATATCCGCGTGCCACCATACTAGGTGAAGTATATTCCGCGTGCCCACCCAGACTAGGTGAAAGTATATTCCGTGTACCCACCCAGACTAGGTGAAAGTATATTCCGTGTGCCCACCGCTGGGTGAACGTAATTCCGCGTGCCTACCCAGACTAGGTGAACGTATATTCCGCGTGCCCACCCATACTAGGTGAAACGTATATTCCGCGTGCCCACCCATACTAGGTGAACGTATATTCCGCGTGCCCACCCATACTAGGTGAAAGTATATTCCGCGTGCCCACCCTGACTAGGTGAAAGTATATTCCGTGTACCCACCCAGACTAGGTGAAAGTATATTCCGTGTGCCCACCCAGACTAGGTGAACTATATTCCGCGTGCCTACCCAGACTAGGTGAACTTATATTCCGCGTGCCCACCCAGACTAGGTGAATATATATTCCACGTGCCCAGTGGTATGAGCTACCATATCACCCTTGCAAAGGCCATGGACACACTTTTTTTTTATAATTTCAATATACTCTGACATTCAAACACTGAAGCGTGTCATAAGGTATCTTCCTCGCCATAGACTAGACTATCGATGACTGGGAGATAAAGGTTTTAATTATGATTAGGTGTACAGAGTTTTTTTAATGGTTTTCCACTCTTCCTCCACGCAAATATGGGCATACATCCTCTAAATTCAGCCTTACTCATCCTTTACACTACGTAGGGGTACATTTGCGTATAACTCAAACGGTATAAAGACGTGATGATAAAAAGTTATATATCATTTACCGAATCTTAACTCACGTGGACCCGCCTAGGTGGCTTAGTTAGCTAACGCACTAATTTCGTCTTGAGCTAGACTGCCGAGAATGTTGATATTGAGGTTCGAATCTTGGTCAGGTGAACTGGGGGTGGTTTTCCCCTAAATGGTTTTACACTCTCCTTTCACGCAAATGTGGATTCGATTCCTCTATATTCAACCTACCTAATTCTTAACCCATTAGCGTAATTAGTACTTAGGTGTATAAGCCGAACGGATAGTAAAACGCGTTGCTAAGTATTATTATTATCTTATTATTATTATTATCTCACGTGACCACGAATGAAAGTAGATGTAAAATTTAATATTTATGCTATGTTTGAACATTAACACACAAAATATGTTCAAGAACAAATAATAATGATAATTAAAACAAAGCACTTCATCATATAAGGTCAAAACATTGCTACCATTAATATTTATTTTAAAGTTTTGGGTAAAACTTTTAAAATATAACGCTGTTGTTATAGAAGTAAAACAGTTTCATGGCTGTGTTCTTTCTTCTCAACACACACAAGTACACACACACACGCGCACGCAAACATTGTTCATACATTCTCTAGTATCCTGCCGCGTTCCCTAGCGCACATACTCACACACACAGAATTGTTATTTACTGACAAGCTGCTGAATGCTGTTCAAGTCTGCAGGGGTGCCTACACACAAACAACGCAGAATATAGCGTCTGAGAATGTAGTACTGTATTGTATTAGCATAGTGTATTAGTGACTGCGGCACTAGGTGATCATCTGAGAGAAATAATAGGGCTGTAGAACTGACGGCCGTTTAATTAAATGGAATGTTTTTGTTTAACACATTTTAATATAAATTGTTTCTTAAAAATTTTATATTAAAAATAATACATATATAATAAACTCATAATATTTGTGAAATGAAATAACTTGCATTGTTTCGAAAACAATCCTCTCTATAATATACACTGTTACAGAAACATTGATGAAAGAATAATTACATCTCTTCACCAAAGAAGATAATCAAATTCTGTTTACAAAGAGCTGCATAAAATAATAAACTTGCTTGTAACTCAGATACTGTTGGTTTTATAAAAAAAAATATTTCAAACGAATTATTTTATTTTATAACTGTACAACTTTACAATTCTATGGTATTTAGTATCTCAAATAGTTGCGGAGATAAGATCAAAATTTGAAATTTCCGGTTATGTAAAGTAACTTTAAAGTTATTTTCATGGGAAATCGAGAGCTGCCATTTTGTTTGTAATGTTAAACAATAAAGAGATAGATATAATCATAATATTTATAAAGTTTTTTAAAAAAAAGTATTTTATATAATTTTATGTCTAAATATTTAATTCCAAAAACTCTTGGGGGAACCTTATGAAAGACCTAGATGCCAAGCTTTTAGCCCAATGGTAAAATGGTTTCGGGCTTAGCCCTAGATAGAGACAGACAGATGCCATCATGAAAACAGCTTTTTCGGTTTCAGTGGGTCAAGAAACTTAGACGTTTATTAAAATCTCACGTTCGATTTTTTTTTTTTTTTTTTTCGCGATCGCAATACTACTTCCTACGAGGGGTTGAGTTAAAATAAAAATTACGATGTTAGTGTTTTAAGTGTAAAAAGCAAAGAATAGAATTAAATTTAAAGAAAATACGTATAATTAAGTTTTCTTATAAAATACACCTCTCTGTAAAGATATTTTTATTTAAAAAAATTGTGTTCTGTAAGTAAATATAAGTTATTACCTGTATCAATACTCGCATGGTCTAACGTGTTACTTTAACATAATACTGAATAGTGTGGGTGTTGAGAATATAATATATAATTTTGAATTCCAATTGGGCGTTTTAAGACTAATTTTCCTACATGTTTTCGCGCATCTTCCATTAAAATCCTGATACATTTTCTCTCAATTATAACTTCCCTATCACTACCTCATTAGTGTAAATATTAGATTAGTCCGAATCGGTATTAAAAAATTGCAAAAAAGAGAGAGAGCCTATTATGTTATGGAAATGCACGTCATAACTAATAAAAAACTGATACAAATTATATAAGTAATTTATAAAAATTAATAAAACAATGTAAACAAATTAATAAAGCTAATAACACACTTTGGTGGCCGCATGGTCTAGCACGCTACTCTTACAGTATATTAAACTGCCGTTGAAGGGGAGACCTAGGTTCGAATCTCGATTGGGTGTACTGAGGGTGGTTCTACCAAAAATTTTCTCCACTCTCCCTCCACGCAAATGTGGGTACATTTTCTCTAAATATAATCTTACTACTCTCTTAAACTATTAGCGTAATGAAATAACACCAGTCTGCATGATATGAGATGATTGAAAGCTATATGTATTTTTGGCTCTCTTTTTGATGCCGATTCCAAAACTGTTCCTAATTTTATTCTATCACGTACAGTTTTTTCACAATGGACCCAAGTTGACTTCCAACATTTATCGCTGAGAGCCAGTAGGTAATGCGTATTGGAGGTAAATTTCGCAATACAAACCTGTAAGACTTTAGGTTGGCACAACTGCTGCTGCTGGGTGTCCTTGTCTGACCTTGGAAGTGTTATGACTATCAGACGCTTACATTTCCAGAGTTGTTCTCATTGAATCTCGCTATTGTGATTGCAGTTATAGTTGTAGTCTTATAATGACTACATGCAAGTGTGTGAAAAATCCTGGTGTTTTGTGTTACATTTGTGTAAAGTATGTAGTGCGCAAAGAACGGACATAACAGACTTTGTGAAGAAAGCTTACAATGCTTATTTTAAAGTGAAACTCAATGACCACAATAAGTCATGGGTTCCAAAGACAGTTTGCCGCTATTGGTTCAGAGGTAAAGGTTATGGACAAAAGTTAAGAAAACGTGCATTCAGTTTGCAACTCCCATGGTGTGCCTAAAGACTACCTCAATGACTTACTTCTTTTTAGTTAATGTTCAGGGGTGCAATTCGAAAAATAAGATGAAAATTGTGTATCAAAGAATTCCTTCAACCATTAGGCCAGTTCCACATGAAGGAGACCTTCCTGCCCCTCTTCCTCCAGCTGTTTTAGAGATAGTTGCAGAAGATGATGTTGAAAGGAAGCGTGATGTAATTTCTTAAGCCAATAGTGATGATGTCTCCAAGCCTGAAGACGACCTTACTCTACAAAGCTTCTCTCAGAGGGAACTTAATGATCTGAATTTGCCTAAGGATTCTGCAGAACTACTTGGCTCCCGGCTTAAAAGTAAGAATCTTCTGGCACCAGGATCCCATTTTTCATGGTACAGACACAGAGGACCAGAACTAGTTCCTTTATTCTCAAATAACGATTCCCTGGTTTACTGCAATAACATAAACGAGTCAATGCACTTCTCTGGCATTGAACATGATCCTACTCAGTGGAAACTTTTATTGACTCATCAAGGAGAAGCCTCAAAGGCGTGTTACTGCATGTGGGAATGTGTATGGATCTATTCCTGTGGCCCATTCAGTTGAAATGAAAGAGACATTCAAGAACATGGAGGTACTGCTAACAAGTATCCAGTATGCAGAACATAAATGGCTAATTTGTGGCGACTTCAAAGTTATGGGAATTCTCTTAGGACAACAAGCTGAATACACGAAACTACCTTGCCTTATATGTGAATGGGGCAGTCTGGAAAAGCAAAGGCATTGATAGTTTGGCCAGAGCGAAGGAATTTTGTACCTGGAACTAAAACCATCTTGCATGAACCTTTTGTAGACCCCAAAAAGTCTTGCTTCCACCACTACACATCAAATTGAGATTGATGAAGCCGTTTTTAAGAGTTATACCACAAGATGGGCCCTGCTTTAAGTACCTTTCTATGAAATTTCAATTCATTACACAAGAATAATTGAAAGCTGGAGTTTTTGTTGGTCCACAAATCCGTAAACTGATGAAGGACGAAGATTTTGAGAAAACGATGAATGAGAGAGAGAAATACGCATGGACCGCCTTCCAATATGTTAGCGAAAACTTTTTAGGGAATAACAAAATCCAAATTACAGGAACATTGTTGAAACAATGCTGACCAAAGACTGTTCGATGTTGAAGAGGAACAGTAAAGATGGAGTATCTGCAAGGAAGTCAAAAAAGAGAAAGTTTGAAAAGTGGTGGAACAATGGTTGTTTTTGTTTGGTTACAGAGTAGTGACAAAAGTACTAAGATAGTTCTTTACAGTACTAGGACAGGTATTAACAGTATTTAAAAAATTTGTTTGTAAAAAAAATATTGTGTTTAAATATATTTGTGCTTAAAATAGGTAACGTCTTGAAAACATAACCTCTTAATTTGTGTAAAAACCTGACGGGATAGAAAAAAATGGAAGTCATTTCTATAATCAGCATAAAAAATAGATTCAATAACACCTACTTTCAAGAAATCATCTGAGAAAAATTTCAAAAATGCAGACTAGTGTCATTTATAACCCGAACGGATAGTAAGACCCAGTGATAAAATAAATCCTATTGAGATTAACTCATAGAACCAGGACTCCACCGTGGTTCGTATTCCACGTTAAACTATAGGTCCTCTATTTCATCTCTTCACCCTACCATTCATTACACATTAGCGTTATTGCGTATGACCCGAACGGGTAGTAAGACGTGGTGCTAATAATAACTCATAGAAATTATGGGTTAAGGACACATAGAATACAAAGTTATCTTAATAGTTGGAAATTTTAAGTTTCTTGGATTTATACTTGCTGCATATAAGAATATAAACTCATAAACCGTAAAATGTATCTGTAAGTAAAGAAATTCGAAAATTTGGCAAAAGGAACATATTGCCATATTCATAGGTTCATAAGACAAGTCTTATAAATAATAATAGCATTAAAATGGCTTCATAATTGAACTAATTTCTATAAGGAGCCGGGAGGGTATTCATGTATATTTGCAAAACCGTCAACAACAAATGTCTTAGAGAGAAGCATAAAATATTAATAGTAGTGATTTAGGTTCAAGTATCAAATATGCGCATGACATAAATACAATTTATTAAGATAATTATTGAAATATTTCCTTCAAGTCTACTCCGTTTACGGCGAAGGTTTAGCCTTACCTTGATGTACTCTGGCAAAATCTTTATAACCTGCACCGTAGTGGAAATAAGCAAGGTAGGCTTGCTACCTTACATGATAAGCGAAGTGTACAGTAAGAACATGGCAGGACTATTACATTCCAAACACACATTTAATGGTAAATATTGTTTATTTTTTTACTATGTTTTAATCACCTCTTCAGATTATATGCATGTGTACTAATTACGCTAATATGTTAAGGATGAGGATGGTTGAATTTAGAGGACGTGTACCCACATTTGAATAGAAGAAGAACGGAAAATCATTTAGGTCCCTCAATACATCCTACCAGGATTCGAACCACTATCTCTCTGTCATCGGCAGTCTAGTCTATTCCGAAAGTGACGCCTTAGGCCATGTGCCCACTAAGGAAGGTTTTACTATGTTAAAAGAGGTTGACGTAAATCCGACCCCAGAGAGCATATGGCCCCAAACCGCTGTGTAAATTCCATCTTGTCATCAGTAAAAGGTGGTGTAAGTTTCGTCCCATATTAAAATGAACATTCCCTTTTTATTTTAATGTAACTCCATAGGTCTAAAACTTGTAATAACATCTCAGGCAAAAAGAAAAGAAATGGATTAAACTTATTTTCCCAATATGCAGGAGTAGGTGACCTGGCGGTCTAGGGATAAGGTGTCAGACTTCTGTGCTGGCGGCCGGGGTTCAATCCTCGGTCCCGGCACAGATTTATCTGATTACCAAACCCTTCCTTCACCTCTGACAAGACATCTTGTGAATGTGGGGAATTCCAGGCCTCCACCGTGGTTCGGATTCCACGTTAAACTGTAGGTCCTTCATTTCATCTCACAATCACCCTACCATTACACATTAGCGTAAGTGCGTATAACCCGAACGGGTAGTAGGACGCGGTGCTAATAATAATAATATGCAGGAGCGATGTAACTTCAATACATAAGAGCCGAATTTTCATCGTCCAAAAACAGCATTACTTTTTTTTATTTTGTGTGTGAATCGTTCCACTCAAGACCGAATAGCCTCGTGTAAACAAATCACCCCGTTATTTACACTCGTAGGATGGTGTTGAAAGACGTGCATCTGTATACGAAGTATCCCGCCAAATAAATGGAAAGCAACGGTGGAAAAAGAGTCCTTGGCTGATAAAATGACTGAATAATTGTATAGAAATATCTATGTTTGATTTCGTCAAAGAGGTGTACATTTGTACTTATATAATTGTATCAGTGAGTTGAGAGAAATTTATTTTATATATAAAAAGGCATTGATTGATGTTCTAGAGGGGAAAATAAATTATGGCAAAAATGAAGAAAAGTTTCTGATCAACTTTATTTAAATTATTATATTTATAGGTTTTGGGCTCTATACTATAGTTAAAAACAATGTGGTCATGTTGAAAATAAATGTTTGAAATGTAACTAAATTGCTTTCATTATTATACTTCACTTTATTTCAAATAATATATAAATTATTTTTAATCTTTGAGAGAATTCGGGGCAGATGGGGGGGGGGTTGCATTTTAAGCACTTATATTGGGACAGAATACTGACATGACGAATGTAGCAGAAAAAAACAAACACGACGTAATTTGGTCACTATTTATTTTATAGGTCTTTGTCAAGGTGAGCTACACATCACATGACTTGACGTATAGATTAAAGACGTTTTGGTAAACTATTTTAACGGGCAGATACTGTTATATTTACATTTCCCTTACTATAACTAGGTTTTATATGTTTTCTATAGTAAATAAACGTTTTAATTATAGACAAAATATACAGCTTAATTCCGATATTTACTCAGGTGGTGCAAATTGCCAATAAGTTTCAAAAATCGCTTTTCAACATCTTGCTAATTGGTATATTCGTGTATTTGTATACGTCCCACGTCTCACTATTCATCCGGCCTATTCGAATGTTCACACTATTAGAGTTGGGATAGATAAAATGAACGAAAAGCGAACCATTCTGAATTTCTTCTTTCCACGAAGAAAGGTCGACTGTTTGGGTCACATTATGAGAAGACGTGGCTTCTGGAGTGATCTTTGAGGTCAAAGGGAGTCAGGTAGACTACGAATCCAACTGATGGATGACCTCAAACAAAGAAATAAGATGAAATTTCAGGATGTAAAAAAGTTTAACTTTATATAGGACATGCTGGAGGACTTAATTTAGACAAGGCAACAGACCTGTCTAAAAACAAACCCCCTAATACAACGGGGGAGGGGGGACATTAATTTGGAATTATAAAGGCACGTCATCTACATTTGGTTAAATTATATATTAATGGTTTGGATACTGTTTATAATGTTTTAGTTTTTTTTTGTGTGTTTCAATTTAAATACATTATTTTTTAAATCATCAAACCTCTACTTTTAAAAAATGTTTAGAGAATTATCATCTTAAAACAAAATTTGTTTATAAAATTCACTACTACATAAATTTGTCTAGACTTGACAAAATATGAGTTTTAAAAAAGAAAACTTGATAAGAAAATTACCATTCATAGAAATCATGGTTAATTACATAAAAGTTGGTTATTTCTAAAAAAAATAGATATTTTACACTTATACATAAAGGTATGAACAAATTTGACGGAACTGGCACAAAAGTTTCCCCATCCATCCTAAATACAGCAATATTAGAAGAGTCAAAAGCAGTAAATCCACACGACCCTCATAAAACCTCAAACCTTTGGGAAGACTTCCAAAATTTCTACTGTAAGAGTAACCGTTAGCATTAAACTATTTCAAACAAAATGCTCGAGTTGAGACTTGACCCAGGACCTCGCTATAAAGGAGAAGAAAAGAGGGTGACGTCAGAGAGAGTCTGATAATTGGTGTGTCCCACTATCGGAGGAACGTACCCTGGTATATTAACATTCCGAAAAGCTGCGCACGGTCTTTATCACACTTTTTTGGGGGGGGAAATTAGTTTGGAAGGAACAAAACGATGACTACGCTCAACGCTCGGATATTAAATCTCGTAAAGTTTGATGCGTCAGGTATGCCATTATAGGGGTGTAGGTAGGGCTCAAAAAATACTATCGACTCCCCGGCTGAGTTAAGGTATCAGCCAATTTAAGTCTTACACTTAAATTACTCTGAAATGTAGCAATCTTACCTTACCTAAACTTATGACCCTATCTTATAAGTTTTACCATAGTGGAAAAGTTGGTTAAATGTAATAAAAGGCTGTAGCCTTAACTTTGCCATTAAATTAGATTATTATTATTATTTATATTATTATTAATGCAAGGTAAGCAAATTACATTTCGGGGTAAACCAAGGGTACAAATAGCAAGGAATATATATATTTTTATTAAACAATATAATTTTTAGCAAACGCTTTGTTGGCGACTTGGACCAAGATGCCAACCCTGATGGTTTGGAAGGGGGAGATCAGTGTTCGAATCCCTGCTCAGTTGTACCGAGGGTGGTATTTCTTTAATAAATTTTTTTTTCCCTTTTACTCCACGCAAATGTATGTACATTTCATTTATTATTATAACTTTTTCGTTAACTACCCTATTAGTGTAAATATATTTGTAGTCCGGATACGAAATTAACCAAACTAATTGTGATTACCTTGAAACGTTCAACTTTAGGAAATCTCTGGTTGTCCACATTTCAGAACTAGGTAAATTACAAAACCACCTTTATCAGCTGGGTAGAATCTAGATTCCATTTTAAAACAACTTTATAAAACGCCATGGCGTGAGCCCACAGGCGAGTTAAACCGACCGAGCGGCCGCTGCCGTTATAACCTTTTAATCATATTTACTTACGTAATGATAAATTGATCATACAATGTTAGAAAGAGGTTTAAAGGACTGAAATAATATTTGGTACAAAGTTTAATAAGACATTGAAAATAGGATTCCGAAAAGTATATTTCTATTTTTTAAATTACATTATTTTGATCGCAATATACAAATCCAGGCGAACAATTGAATACTAATATTTACGTGAAATAAAATGTTGATAACATAATACTAAAAACACTTATTATTCGTATTGGCCTTTCTAATTATTCAAGGGTGACCTGGTGGTCTAGAGGTAAGGTGTCAGACTTCTGTGCTGGGGTCCGGGGTTCAAACCTCGGTCCCAGAACAGATTTATCTGATTGCCAAACCCTTCCTTCAACTCTGACAATACATCTTGTGAATGTGGGGAATGCCAGGCCTCCACCGTGGTTCGGATTCCACGTTAAACTGTAGGTCCTTCATTTTCATCTCACAATCACCCTACCATTACACATTAGCGTAAGTGCGTATAACCCGAATGGGTAGTAAGACGCGGTGCTAATAATAATGATTATTCAAACCACAATTTTTGACTTTGGGTAGAGGTTTTTTTTTTCACCACGTCTTCTTACCCGTTATGGTTATTTCCTCTAATTGGGTAGTGACGAGTAAGGTAGAATTTAAAATAAATGTACACTTATTTTCATGAAAGGAGAGTGGAAAATCACTGAGGAAAAAACACCCCGAATACATACTGCTGATATTCTAACCGTAACCTCACTAACAGTGGGAAACTATGGACTAGGTGACCTTGACGTTTGGTCCGTGCACCCACTGATACGTGCAGTACCAACTTCAGTAAGTTCCTTAGTCTAGTCCTGAGACTGCGTCTTGTTTAAAATTGCTGGCTGGAATATAAAATAAAAGAATGAGGACATTGAAATCACTTAGGTATCTCAATGTGGAATTAAAGGACACACCAAATAATTTTACAAGTAGTAAGACAAAACCGATTAAAAATAAACGAAATTTCACCCTGCATTTAATCCGGACTAGCCTCGGTCAAGGACAAATACTATTCAACAAAGAAAAGCTCTAGTTCAACTAGACTTACCCACTTGAAATCTATATGCACCTTTTTTTTTTACCCCTACCTCTGCCTTTTCGCTCCCTTAAAAGCCCTCAAAACCATTTCATAACCACTACTCCCTCCCAAATAATCGCCACTTTGTGAAGCTGAACCGCAGTTGCGGGCCATTGTGCTGGGCGACAATTTATTGGCCTAGTACTTGGGTATGATTATCGTCTCTTTTTCTCGTCTCTTGCTCCTCTATAGAGGTTCTTCTATATGTTTTTTGTTCTTTTGTGATTGTTAGAGCCTAGATTCCACAGTTTAACTTGCTGCGTAATGTCATCGCCACATTGATACGATAAAGTTTCACAACTTCAGGCATTTCGAAAGCGTTTATAAATATTTTGTCTCCATAAAATAATAATTGGAATGGTGGTGGATGGAACTTGCTAAAAAAAAAAGGGGTGGTGGGGGTATTCCCGATCTCCCATACCCAGGCCTGGATTGAAATCAAGAGACCCCCTTAAGTAAAGGATTTTCACTTACCAACTTGACGAACCTAATCAGCAAGAGTGATTCAATTATTTAAAGAATATATATATATAAAATACACGATACATATGATTTATTTTTTTGGCAACACATTTTATCTAGTTTTGCGTATTACAATAGTTTTATGTAGATTTTTTGTTGAAAAATTACATCTGAAAACAAGAATCCAAAATTAAATATTAGAGAAAAATAATTAGTTTAGAAATTTTAAATAATATGATATTCAAACATTAAGTTCTACGTTTTGAGTAAATATTATAATTAATTATAGATGTGTCTGTAAGAATGTGTGGGTACTTTTCCAACAGTTGGTCACACTGAACGAAATAACTATAAAAAAAATTATTCCGGGCTTCCTTTTACTCTAATTGTATAAGAATGAGGAAAGTAGAATATAGAGGAAATGTACTAAACATTTCTTGGAGGGAGGGGTGTTAAAATATTAGGGAAAAATACCTCTGTACACCCGACCAGAATTCAAGCCCCAACCTCTCCATCACCATGCCATTAAACCAAACGAGACAGACGCCTTTGTCCACGTGTCCAATGGTTCACAGAGCTTATGAACAATGATAGCATGTTAAATAAGAGTAAATGCCATTAGGCCAAGAATACATTCTGTCCTCTTTTAGTTCCTGGGGAAGTTTCTTGTTTATTCAAGACAGCTTTCATAAAAATGGTTATGCTGTAAAACCGAACATGCGTTTTTATCAAACAGACTACCGTCCTATAAGCCGAAGGTATGTTGGGAGAATGAATCCCCCACCCTTACACAGTGATTCTCAACTTGTGGTACGCATAGCTCCAAGGAGTAAATGGCGTATTTATTAGGGGTACAAGAAATAGAATATTAGTTTTCTTATATTTCTCCATGGGAACCTAGTTTGAACCTAATATAGAGAAAACTGTTTTTAGAAACTAGCTTTAAGTTTTTCATAAGTATTTTGTGTTTTTTTTATTCAAATACAAATTTGGTATTATTATTAAAGTTAACTATCTTTTTATAATGAAGCAAAAATGCATATTATTTTCACTACGTGAAGATTGTAATGGGCTTAAAATGTGTGCACACAATTTATTATTTATTTAAAATAATTCAACTCTTGGATAAGTGCTTAGGAAGTGGTAAGCAACAGCAAAAAAGGTTGAAAACTATTGCCCTAAGAGATAAAGTGCATAGTAGAAGAAGCTTAAAATAATTAAGATTCTGGAAATTGAAAAATGACGCCTGGACATGGGAATCGAAGCCAGAATCTTTGGCTTAGTACGCTAATGCTCTAACTACTGAGTTATCCAGGAATCGTTCCGTACCCAGGGTAATTCTTCACTCATATTTTAAGGCAAAGCCTATTCCTGGATCTATCTATCCATATATATATATATATATATATAGAGAGAGAGAGAGAGAGAGAGAGAGAGATACACATACATCTAATGAGATTTCTTTGCTATGAAAAACCATGGTTGCAGGATGTGGATAGGAAAGCTTTATAGTTTTAGTCCTAACGGTCCTCAATTGACAAAAAAAAACACAATAAGAATGCCAAACAATGTCATGTTTGTGATAAGGGAATAAAAATAAACTGTGACGCAAAGAATTTTCTAGACTTGGGGTGTGTTATGCATATTTTTGCGATCTGTGTATGTGCACCCTTGATTTAAACGCAAATTGTAATGTTTTCACGTAAACTGGCCCTTGTTATTAACTAATATTTTGTTTTGAGATGTCCCGACACTTTCGCTCAGTCGGTGGCGTGTCTGTCTACTGAGTTGATAGTCCCGGGTTCAATTCCCGGAATGGCCGTAAGGTTTATCAATGATGACCTGTGTATTTACCATCAAAAATTGATTAATTAACGGCTCGAGGCTGAGTATTGTGTCTGTTATAATAATAATAATATTAGCACCACATCTTACTACCCGTTCGGGTTATACGCTTTAAGTACTAATTACGCTAATGGATTAGGAATGAGGAAGGTTGAATTAGAGGAAGTGAACCCGCATTTGCGTGGAGGGAGAGTGGAAAACCATTTAGTAAACCCCCCCCCAGTTCACCCGACCGAGATTCGAACCTCGCTCTCCCCTTCCTCAGCAGTCGAGCTAAACACGACTAGCACGTTAGCCAACTACGCCACAGAGGCGGGTTGTGTCTGTTATAGATATAAGTTAATCTAAGCCATGTGCTGATATCATTCGTTTCAGAAAATGTGGCCAAAAAACCTTTTTAAAAAATGGAAGATTAAATGTTTCGAGATCTTCTCTTAATAGTTAAATTTATTTGTCCCTCCGTAGTGAATTGTAAGTACAATAAAAATGGCTGCTTACTGGAGCCGTATTTGTTCAAAAGCAATGAAATATTAAGATTTGTTATTTTATAAATAATGCTGATTGTTGAAGTAATAACTTGTGATATTATTGGAGACTAAACTTACTATTAAATTAGATTATCAGCATTTCCGAATATCAATGCAAATCTTGTTTCTTTTTTCCTTTTGTCACCTATTCTACCCTACCCTTTCAGATTATACTCATAATTATATACTAATTATACCAATGTGTCTGAGGAAGGCTGAATTTAGAGGAAGTTTACAAGTGGGGGGTGGGGGAGAATATATCCACGTAAAACCATCCACAATACATCCGACTTAAGATTCGAATTCCAATCTGTCATCTCCAGTTCAGTCTATTTGCGTGTTTGGACGCCTTAGACCATTCAACCACCCAAGCTATCCCCGGCTATTAAGGCTGATAAATCGAGAATCTACTGTATTTAATTAAATTTGAATCATGATTACCTGATAGTGCTCGTATAAAAACAAGTTAAGTGCACAATCATAAACAAAACCCCGTCAACAACAATGCTTATTATTGTGAGCGTTTTTTAGATATAAAATATGAAGAAAATGGCGAGGTAGGAATCCAACGGGCAGTCAAAAAACCATCTCTTCGGATTTTGGCGACCATAAAACTTATTCCTCTATTATATTAAAATCCGCGAGCACAGCAAGTCTCTCTTTACTATTTTTGTATGCACAGAAAATAAAAGGGGAAAGACGGCGGGGGAATGAAGAAAATTCGAGCTTATTGTGAACGCACCAACCCTAGATAGAACCTCTGTACAGTTCTCGTTTGAGAATCGATATTCTTTATTACTTTCTTTACTCTTTTATGTGTTTCCGTTCTCTTCCTTCTATCTGCCTTCATTCTTCCTAGAATTATTATTTCTTACATCTTTCTCCTAATAATGAATGCTCATAATTGTCCGCAGCCAATAGCGGGAGAAACTAGGATCCCTCCAGTCCCATTATGTACGTTCATCTGACGCCACTGTCACAATGTTCCAGAAATATTGGTGGTTGGAGGGGGCGGAGAAGGTGCTGCTCTACATGTCTTCAACAGAGTAGTCAAGTGTTTGGAGCGATAACCATCTAGGTCACATGTTTAGTTATGAAACAATAAACCTTGACTTGAGGTTGGTTGAGAGGGATCGCGAGGTAAGTTCTATATTTTGGGACCTTTTATTTTTTCCAAAATAAATATAATATTTATTTTCAAGATAAATTTAGCTAAATATTCTACAAAAAGAGTAGTGTGAATAGCGTGAATATTTGCCATTAGAATTGCGGAATATGATAGGACTTTTCTTCATCTAAAAAGTTTGCCAGACTAAAACTTTTTTTTAGCACCACGTCTTACTACCCGTACGGGTTATAATCTTCTTTACTAATTACATTAATGGTTTTAGGAATTAGGAAGGTTATCTTTAGAAGAAGTGTACCCACATTTGTGTTTAGAGATATTGGGGAATATTTGAAGGAAATTACTTATAAACTATATCATTTACGACCTCGTGTTATTTTAATATATAGGCCTACAGTATAATAAACATCGAAAGTGACAGCTGCATATTACATGACTTTACGTATGAATACGTGGAAATAGATCTAGTAACTATAATATATGTCCTATAAGGCTCTTCCTGTGAGAATTGAACCGTACTTTTTGATGGAATCAATGAAGATTCTCTTATTTTCAAAATCGTCTAAAGCAGTCTCCGAGAGAACAATAGACTAGTTGCTTCAAGGCGTGGATCTATGGGGATCAATAAGACAGTCGTTCACAAGGACAGGGTTCAAGAGATTGGGAGGAGAAGGAAGTGGGGGTAAAAGAGGAAACGCGATCACAAAAGAAGAGAGAACCTGGCTATAAAGTGTAGTTTCATCAATATTTACTGTCGTCTGTGCTGGAGATGCAAACTGGAAGAAAAAGAGGAGGATTTGACAAATGAAGGGACTGAAGAAATAAAACAAGGAATTGTTTTGGAATGTCGCTTATGAATTATGTTTTAGTACATTTGAAGCAATAGTAAGAGTAGCTTTAGTTACACCTTCTAACGTAGGAGTGGGCAATTTGTTTGTCAATGTAGTCACAGGTGTAGTGAATGACAAAAAAAAATTATCCACACCATGGAAAAAATTTGAGAAATTAGGTTGATCAATGGAATATTTAAAATAATACACTGAATAAGTTTGAACAAAACGTTTATTACTCAATTACAACTGCCTCAGACGCTAATAATTAAAACTGTTCAGATTGAAAAGGTAAAATAATAATTTTAATGAGAAATTAGACAATTCTTTTGTCTGACAAGTTGCAGAATCATTGGTTGAGTATCTTAGCTGGATGGGCATGCGGAATGCTTCCAATTTGTATGCAGAAAATATCAAGCTACAACAAGGAAAATAGGTTATTTTACTGTGAGATATGGCAAACTCGAATTCACCACAATTTTATGGCCAATTCGCCACAAGGTTGTCCATCCTGGCTATAACGTTTTGAAACTTAATTTTCGAAATCGTTAGAAATTACGCAAGATAACAGGAAAATCTACAATCCCTTTAGTGGTAAAATAAGGGTGTTCCAAAACTCACGAAAAAAAAAAATCATTAGATAATTTAAGGACAGCCCCTTACCTATAGGAGCGCATTATACTACAGTTTCTAGATTTGTATATAATGTGTGGTGGGCCTATTTATCCTACTACCCAAACTATTTTTTTTTAGATAAACCTATATACTAATTTACTATATAAATAGTTTTATTTTTTATATCATAAGTGGCAGCAGAATATGAGATGGCATATGACTAAGTATGACTACATGAAAGTAGATGTAGTAACTTTTGTAGCTGTCTTAAAAGGTTCGTCCTATGAAAATTGGACTGCAGTGATACATGAAAGATGTGCGCCCAAAAATTATCTTGGAGTTTTTTCCCCCCCTTAACTGTCTTCACTACAAATTATAAAGTTCAAAGAAAACTATTCTAAAAGAAAAAAAAAAAAATGTTCAAACTATTTTTTGTAAAACTTTTCAAAACATAAAAAAAGTTAATTTCACAGATCTATAGGTTTGATAAAAGTTGAATTAGTTTTTTCAAACTGAACTTTGAGATAACGTAGATAGATGGCTTCTTATCGCAATGATTAAAGATAACTTTTTAGGTCTGGAATGTCAAATTCCACTATTTAAAACAATTACAAGTTTATAATCACGTTCTCTAATTTAAATTTTCTAAAACTTAGGAATATGGATAGGTTCATTATTTGTATATGTTGGAGTTTAATATTATCATCAAGTAATTTGGGTCGAATTACTATCGCCGACTGTACACTTCGTATCCCTGAAAGCTAGCAAGCTTACCTTTCTTGTTTCCGCTATGGTGCTGCTTGGGTCTACATGATAGGGTCATAGTGGAGTAAGTCTAGGTAAGACTAATATTTAACCGTAAAAATATCAGGGGTGCCAAGACATTTTTTAAACAGGGGGATTGGGGGGGGGGGGGGGTGAGAAAAATTATGTTATATCCATGCTAAGCTAGGTTGAGTACAAATTAAAAAATAAGGAAAAAGTAGGCAAACATAAATTAGCACCACTATCCATGAGGAACCATTTTAATGTGCGCATGTATATGTATGTGTATGTGTGTGCGTGCACTTTTATGTGAATTCGTGTGTAAGTGTGTGTGTATATATATATATATTATGGACAGAGTGAATAAAAATCACCATAATAAATGACCTGACACTATAAATAGTGACCAAAGTAGTCGGGAAAAGTGATAAATATTTGTTAATTTATCATTTTGACCAGGCAGTAAGCATATTGCTCAACACACTCTGGGCAATATAATATTTTTCATTTAATAATCTATAATAGTTGGTCCTTCCTATATAATTAGGTTAGGTTAAGCTAGGCTAGGCGCTGATAGGCTGACACTTGATTGGATGTTCATTGTTCCCACCTGCTAGTGACGTAGTACTGCATTGTTTTTCATTAGCCCAAAGAGTATGCAGCATTATGCATACTGCACGAACAAAATGATAAATTAATAAATACTTATCAATATTCATAATGCCAGATCATTTTTCAAAATTACATTTTATTCACTTTGTCCATTATATATATATATATATATATATATATATATATATATATATATATATATATATATATATATATATATGTATAGAGGGAAGATTAAAAAGGTTGAAAAAATATTTCTTTTTAAGTAAAGAATTTGCTCGGTCCCAGTCTAATAAAAGCGATATTTAGTAACAAATAGTATTCAAATTTCATAAAAATAATTTGTACATACACTACTATTTCAGCCTGACCTTTATTGCTCTTTTTTAATTCATTATCTTAATTGAACCATAATTTAATCGATTAAAACATCGGAGCTTGTTTAAAATTAAGGTTTGATTATAGATATACTACAGTTATTTTCCTGTCTACAACATAACTACAAAACAATATGTTTGTGTGAGACGCTTTGGTCTCATGTCTGTATACTAAAAAAAAATATTAAGCTATACAAATACAGGATGAGACTCGTCAAGCTTTTTCAAAATCACTGGTCGAGAGAATCATGATTAAATTGTTGCACATTTTACCCTAAAACTTGGTCCCTCCAATTTAAAGACAAAAGACCCGCTTCAGTTAAGCTGGCATGTTAATAACTGGGAGATCGGGGTTTGAGCCCAATTGGGTCTAACTAAGAATGGTTTAGCTTAAATGGTTTCCCACTCTCCTCCTTTGCAAATGGAGTTAGATTACCTCTAAAATGTTTCCTTCCTCATCCCTACCCCATTAGAGTAATTATCATATATACGTATAACCTGAAGAGTTAGTAAGACGCGGTGATAAAAAAAATAGCCTTATTTCCACTTTGATTATCATATATCAAGCGTCGCAGTTAAAAAAATTAACTACAACCCCCCCCCCCCCCGCCACCGCCCTCTAATAATAACTGTACAACAAGTGATTCCCGGCACTAAATTTGTGCTAAGCCTAAACAGCTCAAGTGACAAGTATACATGTTTCATCACATATTCTCATCTGAGCTTCATACACTTAGTTCATCTTGCCCTAAATACAAGTCTCAGAGGAGCAATTTGGGGTTTATTATTAAGTGGTTCATTTCTTATCCATTCTCTTCAGTTTCTAGTCCAGAGGAAACTAACATCTACCGCCGAACAAAAGACGAGATCAGTAACTTCACATGACCTGATTGCGCTATAGACAAAATGTAAGAACAAAGAAAGGAAAGAAAGAGATAACGAATAAGTACAGCTATAATCGGACAACGAAGAAAGTCAAAACGATAGAATGAGAAACATTTGAGAAAAAGTAATCAAATGAACAATTAAATGGGAAAGAGATGAGAATAGGAGTGGATAATAAAGATACGTGATAAATGAGGGTAATATACAAGTAGAAAGAAAACGCTTTTCGCTGAAAGTTGACTTGGGAAAATAAAAGAACTTAAAAAGAGAAAAAAAAAGTGTAAATAATATTATGTCATCGAAAGGCACTCCCAGAAGATAATTATTATTAATCATTTAAAATGTCTGCTAAAAACAAATGATCCACTTTGTGAAATTAAAAGAAACTCCTTTTATTTTTTGTATAATTAAAACGTAATGGATTCTATCAAATATATTTTTTGTACAATTAAAGAGAAATAGATTCTACCAAATAAATTCTAATTGGATTTACAAAGAAGATTGACCTCATGAAACTATACATTATTTTAATATTTTATTGCACTTTATAATAAATTTAACTTGTTTGTGCACTTAGTTTATGCCTCTTTAAATTCCTATCTTAGGTTTCTTTGCTTTTCATTAAAGTGTTATATCCTTGAATATAGATTTTGACATACAAATAAGTAAATTTTATTTCTAAGAAATGATTTTTAGAGAAACAAACAAACTTAAATGAGTATGTTTTGATGACTTTCACTTTATCAACGTTCTGACATTTAAACGTTAAATGATTTGCAAATATAGATCACACGGCTAGGAAATATATTTTAACTATAGGTATCTTTGGAAGATAAACTGGTGGGTCTATTAAAAAAAAAGTTATATTATAATAAAATGTGTAATGTTAAATTTGTAAGTGTATCTTATTTTTCATATTAGATACAGGAGATTAGCTGATGTTGGAAGAATTTATGTGGTTTCATAATATATTTAGAAACACTTGAACATTTTTATTTAAAAACTTGGCGTCAGCCCACGATCCAGCTATACCAACCAAGCAGCCGCTGCATATTGGTGAAGATAGTGCCAACATTTGTGGGATATAGATATCATGTTGTCAGAACAACCAACCCTAGAGTCATTAATCTCAGTTTTATAGAGCGGAACGCCAACTTTTTAATTCAAGTAGCTTCTCAATTTTCATCACAAGACTGAGTTGATCTCGTTCTAAACCCTCTGCTTTCACAGAAAAATATATAAGTGCCAGGGATCAGAACTGGAATTCTGGACCCGTAGACACTAGATCATAGAGGTTGTTATAATTGTTCTAATGCTTTTTTTTAATAAAATAACTTGGTCCTACATTTTTTTTTTTATAAATCAAGTTCTGAATAAGATCTCTCCTGGGTTCAATCCTCGGTCCCGGTGCAGGTTTATCTGATTGCCTAACCCTTCCTTCACTTCTGACAAGACGTGTATTAATCACTACTTATGAATCTGTGGAACGCCAGACCTCCACCGTGGTTCGGATTCCACGTTAAACTTTAGGTCCTCTATTTCATCTCACAATCACCCTACCATTACATATTAGCTTAAGTGCGTACAACCCGAACGGGTAGTAAGACGCGGTGCTAATAATAATAATAATATTTCTCAAGCTATAAACTCTTTGAACTTATAATAGCACAATTAACAAAGTGAAACCTCGTCCATCTGGTTCTCGCTGGTCGGGGTTTTCAGATAATCCGTACTGATTTGGGAAATTGTTTGATTTAAGACTAAGGGCCAGTTTCATAGTCAAATTTAGTACGCCTCAAGTGCGGCGCTACACTAAGTACATGACGACACCTACCTAAACCAGAATGGAATGGGCGGTTTCCTATGCGAGAACGGCCCATTCCATTCGAGTTTAGGTAGGTGTCGTCTTGTATTTAGTGTAGCGCCGCACTTGAGGCGTACTAAATTTGACTATGAAACTGGCCCTAACACAGTAATAATTCACACCGATATTTAGTACCGACACTGCGTATTTAGTAAACCCCTACTAATATTTTATTTTAATATAAACTATATACTAGCGTTTTTTCAACTGGCGTGTCACGGAAGTTTTGGCGGAAGATAAAAAATAAAGAAAAAAAACTTGAGTAAAAATATATAATTATTTTTAAACTCGTGATAAACAGTTTAAGTAATATAAATTATTATAATTTTAGCAATTGAACTTTTAAACAACTTTAATACGGGTACTTGTTTTTTTTTTAAATTATAGAATTTGACCTTAAAATAACCGATAATGTGAACATTTTAACGCCTCTTTAAGTGTGCCATGATTTTTTTTAAGTACAGAAAATTGTCCTTATAAACTAGTAATTCAGAAGGAAGTTTAAAAATCGCTCTTTGTCATACAACTAGAATATATTACCTGTAGACAGATGCAGTACCACGCCACATAAGGTTGTATGCAAGGGGACGCGTGAAAAACTGTGTTTTTGAAGTTTTTATGGCAAAATATTTTTTGACCAAAAAAAATTACCTCACGTCCCGTTCCACTCCACCTTAAGATACACAATCCTATGTATGTGTGGTCTATACAGCTGAATCGTCAAGAGAGTGCCCGACACTTAACTCTCCAAGTACTTGTATCAGATGGAATCTCTCTCGGAAGACAGTTAACATGATACTTATTGTAACTGTCGGTTGCATCACTACAAGTACTTGCTCTGAAGGAGCGTAACTACGCCACATTGGTGGGGGGAACTAAAGTCCGATAACTTGTTTATTGGAGGCGTTAAAACTCCGGTCTTTTACAGAACCCCCGGAGCTACATCAATACCTTACTCGAATCGAAGTTCTATCTACTTGAAATTTGTTTTGTTGATTCTTAGCTACTTGAGAGAGATTGTTTCCAGCCTTTACGTTTATCGGTTATGGAGGTTGAATGCCAAAAGATTCCCCTAGTGTTTTTTTTTACTGCACTGCGTCTTACAGCCCATCCGGGTCATCCGCGTTTATACTAGCGCGGTAGGGACAAAAAGATTAGATTTTTAAGGAAATGTACCAAATTTACGTGTAGGGAGAGTGAGAAACATTTAGAAAAAACCACAGTACAGCCGACCAGTATTCGAACCAAGATCTTTCCATAACAGATAAACTTGATTAGACGAGTTTTACATTTAATTTTCATGCTCACTAATGAAAGTTCCGGATGTTTTTAACAACCTAGTTACGATTTATTTTGCTACCAGCTTCAGTGTCTGCGTGTTCTAAGGTGCTACTCTCACAAGTCTTGACCGTCGAAGACGGGGAAATTGAGGTTCGAATCTCAGTCAGATGTACGGGGTGGTTTTTCCTCAATGGTTTTACACACTTTTCACGCAAATGTAGGTACACTTCCTCTAAATATTATCTTTCCAATTCCTAAAACCATTAGCGTAATTAGTACATAAGTGAACCCGGACGGAAAATAAGACGCGGTGCTAAAAAAATATTTTGCTAAGGGTCTTAATGCTCATTGATCACGCAAGCTATCCTTAGCTTACACCAAATAAAAATTATATTACTATTATTATTTACTAAAATTATTAATCTAAAGAAACGGGATTTTCGGAATTGGGAGGTGTTACAGAATCTTCATCAGAATTCAACTGAAGATAGGATTGCACTTCTCAGTGTCCCGGGTTAGAGTCAGAGAAGTACAAACTATTACATCAACATTGCCAGTTATTATTTTGTTTTGTTAGCCAGATAATATAACTTATGTCTTAGATTAGATTATGTGCGTTTCTGCCCTAAGTTAAGGGGAGGAATTCAACATATGATAACAGTTCTTAAGCATCTGCTTAGTGATATAAAGGCCGTTAGTAAAATAGAGATTCAAAAGTCAGCAAATCCCCTTCCTCCCCCCACCATTTGGCCTGGAGTGTTTGCTACCCGTATACCGCTAGATTGGTTGAATCGAATCTCCAGACGGGGCCCCTGAGTTTCCTGGGATTATAACATCAGAGTTTATTTTACTTCACGATAAGGGAAGTTAATGACCTGGGGTCTGTTTGTTAGAATAAGCCCCTCATAACCTGTATTAAACATGGCATGTGTACACACACTTGTTTTATTAGTTTGTTTATATAGTCCTGCATTCGAGATAGTGCGCAAAATACAAAGGTACAAAAGGCATTAGACTTACGGCTAAAAGCACGCACGGCCCAAAAAACACACGGCCCAAAAACACAGGGCACGCACGGCCCAAAACACAGGGCACCTCAGACTCAAAACACATATCACGGGTGTGTCTTGGTGTGAGCACAAACTTGCCGTGGCCGGTAGATATGCGGTTCTGCCTCTCGACAGTCACCGGATATCTCCTCGCTAGTAAAGAGCATCTATAACTCTCCAGAAAGAGGCGTCAAGCGGCGTCTCTCCTCACTAACAGACGACGACGTAAATATTTCTCGCTCGCTAAGCGCTCACATTACAGTCAGGGCTGGGTTTTTTTTTGGCGCGAGGCGATCAACGTGAAGAGGATCGGGTTCTGTCATCGGCACAGCGACGGGCGTTTCCAGTCGGTGATAATGTGTGTGTTGAGGTTGACAATGTGTGTGTGTGTGTGTTGAGGTTGACAATGTGTGTCTGTGTGTTGAGGTTGACAATGTGTGTCTGTGTGTTTGTGTGTGTTGAGGTTGACAATGTGTGTCTGTGTGTTTGTGTGTGTTGAGGTTGACAATGTGTGTGTGTGTGTGTGTGTGTGTTGAGATTGATAATATGTGTGTATTGAGGTTGATAATATGTGTGTGTTGAGGTTGATAATATGTGTGTATTGAGGTTGATAATGTGTGGGTGTGAGGTTGATAATGCAATGCAAAGCAAGGTGTGCGTCAGCGTCCTTGGCTGAAATCAAGGGCCAGTGTTCGAATGAATGCAAAGGACTTTTCCGACATGTGGTTTACCATTCTCTAGTCGGACGAATACTGGTTTATTTTGTTATGTCCTCTTTTTACTTAACACTAAGATTTTCTTGGCCAAGTTTCACAACCCAATTTGGCTATCCGCATTTAATTTATCAAATAGAATAGGTATCAGGAAAGTAGAATTTAAGGAGATGTGTGATAAGTGAGAGTGGGAAACAATATATAGAAAATGCTCTCTATACACCGGGCCGGGATTTAAACTCCGAACCTCCCCGTCATTAATAAAACATACCATATTAGGCCACCTTATACTTCGCATGGACAGATATATAAGTGATTAATATTTAATAACTTCAAGTTATCCTGTGTGTTAGTGTATCTTGTCAAAAAATTTATTTTCGCTGTCTGAATTATAATCTAGGTCAAGGATAACTAACCTATGGCACGCGTGCCTCAAGTGGCATGCTAGATTATTTTCTTGGCACGTAGAACTCACTTTTGCCTAAAGAATTTTTCACAACCAAGTAAATTAAACACAATTTCAATTAATTAAAAACCTTTTATTATTTCTTTATTATATTCACAAAGTAGTTAATTGTGTCTCTTCTGAAGAGTTATCTAAACAAGTAGCTAGCATGTTATTCCTAGAACTGTCTTATTTTTAATAAATTCATAAGCATCGCTTGGATGAGTTAACTAAAACACTTCCAATATAGTGTTATCTTCTTCTATAATATGTTTTACAGTAACATATTAATTATAATTTATGATCCCAATGTTTTTAATAAAATAACTACAATAATTAATAGTGATGATGAACGACACCAATAATTACATTTTCCTACTCAAAATTCCTGTGCGCAAGAGAAAGAATGTCACCAAAAAATTATCCATTTATTGGGTAAGCTTCTCAAAAAAAGTTCTCCATCCCTGATCTAGATTAAAATTGAGCCATTTTCGAAGCATTTTAAACAAAACTTAAAATAATCACAATCCTATTTCCAATAACAAAACCACCCCTAATTCACCAGACCAATATTAAAACCTCCACTTTTACAATATTAGAAGAAACTTAATTCTAGCTTAAGGTAATAGCCAAGTATTTTGTAAAATGTGATCATTATGTTCATCTTTTAGTGTTTCATGGTTGAATTTTTATATGAATAAAGTCACGTAAAATAATACTTTGTTCTATCATAATAAAACTTAGACGATGAATACATGTTTAAACAAATAGAAAATAGTTTGGTAGCTAATCCAACACTATCACTACGTTAAATGTACCACTATAGTCTCACTTATTTTTCTTTCGGTTTTTAGGGTCCACATGAAATTTTAAAATGGTTTATTAACTAATAGCCCGGACAAACGCGACGCTAGAAAAAAAAATTATATATATATTAGTAACCTCATCAACCATATTAAGTCTAGAAATCGATAAACAAAACATCTGGAAATAATTTGATACCTGGGCCCCCCTAAAGTTTTAATGAGGTTAAAGTAGATTATATGCCTTTCAGTTAACTTGAATGGCCTGGAGCGATAAATAGTAAGCACTGATTTAAACAAAAACAAGACTAACAAATATGGAACTACTCACATCCTTTAGCGAATCTAGGAGCATTAGATTTCAGTCCATTTCCCCTCTAAGATCTCCTTCCCAACACAATAGGGCAAAGTAGAAGACTCGTATATAAGATCGAGGAGTCATAAATACTCTAAAAGCGGGGGACTTGTTCAAGAAATACGGTGCCGCTACTCTATCGATTGCTCTTGCTTCATGTTGGCAGCAATGGCAGGGCTTACCTTCCCACTGCCCCCCCCCCCTACAGTGGGTGTCGTCAACAACCTCCTGGAGATACGGGCACAGGGTGACCGGAGCGAGTGAAACTTAGCAAACTTAGCCCGCTTGGTTAAACTTTGGCGTAGCTTATAAGATACGGCCATAGGGAGATAAGCCAAGCTAAGGAGCACAGTACAGGCAATAAGTCAAGGTAAGTAACTTAGTGTATGCAATAATAAGTGAAGGTGAGGAAATAGTTTATGCAATAATAAGTCCAGGTAGGAAATATGTATGCAATAATAAGTCGAGGTGAGGAATAAAGTGTATGCAATAATAAGTCAAGGTGAGGAATATAGTGTATGCAATAATAAGTCAAGGTGAGGATTATAGTGTATGCACTAAGATAAATTAAGGGGCATACTGCAATAAGTCAAGCTAAGACTGCTACCTATCATATTAAGGCGAGTGTACACTTGCTCAAATGAATGTTCATCTCAAATGAAGTTTTCAAATAATGTTTTTTAAGAGCACTTGTGAGCAAGAGGATGAAAGTGTCAGTCTCATCTGGCTTACAATGAATGGTGAGGTTTGGGTTTGAATCACGTCAGAATGTAATGATGTGGTTTCTCCTAAATTGTTCCATCTTCTCACTCCACACAAACTTCCTTAACCCTGCTGCAGTAGCGTAAATACGTGGGAGATGGTAGAAAGGAGTGGAGACCCACATCTTTGGCTATGGGGAATTATGGGCCAACCTGATCTAGTCTGTTTTTCTGGTGATCGGAAGGTCGGGGTTCAAATTCCAGCCGAAGGTACAAAGATGTTTTTTCTCATAAAACGTATTGAAATTTCCCTCCTCGTGCAGATATCCTTTAAAAGTCTACCTTTCACATCCCTACACTACTAGTGAAAGTGTTAAAATTTAATTTAATAATTATTATTATTATTATTTATTATATAAGTAAAAACTTTTATTTATCATGAACATTAAAACTATTCCAGGATACCTATTTTTAACTTATTTTCAAGAAGAATTCAATTTTTTTAAATTTAATATAATTTGTCATGAGTAACCGAACCTTAAGGAAATTTATTTTAGAAAAGTAGCATATTTTATTATTAATTATGTATCATAATCCCCAATACATATTTTGAACCAAGTCGGTAGAGCCATTTTATTATATAATTCAATTTTTTTTAAACAGTAATTTTCAAACTATATTTAAAAAATCTCCACCTAAAAACCTATTATATATAATTTTATTTGTCATGTCAAACACTCCCAGATATAAATAGCGAAATAGTTCAAGCTATTTTGGAAAAATTTGTTATTCAAAATATCACTCACCAGTAAACTGCCCTTAATTAGGAAACTAAAATAGTCCCGAAGTATTGTCCTATAACATCTAGATATCAAATATAAACAAAACACATCAAACCGTTTCAAATCTGTGGCTAGGGACAGAAACAGAATTGTAAAGTCCACTTTGTGTATGTGGGGGGGGGGGGATTGTTCGGACACACATGGTCATATTTTGAGGTCGAAATTTTCCCGATTAGGACACACTATTATTAATCTATGAAAGTAAAATATTATATTAAGATTTAGATTTACAGATTTTTCAGATATAACAAAATGTTTGCATTTACACAGAGCTTTGGTACAATCCCTGCGATCCATACAAACATTTCATTTGGGCAATTTTTTCGTACGAATACGACTATTTATTATTTAAAGTGTGTACGACAATTAGCTTATAATTATATTGTCTGGTTGTCCTAATCCTCCCATGTATACATTTTAAGTTAATTTATGAAACTGAGCAGACGTATTTTTCATAATGTTGTCGTTACTTAGTCGGCTCATCTATGGAAAAAATTTCCTGTATCTGTTTTAATATGTTAATAAGCAAAGCTACATACTTTGCATATGTCAATTAAACACAGAGTATCCATTTTTGGCAGATAGGAAATATATTTAGTGACATTTTGATAATGTTGGTGACCTTTATTTGTTGTTATATATTCTAAAATATTCTTCCTTTTAGGATTCTAATAATCCCATATTTTTAATCAAAAACATCACCATTAGATTATCAGGCACAGGCGACGTGGATAAACGTATTATTTAGTCACAACATAATTTAAAACAAAGTTATTGCAGTCATATAAACCGACTAAAAACCTAACTTTTTACTGCGTCAGTTCAAACAAAAATAAAAAAATCTCTGTTTCAGAGTTATTTAATTTAATTTTTATTTACTACTGCATCCAAACACCCTGTATATATATCCCACAAGCGCGAGTATTGACAGTTTAGTGGCCTCGACTGCTAGTGGCGATAATTCACTGGGGTAGCTAGAGTGGAAAATTTGAAAAGGGACGTCGCGTTGGGCGTCTTATATAAATCAAGAGGAAAAAGTGGGACGCGTTTTGGTCTTGAGTCTGGTGTCTGGGAAATTACAAGCGTCTTTACTGAAAGAGATGAACGATGTATACTTTTAAGTGCATAATCCTATTCAATCCTCAAAATAAATAAATAAACGTTTAATGCTCTTTCAGTTAATTAATTAATTTTATTAGGGAGGGATAGCTACAACAAGATCCCTAATTATTTTTTCTTACCACTTAGAGGGGTGGTGGTGGTGGTAGGGTATTATTTATATTACATTTTCTCTGCTCGTTGAGAATCAAATTAGTGATTCTTGTATACTTGGACAGGGCTTTATCAAACTATAAAATAAATGACCCTAATTATGTTTAGCCAAAGTAAATCAAGCCATCACTTCGGTTCTGAGGCATATATTTTATTTTCAAGAACAACGTAACTTGAGCTACACCTGATCTTCGGAAGGGAATATCTTTTATTTTCTTGGTAATATCAACGTACTTGATTGATTGGATTGATTTTATTTATTTATTTGAGTTATTTAACGCTCACTTTCTGAACCTATTGATTATATCAGCACGCGACTTACAAACTAACTTAAATCTAGAACACAACACCCAGCAATCAGCTGTTAATTTATCAGTGTGAAAGGGAAAACCCCAATGTCACTGATTAATTTTTTTTTGGCCATGTCAAGAATTGAACCCGGGATCCCTTAGTAGGCAGACATGTTACTGACTAAGTTGAGGTGCTGGACATTGTAACTTGAGCTACACTTAATCTCAGGAAGTAATATATTTTCTTTGTAAAATCAATATAACTTTAGTAACACCTCGTATTTGAAGGGAATACATTTTATTTGTAAGATCACTATAAACAGAATCACCTTTTAAAGAATAACACACGACTGTAGAGTAGCCTTTAGTGATAAAATATTACTACATTTTGCTTATAGCTGTCAATATTGACTTCACCTGTCAAAAATGTGCTCTTCAGACCCCATCTCTAGACATGTAAATACTTAAGTAAATTAATAAAATTTTAAACTGTCAGCTTATCGACTTTATTATATACTGAAGATTCCATAAGTTAGGTTTACAGTTTCGCAATATTATCTGAAAAGTAATTTTGAAATTGTAGGCAAAGCTAAACCGATGAAACGGCTCAGATTAGTAAAAAAAGATCCGCAGATTTTGAAAGTTCAGAGACAGACGATCATAACAAAGAACCATTTATCTATCCGGTCAGCACAGCACCTGGCACAAGGTATCGCTGTGACGTCACGTGTTCTGGCACGCGACCGTGGCGTAGCAGCTGGGGGCAAGCGCTCATCGAGCAATAAAAATAAATTATATGCTTACATCGCTCCAAAACATAACAATCCAATTTTCATAGGAAGGACTTTTATAAAAAAAAAATACTTAAATTTTTTAGCGACAAAAACTGATATTTTACCATCTTATTGGTGCTATTTATAGCTATATAAGATCTATTATCAGAGTTGACAGCTAACATGACTTAACGTATGAATGCGTGAAAGTAGTTTAATAGCTTTTCTAGCTAGCGGATAAGGTTGTTCTTGTAAATATTGGGCTGTAGCTAATAACTAAGGGTAGAAATTTGGTTCATGACGGAAAAACTAAGATTTAATTTTTAGGACGTGTTTAACAGTATAATATATATTATATTATGTTCTAGTTCACCATAGGTAGTGCACTGCTCATGCGCAGTGTAAGTCACTCACTACATTGGTGTTTTTTTTTCTGGCACCGCGTCATACTACCCGTTCGGGCTATATGCTTATGTACTAATTACTCTAATGGGTTAGGAATTGGGGAGGTTGAATTTAAAGGAAGTGAATCCGCAATTGCGTAGAGCGAGAGTAGAAAACTGTTTAGGGGAAAAACCTTCAGTTCGAGAATCTCCCTTTATTCTGCTGAAGCTTTTCTTTATTTTTTTCCTTTTTTGTTTTTATTGGTATAAGTTACATGTTTTAATAAACTTAATAACCAGTTAAAATAGACTCGTGGATCTCGGTCAGAGAATTATTTTATTTGCAGGTTTTTGAATAATGTTGTTCTCGGGAATTACAGATCTGGATTCGAACCCTGATATCCCCGTCATTGACTTTCGAGTCTATTACGAAAGTCAAGCTCTAAATCAGTTCAGTTGACAACCGAATTGGGTTCTGAACATCGTGAATATTTGGTATAACACGTTTTTTTCGTGAAAGATATTCGAAATTCCTTTACCAGATATCATAGAGTCTTAAAGATAATATAAATTCACCCAATTATTATTTTACCCGGTTTTAATGTACCTTATACTAATTTATTATTATAATTTTATTCCTCTTCCAGTTTTTAATACATTTATTATTCCTTTACGCCCTTTAAGTTCCACCACCCTTATCATAAGCCACCATTAATAACGTATGTAAAAATAAATAGTTAATATGGACATAGTGATTCCATAATCATACAATAATGTCCACCATTTAAAACTGAATAAAAATTGACTTGGTAAAAATTTTAATTCAATTAAAATAAGGTTTAATCAAACATTAAAAAAAATTGTAATGGAAACTCATCGCAGTTCCTTGAAAATTTGTATTTGCTATCTATTTAAGTGGTCGCCTATTTTGAAGGTCCCACTCTCTCAATAGGTTGGATTTCATGTGATGGGAAGATTGGAACTCGAATCCCGGGTGGGTGGTTTAACCTGAGTGGTTTCCACTCATCCTCCGAGGCGATACATTTATCTAGATCCTACTATCCATATCCCTACCAAATTAGTTTGAGTGGATAGCCCAAACGAGTAATAAGACGTGATGCACACAAATATACTGTCTTAGTTGCCATAATTCTGAATTTAATTGAAAGAATTAAAAACCAAAATAAATTATAATTTTAATAGACAGATGGATTCAAAATAATTTTACTATGAAATTTTTGAAACTAAAATTGATAGTACTAAAGAACCCTCATGAACCCCTAATGTTTGTTTTTTTAGCATCGATTCTTACTACCCGTTCGGTTTACGCTTATGTACTAATTACGCTATTGGTTTTAGGGATTTGGAAGGTTATAATTAGAGGAATGTACCCGCCTTTGCGTGATGGGAGACTGGTAACCCATTTAGGAATTCCCACCCTCAGAAGACCTGACGAGGTTCAATCCTTGATCCGCCATCATCAGCAGTCAAGCCAGTTTCGCCACTTGTTAGAATTCTCCACAATTAAAATGAATTTATAAATGGTTAACATGATCATTTCTTTATCATTAATTTACTCTAATGAGAATGGATACTACAGACTAACGTTTACCAAAAGTAAGGGAATGTGTAGGGTGAATCTCTAAGTTGGTGATTGAAACACTAAATCTAGAGGGGGGGGGGGGGGGGAAGGAGCGAATGAATACCAGTGCACTTTCGAGTCTTCGAAATCCAAACCTGTTGACCTATTAGACTGCTATAACGAAAATTTCAATAAGAAACATTGATGAAAATCCTCTTAATATGCAGAGAAAATCTTAAGGTGAATTTAGGCCAAACGAACACACATTTAATGCAAGAGCATTTTTTCGCACTCGTTTAGTGTATATGACCATACAGAAATCCTATTTGTTTACAACAAAATAGCTGATCTTGGAACAGCTAATGCTCGTCGTGAACGCAGGTTTAGACCCAGCGAGCGAATTCTCGTCGTGAAGCAGGTTTAGACCCAGCGAGCGAATGCTCGTCGTGAACGCAGGTTTAGACCAGCGAGCGAATGCTCGTCGTGAACGCAGGTTTAGACCTAGCGAGCGAATGCTCGTCGTTAACGCAGGTTTAGACCCAGCGAGCGAATGCTCGTCGTTTAACGCAGGTTTAGACCTAGCGAGCGAAATACTCGTCGTTAACGCAGGTTTAGACCTAGCGAGCGAATACTCGTCGTTAACGCAGGTTTAGACCTAGCGAGCGAATACTCGTCGTTAACGCAGGTTTAGACCAGCGAGCGAATACTCGTCGTTAACGCAGGTTTAGACCAGCGAGCGAATACTCGTCGTTAACGCAGGTTTAGACCTAGCGAGCGAATACTCGTCGTTAACGCAGGTTTAGACCAGCGAGCGAATACTCGTCGTTAACGCAGGTTTAGACCCAGCGAGCGAATACTCGTCGTGAACGCAGGTTTAGACCTAGCGAGCGAATGCTCAGTTCTCATTCCTTCTCACTTGGTTTATACCTGTCCAATCAAAATGGCGTAGTGTTGTAGGCAAACCATTTCGACATGTACTTTCCACCCCACTACCAGTTTTCAGTAGCATGCTTTTCACCGTTATCATCAAAAATAGTCTAGAAATGATTATATTATCTTCTTTACCTCTACAACTCGGATTTCATGTTTCCGATGGCACCCCAGTAATCTTATATTTAATTATTTCCGTATTCTCTACAAGTAGGTTCCTATAAACATATATACTTTTTATAATATTCTATGAGTTGTGAACACAAATCATTATTCCAACCCCTGTTTAGTGTCCGTCCGAAATTATTACTTAACCTATAGGAAAACTTGTAGGAGGTTGCACCGAAAGAAATAATAATAATTATTATTATTATTAGCACCGCGTCTTACTACCCGTTCGGGTTGTACGCACTTACGCTAATGTGTAATGGTAGGGTGATTGTGAAATGAAATTGAGGACCTACAGTTTAACGTGGAATCCGAACCACGGTGGAGGCCTGGCATTCCCCATATTCACAAGATGTCTTGTCAGAGGTGAACGAAATAGTTCTTTGATAAAACCGCTCAGTCGAGCTAGCGCGTCTGAGCCTAAAGGAATGCTCCTACTAATTATTTTCGCGCTGTTTCGTCGCTTAGGCCAGCCGAGGGCGAACATTCTAGACAATTTGGGCGAACATGATTTGAGCACTGAAAGAATACTCTCTATACGTTTACACCAGAAGAATGTAGGTGGAGTTGGTGGAAGAATGAGCATTCATTCGCTTGGTATAAACAAACCTTTAGTCTTTAATATCCACGATAGATCAAATAAATACCCTATTTACTGCAACATGATTTTCCGACTCGCCCCTCTAATCAGAAGCAACGTAAAAGTCATCCCCGTTTCCGGGGAAGTCACTGCTACCGCGTGACGTCACTAGTGGCACGCGAGTGTAAAACTCCCTCGTGTCTGGTACTGTGTAAACCCCCGTTGGGTCGATAACGTGCGGTGCTGCTGTATCGATGTTTCCCCCTGACCTAGCGAGTGGTTGGGGTTGCCGCCACTAGCCGCAGCACACGCGACCCGACCCTGCGCTAGCGCAATGATATTATATATTTTTGCTAAGATGACTGCGTATATTACTCACTGGACTTATCAGGCCAGTGGTGGTCTAATTATTACTCTCCCACACACGGAGGTGTGTCGCAGTTTATGTGGAGACAAGAGGTGGGGGGATAAAAAGTTTTATTTCAATTATCGCTGCCTTTTCTTTTTTCCGCGGTGCTTTTAGAGATACATAACAGAATTCAACTCGGTTGGGTAGTGCGTTTATACAGCGGGCTCAGGGTAGTGTGCTGGACAGAACAGAAAATATATCGCTGTTAATTTAAGGTTGTTTCCTTACGTCAGCCGATAAATCAAAAACAACATAACCTGCTTCAGCGGCCAACTGCTCTAAGCCTTCTAGGCCTTCACTAGTAAAATACTAAATTGCATGTAACGGGAATATCAACATTTGAATCTCAGTCAGGTGTGCTGAAGTTGTTTTTTCCTAAATGGTTTTCCACTATCTCCCCACGCAAATGCGAGTGCACTTTATCTAAATTCAACCTCACTCATCCCTAACTCATTAGCGTTATTTGTTCATAATATGAGTACAGCCTTAACAGTTAGTAAGACGTGGATCTAATATTAAAAAAAAACATTTATTAATTTATTTTAACAAAAAAATATGATTAGCTTTAGCGTGAATTTGAAAAAATTTAAATTTCAAAAGATGTATAATTCTTGTAGAAGGAACAATTACTGAGAATAAATTCGTTATTGTTTCTAAGAATAAAATAAGTGTTACTCTTACAAATTTTTAATTTGGCATTTATTATTAAAATAAATAAATGAGAAATGAATAAAGTTCTAAAGATGAATAGATATATTGATTCTAAATTGACTAACTCTTCTATTAAATGGTTTAAAAGACCAGTGTTCTTACATTCTTTCATTCACGATTATAGTCAGATAAGTCTTGAGACCATACAAGCCTAGTGTCTTATTTAGTATAATTAATCACCCGCTTCGGTGGCCGAATGGTTTAAGGAGTCAACTCTCGCATTAGGTTGGCCTATGATGAAGGGGATAGTGGAGTTATAATCCAGTCGGGTCTATTGAGGGTGGTTTCCCACTCTCTTTCCACTTAAATGAGGGTAGATTACATCTAAAATACTTCCTTCCTCGTCCCTGCCTCACTAGCGTAATTATCCTTTATACGTATAACCTTAACAGTTAGTAAGACACGCTGATATAAAAAACAAACAATGTAATTAGCTTGGTTAAGCTATACTAGAAGTACTTATCCAGAAGCCATCGCGAGAGTAGCCAGTGTCTTAGCGCTCTCAACCTTGTCACTATTCATCAGTAAATACCAGGTGCTAATAGTAATCATGAGCTAAGTATATATAATATACAGAAAACAATAATATATGTGAGGGAATCTTATATTAATCTAGAGTAATACAGATAATATTTGTAACATTATATACACAGTGCTTACCCTGAAATCTAGCTATATTACCTTTGTTTAGTTCACGATGTAGCTTAAAAGTTAGGGCTATACTATAATTTGTTAAGTTAAGACTCACCTTTGAGGGTAAACAAAACAATAAAGTACAATATAAGTTAATAGGTAAATATTTATTTAAAATATCTGTGTGTGCATAGTTTTTTTAATTAAAAGTATGAAAAATGATGGTTTGACGAATAATACAAGTCTCGAAACCTAGTACAATAATAAGTAGTAAGTTAAGTGTGTCATAATTTTATAGTAAAAGGATCTACGGCATTGAGAATTTAATTTCTGCGTGTATTTTAATACAAATATCACGTATTGATCATTAATTTATCTGTCCAATATTTTAAAAATTTGGATCGACCTGGATATAAAGCATGTTATTTTAATGAGCAAATAATTTGGTTTTGTATATTTCCGTAATATCTAACTTTTTATCCTTAACCAAGTTTACCTAAGGGAACATTCTGTCTCACACCTTATTATTTGAAACGCAATTTCTTGGGGTGTTTTTTCTTTAGCGTGATCCCAAGAAATAGTGTCCTATTACATTTAAACGTTAAACGCATACTTAGTTAGTTAGGGATGAGAGGTTAAATTTAGAGGACGTGCGTCGTATTTGTATGGAGGGAGAGTGGAAAACCATTTAGTAAAACCACCCTCTGTACACCCAACCGGAATTCGATCACCGATATCCCGGTAATCGGCAGTAAAATCTATTGTAAACGTGAATCCCTAGGCTTAGACCATTCTGTCACTGAAACAGATTTCTTCTAGTGTTGAATACAATAATTGTTATCGGCGCTTAGAATCCAAATATTAGTTAACACCGAATCACTCACATTTCTAATCACAAAAATCTCAACAATCCTGACCGCTGTCAACGTGTTAAGCATCTATACGATTTTTGTTTTCATAATTCACTGATATTTATTCGTCCTGCGACGCAAGAACGAGAAACAAAGCCTATAATCCTTGTGACCCTTGCAACGCCAGGATAGCGCGGCAGACCCGCATAACTGCGCGATAGCCCGGGCTGCCTTCCCAATGCGGGGCAATGGATGTTATGACCCTGCAGCACTGAATGTTTCATTTAGAGATGAGGGGGAGAGCTATAAATTGCAGAGTGATTTCGGCATTGTGTACATGCATTTGGGTCATTTCAATTTATAATTAAAAAATAAACCTTTCTCACACAAATGCCTTATAAAAAATATGACGTATTTCAAAATAATATAACCAACATTTTATTTAACATGTAATGTCTGTACAAACCACAATTCAATTTTCACAGAAATACCCCTTATCTGACGGTTATAAAAGTTAGCCCGTGGGGGCCCGGGATTCAATCCTTGGTCCCGGCACATATTATTTGATTACCAAACCTTTCCTTCACCTCTGACAAGACGTGTATTAATCACAACTTGTGAATGTGAGGAATGCCGGGCCTCCACCGTGGTTCGGATCCCACGTTGAACTGTAGGTTCTCCATTTCATCTCACAATCACCCTACCCATTACAAATTAGCGTAAGTGCGTATAACCCAAACGGGTAGTAAGACGCGGTGCTAATAATAGTATAAAAGTTACTAGACATATATTCATAGGATAGATAATGTGATCTGCAACTATCACCTTTGATAGATAATATCAACACAGTAAACCCTCGATTTTACAGACTTGGATTTATATATTTTGGCACCGCGTCTTACTACCCGTTCGGGTTATACGCTTTAAGTACTAATTACGCTAATGGATTAGGAATTGGGAAGGTTGAATTAGAGGAAGCGAACCCGCATTTGCGTGGAGGGAGAGTGGAAAATCACTTAGGAAAAACCACCCCCAGTTCACCCGACCAAGATTCGAACCTCGATCTCCCCGTCCTCAGCAGTCGATCTCAACACGACAAGCGCGTTAGTCAACTACGCCACCGAGGCGGGTACTTGGGATTTAACGGACAGCTTGTTATTTGCGA
Source organism: Timema cristinae (assembly GCA_039000515.1). Lineage (NCBI taxonomy): Eukaryota > Metazoa > Arthropoda > Insecta > Phasmatodea > Timematidae > Timema > Timema cristinae. The sequence continues at coordinate 17,686,128 of JBCFYV010001001.1, read as the reverse complement.
TTTACGGACAGTGGTTGACAAGTCCATAAAAATCGGGGATTTATGGTAGGTTAAAGGCACGCTTCACTTTTCCATTGACCCCGTATAATGCACACCACTCAAAATCAGTTTAATCTGGTTTCAAACATGTGTGACAATATTTTTAAGTCCTATTTTTTTTTTACAAGAAGAAAATTAAATGCTAACATTACAATCTTTTCTTTGTGTGTGTCGTATAACTATTTCGTAATAAAAATTCTTTATTAAAGGAAAATAAACTTTTTTGTAATTTTCAACCGAATTTACGGACAGGCTCTATCTTAATCAGTTCGTAAAACGAGGGTTTAATGTATCTCTAAACAGCACCATGGTCTAAAGATATAGAAAAATGTTATCATTGTTGTCTCAAAATATGTATGTATTTTCTAATAGTCCCTTTCTAGGAAATTTGTATGTAAGAGAGAATGTTAATTTTATTTTATTGTAATATGAATAATACAACCAACTTTGTTGCGGTAATAGTAAAATAAAATCATGATTTATTTTCGACCCTCACGCACAAACCAAACAGTTAGCCAAATCGATTACTAAAGGCGCTACTGACTAATATAAAATGTCAAAATTCAAATAATTCTCCAAGTTATATTCCAATAAGCGCATTGAGATCTAAAGCTCTTAATCCTAAGTAGACTTTAAGCCATGCTTCAGCAGATTAGCTTAACTTTCCCATTTAATTTACATATAAATTAATTTGAGATTAATTTTTAAAGACTGCAACACACATAAACATAATAATATAATACAATTTATAAAATGGCATTTAACTAAATCCTTCCGCTTCAGTGGTCAAACGCGCTACTCTCGCAGTAGACTAGACTGCCGGTTGGGGGGGAAGATTGAGATTTGAAATCTCAGTCGGATGCACTGAGGGTAGTTTTTGCAAAACTGTTTTCCACTCTCCCTCCACAAAAATGCGGGTATACTTCCGTCAAATAAAACCTTACAAATCCTCTTAAAACCATTCGAGTAATTAGTACATAAGCGTATATTTTTTATTTTATTTATTTAGCACCACGTCTTACTACCCGTTCGGGTTATACGCTCATAAGCGTATAACCCGAACGGGTAGTAAGACGCTATACTAAAAATTATATACATATATTCCTAGTCTTTAAAATAAGACAATATTAAAATTGTTTTAAATTTCCAATAAATAATAATAAAATCCAATAAATGTGTCGTTTTTGTATCACTTATTAAGATAAATAAGTTATTATTCGTAGTAAAAATTATACACCGATGCTAAAATAACCCTTTAAGGGAGACCATGCACACGGTCTAAACGCGGGGGACATTTCCTGCGTGAGTTTTGGCCACATTGTGTTCAAGACCATCCTTTCTAGACAACTGGGCCCATGGCCAAGGGAGACATATATAGCAGAGGCGAGAATTCATTCCCTAGACTTTGAGGCAGGGAACAGGCATTTCACGTTAGTAAAGTGACCAGCCTGTTGAATGTAATAAACATTCATTTATTATTATAGAAAGCCTACTTCCGACCACCAACATTGATTGAAAGTCACTAAAATGTGACATTCTAGACATGTCTGATTTATCAATTAATAAATAATCTAAGAGTTATCAAAAGCTTCTAATAATTAACAGTTCCTAGCATTATTATTATTATTAGTACTGCGTCTTACTACCCGTTCGGCTTATACGCACTTACGCTAATGTGTAATGGTAGGGTGATTGTGAGATGAAATGGAGGACCTACAGTTTAACGTGGAATCCGAACCACGGTGGAGGCCTGGCATTCCCCCACATTCACAAGTTGTGATTAATACACGTCTTGTCAGAGGGGAATAAAGGGTTTGGCGATCAGATAAATCTGTGCCGGGACAGAGGTTTGAACCCCGGAGCCCAGCACAAAAGTCCGACACCTTACCCCTAGATCACCAGGTCACCCAACAGTTTCTAATAGATTGTTGTATAATTTATCTTTACATTATTAACTAAACGGGAAGATGTAAATACTATTTTAATATTTTTCTCCCGCCATTGTGGCAACACAAGTTTTCAGTTTTCAAATAACGCACTTCCTATAAAAAAAAAACAGACTGTATTTGTAAGAGCGATCATTTCTGTCAATTATTTAGCAGCAAAGTGAGCGAAATGGTTGAGCGTTTGGTCGTATTTATTGAACCAATTAACCAGGGGATCACGCACATTACTACGCTCGAACTATAAAACTAATAAAAGTGTAGTTTTAATCATTATTCATACTATAGCAGCAAAGTGTATTACAGGTTAAAAGTTTTTTTCATTTTAAGAAGAATAAGTTTGTCTTTTTTAATTTTGTTGTATTTTTTTTAATATGGGGGAAAAAACTGTTTCACTTGTCTGAATTTCACTGCAGTATATAAAAACCCACACCACGATACGAAGCCTTGTTCAAGCTGTATTACCTACCTAGGTTCAGGTTATTAATGACTTATTCAAATGAGTAGAGAGATTAATAAAGTATTGTTATAATAAATGCACACACATTCGCGTTAGTAGTATAAAAAAAGAATAAATCATATATAGAAAACCACCCCAAATGCATCTGGCTGAGATTCGAACTGGATCTTCTCGTCACCGTCAATTTGGTCTATTGCGAGTCTTACGCCTTTGGTCGGTTGTACCAGATGCGGTCCCCACGGGACCCATGTCACCACCAAGACATTTGTGTGTGCACGCTACTGACCAATCGACCAGTTCATTCAGGTATAGGATGTTTATAGCGTACCGATTAAACACCATCTTGGTTTTAGCAAATGGTTGTGAGAGCCATCTTTAATCACATCAATGCCTTACCGACTATCCAGTCGACAATATTTCGACTATTCTCGATCAATAATATAATCCTACTCTCCCAGTTAGGAGATCATTACAGACTATCCAGTCACGATCAACAATATAATCCTTCTCTCCCAGTTAGGAGATCATTACAGACTATCCAGTCACTATCAACAATATAATCCTTCTCTCCCAGTTAGGAGATCATTACAGACTATCCAGTCACGATCAGCAATATAATCCTACTCTCCCAGTTAGGAAATCATTACAGACTATCCAGTCACGATCAATAATATAATCCTTCTCTCCCAGTTAGGAGATCATTACAGACTATCCAGTCACGATCAACAACATAATCCTTCTCTCCCAGTTAGGAGATCATTACAGACTATCCAGTCACGATCAGCAATATAATCCTTCTCTCCCAGTTAGGAGATCATTACAGACTATCCAGTCACTATCAACAATATAATCCTTCTCTCCCAGTTAAGAGATCATTACAGATTATCCAGTCACTATCAGGAGTATAATCCTTCTCTCCCAGTTAGGAGATCATTACAGACTATCCAGTCACGATCAGCAATATAATCCTCTCCAGTTAGGAGATCATTACAGACTATCCAGTCACAATCAATAATATAATCCTTCTCTCCCAGTTAGGAGATCATTACAGACTATCCAGTCACGATCAACAATATAATCCTTCTCTCCCAGTTAGGAGATCATTACAGACTATCCAGTCACGATCAACAATATAATCCTTCTCTCCCAGTTAGGAGATCATTACAGACTATCCAGTCACTATCAATAATATAATCCTACTCTCCCAGTTAGGAGATCATTACAGACTATCCAGTCACGATCAACAATATAATCCTACTCTCCCAGTTAAGAGATCATTACAGATTATCCAGTCACTATCAGGAGTATAATCCTTCTCTCCCTGCTAGGAGAAATTGCCTAATCAAATGTATTATCAAATATCATACTAACAAACATGCATTAACATCCCTTAGGGTGTTGATTAATTAACGCCTGGTGAAATGTGTTTGAATCTGAAGGAAAACTCCACTAATGTTAAATATACGTTAAATGTTTCACTTTTGAGATTGTAGAAAAACTGTTAGGATTACAAATAAAACTATAAGAAGCCATTTTGTATAAAATGTTCACCCCTATTTTTTATTTCAAGTTTAACAAACATTTTGACATTATGAACGGTTTATGTTATTCTTCTATATGAAAAAAAAGTTAGGCACTAAATTCTATTTTACTCGCCATAAAATGATACTAATATATAAAATTTCATGTTCGTATCAAAAATTGAACGATTGCTATGCGTAGCAACTCCGCTATTACACCCAAGCTACGCTAGGTTTGGAGTTGGTAGGTTTGGGAATTATTGTTATATTACGCCCAAGCTACGTTAGGTTAGGTCTAGTTCTGTTTGGCTCATCCTAGAGCCGACCGGTTCACACGGCCCTTAAGCCATCCCTGAGCATATAGCCAAAACGGGTAGTAAGCATAGTTAAAAAAAGTTGTTCCAATGTTTGGCAAATACGTTTTAACAATAGCCATATAGGGTTTGGCCTTTTACTAACTCCTCACTTTTTTTAAATAAAAATTTAAGCGCACCACTGAGGGTGATTTTTTTTTCCAAAGTGGTTTTCCACTCGCCCTCCATGCAAATTCGGGTACACGTCCTCCAAATATGACCTTCCTAATCCTTAAAACCAGTTGGCATTTTTGTACATAATTATATAACCCCAACGGGTATTAAGACGTGACCCTAGAGAAAAAGAGGTCTTAGGTGATTCGGTGGTAATACCCTATGCCCAGTAATCTAATCCCCACACATGCAAAATACTTGTTTAAACATGCAAGCATACATGCGGAAAGTTAGAAAATTGCCTTGGAACATGGCATATAAATTACTCTATGTAGCTATGTTAAGTAAAACCAACAGATAGTGAAAATATATATATTTAATTTTACTCTAGCGAATGTAAGCTTTGATTGCCAGTATTATATAAAATTGCCCCTTTGAACTAAGCTAGCGAACAAACAAATGAATACCACCTTGAACAAAAGCACCGCGTTATAGCAACAATGATCTCTTGTTATCATTAGAACGCTCAGCAAAATGTGTTTATTGTTTATGTTCGAACTCACCTCTTTCAAAACCGCCCACTCGCGCACGTGACAATAAACGAACCGTCTAAAGTTGTGTTAATACTATCAGAAGTAAACGCAAAATGACAGTTAAAGAATGAGTAAAGGTGGGCTCACATTATCAACATATAAACTCAGTGTTAATTACACCATGAAAACATGATCAAATATAAACGTACAAAGAAAATAGATAAACCATTGTAAAAGTGTGTTCATACGATCTGATTAACGTACAGTCACATAGAAATAATAAAGAGATCACCCGCTTTGGTGGCCGCATGGTCTAACGCGCTACTCTCACAGTAGACTAGACTAGACTAGACTAGACTGCCGGTGAAAAGGAGATCGGGGTTCGAATCTCAATCGGGTGTACTGAGTGGTTTTTACAAAATGGTTTTCTTCTCTCCCTCCACGCAAATGCGGATTACACTTCCTATAAGTATAACCTTCCTAAACCCTTAAACTGTTAGGGTAGTTATTACATAAGCGTATAGCGCGGGCGGGTAGTAAGAAATGGTGCTTAAAAAAATCCTGTAAAGTTAGGTTTACAATATTAGTTACAAACTAACAATGACTGTAAATAAATCTTATAAAAGTGTGTCCATATTATACTATATAAAGGCACAATGCAGATAAGTAAACCGTGTCAAAGTAGGCCCACTCTCTAATTAAAATGTTTATTTTCACTTGACCAGGCTCTAAAACAAAATTTAACCGAAACTAAAACGTATGTTTGAAATATATTTTTCTAGTATTGGATCTTACTACCAGTTCGGATTGTACGTCTATGTACTAATTACACTAATGTGTTGGGGATTAGCAAAACTGAATTTAGATTAAGTGTACCCGCATTTGCGTGGAAAAGCATTTTGGAAAAACCGAACCTCGTTTTAAGCCTGATTAATCATATGTTCAGAGCAATAAGTTTATTCTAGTTATAAAGTAATTTTTTAACGAATTCAACTTTATAAATTATAATTATTCCCACTATAGAAAATCTATTAAATATAGCTTCGTTTCAATGGTTTTTTAAGTAGAATATCCAGAACATTAAAAATCTTGTAGGTATATTTGAAAAGTCAACTTTATACTCACTTTTTCAAAGACTTTTCTTTACATGTGTAGACAATTTCTCAGGGATTGATGGTAGATTATTTTTTCTTTAATAATTATATATATTACTGATTTGAAAACTTGTTTATCTATATAAATAATTTTTGATTTTTAAACAAGTTTTAAAATTCTTTCTTCATTTGCTCCATAGATTGCCTGCATTAAAATTAAATTATTGAACCAACTTTTACATCCATAAAAATGAATGAATCTAATTTAATATATTCATACATCAAGTCATATGATATAGAGTGCCCGCTTTGAGATATGTTATCAATACCCAAAAAAATAACACAAATAATGCAATAACATACAGTTAATGTTGACCGAGAAAAACAAAAGAACATTTGTAAAATAATATTATAGTAATAAAAATACTTAGGTGTAAAGTAACATGCTAAAATGTTATTTGGAATTATATAAGAATGTGATATCCACATTTAAAACGTGAAATGAATTAATGAAGTTGCATAAAGCAGATGTTTTAATTAAAATATTTCCTTAGCTTTTAAATTATTCCTTGCTTCTTATTTTGATTATTGAATCTTAAAATTATTTAATATATTGGAAATGATATTTAAGAGTTAGAACTACTCTATTTAAATATGTTGAAATATTTAGAACATGTCAAAAAAATGTGATATAATTATTATAATAATGGTAGAGTAAAAAAGATAGATTAATATAGTAATACTTTAAAAGATTAAAATTTAAAGTGTTTTTAGTACTCGTCTTCCCAATGTTCAGGATGTACTCGAAGTTAAATGTTGAATTGCTTTTCTCTAATTATATAAGATTTTATTATCTAAAGTGAGTATTTAATTGTTAAATTAATTAGTGAAATCAAATATATTAAAATCTTTCCTTAGCTTGGAAATAACCCCTTGCTCCTTGGATTGATTATGAAATCTTTTCCCGATCATTCTAATTCCGCTGTCATTCGTATCTGCCACTTAAGAGGAGGAATATAATCTATACTTATAAAATAACTGGACTGACCGACCGACCCGACCGACTGATTCATCATCGCCGAGCGCAAACTATCAAGGCTACAAGCATGAAATTCTGACTGTATATTCATTTTGTTATGTAGGCACCCACTAAGAAGGTATTTTAGAAAATTCCACCCCAAAGGGGTCAAAATAGGGGATATAATATGTATGAAAGTCCGTCATTTTGAAAGTTACATAAACAAAATTTTGTATTTCGGTTATTGACGTAAAACAATAAATACGTGTTTCAGGAATTTTGGAAATTTTATTTAATAAGGGATGAAAAAGGGGGTGAAAGTTTGTATCGGACTTGCATTATTTTTGATCTGAGGTCAAGTTATGGTCATCAACGTAACGTAATATTTTAAATTAATCTGTAAATACATATGTATATTTTCGTATTTGTATATAATCACTTCTACGCGAGCAAAGCCGCGGGCAACAGCTATTAGTCCTGATATAAGGCAGTTTTTTTAAACACAATTGACTATTCACGTTTGTTACATCTCACGCCCGGCCCACAAGGCCACCATTTCCTCTATCCAGAGAGAAGCTGTGTCGTCTTGAATTGGGCTGATAAACCGCCACTCTAGTTTGATGAATGTGACGCCCCAGTGAGGGTAGTTAGGGGAGGGGGGTGGAAACATCCCCTAACTACAAGATGGAGAGAGCTTGAAACTAGGTCAGTGGGCAGGTTGGACAGCATTTCAAGAATTATTACCCTTTCCATAAGACATTGCATTAATATTATGGGGCTTGTAAGAAGGAACTTTTTTTCCGGTATATTTTTTTTATTTAAATATTACGTGACTGTCAGTTTTAAGTGAGAGATAATGTGCTCGACTCCAACTTGAGATACTGAGGATTATTCTTCGACTTATGTGGAACAAATTCAGTTAAACCAGTGGTGCATTTTCGTTACTACCGGGAAATGAACACGATAATATAACATTAATTAACAGACACTTAATCAACGTTACACATAATGAACTTAAGAGATTTATTGAAATGGTCTTGTTTTCATAAATGTGTTTTTCTTAGCACCGCGTCGTACTACCCATTCGCGTTATACGCTTATGTATTAATTACGCTAGTAGTTCTATGGATTAGGAATGTTATATTTAGAGGCAGTGTACCCGCATTTGCGTGGAGATAGAGTATAAAACATTTTGGAAAAAAACCACCTTCGGTACACCCGAACCTTTGAGCTCCCCGTCATCGGCAGTCTAGTCCAATATGAGAGTAGCGCGTTATACCATGCGGTCACTGAAGCGGGTTATTACTTATTGCAAAGCGTCTTAAACCTCATTTATTACACCAAGTAATTTTACTAGGTAGTAAATTCATTTTCAGTGAGTTAATTCGCTCACTGTAACTAAACTGGTGAGTAAAATAGTCAGTTATTTCACTCACCTACTGGATAGACAAGTTAAATATATATCTACTTTTATTGCTGCTTGCCTACGAATATACTAGCAACTCGTAAATTATTTGCAACAGAGCGAGATTAAAAAATCTTCATTCAAGAATATTTTGAAAATAAATATAGTCATGAAATTTCTAAACATTTTTGAAAACTTTATGTGAAATATACATTTAAAAAAATGCTAATAGAAATTTAAAATCAACCCGTTTATTTTTAAGATAATGAACCAGCCGTGTGTAATTATAAAAGTGAAATCATCCACAGCTCGTGGTAAAGAGCATTTCAGGTTAGGTCAGTATTTTTTCAGTTCTTATAGCAAAATTATTTTATCAACAAAATAAATCAAAACATTTCTCCAGTTGAAATATAAAGTTTAATATTTTTCCCATGGGGATTTCAACAGTTATTCAATATCTAAAAAGGATGTCCTAGAAATTGGTAACATTTTATCTTCATTTAAATACCCTGTTTAATGCCCTGGAAACCACCACCCCTTCACCTCTCTCTCTCCCCCCTCCCCTCCTACAGGGTGCCCGATTGGCACTTAAACTTGGCCACAAATTCCCGGTTCAGAACTGAGCATACCAATTCAACACACCTACAATAAACCAACTTTTCTACTTCCTATTGAACAAAAACTGAATGGACGCCTTTTAAACTCTCCACCTTCTGTTCCGTGGTTCGACGAACTTCCTCTTCCCAAGAAACTTTCAAGACCGGTACAAAGACTCGGTACTTCTCGAGAAGTCTAATATATTTGAACCTTTTGTCCATTGTTTCCTATCTGGTACAAAACCACAAGTAGGAATAGTGTGTTTGGATAAAACTGTCAAATATCCTCTAATACTCAACGTTTTATATCAATTCAAGTCATAAGCATGATAATTACTCTAATGGGGTAGAAATGATTAAGGAAGAATTTTAGAAGTACTCTAACCGCATTTGCGTGGGAGTAGAGTGGAGAACCATTTAGGAAAAGCCACCTTCAGTACGTCCGACCGGGATTCGAACACCGATATCCCCATCATCAGCAGGCCAGTTTAACATGAGAGTAACACCTTGGACTATTCGGTCACTGAAGCAGACTGTACTGATTTTAATATGCTAATGGCAAAGTAGTGATGAAGGTGTACTTTAGATTAAATGTCTCCACTTTTTAGTGATGGGAGAGTGGTAACAATTAGTAAAATCCACCATCAGTAACATTCGGCCGGAAACAGAACCTCGACCTACCCACCCTAGAAAACCAAACTAAGTGAGCCTGACATTTAGTCAACGTGCCCACCGATGTGGATTAAAATGATAATATAATTAGTTCTTGTAATACCTACACATTAATAGGTAGAACCCAGTTTTGTAATAAATAAATATGTAGTTAAAAAATTGGAAATTATAAGCGGCTTATTATTATATTATTATTATTATTTTGCACCGCGTCTTACTACCCTTCGGGTTATACGCACTTACGCTAACGTGTAATGGTAGGGTGATTGTGAGATGAAATGAAGGATCTACAGTTTAACGTGGGATCCAAAACCACGGTGGAGGCCTGGAATTCCTCACATTCACAAGTTTTGACTAACACACGTCTTGTCAGAGGTGAAGGAAGGGTTTGCCAATCAGATAAATCTGTGCCGGGACCGAGGATTGAACCTCGGACCACCAGCACAGAAGTCTGACACCTTACCCCTAGACCACCAGGTCAACTATAAGTGGCTTAGGTAATACATCTAAACTAGCTCCGAGAGAAGACGTGAAAAACAAAATGAGGTATCAATGGTTAAAACCCGCTTCAGTTGCTGCATGGCCTTAGGCACTACTCTCGCAATAGACTAGTGGCGATAACTGGGAGATCGAGGTTTGAATCTCGGTCGAATGTACTGAGGGTGGTTTTTCCAAAATTGGTGACCTGGTGGTCTAAGAGTAAGGTGTCAAACCTCTGTGCTGGGGGTCCGGGGTTCAATCCTCTGTCCCGGTACAGATTTATCTGATTACCAAAACTTTCCTTCAACTCTGACAAGACGTGTGTTACTCACAACTTTGAATGTGGGGAATGACAGGCCTCCACCGTGGTTCGGATTCCACGTTAAACTGTAGGTCTCCATTTCATCTCACAATACCCTACCATTACACATTAGCGTAAGTGCGTACAACCCGAACGGGTAGTAAGACGTGAGGCTTAAAAGAAGTGTTAAAAACCGCTTAGATCCGTACCTTAACTCCCAGTCAACTAATGACTTGTTCGTTAAAGTGTAACGCCTTAAACAACATGACCATCAACCTGGGTAGTATTTTTTTCTAAGATTCTAGATTTAAAAAATATATTTTATGATTATTCACCTTAGGCTTCATGGGAACGCGGCTGGTAAAACTAACATTATGATATTCCCCTTGTGGCGACCGGGTCTCAACCCTGGGCTTCTAGACTTGTGACCCCGACAGACTTACAGAAGCCATTAGCGCTGAAGAGACAAAGGCGCCGATCGATAGAAGTGTGTCCGGTAGCGCCCTCGCCGGTCAGGGCCGATCAAACGACGCGGCCTTGTCGTTAGACAACAAACAAGAACTGGACTCTTGGGAGAAGCAAACAGACGTCTGACATACTCCCTCACCACCCCCTTCAGACAAGTAAATAGATAGAAGTGAGGAAAACCCGTTTGACCACAATCCTTCGCGCAAAATAATATGTTGACTGGATATAATCAAATACACACGCGACGAAAATATGAGAGGAAGTACGATCCAGACCCACTTCGGTGGATTCGAGGTGAAACGCGCTAATCTCGCAGTAGACTAGACTGCCAATAACTGGGAGATCGAGATTCGAATCTCGGTGGGGTGGTTTTTCCCCAAATGCTTTTCCAATCTCGCCCACACAAATTCGGGTATACTTCCTCTAATTACAACCTCACTAATCCTTAAAACCATTAGCGTAATTTTTATTATTATTTAGCATCACATCTTAAGGCCGGTACACACAGAATGCTAAGCTAATCTATGCTGTGCTGTGCTGTGCTGTGCTGTGCTGTCCTATGCTAAGACTGTCAATTTGGTTTCACACTCATGCTAAGCCAAGCCAAGCCATTGTTCCTCTTTTCACTCCAGAATTCAGTGTTGTTTCTTTCTGGTCTGCTCCAGTGAAGTTTACTTATGATGGCGCTCTCCAAAATGTCTTGTTTAAGTTCAGATGATAATACCGAGGGAAGATAAGATACTGCTCTTAGCGGCTGTTTTGGAATATGAAGACAATTTAGTAGGTGGAGGTTTGACTTATTCAATTAACGCTTCCATGTTAATATAAAAACATTTATCTATACTTATAAAATAACATGTCCTGACTGACTGACTGATTCATCATCGCCGAGCGCAAACTATCAAGGCTACAAGCATGAAATTCGGACTGGATATTCATTTTGTTATGTAGGTACCCACTAAGAAAGGATTTTAGAAAATTCCACCCCAAAGGGGTCAAAATAGGGGATGATAATATGTATGAAAGTCAGTCCATTTTGAAAGTTACATAAACAAACATTTTGTATTCGGTTATTGACGTAAAACAAATAAATACGTGTTTCAGGAATTTTGGAAATTTTATTTAATAAGGGATGAAAAAGAGGGTGAAAGTTTGTATGGACTTGCATTATTTTTGATCTGAGGTCAAGTTATGGTCATCAACGTAACGTAATATTTTAATTAATCTGTAAATACATATATGTATTTTCGTATTTGTATATAATCAACTTCCACGCGAGCAAAGCCGCGGGCAACAGCTATCTAGTTAAATATAAAACCTAAATGGAATGTTACTTAAAGACACGTGACACAAACTAAAAACAAAACTTTTAACACTTCTGTAGTTATTTTCACCGAATCAGCAGTTGCGTTATGCGCATGCGCAACGTAAGATGGCTCAAGATGGGAGATGGAAAAATAACCCGGCCAGCAATCGGAAAAAACATAGCTTAGATTTCTGTGTGTACCGGCCTTTACTATCCGTTCGGGTTATACGCTTAAGTACTAACTACACTAATGGGTTAGGAATTGGGAAGGTTTAATTTGGAGGAATTGAACAGATATTTGCATGGAGCGAGAGTAAAACCATTTAGGAAAAAAAAACTGTTCACCCGACTGAGATTCGAACCTCAATTTACCCGTCCTCGGCAGTCTAGCTCAACATGAAACTAGCGCGTTAGCTAATCACGTCAATTTTAAGTGGTGACATTTGGCCAAATTATTATATTTACTTTACTTTCACTTATTCATATGTAGATTTATGTAATCTACGGCTGTCAATTTTAATTGATAATATTAATAGATATAAAATAGTAATGGGTTTGCGAGGGTCACTTTCTAAAAGCGAAGCTTGAAAAATGCGAAGGAAAAGTAAAATCCGATGTCTTAGATTAGTTGGGCCTTTATATCACCGCTTCTTACTACCCGTTCTGGCTATACTAATGTGTGTTTAAGCCGGCTAATTAGATAGGAAGGATTTGCGTGGAGGGAGAGTGGTTAATTCTTTTTTTTCAAACCACTCGGTACACTCGGTGGATATTTAAACCCCGACCTTCACAGCAAACCAGACTAGATGAGCTTGACATTTAGACGGCATGCCCACTGTATCAATTTCACCATATAGTAATTTCATATCTTCTTAAAACTAACCCAGTTAATTTAGCTTCCGAGATAGCCTAAATTTAATGAATTTATGATAGCCAATGCTGGCCTTGGAGCACGTAAATAAGTAGAGAACGGATTTTGCCTATATTTTATTTCCCTTGAATGTAAAACATAGGCAGACGAGATATATTTGCATTTCATATTATTACGAGTACACCAAGTTAATTTTACAATGCCTATAATTACCTATTAAGTTGTTTTTTGTCATATTTTATGAATAAGCTCCTTAACGCACATAGTTCTCCTTTGGCCTTTCTTTTAAATAAGGAATCTATTTCTGCTGAAAGAAGAGACTACTTACTTTATTATTACATTATTATTATTATTATTATTATTACCACCGCGTCTTACAACCCGTTCGGGTTATACGCACTTACGCTAATGTGTAATGGTAGGGTGATTGTGAGATGAAATGGAGGACCTACAGCTTAACGTGGGATCCGAACCACGGGGAAAACCTGTCATTCCCCACATTTACAAGTTGTGATTAATACACGTCTTGTCAGAGGTGAAGGAAGGGTTTGGAAATCAGATAAATCTGTGCCGGGACCGAGGATTGAACCCCGGGCCCCAGCACAGAAGTCAAACACCTTACCACTAGACCGCCAGGTCACCTCCACTTTCTTAGAAATTGACTAGAGGACATTGGTAGCAGTGGCAGACAACTAGGGGAAACAAAACGGCATGCCGTTGCAGGAGACAACAGCAAATTTTTAATTTTGTCCCTTGACATCGTGAGAAGTAGAACTCTGATTCTCAAGTTATATTAAAAAAAAAAACATTTTATATGAAAATATAACCAACTTCACTACTGAAAATCTAGAATACTATCTAGTGATTTACAATATGTGACCCACTTCGATGGTCAAACGATCTTAGGCGTCACTGTCGCAGTAGACAACTGCCGATGAGGGTGAGAACTAGATTCAAATTTCAAATCAATTTTACTTTACTGTGTGCTTATTTTCCCCTAAGTGCCTATTGTAGTGCCTAGATCCCATATTTTAATGGCTTATTTGCCTATCTATTGGAAACATTTTTGGTGCCTAAGAATACTAATCAGACTACTATTTGTATTCGCATCCAGCTTTCAGACAAATGATCATGTCTTAAAAAAGAGTAGGTCAAAAGAGAACCATTTTGGATGAGATTATTCAGTGCAAAGCTCACTAAATCAGACATCCTTAGGAGGAACTGTCTTCTGCACGACGTTATTATTATTATTATTATTAGCACCGCGTCTTACTACCCGTTCGGGTTATACGCACTTACGCTAATGTGTAATGGTAGGGTGATTGTGAGATGAAATGGAGGACCTACAGTTTAACGTGGAATCCGAACCACGGTGGAGGCCTGGCATTCCTCACATTCACAAGATGTCTTTTCAGAGGTGAAGGAAGGGTTTGGTAATCAGATAAATCTTTGCCGGGACCGAGGATTGAACCCGGCCGCCAGCATAGAAGTCTGACACCTTACCCTAGACCACCAGGTCACCGACATTCTGCACGACGTCATAGAAGGAAAAGTTGAGGTATAGAGGAGTTTAGGAAGAAAGAGGATTGAAGTGTTTGAATACTTGAAGGGAAGAAGAGAATTCTGGGAGCTAAAGGAGGAGGCAGTGGACAGGGCGCATTGGTGTTCTAAGTTAACTGACAACAGGAATGGACCTGTCGTGAGACAGAACACCTAATAATAAAAACAACATATTTTAAACAAGGGGCCCTTCGTCTCAACAGATTATTTTAGCGGTGACGCTGACAGGAGGGATCGTGAGAAGAAGTGAGGGTCACCATAGGCGAACGAGGATGTATGAATTGGAACACGCATGATAACAGATAGAAAAGTTCGCGGTTTCCTCGTCAAGATAAGAGTCGGTCAAATGTGAGACTAATATTGGTCTAAATTCACTATCAAATAGATAGTGCGCGGTATGAAAGCATAACAACCAAGGTTGTTTATATTTTTTGCACCGCTTCTTACTTCACGTTCGGGCTATCCGCACATTTATCCCCATGGGTTTAGGGAAGATAGAGATATAACAGAGGTAAATGTACTAGCATTTACTTGGAGGGAGGATGGAAACAGTTTAGGAAAAAAAAACTTTTGAGAACACTGTCTGTATCCTAAGCCTGATCTATCCGTAATCGGCTATCCAATTTATTTTGAAAGTGACGCCTTAGAACAAAGTTCACTATTACTACCCGTTCTGCTATCAGGTAAACAAAAAATAATAGTTTAATTTTACTGTGTTCGTAATATAAAAAAAGCACTTAAAACTATTTCAACCTGTACTTTTTTTTTCACTTTGGTTACTTGACTGTGGAGATTTTTAGTTATATGTGTTCTATAGTAAATGGATACTGTTTCTAGTATAACTACCTAATCAGGTTATACGCCTATATATTAATTACACTAATGGGTTAGGGATTATGAAGGCTTAAATTAGAGGACGTGTAACCACATTTGCGTGGAGGAAGAGTAGAAAACCATTTTGTAAAACCACCTCTCAGTGCACCCGACGGGGATTGAACCTCAATATCCACGTCTTTGGAAGTCTAGTCCAACACAGATTAGCGCGTAAGATCACGTGGCCACTGAAAGCGGGTAGCTGTATTTTAATAGGTGTTAATTTTTATAACTTTACTATAACGTAAAGTTTTAGTTTATATTCAGTTTCATAAAGGTCCTAATAAGTAGGTTATAGAGGTGTTCAACATTTATCTGATGCTATAAAAATTTTAGTAGTAGAGTTGTGCTCAGTCCCGAAAGAATCACCCTGTATATCGCATCAAATTATACTACTCTAAAGCCACATGGCTGACTCACTCACTGACAATGTTTATCCACTTCCAGATGAGATAGAAACTTGAAATTTGACAAACTTATGGCTTCTAGTCTGTAAACGCAAAAAAAAAAATTTCCGAAAAGTAAAAAAAATTAATTATAACCTCCGAAAAAAAATGCAAAATATCAGGGCAACTTAAGTCGGTGCGGACATTTCTTTGGGGGTCTCTTGTGGCTAAACGGTAACCTATCAAAAAACGTCTCTGGAATGACAGTTTACATCCACTTGCAAAGAAAACACACTCGGGGTTTGGGGCGCAGCCCCCAACGAGCAAAGCGAGTAGCTAATACAAACTTGCATCGGTGGGGACGCAGATAAACGTCAGGACCTACTGGTCTAGTCTGCCAGTGTTGGAGAGGTCATGGTTCGAAATACAGCCAGAAGTACAGAAGGTGGTTTTACTTCTATGGTTTTCCACATTCCTTTTACTCAAGTGCGGATATCCTCTAAATGATATATTTCTCGCCCTTCGCCTACTATCGTGATTATAATGTGCATAGCAAGTGCATGTGGGTAGCAAGACACTAAAAAACCAAAAGAATATCAAATATATATAAATCCGGTGCTTGCTGTGAGCCACAGTATATATACTGTGTTCCGCGGCAAGCACCGGATTTGTGAACGTGATCGTTCGACGAGTTTGAGACCACTGCCCTAAACCATACGGCCACCTAAGCGGGTAACGTCAGCTGTAGCGGGAAAATGATGTAACATTTATTTATCTTAGTTGTACCGTCTCATCTTAAAGGTGAACATTTTGTTTGTGCACCCTGTTTTTACTAACCGTCATAGCTATACGGATACTTATTACTCTAAATGATGTAGTGAGGAAGAGGGTTTATTTTAGAGAAAAATACCTATATTTGCCGGAAAAAAAATTAGGGGTAAAAAATATCCACGGTACAACTGTCCGAAATTTGAACCCTAAGCATCCCGTCACCGGCAAAGCAGAAAAGACGCTTCATATGAATATTAGAATATTGGAATGCTGTTAAGGGATTCTACAGTGGACATTTCCAGATATTGTGAGATCATCTCGCCATGCTCTATTTTAACTCGTAGTTTAATTATGTTAGTTTTTATTTTAGTCACCGTATCTTACTACCCGTTCAGGTTATATTCATAACTCAAACTATTATTAATCTAATGTCGAAGGAAGAATTTTAGAGGTAATATACCCGCATTTACGGGGAAGTAAAGTGGGAATAATTTAGGAAAGAAACCACCCTCAGTAGATCTCCCCGGCTTCAGTAGGCTATTCTAACACAAGAGTGACGCCTTAAACTATTCGACAATTGAAGGGGGTGAAGTAAATTTTGCTATCGTAAAGTTTAAAATCTCGCAATTCGTGTTTGGATTGTCTACTGTCGTATAATCGTGCAATATTGCCTAAAATTTCAAACTTCCAGTGTGCATTATTGTGAGTTGTGTTGCACTTTTGACTCATAGTTCTTACTCCCACCGATGCTGTTAAGTAATAGAAGGGTCTAAGGAACAAGGGAAATTTTAAGTGAATGTACCCATTTTGATCCGCAGAAAGGTGTTGAAGAACCACAGTGTGTGTTAAAAGAAACTAACTAAAAATCCTTCATATAAACTCTGTTACGATCTAGAGTCAACCTCACCTAACTCTTCTACTACTAAAAGAAACACAACACTGTCTCTCGGCTGACAATTCAATCACGACGGGAATCAAACCCAATGCACCTACCCTTCAGATTTTGTGATAATATTCAGTCACGAGCTGGAGCAGCCACGTCCACGTGACGATCTCGCAACAAAATAAAATGTCAGTTTCTCTTTAACAAAACTTAAGTCACGGAATTTTAAATTAGAATAGATCCCACCGGGGTTCAAACCCTCACTGAACTGTCAATCTCTTGACAAATGGAGAGTTAAACTGGGCCGTCGGGAGACTGGGAGATATCTCTGTGGTCCGGTTTGATTTGGACCACCACAACTACTTTAAAATAAAATAAAGTTATCCATTCAAATATAAATTAAACCCGCTTCGGTGGTCTAAACGTATAAGAGAGATTGGGGTTTGAATACTGTGCGGGTGTACTGTGGGTGGTTTTAAAATTTTGTTTTTCACTCTCCTTCCAGGCAAATGCGAGAACACTTCCTCTAAATTCAACCTCCTAATCCCTAAACCACTATCTTAATTAGTACACAAGTATATAACCGGTTGGTAAGACGTGCTGGAAAAAAAATTATATAAAATGACCAAACTATTTCCAATTTTTCTTCTGGGCAATGTATTTTCCAATTCTAGCTTTATATTGTAGGCCTATATAATTTCCCGGTTAATCAGCCTTAAGAAAGGCTTTTGAGTTGTGTCTAATAGTGCTGTCCTCTAGACTACTCATAATATTTAATGAATGTTATTAGTGATATTTATCGCATGACCGCATCTGTGGTGTAATAATCAAAGGAAGGTTGAAATATGGTGGTTTTTTTTAAAAAAAATACTAGGTACACCCAACTAATATTCGAACCCCAATCTTCTAGTCATCGGCAATCTAATCTATCGCAAGACTCTTGCTCTAAAAAAAAAAATTACTCAAGAATTTAAAAATACATATTTTGGATAGCGAAACCAATACTACCCGGTTCTGTGATCACATGATCTAAGGCATCTCACTTGCAATAGACTATACTGCTGATGACAGGAAGATGGGTGTTAGAATCCCGAATGGCTGTACTGCTGATATTTCCTATATGGTTTTCCATTCTACTTCCATGCAAATGCGACTACACATCCCTAAATTTAACCTTCATCCTCAACTCATTAGCTTAATCAGTACATATGCGTATAGCCCGAACAGATAGTAAGACGCTGTGCTAAAAATAAAGGATCCGATATTTTCTCGAATACTCGAATATCCTCAAGGAATAAGGACTCTTCAAAAATTGTATTCCTTTCGTCAAGAGCGGAGTGTTAGTATTGGTTATCCACTTTTATCTTACAATTTTAATGAGAAGTTTCTAACAAACAACGACGTTAAAAAATCTTCCTCCGAAAAACTCGGAACGGACCCCTTCAAATCCACCATGCGGTAAGGCCGTGCAGATAATTAATTGTTAATCTAAAATAAAATCTTTTGGATACATAAAATAGTTTTACATCCTAAAAATAAAATAGGAAATACCTCTCACTCGTGAGCTAGATAAAGGTACCGGAATTGTTGGCCCGATTGTACGAAAACGTGGCCTCCCTCTCTCTACCACTCTTATTTTGGCCCCTGACCAAGATTGAAAAAAAATAATTTACAAACATTTCCACTTCCTCTTGGACAGTCCATGCACGAGGTTCTGATAGTTTTAAAGAGACCCGCTGATAGGTACGAACATTATATATTTGTTGAAACGTCACCAAAATCTCTACAGTTCAATTTTAATAAGAGGGGCCTTGTAAACGACAACAAAACTTTTTCTGCAGCCAAAAATGATAACATTTCACTTTATTAGTGTTATTTCATAAATATTTATAGTATATCAAAAATGACAGCTAAAAGTCACATGAATTTCCGTATGAATATATTGATTTTATAGCCGTCAGAAAAGATCCTTTTTATGATAATTGAACTTCATACCCATTAGCACAAACCTACTCCATATAACAAAATATACTTAATAAATTTCAAATTATATATTTAAAATACAATTTTTCCATGTATCGTGCTGATCCAATAATTTCTTAAAAGTCTAAAATATTAATTTCTGAACGAACTGTTCAGTTGCACTTTAAAATACAAAATTCAACGGAAGCTTTTCCATTTATTTAGTACATACTTGCCTCAATTAAATCTACAATTAAATTTAAGTAAATGCATCAATATTTGCGTGGAGAGAAATTAGGAAGTCAAAATTTGGAAAATCTTCCAATTTACTGTTTCAGATTTCTTTTATTTAAATATCCAGGGTGTACTCTCTGAACCAACTAATTATATCAGCATCAGGACTAAAAAATAATTTTAAAAAATGCACGTGGTCTAAATATAAATTTCTTAGTATAGCTTGCGGTGATAAGTCCGGGGTTCGAATTCCGGCTAGGTGTTCCGAGTGCGGCGTTTTATTAATGATTTTACACTCTCCCACCACGTAAATGCAGGTAAACTATCTATATCCAACATTACTCATCCCTACGCCATTAGAGTAATTAGTTTAAATGCCTATAATTTGAACAGGTAGTAAGACGCGGTAATAAATAAATAGTTTACCCCAAAATACCCAAACATAACGACAGGATATTTTCATTCTAATGACCTGCTTAATTTGCACTCAAGTCTCTGACTCAAACTAAAGCCCTTTCCATTTGTAGTCTATCACTCAAACACTCTGCAACAAAATATTTTGAAGGAAAAAAAATCTTATTAGTGTGACTGGCCTATTTAGTATTATTAGCAGTTTATTCATAAAAAAATCTTAAATGTGTAAGAAGGATTAAAACGTGTAGGCAATCTTAAAACGAATGGTTCTCCATTTAACTATCTATAAGAACAAAATAAGGGCTAATAAAAACTTAAAAGTCCAATATCATTAAAGAACGATCGTACATCAACAATGGCGGAATTCAAACCTCTAAAACATTTCGGATCAGCGGACAAAAACACAGAATTAAGATGTTTAGAATAAACACACACAACTCAGGTAATAGTAAGAGAACGGTACAGTAATTTACACAATATATGAGAAGGAAGAATCATTATATTGTTTTCTTAAGCGTTTATGAGTCAGCATTTTCATAAAAATAAATATTTTATTAGTTGAATGGAATGATCAAAATTCAACAGGTCAAGTGATATTTAGACCAGGGGGATTAAAGGGGAAAATGTGCTGAATTCTAAGGATCTCTCTCACGTGTTTTAAACCGAGTTTACAAGTAATTACCAATATGATGTAAATAATATCGCAATTGTTAAAGTATACTCTATTCACGGTAAGAATAATTACTCTCTGAAAGGTCTTTTTTCCTACCAATATCCTACTATATAATAGATTTCTGATAGGGAAAAAGGCCTTTCAGAAAACGATTCCTATGCTGAACAGACTTAAGGTAGTGAAGTACTCACCAGTATACGTCCAGTGGTGGTTTGACCAGATATCAGCTCCCCAGCCCAATCTTTAGCCTCTGTCATAAAAGTCCCCTCGAACTCTTGTTTGTTCTGCCTCGCGGCCTTCTGTTCCTTCTGTTTCGGATCATTTGGGGAGAATTCGGGTTCCTTTCTGCAGCAGAGGAAGGCGAAAGCCCTCCACAAAAGGACGATGAGAAGCCCGGCTAGAAACGTGAAGATACTAGACAGCAGGAAACACCACCACTTTCTGAACTGCAGGCAATCATCTACAACGGTCGGGGATGGGCTTGTCAGTTCCACGCAAACCATTCCTCGGTGGTGTGGTGGTCAAGGATTCCTTCTCTATCCTCCGTCGGTCGGTTACGGCCGTTCGTCCAGGTAGCAGCAGTAAGGTAGTCAGGGTTACCGCCGAAGATCTCTCCGGCCCGTGGACCGCATCGGTCACATTCAGCTCGAGCACAAAGTCACCAAAGATTCGCATTTGGAGTCCTCCATTCGACGTCGAATTGAACCGAAAGAAATGTGTCTGTTCCCTATCGTGGTTTATTTTATCTATTTTTTTTAACCTGCCTTATAGGAAAAAATATATATACATACAAAACTTATTTGACAGTTGTCTCTTCTTTTTTTATTTAAAAAAAAAAAGTATTACCGAACGGGTCGACCGCCGCAGACGAAGTGTTTAAGATGTAGCACCGACTGTGCACGGTAGAAGATCAATACTAGCTCTGGCCAATCAAAACACCAGGGGCCGCGCTCGCTAAGCGTGACAGTGCTGCCAACTGGTGGAGGGGAACGGAACGTAGTGGAGCTATTTTTAAAATGTTAGTACTAGTTTTTTTTTCGTTGCTCTTTTAACCGAACGTAAGCTTTTCGTTCGACCGTTTTTTTAAAAGTGTTTTAAGACAAATTATTGACTTTATAATGTTAAGTGTTATCAGGATTTTTTTTTCCTGATTTATTTCACAAAAGGTATATATTTTAGCTCTATATTGGTAACAATGAGTGGCGAAATTGTGGTAGCTCACATATGGTAGAGATCTTGTTTTTAAATATTTAGTGAATATAAAATGTTAATAGTTAGTTGGCAGTGAATTTCATACCCAACCCTTCCATTTAAATAAAACTTATGTTTTTTAGTTCTAACTATTTGCTTCAATTACGTACAATACATACGTTTCATTCCATTCTTTCATTACAACTTGTTGCGACCCATTATTAATAAAAAACCACCTATAGGCCTTTCTTAACTATGCTATAGTCGAATATCAAAAAAATAATCTTAACTTTCAGTTCAAAGTGTTACTAAATATGCAATTAAATCTCGTCAAACGATAATCCTTGAATAGGTCACTTTTGTCAGATTGTGTCAACTTTTACATTTTATAGTGTATGTGTGTGTGTGTGTGTATTATATAGTGATATTTTGTTAATGTTGGCTAATCTGCCTTTTTTAAATCTTACCCACTCCAATAAGTGCATCGAAAGATAGGAGCTCGAATCCCGGAAGTGTTTTTCCTAAATAGTTTTCTTCTTCAAACAAATGCGGTTACCTTTCCTTTCAATAATTATTTTCTCGTGCCTACCTCACCAGCACAAATATGTGGATATCACGAATGGGTAGCAAGACATAGTGCACGGAGGAAAGAAAAAAAACTATTTTTATTTGATATGGATTGGCAAAATTCCGGATTAAAAAGTTGATAGATTTAATTGTATTTTGGGAGTTAAGAAATTAATTTGTCCAAGCAATAGTTGGGTTACAGGAATTACATGGAGATATAGAGTAAGTAATAATGAGATGGTATGGGCATGTATTGTGGATGTAAAAGGAAATAATCCTAAGGATAATAATGATGAAGATGAAGTATGTAGGAAAAAGACAGCAAGGGAGATAGAGGAAGAGATGGGAGGAGCAGACAATATCAAGTGTGTGAGTGAGAGGAGAAGCAAATAAAGAAGGGAGAATGGTGGAAGAACATAGAAAGATGGAGGCATTTTACTAAACTGGCCCGGCCAAATGCTTTAGGGAAGTCGGAGATCAAGGTTAGAATCTTGGCCAGGTGTACAAAGGATGATTTTACACACGTGATCACTGTGATTTTTTTTATCTTCGCACTAATGTGGGTAAACTTCCTCTAAAATACCATTCAACTTTATATATACTAATATTATAAAGAGGAAAGATTTGATTTTTTGTTGTCTTTTTGTTTGTAATGGATAAACTTAAAATTACTGGACCGATTTTAAAAATTCTTTCACCAATATAAAGCTACATTATCAGCGAGTAACATAGGCTAGATTTTATTTTGAAAATTTAATTTATTCCTCATAAAAATGTCGATAGTATATTAGATAGTCGTTGGAAAAAAAAAGTTGAAGGGAAAGTGGGGTTGGTGAAGGGGGCGGGGTTGGGTAGGGGTGAGGAAAGAAGAATGAGATGAAAATAGGAGGAGGATAAAAAGAGGGAGGGGGCTATACAGTGATGGTAGGACTGTATTTTCCCCCAAAAAAAAATAAGTCAAAAAAAGTTTTGTTTTTATATTGACATGATGGATGATTTGAAGCTTTGTTTTACAGGATTCTTTACAATATTTTTTTACGGGGAAGGGGGCTAGTCCCTTATATTTCTAGAGACCATTTGTTGGCCAATTATTAACCACGATATTATAAGATGATGACCGCCTTTGTGGTCTAGTTGTCAGAGTTCCTGTCTATTTTTTTTAGCACCACGTCTTACTACCCTTCGGGTTATACGCTTTAAGTACTAATTACGCTAATGGATTAGGAATTGGGAAGGTTTAATTGGAGGAAGTGAACCCGCATTTGAGTGGAGGGAGAGTGGAAAACCATTTAGGAAAAACCACCCCCAGTTCACCCGACCGAGATTCGAACCTCGATCTCCCCGTCCTCAGCAGTCGAGCTCAACACGATCAGCGCGTTAGCCAACTACGCCACCGAGGCGGGTCGGGTTATATGCTTGCGTACTATTTACGCTAATGGTTCTAGGGATCAGGAAGGATATATTTAGAAGAAGGTTTCCGCATTAGCGTGGAGAGGGATGTGGTAAACCATTTGGAAAAAAAAACACCCTCAGTTCACCCGACCGAGATTCGAACCTCGATCATCTCATCATCGACAGTCTATTCTACTGCAAGAGTAGCGCGTTATATGACGCGGCCACCGAAGCGGGTTTCCTGGCTATTGATACAGAAGTTCCGGGTTCGATCACAGGTTCTTCCAGAATTTTTCTTGGAAGCATTGGATCCGGAACAGTTTCAAAACTCAGTCTCGTCAGGACAAATGAGGAGCTAATTGAATAAATAGGTAGCAGCTTCGGTCTATAAAATTGAGACTAACGCTCGGAGGTTTCATGTGCTGACCTCATGACACCTTCTACTTTCAAATGTTGGCACTAACATTTTAACTATGGCGGACGTTCCATCGATATAGTTCGATCTTGGGGTCACGCCATGTAGTTTTAAAAAAAACACGATTACACACAAACATTAAAACTTATCCAAGTGTGGTTTCTTGTATTATTTACTCGACAGCATCAATATTGCGATCAGTTTTATTATTGTTATAGTTATTATATTATTAGCACTGCGTCTTACTACCCATTCGGGTTGAACGTACTTACGCTAATGTGTAATGGTAAGGTGATTGTGAGATGAAATGGAGGATCTACAGTTTAACGTGGGATCCGAACCACGGTGGAGGCCTGGCATTCCCCACATTCACAAGTTGTGATTAATACACGTCTCGTCAGAGGTGAAGGAAGGGTTAGACTATCAGATGAATCTGTGCCGGGACCGAGGATTGAACCCCGGATCCCCAACACAGAAGTCTGACACCTTACCCTAGACCGCCAGGTCACCTACAATTGGCATCAGTGAAATAGTTTTTTTTATTTAGAGATTTTTTTTTAACTGTGAAGAGTACTGGGGAAAAGGATGGAAAGTCCGATTTTAACTCAAATTTAGTTAGTGCTGCCATCTGTTAGACAATTGAGAGTGTCGGGGCAAAAACATGATAACCCTTTTTTGACGACAAAATACCCTTCAGGGTACGCATCTCTTCACTGTCCTTCCTGACGAGGAGCCGTGTAGGTAGAGTCTATGACATCTTAATCTGTATTCTAAATTTCACGTGTCGGGAATTATCATGCATATAACGAAATATTTGGGCTTTTATTAGAATCTACAACGTGTGAAATATCTAGCAAAAAACTGTTTATTTACTTAAAATAAAATAACTATAAAACACCTGAACTTTTAATTTATAAAATAAGACATCATCCCTTTTTAATTATTATAAAACAGAACAGCAAACTTGGACCCAATTCAATCGTTATATCAAATGTCACCCTAATGGTGGCGTACAAACATTAATATATCAGGCTAGCTCTTTTAAACATTACAATGTGTGATTATCATTTCACTATTTGTGTCTTTGAGTATAAATTATGTTGTAAAATAATGCGTAAGTTAATTTTCGGCTTCGTACCCGTCATATATCCTGTAGGGTAGCGAGACTTACCTTTCATTATGCTCCTATGGTGTAGCTTATAAGATAGACTCATACCGTATTCCGTCAAGGTAAGACTGCTGCCTTACACGATAAACGAAATATACAGTAGCCCCGTGGCTTCTTTGGTGCTGACTGACAGATCACAGCTGACTTCTGAAGTCAACATTTAGATATAGTACCTAAATTTGGACCGTCAGAAGTGACAGCTGCTAAACACATGTTTTTGCAGACCATATGGTTCGGCGTAGGGATATATAATTTGGTCTGGTAACTTTTCAAATCTTTTAGCTGTCAGTCAGCACCAAATAAGCCATGGGCTACTGTACATTAAGAATGTTTTTTTTTCCAACCGTTATTTTCCCATTTTATTTCCACGACGATGGGGCTGGATTTACTTCTATCTGTTAGATTAATATTATAATAATCATCGTATTGAACATGCCATAATTTTTTTTTTAAATAACAATATATCAATGATTACACTTTAACAGCGAATTGGCCTATTGGTACAGTCCAATTTTCATAGAAGGATCCATATGATATTTTACTCCCTATAAATATATTTTATTGAACTCTGTGGTCTTGACCCAAGGTTCATGAGCTCAAACACAGCTGAGGTGGACGGATCTTTCTTGAGCGATAAAAATTCGTAGCACAACTTCCTTCGGAGAGCGAGTAAAGCCGTCGGTTCCATGTAGAGTGTGAGATGTAGAATAATACTGGAAGATACCTTTCCCAACAAAATGTGAAAGTAGGCCCTTTCATGGTCGCTTTTAGGAATTCAGTGTTGAAGGCAACGGGGAACCATTGGACCTCTTGAACTCCCTTATTGCATTAGATTTCTATCAGATGTTGCGGGCAGCACTAACCAGCTAATGCCCAGCTCCGGATTGGTAGAAATTACATCAAACCAAACTTTGGGTCGATGACTTCAGAAAAAGAAATATATTTTATTATTTAGTAATAAATCAAATAAAAGATTTAATATCAAGTTCTAGGTGAAGTGGCGCTTCATTGAATTAATTTGAAAAGCCTTAAACGCTTCAGGAGCTGAATGGTCTAAGGCGTCACCTTCGTGTTAACTGGACTTCTGATGACGGGGATATCGAGGTTAGAATCCCGGTCAGGTCTAAGGAGGGTGGTTTTACCTAAATAGTCTCCCTCTCTCCTTCCACGCAAATGCGGGTAGATTACCTCTAAAATGCTTCCTTCTTGATCGCTACCCCATTAGAGTAACATATTATGTGCGTATAGCCTTAACAGGTTGTAAGACGATGTAGTAAATAATATAAAAACTTCACATTCAGGACATTAGCTCACATTAATTTACAAAATATATACGTGTACGGATATTTATCACACAATCTATAAATATAGTCAATACTTGCGAGTCGAATAACCGATTGTTTGGAAAAGTATCGTACGCAAACAATAAATTGTAACGAAGCCCGGTTCTCGACATTATTAACTTGAAAACATTGATATCGAGATCAGTTTAATAGGTAGTTATTTAAAAATGATTATTTTTCTATTTTGTTGAATTAAAAAAAACTAATGCGCTTTCTACTGGTTTGAACCCGCATTTGCGTGGAAGGAGAGTGGGAAACCATTCGGGGAAAACCACCCTCAGTAGATCTTCCCATCCCCAGCAGGCTAGTCTAGTACTGAGAATGACACCCTAGACAAAGGATTCCCAACGTGGGTGGTAGCGCCCTCTCTGAGGTGCTTTACAGACTTTCAGGGGGGAGGGGCGTTGGCAATACTACAAATTTAAGGGGGGAGGAGGACGTTGTCATGTGGCGGTGTAGTGCGAAACTTGAAGCATTATTGTTTAATTTTATTTCCCTAGTACAGTACTTATAACAGCGGCCAGTGTCATATCAAGGAATGGAGGGGATATTATCCACGCCCTGGCACTAGGTAATATTAAGATGATGTCTCGAGAGAAGTTTGAACCAATCACGAGAAAGTATTTGTTAAGGTGAGTGTATTGATGGGAGGTGAGTATTCTTCCAACGGATGGGTGCTTTGTATAAACGAGGACCGCGGCGCAGTCAGTTGTTCGCTGGCTTTCTTCAGAATCAGACACAATCGAACAATAAGACAGACATATATCATCAACTGCATCCGTCCGCTGCTGTGCACAGCTGTGTAGAGGGGAGAAGTGGTGATGTGCACAGCTGTGTAGAGGGGATAATTGTTCTGTGCCAGCTGTGTAGAGGGAGAAGTGTGTGCACAGCTGTGTAGAGGAGAAGTGGTGATGTGCAGCTGGTAGAGGAGAAGTGGTGATGTGCACAGCTGTGTAGAGGGAAGTGTGATGTGACAGCTGTGTAGAGGGAGAAGTTGGTGATGTGCACAGCTGTGTAGAGGGGGAAGTGGTGATGCATAGCGTGTAGAGGGGAGAAGTGTGATGTGCACAGCTGTGTAGAGGGGAGAAGTGGTGATGTGCACACTGTGTAGAGGAAAGTGTTAGTGCACAACTGTGTAGAGGGGATAAGTGGCGATGTGCACAGCTGGAGAAGGAGAAGTGGTGATGTGCACAGCTGTGTAGAGGGGAGAAGTGGTGATGTGCACAGCTGTGTAGAGGGAGAAGTGGTGATGTGCACAGCTGTGTAGAGGGGAGAATTGCTGCTGTGCACAGCTGTGTAAGGGAGAAGTGATGTGCACAGATGTGTAGAGGGGAAAGTGATGTGCACAGCTGTGTAGGGAGAAGTGTGATGTGCATAGCTGTGTAGAGGGAGAAGTGGTGATGTGCACAGCTGTGTAGAGGGAGAAGTGGTGATGTGCACAGCTGTGTAGAGGGGAGAAGTGGTGATGTGCACAGCTGTGTAGAGGGGAGAAGTGGTGATGTGCATAGCTGTGTAGAGGGGAGAAGTGGTGATGTGCACAGCTGTGTAGAGGGGAGAATGGGATGTGCACAGCTGTGAAAAGGGAGAAGTGGTGATGTGCACAGCTGTGTAGAGGGGAGAATGGTGATGTGCATAGCTGTGTAGAGGGGAGAAGTGGTGATGTGCACAGCTGTGTAGAGGGGAGAAGTGGTGATGTGCACAGCTGTGTAGAGGAGAATGTGATGCATAGCTGTGTAGAGGGGGGAAGTGCTACTGTGCACAGCTGTGTAGAGGGGATAAGTGTTGAGTTATCTCCGCACGCCCCTGTTCTACGGCAACCCGCTATGTCACCAACAGACCAGCCGAGGTTGGCGCCTTAGCCCACATGCAGTTATGCTATTGGTTATTGGTGAAGCTTATATTTTTTCATAGAGAGCGTCTGTATGAAAAACACTTTAAAGAATAATAGGCTACGTTTTAGTACTTTTTTTTAGCACCGCTTCTTACTACCTGTTCAGGTTATACGCTTATGTACTAATTACGCTAGTGGTTTTGGGTATGAAGGTTATATTTCAATAAAGTGTACCCGCATTTATGTAGAGGGAGCGTGGAAAACCATTTTGGAAAACCACTCTCGGTACACCCAGCCAAGACTCGAACCTCGATCTTCCCGTCATTAGTAATCTAGTCTACTATTAGAGTAGTGTATTAGGCCATGCGGCCACCGAAGTGTGTGTCTTAATACTAGCAGCACTGTCATGGTAGATCTCAAAAATAATTACTGACTAAACTGGGTCAGTCCAGACTTTGATTACTTAAAATTATTAAAATATGACTTATAAAATTACCTAAAATTTCTAAACAATGACTTTAAACTTATGAAAAATAACCTAATTTTTTTTTAACAAAAACCCGTACTGAAGGCACACAACTAAATCAACAAAATATACCTACAATGAAAATCATTTTGCAACTTAATTCTTTGAAGGTGCAATCTTTGCACCAGGAATATGTATATTCCAACCTTACAGGCAAAGAGGATACAAAGTACATTGCAAACATTATCTTCCCATTCTGGCAACCGTTTGATTAAAAAAAAGTATGAGTAATAATGAATTTATAAAATATCAAAGGTATTTTAAAATATACTTATTCAACATAAATGCCTAAAAATTATTTTAAAATGCCCAAAAATGACTCCAAAAATTCCTAAAAATAACCAAAAATTATGCAAGCAAGAAAATATTACCTTAAAAGTAAAAAATTACCTAAAATTAACCTCTTAAAAATGTTTCAAAAGCAGGGAATCATACAGGGGTATATAATTTATGTATACATGAGCATTATCTATGATGTAGAAAAAAAAAATGGACATGTCACCAAAATACGAGCCCGATGGGGCCAAACATGAGGAGTGAAATACATTACAAGTGCTGAGAGCTAGTACACATTAATAATAGAAAGGTTGATACAGTTGCTGTTGGAATAATTTTCTCACATCCTGGTTTTCCATTCTCTCTACTGTGAAAGGTTTGATGCATTTCTTTATGCTCCAATATCATCCTCGTATTTTATTATTTAGATTATTAGCCGGGGAATGTACAGTCCAACATTTTTATAAAGGGCCTTTTAGCCTATCAAACTATTATTTGTTTGCAGTAGAAATTGTTAGCATTTTACTATATTATTAGTGTCATTTTATAAGTATTAATAAAATCTATCAAAAGTGACGACTGCAGATTACATGTTATGATGTACAAACATTTGAAAGTGGACCTTGTAAATTTTTTAGTGTTCGATAAGGTTTTTCTATAAAAATTAGACTGATCTCTTTCTAGCAAACTATTACTAGTGGAGATTCCACTTAATATGCTCAAAATTATAGTGATCATTCTTCAGCTTCAGAATAAGCTTCACATATAACTTCGCTATTTTCATGTATGAGTAAGATTCAGAGTCCTACCAATAGGGGTTGTTTTAGGTGGTCAAATCAAAAAGTTGTATTAATAACGTGTGTTAACCGCTTTGGTAGTCGCATGGTCTAACTCACTACTATTGTGTTGGACTAGAATGCGGGAGACGGGGTGATCTGGGTTTGATCTCTGGTTGGTTGCACTGAGGGTAGTTTTCCTAAATGATTTTCCACCTCCCGTGCAAATGCGGGTACACTTCCTCTAAATTAAACTTTCCTAATCCCTAGCACATTAGTGTAGTACCTAAGCATATAACCTGAACAGGTGGTAAGAAGCGGCACTAAAAAAAATGTGTATCTGTGTTCCTCTTGAATTGGTTAGTAACATATTGGAACATCCATGACTCAATTTTTTTTTTTAACATTTCAAATTGATTCAAAAGAGATTTAATAATAAAAAAATTCAACATCCCCTATAGGGGGACTTCATCATGAGCTCCAGTAGGTAGGGCTCCCTTCTTTCACGCAACCCCTCTGCCAAGTACCCTCTGCCCTACCTCACTAAAAAATATATATATTTATGTGTAGCAATCTGAGCCAATATAAGATCATTTCTTTATATGTTACCATAGTGTGTTTGGGTTCGTTTAATGTTGTGGTTTTGGTTGCATCAAAAGATATTCCAAATGAAATTACAGCATTATGTTTATCAGTTAGAGTAATTAATAAGTCTCTAGCTTACTTAGCGGATGAGATTTAGACCGACATCAATGATCGCACGGTCTGTGTCAATCTTATATTAGATTAAATTGCCGATGATGGGGAGATCGTGGTTTGAATCTTGATCTGGTGTAATAATTTTTTTTTCCTCAAATGATTTCCCACTACCACACCATACAAATGTAGCTAAATTTCCTGTAAAGTTATACCTTTCTCATCTTAGTTCAATTAGTTTAATTAACGTACGTGTAAACCTGAATGAAAACTAAAATGTGGGTGAAAAAATTATTAAGACTAGACTTAAAAATTATATTTTTTTTAAAAAAAGGTTGTTGTACTGCATTTAAGGTAGGATATAAGGGGATGCAAGAAAAGGCGAGTGTTTTTGCAGTTTTTAAGGCAAAATATTTTTTGGCCAAATTAAATAAAATATTGCTCCAGTACATAGTGAAGGTATTGTAACAAGATTAGTGTTTAACAGCGGGACCAGCGCGCTCTCATTGTTTATCCTGGCTGCGCTCCTTGTTCTCTCCGTCTCCCTTCTTGTCTAGCAGGTAGGCAGCGGCCTTTTAACTTGACTAGGGGATCAGAGGGACAGGAACAAGGACAGAGACACGTCTTGAGGGGACTGGGTTCTTTTAATTCTAGAAGTGGAGGATTCCAGACCCTTAGCTGGCACCACCCTTATATATACACACTCAGCAATAACCAGGTGTGCTCAGTTTTTGGTTCTAACCATGAGTCGGAGTGGACAGCGGCCGGTGTTTGTGTGGTGTGTACGGCGCTAAGACCTATGGCGGGTGGTGCGTGTCTTTAACATTGAAAGTAAATTGTATCGTAAACGAACGTTTTAAGAAACTGATATTTGGATATTTAACTAGTTATTCAGTATTTTTGTTAACAAGTTGTTTACTTGATTTGATGTAATTTTATTTTATGTGTTTTCATTTTTATATTGATTCACAAACAGTTACCCATATTACCTGAGTCAGTAAACTATTAATTAGTTATAATTAATCTCATGTAATTTTATTTGAAATGTTTTAATTTGTTTATTAATTTAAAGACAATTACTAGTATTACTTAGCTCAGTGAACTGCTTAGTTATAACTTATTCCAGCATCATTCTACCTATTATGTCCTTATTGGTTTATTAATTTACATATGACTACCTAATTTGTCAAATTGTTTAGCTGTATATTTAAGTCTGTGAATGTTTTTGAGTGGTGTTTTTAGTAATCAAAACCTTGGGTGATCTGCGAGTATTTTAATTCATATTTAACCTGCAACATACCCCAATATCCTCAAAAGAACTCTTGGTTCGAACGGTGACGTGTGACCAGCCCCCGTGACCCTCCCAAGTCACAGTATTTTAAAACTTTAAATAATATTATTAGGTAGAAAAGATCTTAACAAAACATTTTAAAACTTGTTTTTCTTGTATCAAATAAAATTTGAATATTAGAGGTCATTCAAGAGAATTTTAAATAAAGACTTTAATCGAGGAAACTGACCAAATGCAGTTTTTACACACCAGAAAAAGAACATCACAATTAGACAAAAGTTTTTTTTATTTTCAAACAATAATAATAAAAAAAGTCAAAAAATTTACTTGATACCTTAAATAAATATAATTTATATAAAAAAAGAGTAAATATTCAAGACTAATATAGCTTTAGAGATATTATTAAAATCAGAGATTTGTTTCTGATCTAATTTAATATAGGGCCTATTCTGCAATTTACTTTATAACAATAAACCACAATGACATATTTTGAGAAAATCAAACAAAGCAAGATTCCATCACATGGTAAGAAATTTGTTCTTTAAGTAACAGTTACAACAAAGGGTTGACTTCAAATGCCTACTTTAATCTAAGCAGACAAATCCCAATAAGGTACCAAGTATTTGATTTCATTAAATATTGTACAAACATACTTTAAAAAAAAATACATTTCAGTAAACATTTCCTAGTTAGCTAACCAATTTTTACATGTAAATATTTTATACGATAATTGTCAATGCAAAGATTACTTAAAACGTTAAAACAAAATAAATAAAAGAGAAGTAAAGAGTGAAACTTTTTTTTATTCCTATGCCAAACACTGTTATAATTTCAATATTGTATTTAAAAAATCTATCGGTAAAGAAGACTTTATTAACCTAAATGAGTAAATGTTTAAGAAATAAAGTAGAACCAACATCTAATCAGTCACAGATGTACCAGACACTTAACATATATTTGGGGGTAGATTACTTTTCCTAAGCAATATTTAAAGGGGATGTTATGAATATTTATATATAACAATCATTATGTCGAATCTAATTAAAATGTGCATTTAATACACTGCCTAAACCACCAAGTATCATCCACACAATACCCATTTATTGCAGCGATCGAAGAGTGAATGAGCCAAAATCAGATCTGGAAAATAAAAGAAAATAATCCAATTAAAAATTACTAAGTATGAATTTATCTCTATAAGGAAAACCTCTTTTCATTTTATGAGGTAATTTGTACTATATTTGGAAGAAGGTATAGGAAAGGTGTATAGAAACATATAAAAGGGACAAACACACTGTGGTTTTTTTGATGAAAAGAACTCAGTTCACCACTTAACATTGCTGCCATTGGACAGAGATATAATGGCTGCCTCAAGAAAATTGATCATCACGCCCAATCTCCTGACCTAGGTTTCATTCTATTGGAACTTATTAGAGAGGAATGTGAAATGCACAACACAACTTCCTAAAATAGGAAACCAAAAAACAAAACACAAAAGGAAAAAAGATATGAACCGTGTTCTTCTTTTCATTGTAAAAGCCATGTGTTCATCCCTTTTATATGTTTATATCCACCTTTCCTGTAACTTCTTCAAAGATAATATAAGTATGAATTTAGTGTAAGGTACAAAAAAGTGGATAGAAAACATATAAAAGGGAATAAACAAAATATGACTTTTATAATGAAAAGAAGAACACAGTTAACACTAATATTGTTGCCACTGACAAAGAGGGAATGGACACTTTGTGAAGAAAATTGATTGTTACTTCCCAATTACCTGACCTAGGTTTGATTCTGACGAAACTCATCAGGAGTGTGTTTAAAACACACAACACAACTTCCTAAAAGAGAAAATAATAAACACAAGGGGGTGGGGGGGGGGGGGAAAATTGACAATGAATGTGAATATATCTCTTTAAGAAAAACCTCTTTACACTTTTTGAGGCATTTTGTTATAGGTAAAATGCTTTCTGTCCACCTTTCCTGTATCTTATTCCAAATACATATATAACAAAATACCTCAAAAAGGGAAAAGAGGTTTTCCTTAAAGAGAAAGTAAAGATTTAGTAAAATGAGAAAATTGTACAAGTCCTGCAATATTTGCATACTAACTACAGCTTTGCAGATCCCACGTATTTTAATGCCTTGTGTTGGAGACACCTCAAATATATATTTGTTGTTTAATGTGCTATACATCTGTCATCCATGAAACTGCGGTATTTTTATTAGGAGTATATTATTTTTTTCATTATTTAACCTTACTAATGATGATTTATAATACATATTCATGAACTACTACATTAGAACCTCGTTAAATCGAACATGGATAGTTCATTATTTGGTTTAGTTTGAAACTGCATGTTTTCCCCAGCAAAAACGTATACTACTATAAATACTATACTTAGCACCGCGTCTTACTACCCGTTCGGGTTATACGCTTTAAGTACTAATTACTCTAATGGATTAGGAATTGGGAAGGTTGAATTAGAGGAAGTGAACCCGCATTTGCGTGGAGGGAGAGTGGAAAACCATTTTGGAAAAACCACCCCCAGTTCACCCGAGCAAGATTCGAACCTCAATCTCCCCGTTCTCAGCAGTCGGGCTCAACACGACAAGCGCGTTAGCCAACTATGCCACCGAGGTGGGTTACTACTATAAATGTTTAAATATTTTGGTTAGTTGAAAATTTCGATAAATCGTAATTTAAATAACATTTAACCACCCTCTTTGATGGCTGCATGGTCTAACATGCTACTCTTGGAGTAAGCTAGACCGCTGATGATGGGGAGATTTAGATTTGAATCTCAGTTGGGTGTTCCAAAATTGTGTTCCACTCTACTTCTATGCGAATGTGTGTGGGGTAGACTTCCTATAAATATACTTTTCCTAATCCCTAAAACCATTAGTACATTGGCATATAACCGGAAAGGGTGATAAGATGTGGTAATTTAAAAAAAATAGTCCCATGGATAATATGAGGTGTTTTTATGTGTGAATATTTTGATATATATAATATTTACAACGAGAATTCAGTAAACAGTGCTATTGGAAAAATATGGCATATTTAACAAGGAGTGAGTGCAATTAAATTGTATTTTCCCTTCCACACTTCTCTACTCGCACTCCCTGTTCTTCAGTTATTCCTTCTCACTACTTCACTTTTTCTTTTTTTTTTAATCGTACAAGGAAAATCTTTACTTGACCCAGCCCAAGACTTTTAAGTTCTCATCAATTGCATTATCCTGTTTTACACACATTACACATTTGTCTTTCACGTTAAATTAATACAACTAGTACAACCAAACTTCGCTAAAAGTTTGAGTTTTATTGTATAAATAATCATTTTTAATGTATTATAAAATTAGTGATAGTCATTACAAGATGATTAAAAACCTTATTTATTTAAATATGGCCTTAAAAAATATCAACGTTAATAACTGGCCAATTTTAGAATTCCTAGTTTCCTCCATTACACTTTTTGTTAGCGTATGGCATTACTGACCAGTAGGGATATGACATATAGTTTGGTCACATGTATGTAGATTTTTTGCCGTTCTGGTGGACCAGAAATTTTAACAGGGTACACCATAGGAGGTTATCTACAACATTGTACAATGAGATGATGATGTGTTGACATTGAATAAGGAGGTGTGAACCAGTAGGAGTCTTAAACCTAGCTTAAATCTAATTTACCAACCCCTGGTGACCGTTGGAATAATTCCTCTCAAGAGGAGAATACCAAAGGTAAAAGCCGGAAATCGAACCTGGTACCCTTAGGTTCATAGCCAGGTGCATTGACCTCTACACTATGGGGCCAGATTCCAATACACTTACGTGATCAACTGGATCGCCCTCTCCTTCATCGCTGATCTCATCACCAAACTCAATATCTTCATCAAACCCGTCTTCCACAAACGTAACAGTTTCGTTGATGCGCACTGAAAAGGAAATAACAACAATGTAACAAAATATTTTTTGCAGTAACAAAATAAAAAAAAAGTACACAAACTATATCATCTATTGGTGTGTGATAAGTTCATTTTTTAAATTCAAAGTGAAATTGACAGTAGGGCAGGATTAATTTATGTTAGGTGACCTGGTGGTCTAGGGTAAGGTGTCAGACTTCTATGCTGGCGGCCAGGGTTCAATCCTCGGTCCCGGCAAAGATTTATCTGATTACCAAA
The DNA here is from genome assembly GCA_039000515.1 of Timema cristinae. NCBI lineage: Eukaryota > Metazoa > Arthropoda > Insecta > Phasmatodea > Timematidae > Timema > Timema cristinae. The sequence goes on along the minus strand of JBCFYV010001001.1, from coordinate 17,649,543 downwards.
CCCTTCCTTCACCTCTGACAAGACATCTTGTGAATGTGGGTAATGCCAGGCCTCCACCGTGGTTCGGATTCCACGTTAAACTGTAGGTACTTCATTTCATCTCACACTCACCCTACCATTACACATTAGCGTAAGTGCGTATAACCCGAACGGGTAGTAAGACGCGGTGCTAATAATAATAATAATAATAATAATAATAATAATAATTTATATGTTACTTTTATTATTACTTTTTAAACCATCCAAAATGAGATGTAGAGAAAGGTGTTTAGGGAAAAATATTTAAAAAAATTAAAAAATGAGAAAATGCATATATTCTTTATATCAAAATTTATTTTAAGAAACCAAAATAAACATTCATATTTAAAAGATAATATTGAACTCAGATTATTCGACTTTAAATCAGTACACTATAAAATATATATTTTCAAGAAGTAAGTACCAATAAAATCATAATTAAAAACATGTGAGGAATATAAAAACAAATCATAAGAATTTCAATGTTATTTTGTAGGATTAAGTATAACTAGCTTATTGAATAGAAAAATATAACTTATAACTTGTCGTTAAGTAATAAACGTTATGTTCACTTTCCACTTGGGACATTCATCCTATCAGACATTTTTGATTTAGGGCCGGTCTTATGACTACCGGATAGATATTGCTATCGGGAGGTTAAAGTTAGCAACCAGATAAAGGTTATCAGCCACTTTAATATATTAAGCGTATTATGAACTGAATTTATCTGCCGGATAGCTAGCTGAAGGATAAATATATTTTTATGCAGAAAACGCAGGGTTGGTACTGTTTTTACTGATGGGTGCATGCGTGTAAGCCTAATGCTACCGCTACTACCTGGAAAGTGACCACAACGCTCAACATTTGTTAAATAATGACGGCTAAACGAGTGCGAGTAAACAGATGGCGTCACATGGGCACAGAAGCTAAGATGTCTTGCAACTAGTAATTTCAGTGTCTGCCAAAATGTGATCCATAGTTGGGTACAACGTTTACAAAATTTCATTTATTGTACTCAAATTTTGATAATTTGTTCTTATATAAATATAACTCTACAAATAGCTTATCAGTTTATATAAAAGTATGAATTAAATTATCTAACTTTATATAGTTAAATCCTGGGTCTATGCTTACTAAACACGTGAACCAAGATTTTAACCTAAAAAAAGATTCTGATAGGCGAAACCTCATGAAAAACCACGCGTCACTATGGCAACGACTATTTTAACTTTCAGATAAAAGTTATCAGGTACTTAAACCATCCAATAAAAATGTGATGAATAAATACTTTTATCTGGTGGATAAATGCTATCTGGCAGGTATAAGACACACTTTTAACTTATCGGCCAGATAGGAATATTTATCTGCCAAGATTAATATTTATCCAAAGCTCATAAGACCTGCCCTTATAAAGATTTGAAAAAAGATTTGTTTAAATTTTTAATTGTAGTTTATTTTTTAGAGCCAGTAATACTTTCTTGTGGCTTATCCTAACACCCAAACCATTAATTTAACTTTTCTCTTTTATAACCGCATCTCTCTATCCATTCAACTTATACAATATTCACATGTGTAGTAATTACACTAATTAGTTAGGGATTAGGAAGGTTTAATATAGAAAAAGTGTACCTACATTTGCAAGCATATATAATGGAAAATCACTTTGGGCTATTATTAGACTAATGAGGAGTAGATTAGGAAGGTTGTATCAAGAAAAAATGTAGCAACATTTGTGTGGAGGAGTGGGGAAACAATTTAGGGAAAACCCTACTCAATACATCCACACAAGATTCAAACCCTTATCTCCTTGTCATCGGCAATTCCGTCTACCTGTAATGACCCCTTAAACCAAGTGACCATCAAAGAGAGTTTAATTTAAATTGTAATCTTAGAAAACATGGTAAACATAATATTATTCTTTAGTTGATATAGAAAATATATTTTTTGTTATGATGTGAATTCATAACACCAACCCAAAGTGGTAAATTTAAAGTAGAGGGTGTGGCTGTTTGGTTTGTGTTATAATTATATTGGATACTGCATCATTATAGCTATAAGAAAATCCCAAATTTAAAAAGGTGTAGTTGGTTTTTTTTGTTTTTAATCTCTTTTTTTCATTTTTTTAAATCCTTAAAGCTCAAGTGTCCTTAAATATTCTGGGATATAAAGCAACCATTCCTAAAATAAACTTTTGTAGGCCTATGTAGATGTATTTTTTTAATTCACTTACTACCAGTTCGGATTACACACTTAAGTACTAATTACGCTAATAGATTAGGAATGGGGAAGGTTAGATTTAGAGGAAGTGAACCCAAATTTGCATGGAATGAGAGTGGAAAATCATTTAGGAAAAAACACCCCCCAGTTCGGCTGACCGAGATTCGAACCTCAATCTCCCCGTCCTTGGCAGTCTGGCTCTACACGAAACAAGCGTGTTAGCCAACTACGCCACTGAGGTGGGTGATGTATTGTTCCCAAAATAAAATATGCTAACAACACAAGCTGGTCTCTGCTGCCTTGTGTTTTTCTGGCTGGAAATCCAGCTTGATACAAGGCCAGTAGGTTACCAGTGACCAATACAATCATGACTTTCCGAATATGTTAAATGGCTGAAATGAGCCGAAGAAAAATATCACCTTATAATATAGGCTTACCTGTCTCGGGAAACTCTCCGTAGGTTTTTAGGTTCCTGGCCTCATCAGGGGTATACTTCAAAATGACATCTGCCTTAGCATCCTGATAATCTCTAAGGCCAATTAGTATTATGTCACCTTGGTTGATCCACACCTTAAATTAAATTTAAAAAAAAAAAAAGTTGAAACATCAGGCAGGCAGTGACAAATTTACAATGTACAAGAAAGAGACCCTTTCAAAATTTTACTTAAAAGTCACCAACTTAAATTGTGAAAGATTATCAAAAAGTTTGTTTAAAACAAAACCTTGACAATTTCAAAGATAAATAATTAAATAAGTTTTCAATATATTAACTATTACCTAATATCTGTATATTAGCTGTGTGTAAATATTTGAAAGAAGTTAACCGTCGGTTCAATGTCAGTTGTGAAATGTTAAAAACCCTGGAAGGTATGCGAAAATACCTTTCCCAGCAAAATTGGTAGGCCCTTGGAAATTTTCATGTGTTGATATAATATAATAAGTCAAATCAAAAAGTGAACATTAATACCTCAAACAAATTAAATGAAAATGTATATTCGATTTGGTCTTTGCTTCACATTTAAAAAAGGCTCCCAATATTATAGTTTATTTATATTTGGAATAATGCAGATTGATTGAAGCAAGTGTAGTGAAACTTTAGATACCGTATTTTTGTTACAGTGGCAGTGCATTTGGCTGTAAATTGGATGGGGAAATCAATGAAAATTAAGATATAAAAACAGCAATGACGGTGTATAAGGCCGGAATTCAAACCTGACCTAATGTTCCAGAGTTGAGAATACATGTTCAAATTGTTGCTACTGATCCAGCCCTACCAGTTATGAAATAAAAACCTAGTTTGTCACATAATATACCCTGGTATTTTCTATCGTAAAAGACATACGTAACTACGTTACATCACACTCAGGGTTGCGAGTATTTTCTTACTATCAAATTCCCTGTATTTTCCAGAAGAATTTCCCATTTTTCTGGCCTATATTCAAGAAATTAGTTTTTTTTTGTTTTTTTCATCTTTCATCATGACTAATAATGTGAAGTCATGTAACTTATGTTTAAAACAGGATGATTTAAAATTGATGGGTAAATATATCTTCTGTTGCTTCACAGCCCTTGTTTAAGTGATAATAAGACATCTTTCAACAAGAGTACTTTTTCTTCTATCCAAAGACCTACTGTTTTGAGATTTCATTTAAGTGTCCCAAATTTACAAACATTTCAGTATTTTTATACGATTTCAAAACATTCCCCGTGTTTTCCTGTTCCCCCCCCCCCCCCCAAACACAAAAAATTTTTTGTTTTTTCCCGATGCATGGCAACTCTTGACACTAAAACAATTGTTGTGATTTTAAAGTTTTTGGCCATAAAGAATTATTATAAACTAAACTTAAATGCATCACAATTTTAGCTGATTAAAGATACACATAATCTTATATTTACTTGCCTTCTTTCTCAATTTCCCACGAATGTGACACAAGCGCTTCACTCCATCGAAACACATGGCTTCTAGTCGGCCATTTCCCAACATCTTGGTTACCTGGGCATATTCTGAAATATTTAACCCAAACTTCAGGTGAATAATTATTTCAGGTCATGTACCTTCACATCTAAAATTGTATCAGTAGTTTTATCAAGGCCTGTTTGGGATCCCGAACTTCGGGAAACATTTTTGGGGAAATGGATGTTACCGAAACTCTGGTGGGAAAAATTATTTCCCAAGATTTTTCGAGAAAAATTAATATTAAAAGCTTACCATTAAGGTCTGCCAATCAATGGGACGTTTGAATGTGATATTCATTAACAATATTATTAATTTACTAAAATTAAATTAACCTTATCTTCCTTTAATTAGATGGTTACTCAAAATTTCATCCGCTTTTATTTTACAGCTACCTACCTAGTCAACACAATTATTGAGTACCATTAAATAACAATCACACTAGGCAACTTGATGGTAATATTGAGATTTAAAAAGTAAAACATATGTTTGGTGAAAAATAATGATAAATATGGCTTTTAAATATTAAATCATGCACCTATTACACCTTCACTCACTTATTTTGCATCAATACACATTCTATTATGTTAATGGTGTTATTTGGAATGGCATCCATTTGCTTTTGTATCCTAGATAATAAATGTTGGGTAAACTAGTATTTTTGAAGTCCAACAGTGTTTTTTGTAATAAGTTTTGTGTCGGTAACTAAACTGTAAGAGGTAACCAGTTAGCTACACTGGCTCAGTTAAGAATGTTTTTGATATTCTTATGGACAAGACAACGGCTCACTTTTATCTATTCAGATTAGCTTGAATATCTTCATGTTTTATTATATAGGTAGTTATTAAAATTCACATGAATTTTTTATTTAAAACTATTTAGTCAATATAATCTACATTTTGAATTTATTTATAGTCATACTAAAAATTATATGATCATCATGTTTCCAGCCTGTGGCCTGGTCAGTTTAGTAAAATACCTCCATCTTCCTCTCTATCCTTCCACTATTCTTTCTTTCTTGACCTCCCTTGTGGTCTTTTTCCTACATACTTCATTGGCATCATTCTCTTTAGTATCTCTCCTCCATCTTCATTACATAACCATATCATCTCAGTCTTGCTTCCTCTATTTTATTTTACATCCTACCTGTAGCCCAACTCTTTCCCGGATAGCTTAATGTATAATCTAATTTATCCATGTGAAAAGATAAAATGCTATTCAAAACTTCAATCCTATGGCATCTAGTCTCTTTTACATCCATTATCCATGTTTCTGCTGAGTATGTGACCATGAGTACAAAGTACGCCCTCTACAACACCACCTCACACTTCAAGGGCACTTCTCTGCTCCAAAGCGGGTCTCTTACACACCTATAAAACAACTTCCTCTGCTGATCTCCTCTACTTCCACCTTTCTCCTCGATCACACTTCCAAGATATTTTATGTTCTGTTCTTTTCTCAGCTCCACTACAACCAACTTTATAGCTTTACTAAGCCTTCTTTTCCTTGTCATAACCATCACTTTACACTTCGCCGTGATAAATTTCAATCCACACTCTTTCCCTTCCTCATTCCAATCTGGTAACTGTTCCTGTACTTCCTCTTCCTTCTTCCCTTATACCATCAAGTCATCAGCAAACATCATTGCTTTAATTATTTCCTCACAGAGCTTTCCTGCACCTTTATTCATGAGCATTTGCATTACCATTACAAAGAGTAGTGGTGAGAGGGCACTCCCCTGCTTCATTCCATTTTTATTTGGAACCACTGCGTCCTCCCACTCTCCGTCTTAACACAACTCCTGTTATACTCGTGCATGCTTATCACTCTCGTTACAACTCCTCCTACTCCCTTCAAACTCTTGCAAGTACCTAGCACCAGAGTAAGGGGATAATATGGCTACATACACACTGTATTATGAATTGGGTTTAAAAGGAAATCATATAGCAAGCATTGATCAAGATTAACAATTATTTTGTACTAGTAGAATGACCCGGAAATGCCTGGTTACCCCAGCAACACTTGAAACAGTAAAAAAAAGAGAAAAAAAAACTTCTTTTATTTATATCTTCCAACCAAGTTTTTAATATATAAAAAAATCTAATCAAACTAATTTTAAAACTTTAGCCCTCGGCATGTGTTAGATATTGTTCAATGCTTATGAGGTGACAGAGTGACAAACTCTTGACTTCATTAACAAATATATAAAGAATTTAATCAAAATGTACCAAAATGTGGGGCTAAATAAAGTCCAAACCTTTTTTCAAACCTCGAAATACTGTTCTAAAGCGTAGACCAAGGCTACTATCTTTAATACACTTGTTTACGTAAAAAAAAATGTATCCTAAGTTGACACTAGCTTGACTTAATAATCTTATTTTTTTACTGTACTTTGTGAAAAACCACAGTTGGTCTAGGATAAGATATAAACATAGGCCCTAGCTTGTCAATCTTACTATAATTCAATCCTCACCTTGACCATCCTCCTTGAAGACCAGTTCTCTTTTCTCGGTTTCGTTTTCATTCTTTCCTCTCCTACGATTCTTACCTCCCTTTCCTATAAAAGAGAGTTAAAATTACATTAAAATGCAAAAGAGCACTTAATTTGTAAAATGGGTTTATGATGATAAAAAATCTTCCAAACAGCATTAAAATATATATATATTTGAACTAGGCCTATTTCACATACTATCAATATTTTGATTACTAGTATTACATATAAACAAATTAAATTATAAGCTATAAACTAAAAAGTGTTTTACTTTCTTGTAGTTTTTTAAGTTGCCTCTACTGTAACTCAAAGCTTAGTTTATTTTGAATTTTTAAACATTATTTTAAGCATGTGTGAGACTTGATTACACAACAAACCCATAATAACGTTATGTCAAGTAGAGATGTGCTGATACCAATATTTCATATATGGTACCTATTTAACACCGCCCAGGTTAAACTTTCGGAACAGTTTCAAGTTCCTGATAGACTTACTGTTCCACTAACAAAACGGCTCGACTATGATATCGGAATGGAAAAACTAGTTTTCTCCCTCGCCTCCCCCAAAAAACATGCATGTTTTGAAATCGCAACAAAATGCTGTTTTACTAATGATTTGAACCTTAAACTGAAGATGTATTCTTAAAACCTATTATTTTGATATAATCTTTGTGAATCACCGTTTTATCTAGTGTTTTGTTAAAAATCGGCCAAAAATTGTTGACTTTGGCCGGTTAAGTCTAATACGAGTATTTTCAACTTTGTATACATATGCATTTGATTAGGGCTGTCCTCATTTTATAGGTTTTTGGTGAGAGACACTGTGGCCCTGTAAGCCTACTGTTCGTTTCATCACTATATTGCAACAGAATTTTTCACAGATTTAAATAACATGTAATATTTTATTTATTGCCATATATAAAACAATATAAAAATTAATGGCATCCCAATTAATTTACCAATATTTATTTTTTATTATTATTTGATATTAATAATAAATAAATTGAGAAAATTTTCAATTATTTCAAAATCTAATCGAATTTGTGGTAAATTAATATTATTACCAGTGAGGTAAAAATGAAAATCACAAAGATGTAAGTGAAAGATAATTATTTATAACTGCTAATCCTATAAAGAGAAAAAGAATAAGAAGAGAAAATCCGAAACAATACTGCCGTGGTGAGGGTGAGAATGTAGTAGGGGTGAGATTAGTATGCCTGCAGAAAACATGTGAATGGCAAATATGATACGCGAAGTGAAACTGTTGAGTGTTAGTGTTGGTGTTGGTATCAGTATCGTAATATGTGGTTATTAGCATTCAAGGGTGCTGCTGAGTGGTAGGGTTTGGAAAGGGGAGTGCCTTACCAATCCACCATATGAATGGGGAAAACTGCTCCTTTAGTGGAGCAGGAGCAATCTGTTACTGCTTCACCATTGGACCTGTTCCTTTTACCTGCTCCTTTTTGTCACAGTTACAGTATTCGTACCTACTCCCAGCCTAGTTTTTTTTTAGAACTGTATCTACTGCCCGTTCGGGTTTTACACATTTATGCCAATTACGCCAATGTGTTAGGGATGAAGATGGTTCATTCTAGAAGAAGTGCACCCACATTTGTTTGGAATAAGAGTTAAAAACGTTTAGGAAAAATCATCCTCATTCCACCCAACCGGAATCGAACCACAATCTCCCTGTCATCAGCAGTCCATTCTAGTGAGAGAGGCTGGCAACCTTTTTGATATCGTGGGCTTTATAGGTTTTAAAAAATGTTTGGCTAATTTGAAAAACATAAAGCAAAAAAAAGTTCAATTTTACATTTCCCAATTAGTAATTAAATATTAGGGTACGGCAGAAGGGAGCTCGAGTAATTTTACAGTTTTTATAGCATATTATTTTGTTGGCCACGATAAATCAAATATTTCTCTGGTAGCAACAAAGAGTTTAGTTTTCTGCACATGCTAATATCAAAAGACCTTGAATAACTGTCAAGGGTGTCCTTGAATTTTGTCAAAAAAATTTCTCTTTAAAAAAAGTTTTGATAAAATTCCAGGACACTGTTGACAGATATTCAAGATCTTTGGATATTAGCATGTGCAGAAAAATAAACTCTTATGCTGCTACTGGAGAAATATTTTATTTATTTTGGCCAAAAAATTTCAAATCTGTAAAATTGTAAAAAATACTCAACACTCCCTTCGGCCATTTTTTGAACAAATTGTTTGTTGGCTAAATATTTTGTGAGCTAGATAAAATCAGTCAGTCAGTAGATTGCTGACCATTGCCTTAAAACATTTGATCCCCAAGCGAGTCCCTTCAATGCCACTCATCAACATAACAATTTATTGTGAGAATATATTACATACTGTGCTTGTATTGTGGAAATAATGTTTTGTACTACGAAAGCTTTCCCCTTCAAAACTCACTTGTGATTCCCCAAACCAACTCCAAGCTAGGTCTATATAATAGATAAGTAAGGTTGCGCCGGACCTGATCTCAGCGCTGTGACAAAGTCACAAAGGTATCCACTTCCTTTCTACCATACGACTGCTCCAAAAATCTCCGGAGCATAAAGGAACAAGGTTTTCCCGGACCTGTTACAGAGCTGTCTATGACAGAGAGATGAGGAACAAGTTTACTCCGAACCTGTTACAGCGTGTATTTGATCCGTGGACCAGTGACAAAAAGGAACAGCTCCTTTCGTCTTGTCAGGAACAGGGTGTGAGTGTGACGTCAGAGGAGCAGTGGCAAAGGAGCAGGTTGTGATTTCACAACCCATCCCTAATCCACAAGTATCAATATCGGCAACAAATGACAAGCTATACCGGTCCCACACCACTCCACAGCGAGACTATTTTCAATGTAAAAGTTCCTTGTTCCCTTAGTATCAACAGATCCATAATGTCAAGAAGGCCCTAATAGTGTGTATGATTAAAAGTGATGTTTGCTAGGTGGGGTTTTTTTTTTTTTGTAAAAAAAAAATGAATCTCCCAAAAGTGTAAAAATGTACTAAAGCAAATTCATATTTTACAGTGAAAAGCTGGCAAATCAATATAGGATGGTTTCCAGCTGTTAGAATTATAATAGCTAGATGGATCTATCAAACTAAGTAGCTACAAGTATGTAATAGTAACATGATATAAAATAAACGCAATTAGTGTTGACCATCACATGATGTAACTGATAAAAATATTTTAATGTACTTATATTTATTAATTAAAGAACTGTCATATTGTCTGCATTATAAACTATGGCAGCCATATTTTTCATGTGCTTTCAAATTGAACGATAAACGTAGACAGTGTGACGCGTGTTCGTGTTATGAGTGGGTCATATATGAAATTACATACCTTTATTCTTCGGCATTCTGGTGTAATATTATATGTAGGCAAAAAGTTATCCTGGAAAAGTAGATTTCCCTTGAAAACTAAGCGAGAATTTCTGTTGCATCACCAAAGAGTGTAGGAAACGATGTGAAAGATGTTTAAATGAAAAATGTTTTAATACATCTGTGAGGAGATGGAAGTAAATTGTTGTTAATATAATTATTTTTAATTTTTCATAAGTATATGTTCATTTGTAAATAATTACATGTAAAGATAAAAAACTAAATTTAAATAAAATAGATTTTATGTTGACTCTATAAACAGGAAATACACAAAGCACCAATAGTATAAACACACACTTACTTTAGTGTAACTAATTGCGAAGTGAACCTATGATTGTGTATTAGATTAATATCTGTTCATAAAGATAAAACAATTATTAGCCCTAAAAATTTCTTTCTCGTGTATTACAATTAAACTTTTCAGAATATTGAGAGCTAGAAACAATATATATAATTAATTAACAGAAATACGCTAAATTACGTATACAGAAGAACAAAATAAATACATTAAATCACTTCACTAAACATGTTTTTATTAATATTGTCAAATAACAAAATTTGTATAGTTACGTTTAATTATTTTAAATGTATTTAATTGAAAACATACGCTAATATCTTTAAATAATAATTATTGAGTTATAATACATATTTTTTTTTCTTTCTTCAATGCACTGTAGACATTTTCTTCAATACGCCAGGAAAACTTTGATTTGATACACTCATGGTGCTTCTTTCTTGATTTGTCTATGCGTTCAATCCAAGGCTGACACACATAACGTAACCCTAACTCAACACGAATTTCGTTTACTAAATAACCGGGAAGACAAATTTTGTTCGTCCCTACACCAACATATTTATATTTAGAAGGAAATTAAACAGCCACGTATACAAAGTAACGTTGTCTGAGTGTAGTACATTCACTAAAGAGAAGTCTGTAATATAATTAAGAATATAACTTACCCATGCCAACTGATGTAGAGGGCAAGTCATAAATAATATGTTCTAATGCTTCAGGAACGTGGCAAACCACACAATTTGAAGACGGAACCTTGTGCATCAAATAAATTTTGTCTTTTATGTAGGCGTGCCTGAGCCGAAGGTGGATTATTGTACAAATAAACTTACGGGCGCCCTTAACGCCCAAAAACCATGGTGTAACTAATTTGTGACACAGACCTCGTGGTACCATTTTGCTTTCTGCTGGCATGTGGTCTCCCACCATTCGCTCCATTTAAACTGACTTCTGAATTTTACCCTCTATATAAAATCGCTATATGGTAGCGTGATTTCCTGTACAATGAAAAGTAAATTTACAGTAGATCCCAAACTATTTACTCTCTCATTACCCATTATACACACGTGACTAGGAACCCATTAGTACCCCAATTCGTAGCCCCTAGCTTGTAGAGAGGCGCATTCGTCGAGTACTTGAATTATTAATGGGTGTGATGGAGAGCCTGACAAGCAGCTTATAGACTTAAAGCGCTACGGGAGTCATATAATACTACTGCGAGCTGAGGACGTAAAGATAAGCTATATTTCAATGCCCGTATGATATCAAATAATTCAGCTGTAAATATTCACACGTTAGATTGTAGTCTATATGTCGGACATAATTAATACTACTGTCATAGAAGGTCACACCCATTAGGGCTGGCTTCCCTCCATATAAATATAAGTTTGTATCTACTCCATCTTTCCTCTATATACCTTACTGTATTTAACTTCTATTCGATCGGAAGAGTAATTCTTTTTACTCTTGAATCAGGAATAGAAAACCCCACTGACATGTCCAAAAGGCATCATGCCCCAAACACCCCAGTGATACACTGTACAGGATATAGAAGAGAAAAAATATACTGACTCAGTTCATTCAAACCCAAACCACTATCCACAAGAGATGGGCATGATTTGTTTAACCAATATTGTTTAGTGTGAACATAATTTGTAAGGATCTGAAGTCTGCACCACAGATAACTCAGGTTGAACAATCTTTTAAAAAAACAAACTTGTCCGCCAACAGATGGCACCTAAGAAATAAATGGAGTTCCCCCGCTTCAATAAGGAGGGAATTGGTTGGTGATGTACGATCAGCAACCAAACACAGTCTTAAAGCCACATATTGGATCTTATCCAGCTTTGATAGTGTAGATTGTGATACAATGGGATATTAAAAACTCCTATACTCCAATCGAGAACGTATAAGCCCATGGTACATTTGTAACATTGTATATGGGTTGGAGCCCCAATAGGCATCCGGGATGACCGCAAAACATTTGAATACATTTGGAGTCAAAGAGTGGACTGCCAACCAATTTGAAAGTAAAGGAAATATGGATTGGAACTTGCCAACCCCCGCTGACAAGTTACAAGATCGAACGTATATTACCACGTCATCCGCCTTCTGTAAAGTCGTTATACCAACCGGAAAAGCGCTATCAATATCGTATGAATAAACTGCATCTGACAAAGACTGAGTACTGATCCCTGCGGTAGGGCCTTTTTTGAGTTCGAGGAGATGATCTAGCTTGTCGTATCTCTACAACGTACGATCTATTATGAAATAAATAGCTTACCCATTAACACATTATGTTAGAACACCCCAGGCGAAAAAGTTTATCAAACAACACACAATTATTGACATTATCGTACGCATCCTGTATATCGAGATAAAAAGCTGATACAGATGAGTTTTGTGATAGAGAATTTAGAAGATCAGAAACTAATATAGAGAGCTCATTAAGTATTGAACATCCCTTTTTAAATCCAAATTGCATAGGATTAGGAGTTAGTTCTTTTCCAGAAATCGTTTCAAACGGGTTTAATAAGTGTTCCATGATTTTATCAAAACAGGAGAGAGTGCAATAGGCTGATAAGAACTTGTTAGCCCCCGCTTTTACCCGGTTTTAGAATAGGAATCAGAAAGAAAATTTTCTATGCGGGTGTTATTACCCCTCCTCCCACAGAATACTAAATAACTCTATAAGCACTCGTCGAGAAATTTGATAATTTTGTCAACATACCATAGGACACATTGTTGGGCTAACCACTATGTATCGCTCTCGATTCAACGCTTCCCTCCTTAATTCACTGCCAGTAAAACATTTATCGAGCTCAGTAACACCCAAATTGGGGGATTCCAACGGGGGACATATAACTGAATCCGGTATCACACTACAAGCGAACGACTCTGCCCATACCTCTGAGTCCAACCACAGGGATCCCAAAGTTAGTAATAATAACGTTTAACCATTTGATTCTACGCCGAATCTGTGTCAAAGATACAGCGGGGAAAGAGACTGGCAATATGAACGCCAAGAATCACGTTTCACACGTATCAAAGTTAACCGTGTAGCAGTTGCCACACGACAGTAGCTTTAATGGTTTATCATGTTAAAATTTGGTTTTAAAGTATATAATGATAACCTCCTTTGAGCGATCCCTTTAGAACATAACTCTTTTCACCATGGGCAACGTTTAACTTTCCTATTTACCTCCCTTCCCCCTATGTAAGGTTGGTACTGCCACATCAGTTGAGCTCTGTAGAGTTAACAATGTTGTCACACTGTACTAAAGGATCACGGTCCACCGCTAAATTTTGAACTGTTAACTTCACTTTTGTCAAATATAATTCCCAATTTGCTTTTTTATAGTTGCGTGACCTATACAGAGGAACAGTTTTATATTTATATGGGACTATTGTGCAAAATTAGAGGATGAAAAAGTAACATCTGGGCACGTGTTAGGATACGAAGTTCTGTTAAATCGCTTGTACTTCCTTGTATTTAATAGAACAAGAGGTAACACCGCTAACGTTTCATGAAGCTTTATTCCATAACAATCTATGTAAGGAGAGTCCCACAACATATGGCGCACATTCATGTCCACGCAGATGATAACCGGGGATGGTAGTCCTCTGACAAATTGTCCCCATAAATTATTCTTGAAATTATCCGGTGTAGGGTTGTATAAAGATTTAGCTGGAAAGTCTTACCTGCGGAAAATATGTTTAGCCCCATAAACTCTCAACAATATTGAAAATTTCCCAATGTTATTTCAACAGATTGAATGTTCAGCCTAATTAACAGTGCAACACTAGCCGCCCGGGCAGATTTATCTGACCTAAAAATTCTCAATTTGTTTATAACAAAATTATCTTGGTACCTGAGCCAAGTTTCACTCAACGCTACCAAATGGATATAACAAAAAAAATCTCGAGGTTCGCTTTTTTGTTACTGATGCTTCTAAAATTCTATTGTATCATATTTAAATAACTAACAAATAATATATACCTAACTCAAACAAGGTTACCTTTGACACCACTACCTGCTTTGATCCTAGCATAGCTACGATTATTGCTATTAAAACATCGCACATCCCTTAACCTCATTTGAAAATTTCCTGTTATTGTTGACCTTAAACTTGGCAGATCTAACTCCCCTGACGCTGAGGAAGCCACGGTTACTAGGAGCGTCACAACTTTAGATACCATCTGTTCCACCCACATACTTATTATATCATATAATGTTCCTTCGATAGAGCTTCCAAATAAATCCACGTCCATATCCCCAACAACCTGAATTGCAACATTGCGTCACTGGATAAACATAAAGCTATAGCTCCACCCTAGAAAAACATATGGCAACATAAGACAGTAGCTCTTTGCCCACGAAAGTCACTGTTACTGTACAAGAGGAATTAAACCGGTCATGTGTATCAGGATTGCGCCTATTGAAACGTCATACCTACAATATTTAAAATTCACTTTCTCTCTCTAACTATTCCTTAATCAATTCCTCCATAAAATCGAGGGGAATATTATGACTAACTCCAATCCGATGTTCAGTACGACCCACCCTGTCAACTGAGACCTTCAAAATATCCTGCAGTTAGGATCTGACACAAGACTATTATTTTCCTTCACACATAACAATTCCACAACAATTTGGTTTTTCCCAGCTGGAACAATACTAGCTAGTTACACTCTTATACTTAGGGAATAATCTATTTTCTATTTACATTGGGTGTAAATTCTGAATGTTTAATTCCAATATAATTGAAAATGTGATTTTGTAAGGCCCTGGATTAAAAGACATAAATACATCATCTATTTCAAATGCAATACTGTCATCTGAAACAATTCTCCCAATTTGACTCTCCTTGGCATTAGCTACTCTTGGAGCGTTGGCTGACGCCTGTCCCATTGGTTTGACAGCAACATACCCCACACTAGATTTAGCTTTCTTCATAATTTGGTTATTAGATAGTGATATAAAACAGCAAAACAACACTATCCGCCACTGATGCCAAATATTCACTTATATATCTATCTCTTTATATTTTAGGTATAGTCATTTGATTGTTATTCCTAGACACTATGTTGTGCAAATTGATTGAAAGTAATATTTAAATTTAGTTGGTGGGAGCCATGACTGTCACACACAACAATTATTTGTGTTTAGAATTGCAGCAACTGTCACCTGTCACATTCCCTTTTGTTAATGCATTTCTGTTGCAGTTTACTGTTACAATACAGGAAATCTATTTTTTTTAAAGATATTTAAATGACAAAATAGGTAAGTTTTTTTTGCACGCTTATAGAAAACGTGACATTCCTAATAGAATTTATGAAAAAAAAAATCAAGTAAACAAAGTTTAATTAAGTTACTTATATAGCACCATTGTGGAATAATCCTTTTTAAACAATTTTTATTTAAATGAAAATTAGGTTTTTGTTAAAGATTTAGAAAATTTTACTCATCCTATTAGATTTTGATTAGTTTTATTGTTAATTTTTTGGCCCTATTATTTATTTTATGAAGATGAAAATCTTGAAAGAAAATGCATTTTCAGTTTAAAGCTTGGACAAAAAATTGTTTAGAACAATAGGCTTAAGTGACTACTGAAGTAAGTAAAGTAGGGAAAATTGCAATTTATATGTATGTACATATATATAAAATAATTGTTCTGAATATGCAACATGTTTTACAGTACATAATATTTGGTATCCCTGTGTTTGTTTTTTGACATGGTGTTGTAGTTTGAGTGTTGTGTGGTGACTAGGCCTAGTGAGTTATTCAGCATAATGTCTTCTATGACGAGACCTATAGCCTATATACGTACGTTAATTTATTTTTTAATCCCTATAGGCCTATTTATTTAAACCTAAATATTTTAATCTGCCTTAATTATTTTTTATAATAGTTCACTATTCTCACTAAAGAGTCCATGACAACATTGACAAAACACTATAAAAATGCAGTCATGTTGCCATTGTAGCACGTGTTTAAGAAATTGCCACCAGAAATCTTTGGCTCTACTATGCTCTCTGAAAAGTACTATGCACCCTATGTATTTTAGGGCACCAGAAACGTATTTTATTAAAGTGTGCAGTAAAGGTAAAAGTGTGTCATGCGCAGACTATTCAGACACCGCCTAGTTTATATTGTAACCTAATTTCTTTCATCCCCTTACAAATAATGATAATTATTATCAAAGTTAAATACTATCCTTTAAGTTACATTACAATAAATTAGAAATACACCCCTGGTAACAATGATTATCCAATCAGTATCATAGATTGTACTGTAAAAAGAGCTTTGGATGATGACACCCAAGAACTATATCTTTAAGGCCAATTTTTTTAGGGAAAAATCACTAAATTTTCATTTATTACACTCACTAAAGAGTGTAGAATCCATTGATACTAAATTAAAGGTTATTACAAATCTTTCTATAGTGAATAATTCAAAACCAAACTCATCTTAGCTATGCAGTAACATATTATAGACCTATTGTTGAAAAATATGTAAAATTGCACAACTGAAACTTATGTAACTTGGTTAACAAAGAGCCGATGATGTATTATAAGGTACTTAGACAACGTTCCAAAAGATTTCAAGAGAGAAAATAATATTAATACCAACACTTTTTGTTATTTAAGAATGGATACATTAATTTGGTTTTACATGTCACATTGCAAATACCACCATAGGAGTGATGGTAACTGACAGCTATCAAAAGATGTTTTATTATAAAAAAAGGTTGAAAAGCCTTATGTGGAAATAATTCTTATTTTCTTAGTCCATAGGTAGTACTTTATCATCATTCGAAAGTGTTATCAAACACTTCTAATATTATTAAAAAAAAAAATCAATTTTAAGTGAATTTAAGTTATTCAAGTTGTACTAGATTGACGTGAAAGAAACATAAATATAATATATATGCACAATATTTAAATGATTTTTGTAAAATATTGGTAATATTAATTACAAGTTATGATACTTTATAATAATGAATCTGTTTTAAATTGTAACAAACATCTAAAAATTAGATGCATTTTAACATAGAAATTTGAGTCATAATCACACTTGATAAAATCAAAGGATGATGTGACCATGCATGTATCGAATATTAATGTATTAATCTTGTTAATTGAAAGAAAAAAGTTATTAAATTTTAAAAGTAAAAATTGAATTTATTTCTTAGCTGTAGTTTTCCCTGTTCCTTGATTTCTGGCTGCAAGAGCTGCACAGTTATTTTGACGACATGTTTCAATGCACCAGCAGCATCATCCTCAGGTCAGAGATTAAAACTATGTTCTTGATTGAAACATGTCGTCAAAATAACTGTGCAGCTCTTGCAGCCAGAAATCAAGGAACAGGGAACTACAGCTAATAAATAAATTAAATTTTTACTTTTCAAATTTAATAACTTTTTTCTTTCAATTATCAAGATTAATACATTAATATTCAATACATGAATGGTCACATCATCCTTTGATTTATCAACTTAGTTTTAAGTGTAATTATGACTCAAATGTATATTTTAAAATGTACCTAATTTTTAGATGTTTGTTAAAATTTCAACAGATTCATAATTAAAATGTATCATAACTTGTAATTAATATTACCAATTTTTACAAAAATTATTTAAATATTGTGCATATATATTATATTTATATTTCTTTCATGTCATTCTAGTACAACTTATCCAACTTAAATTCGCTTAATTTTTTTAATATTCTTAAACATTCCTTACCAAGCAATTCAAATATTTTTCAAAAAGCTTCAAATATTATTTCCCTGAGGATTATTGTATAATTGGCTTTTTCGTAACTAATTGAAAGAACATAAAATATTAATACATTTATTTTGCTTGTTTGTCTCGGGTTGTTGCAACAAGTGATATTATAGCGCTTGAAATAATGAATCAAAAAATATTATATTCCCACTTGTGTTTTCTTATAACTGGCCATCATAAATTATGAAATAAATACTGGTTTTTAACTTAGAGAAATATAAGTTTCAAAATAAAACTTTTATTTTATTTTATAAACACGTGCATATGAACACAGTTTGTATGATATCATCAACCACCCTTATTTCGTCTGGTTTGCCATTTTAATTTTAATTTTAACTTTAATTTTAGCAACTCTTGTTTGTAAAGAATTTGCATGTGAATCACAGACACTGCTTCCCCAAAAGTGACACATCCAAACGGTTATGTTTCAACAGTTCATGTTTCAATAATTTGACAGGATACATGAAAGAGTATCTGGTAACTTTTGCTAGGTGTCGGTTATCACCACTACTACCCTGGATAAACTGTAGTTTTATTTTAATTTATTTCACTGCCTCCCACAACTCCCATACGTGTACTAAGTGTAGTTTTTCCTAAATGGTTTTTCCACCATCCTTCCACACAAATGCGGGTACACTTCCTTCAAACTCAACCATACTCATCCCTAACACATTAGAGTGATTATTACATAGCCGTATAACCCCAATGAGTAGTGAGGCGCGGTTCTTAAAACAATTGTAAATGAATTTTTGTGAAAATTCTGAATGTTTTCTTCACTGTATAAAAATACTGTGGTATCTCTATTGGATGTGCATGTTTACGCTAGATACTCGGCAAGCATGATGGAAAATGTCCACTTGGCTCCGCCCAATGATGACGACGACCTCTACTCCGGGTACAATGAGTATCCCTCAGCGTTCAGTACCAAGGACCTACAGCAGGACCAGGTGTTCCAACAAGCGGTCCGCACCAGCTATGGCCGTAGACCCACAGTGAGATACATTTATTTATATTTGCATCCATGGCCCCTTATCACATAATTAATGAGCAGATACCTATAGGATCTGGTTCCAATCCAACTGGTCCCTGTAATTCAGTGATAAAGATTCTAAATTATAAACTTTGGTTCTATCCTCGCTTTCCTGTTAATTACTAACTGGAGAACATTTCTCTTCCTGTTGTCTAAAAAGATAGTACAGTCCCTGGTGCTAGTGCAGTAGGCCCCCTACTCTTTAAGTTTCTTTCTTAGGATAAGTTAGGGTGAGGGTTAATCATTGACTTACATTATTTGTAAAAGTAGGTGACCTGGTGGTCTAGGGGTAAGGTGTTAGACTTCTATGCTGGCGGCCGGGGTTCAATCCTCGGTCCCGGCAAAGATTTATCTGATTACCAAACCCTTCCTTCACCTCTGACAAGACATCTTGTGAATGTGGGGAATGCCAGGCCTCCACCGTGGTTCGGATTCCACGTTAAACTGTAGGTCCTTCATTTCATCTCACAATCACCCTACCCATTACACATTAGCGTAAGAGCGTATAACCCGAACGGGTAGTAAGACGTGGTGCTAATAATAATAATATTTGTAAAACATGTCAAGTAGGTAGGATAGTGAATTTACTAACTAGTCTACTGACTGAAGAATTTTATCTACAGTTTTACTAAATTAACATATTTTTAATCATCAGAGCAGTTTTATGGGTCTTAAAATGTTAAAATTGTCTTTGATACACTACAGTCAACGTAATGTACAGTAATATCTTAAAGTGGTTATAGGCGCTATTTCTTTGTTATTTTAAAAATATGTAGATTTTTCTTCAAACACAACCTAAATGTCCTTTTTGGTGTAGGTGGGTAACATGAACTCTAAGGGTGGTATGTAAGAACGTATAGTGAATGCTTAGTGGACCAATAGTGTGGTCCGAAGCACACTATCGCTCCACCTTCTAACCTATGATGACACAAGGAAACCCACGCTAGTGTCCACTTAGTCAAGTTCTTGCATACAGCCCTTAGTGCCTTTTGGGGACTCAAGTCAGGAAGAGTGGACTTGGTGATTTTTTGCTTTTATACTATGTCGCCTAGTTGTGAAGGACCGCTGGCATCCCTAAAAATTACCAATGGGGCAGTCATAGGACCTGCTTTATTGGAACTTTAAAGGTGGTTTGAATAAAATATGTCATGAAGCTTAGTTTGAAATTTGTTAGTTGAAGGTTCACAAAGATGATTGTGGCTAATCCGCTTTCTTCTTAATTAAATTGTGGATAAATGAGTTTGATTTTAGGTGTATTGGTCTATTAATTCTATACTGTGTTTGCTATAGGGCCTAGTCATTTTGCAAGTAGACCTAGTTGCTGGGATTACAGTACAGAAATACCTCATTAATTCGACGGGCTAGTGCCCAAAGAACTGACAAAAGTCGAAAATCGATTAAGGTTGAATGAAGCATAGCCTTTATTTAGCTTGCTTCATTGAAGGAGGGCTGTATGAGGTTTTTCAGGAAATTAATAAAAAATACTCATTTGACTGGAGTCTTTTAATTTTACTTTTTTCATCCATTTCTGTTTCCACCCTTCAACCTGGGTCAGTTTTTTAATTTTTATTCAAGCCGTATATTTTCCACTACGGCTTGTTGGGCCTGTCGTATCTTCATATGCCTTATAATTTAACTTAAAACTAGGACAGGAATAACATCCAATCCCCGGCCGTTAATACATCACCGTGAAAGGGTAAACCCCATTTAACTGATGATAAATTTTTCGGCCATGCTAGGAATCGATCCTGGGACCCTTAGCTCAGTAGACAGACATACTACCGACTGAGCTAAGGTGTCAAACTACTAGAGTCATTTTTTTAATATAAAATTCAAATATTTAGGGGGGGGGGGGGAATGTGAAATATGCCCCACTTAATTAATACATATTTTTATCACAGAAATTTTGAATTTCTGTGAAGTTTATTTTTATGGTCACACAATCAGGTAACCACACAATTTTGAATTCATAACTTAGGCCTAGCATATCACATGACCTGCTTCGGTGATTGCATGGTTTAAGTTGTCATCCTAGCAATAAACTAGACCAAGGGTCGACAATCAAGAGTGGCATGCAGACCAATTTTCAATGACACGCTGAAGGATTTGAAAAAAAAATTATAAAACCTTAATTTTTAATTAAAACCATTGATCTGAGTAATAATTTTAATAACATGTTTGTTGATTCACTTGTTTTGTTTCAAAATTTCAAAATAATTTCTTCAGAACATAAACTTTGCAAAACACATTTATAACTTTTGGATTTATTCCGATTTTTATTAAAAATTAAATATTCAAGAAAAAGAAGTCATTTAATGTACTCGATTTAGAAACATACTGTTACATTTACATTTTACAAGATCTACTTAAATTTGTTTTAATAGTTGTACTAGTTGACTAGAATAAAATTATAAATGATTTGGGTGGGCTCAGGTTAGTTGGTACGCTGAGCGACTTTTCATCATTACTTCAGCACAACACTAATAAAAGGTTGCCAGCCCCTGGACTAGACTGTCAGTATTAGGGAGATCGAGGTTAGAATCCCAGTTGGGTGTACTGAGGGTTGTTTTCCTAAATAATTTTCCTCTCCCCTTCCACACAAATGTGGGTACACTTCTCCTAAATTCAACCTTCCTCATCCCTAAAACCATTAGCTTGATTAGTAAATATACCTCTAACCTGAACAGGTAATAATACACAGTGCTTAGATAGAAAACTGGTATCACATGTAATCTTATTCAATATGAACAAAGATTTTTTTAACATTTTAAATGGGCGTTTGAAATCTTACTCCTTTTTTATAATGGTTCTTTGCTAATCTTACTCGATGGGAAAAACCTTCTTAGCAGTTGTATTGTTTCAGATGACATCAAAACCAGGTACAGCCATGAGACTGGGGACATCTTCAGGGGTGAGTGTCATTTCAAACAAGACTGTTATTAAACCCGTAAGGTGTCTTTAGCGAATAACAAGAATAACATTTAGAGCCATAATGATAAACTATATCTATCCCCTTGCTATACCTATCTCTTAGCAATCTCATATATCTTGATAATCATTTGGATGCCTTCGATTTAATAAAATATTATAGACTGACTTGGAAATAAGAGGAAAGAGGTAAAAGAAAAACTATACCCCAATTTTCTTATGAAATGAAATATCTCACAGATAAAAAAAGAGCTACTAGATCTACTTTCAAACATTCATATGTTGAGTCATGTGATGCACAGCTTTATTTTTTATAGATATTATCAATAACTACTAAACAATAACAATAATATATTAAAATCTTATCAGTGTTTACCACAAAACATATGTTTGTATTTTCTAAATGGTGCTACAAATGTCTATTTGTGATAACATTTTTGATATAGATGGAACACACACAACATGACTTTTGAGGTGCATAGACAAACAAGCTCACACTTTTCATTGTGGCCAATGTTACACTGCTGATTGTTACCAATCAAAGCAACTCGTCGTTTCTATTCAATCCTACAACTTAGGTTTCTTTATATTGAAACCCGCCTCGGTGGCGTAGTTGGCTAACACGCTTGTCGTGTTGAGCTCGACTGCTGAGGAGATTGAGGTTCGAATCTCGGTCGGATGAACAGGGGTGGGGGGGGGGTTGTTCCTAAATGGTTTTCCACTCTCCCTCAACGCAAATGCGGGTTCACTTCCTCTAATTCAACCTTCCCAATTCCTAATCCATTAGCGTAATTAGTACTTAAAGCGTACAACCCGAATGGGTAGTAAGACTCGGTGCTAAATATTATTATATTATATTATTATTTATATTGAAAAGCCTCAGGAGGAATTGCGAAACCTCCAACTTACTTGGGGGTGGGAGATAAAGTAAATAGGCTTGGAGATTATTCTAATTAGAAGGTTGAGGGATGATTCAAAATCACATTTAGTTTTAAAAAAACTAAATAAGCTATGTCAAAGACTATTGGTAAGACTTGTTAATTGCTCTTACTGCTGGGAAATTGCCACTGTGATCTACTCCAATCATAAGCTCTTCAATATTGCTTGCCAATGACAAGGCGATCATGGTGGACCTTTAAATCTCTATCACTGATCACTTAGTGTGGGTAGTCTGTGGTTTCCTCTTCACGCTAACATGGGCGTACTTCACCTTAAACAATCCTGTTCATCCCTACCCCATAGATCAAGAGGTTAGCAACAATCATTGTTTTAAACTTAAACTCAGGAAACAAATATGCCAATCAGTTAACATTAACTGTATCTTCATATATTGTAATCAGTACCGCGAAGGAACGGGTCTTGGCTCTCGTCATGTGGTGACAGGGTCCCAGGATGGAGTGACCCGCCCCATGACAGCTGTGAGAGGTGCAGGTTATACCTCACAGCGACCAGGGACATCGTTTGACCCTCTCAATCAATCCAACACGGGACCCTCACCACAGCTCGAGACACGTAAAGAAGAAATGTGAGTGTGATTCCCACTTGATGTTGGTCATCTCTGCAGTAACATAATTTGTATTTGTATCTAAAAACTTTTCGTCTTGAACCCTGACTCCAAAGAGAGTACCAAGTAGATTGTTGCAGGCATTAACGTCTAGCTCTATAACAGTGGTATTTAACCCTTTTTGTTTGTGAATCCCCAGATATAATTTATTTTCAACTTTGTACCTCAAAGTTGTTGGTGCATAATGCACGTTACACACATTATATATGTATAGTCATCTGCATCTAAAATAAATAAAATAAGCTACATCCAAAATAATGTATTAAATAATAAGTTTTAAACTCTATATACATATACAATTTTATATTCCCCCTAAAATGTCACTCCCAAGGGTAAGATGTCTCCACCAGGAGTAAGCGTACCCCAGGTCATTACATTTTACGGAACCCCTAAGATGTATCCTTCAGGGGTCTGATTGTTAAAATATGAAGACATTAAAATATCCCTTCCATTTTTTTAGGTAGCTTTTTTTGTTTGGTCTCCACTTACCACTGGCCATTTTTATTGTTAAATTCACAGTCCAAAAGAGAAAATTAAAAAGCTGGAGCTCCGAATCATGGAATTGATTGAGGAATCGTGTCTCTCCGCCAGCCGTGGGGAGTTTAAGGTGGCTCTAGACCGTGCCAAGGAGGTCTCTTCCAAGGAGCGAGCCCTTATCCGACTTCAGGAGCAGGCCGAGCTCAGTGATACTCACAATCTTGACCTCACCTTTGCAGTGAGTGCATCTATACTTTAATATCACCTTTAATCTGTTAAGACTTTCATATTGAACTCACACTCCGTGTATTCTAGCCACAAACATATGTATATGCATTGACCTTGTGACACCTTAAGTATGATTAGAATATTACCTTAGCCTTATTTACCATGTGAATATACAGTACTTAGAACAGGAATTCACATATTCTAATAGTAATAATAGTAAATTTATTCTCTCACTGCGAGTTGATTTCCCCTTCACAATAATAAACCTCTCTCTTGACTTTACCTTCACCTAAAAGTAAACCCATATCCCACTTTAAATTTATATATCGAGTCTCGCTTCGATGGTCGAATGGTCTAAAGGTGTCAAACTCCTATTAGACTGGACTGCCGATGACGATATTGGTGTTTGAATTCTGGTTGATAATACACTGAGGTTTTTTTTTCCTAAGTGGTTTTTAATTTCCCTTCCATGCAAATGTGGATACACTTGTTCTAAATTAAACCTTTCTCATCCATGATAAATTAGCTTAAATTAGTACATATGCGTATAACCTGAACAGGTAGTAAGATGTGGTGATAAAAAAGATTTTTTTTAATAGAAGAAGGACAGTAGGGCATGTGAACCTTGGGCCTGGGGAACTGGTACCTAATTGGTCAAAATACGTTTATAGAATCCTGTGGTAGGTTTGTTCTAGTGCATTCATTTTGCTGGAAGCCATACTTGAGTATGTCTCAAAAAACCGGCAAATTTGGAAATGTAGCTTTTGGAGGAAGATTATATTCATAGGAAGCGTAACCAGCTGACAGCATTTGCGTGGAAGTAGAGCGGAAAACCATTTTGGAAAAAAACCCATCTTCAGTTCACCTGACCAAGATTCAAACCTCATTCTCCCCATCTTCAGCAGGCTAGTATAATTCGAGAGTGACGCCTTAGACCACTTGGGCACTGAAGCGGATCTATATCTTATGTTCTATGGACCTAAGTAGCCTGATGATTCGAGGGTGTGATTACATGCCTTTTGCTTCCATTTACTGCAGAAATTTGTTGATATAATTTAAATACATTTGCAAACTATAACGGTGTCTGAATCGGACAATAGACCAATAGAAGAGCCGAGGGCATGGCATACTAACTCCACAGCCTTTTAGCTAACACATTTTAAACATTTAAAATACTATTTATGAAATAAAGTAAATTAAGTAAAATATACTATGTAATTAAATAAATATGATAGCATTGTAGAAAAATAAAGCACAAATAAAAATAAAAAAAGTAAAAACACTAACACATTATAAATATGATATCATTGTAGAAAAATAAAGCACAAATAAAAAAATAAAAAGTAAAAACACTTAACACATTATTTACACACACACACACCTCAATATTTCGATGAGCGCACTGCAATAATAATTTAAAATATGTACATACAATTGTAAGTTTAATTTTATAATAAGATAATTAGTAAGATCAAATGATAACCGCTCTTTAAGCGCAGAAAAGGTTCAATTCTTCATCTTGATCTCTAGCTACTTAGTATCCTAAATATTTGCATGATTAATAGTTATGTGACAACTTAAAAACTCCTGTTGTATTCTGTCAGGTGTTGTTCAACCTGGCGAACCAGTATGCTAACAACGATATGCTAACAGAGGCCCTCAACACCTACCAAGTGGTCACCAAAAACCGTATGTTTAGCAATGCTAACAGGCTCAAGGTTAACATGGGCAACATATACTTCAGGTTGGGGGAGTTCCCCAAAGCCGTCAAGATGTACCGCATGGCTCTGGATCAAGTTCCCAATACACACAAACATCTTAGGTGAGAATCCGGTAGGTTTTTCTGTTTATTGGATAGGGATGGGGGGATCGGAGGACCAAACTAGGGACCCAAAATACCATAAAAATGTATTTGTTTAACTTATTTGTAGCTATTTTGTAGACTTGCATTTTTTTATAACAGTAAAAATCCTGGCTTTCTATCCTATTTAAAAAAATTCAAATCCAATAATCTGATATAGGTTTTTTCCTCCACTGTTTATTTATGTATGTTTTAAAAATGCTTGTTTTCTCATTTAAAAAAAAAACTATGGCCACAAATTGTAGAAGCAAAAACTCAGGATTTTTCCACCTAAGTCTAGTAGTTGGAATGAATTTCTAATAAAGCTCATGAGTTTGAGTTTAGGTAAATTTGTAATTTTAACACTTAACTATAATCTACCCTACCTAATGAAAATGAGTGGGGGTTTCTAGAGTATTATTGCACCTTGAATACAATTGATACACTTTAGTGAAAACAAAATATCAAAATCAACCATTTTATAATAACTACTCACTTAAAATCAAATTATAAATAGTCACACTTAGAAAAAGATATTTATATTGAATTTGTTAAAATAAGGATTTTTCTCTTATGTAATCCTGAATATTCATAAACATTTTCTTTATTTTATCTTTCATATAATTTATTGGAATTTAAAATTTTTACCATCGAATAACTTCATTTGTACATTTATTCCAGGGTGAAGATAATGCACAATATCGGAATCTTGTTTGTAAAGATGGGTCAGTTTGGAGATGCTTGTTCCAGTTTTGAGTACATCATGCAGGAAAAGCCAGACTTTATGAGTGGTTAGTTAACATATATTGTGTGGCCTACATAAACACATACTGTGACATTATTTGGAATCAAGCAATGGGCTAAATCTGCTTCAAAGTAGTAGCCAACACACTTAACTGAGTGATGATAGATTAGAATTATTTTAGATAAAACACTTGAACACAAAAACACATTTTGTCTTTTTAAGGTACTTTTTTATCTTTGTTATGCTCTTTCCTTCTCTCCTTTACTTTTTCCATATATTATATTTCTTCAATTCCAAGACACCATCGATTGTAAGACGCATTTTATTTTTTCAGTACCACCAATAATTAATTAGCTTTATAGTTAAGAAATAAATAAAATGTTAAAATACCCTTTATCAAATAAATGTTTTTATTACATTATTATTATTATTAGCACCGCGTCTTACTACCCGTTCAGGTTATACGCACTTACGCTAATGTGTAATGGTAGGGTGATCGTGAGATGAAATGAAGGACCTACAGTTTAACGTGGAATCCGAACCACGGTGGCGACCTGGTTTTTATTACAGAATTCAATTTACTTACAACAATAGTATCTTATTTTTCAGTTGGTATGTTATTTATCTGTTCCTTCCGAATCAATATTAGTCTGATTCTGTTTAGCCATTGTATATGCATCTGAATCAATCTCAAAGTCTACTTCACATTCAGTATATTTCTACAGAGCCTTCATCTTCTGAGCATTGAGAGCGTTGAGCGAAAAATAACTGTGATTCTAAGATGCACCTCGTTTAGAGATGTTTGACTGAGTAAAAAAGTAAGCTTTAGAATTGAAGAAATATGATATAACATAAACACACTGAATAGATTAGAATCTGATTTTATTAAATGAAAGCTTACTGTTAGGGTGAAAGCTGGTATTTAAAATGTATTTTAATTTATTATCTTATAATAAGAGAGTGTAGAAACACTGTACGATAATGAAATGCAAGTGATAGTGAAGGAAGCCAACCTGAAAGTATTGTTAGGTTAGGTTTAAATAGGATCAAATACACTTTTCTCTTAATTCCTTCTTACATTTTCTACATTCCACAGCTACACATTGTTTTAATCCTCAGAATTATCCCTTTTTTCATATAAAGAGACACATAAAAACAAATTCTTGAAGTATACAGTCTTATTATATCTCTATTTGTGTTTTATGTGTTATTATATGTATCTCTATATAAAAAGAAGAATTCCGAAAATTAAAACAAATTGTGTCTCTGAAAGTGTGGAAAGTGTAAAAGTGTAAGAAGAAAGCACTGTGTTTCTATCTAGTTCTATCCTATTTATCCTTTCAGGTTGACTTCCTTCACTATCACTTACTTTACATTCCTGTACAGTTTAAATTCTTAAATTTAAAATATTTGTATTTGTTCACCATATGAGCGTCATAAAAGCCAGATCAAACACATATTTTACTTCTTTAATAATGGTCCTCTTGATCGTGTGAAAATATATAGTTTTAATTGAGAACTTTGGTTGGAGAAAAAAAAAAAGCAAAGCAAGATTATGTCTGCTACTTAGTAAAAAACTTATAGTTTTTATATAATTAATTCTCATCATAATCAACCTAATTGACTATTATTCACATGTAAAAGGAAATGTAGTCAATTTTGCGATAAGATCTAATTGTGTTTAATTTTGCATGTGTAAATTAGTTATTATTATTATTACAGCACCGCGTCTTACTACCCGTTCGGGTTATACGCACTTACGCTAATGTGTAATGGTAGGGTGATTGTGAGATGAGATGGAGGACCTACAGTTTAACGTGGAATTCGAACCACGGTGGTGACCTGGCATTCCACACATTCACAAGATATCTTGTCAGAGGTGAAGGAAGGGTTTGGAAATCAGATAAATCTGTGCCGGGACCGAGGATTGAACCCCGGCCGCCAGCACAGAAGTCTGACACCTTACCCCTAGACCACCAGGTCACCCCCTGCATGTGTAAAACATGTTTAAAAAGATTAAATTTAACTTTAAAAAATATATTGATATTCACTTTAATTGGCTGGTAAAAGTTCTTAAAACCATGGATGGGCCCTTGAATCTCACAAATCCTTAAGAATATTTGAGAACATTTTTTATTTGAGATTCAAATCCTTAAAAAAAACATAATTCAGTTTTTCAAATGAAATTTGTTTTACAGCTCTAAAACTACTTTTTAGGGCCTCAGAACCAATTATAATTATAGGATGAACTTAACAACCAGACCCAAGACCAGGATTATAAGGAAGAAGTTTAACAATTTAATTACTATTTTAATTTTCTATTAGTCTACTTTATTTATATTTCCTCTTACGTTCATAACTATTCCAAGATTCAAACTCGATCAGATAAATTGTAGATTCAGATTTGTAAAATAGTGTATTCCATCCAATTCTAGTAAAAACACCTCTGATGAAATTTTGCTCTTATCCTTTACTTGGATGTGTAATATTTGACTTCAGGACTTCATGTGATCCTGTGCTACTACTCATTGGCTGACAAAGATAAGATGAAGAGAGGCTTCCAAATGTTGCTAGAAGTTCCTCTTAACATTGACGATGAGGACAAGTACCTCGCCACTTCCGTGAGTCACTTTTTTTTTACTAGTAACAAACACACTTTGGGAATACAAAAATACCGAAAATAAAATGTTTCTACTTTCACGACATTGGTTGGTCTACTGTTGGTGTCGCTACTAGGTATGTGTTTGAAATTTTACTTAAATATTTGTTCTGACCCCTTAGCTAAGTTTGTAGTGAGTCTATCTACTGAGACAAGGGTTCTGGGTTCGACTGTCATTATGAATGAAAAGTTTATCATCAGTTAAATCATGGTTTCCCCTTTCACAGTGATGAATTAACAGCTGAGGGCTGGTTGTGTTCATTCTAAATTTAAGGTTTTTTTTAAGTTGTGTGCTGATATAATCAGTCTGTTCAAAAAGTGCTTGTGAAATTCTTTTTTTTTTAATATCTCAACTTGTTTTATTGATTTATATAATTTTAAATAATATATCTATTATCTTAATTTTATTAATCAAAATGTTATTAAACAATTTTTGGAATTGTTATTTCAGTCATCATTCTCACACTAGCTTACTTCACAGCCTGTTCTAATGCCAGGAATTGTATTACCTGGATAATAGGATGAACTGTTGACAAAGTTACAATTTTCTTTTAAACTCAAGCTTGGTAGAACCAAGGTCCTCCCACACTCCCACAATAGAGGAAGAGGGAGGAATTTTACTAAACTGACCCAACTACAGGCTGGAAACATTTGATGATGATGATGATAATTACTCTAAGGGCCAGTTTCATAGTCAAATTTAGTACGCCTCAAGTGTGGCGCTACACTAAGTACATGACGACACCTACCTAAACCAGAATGGAATGAGCCAGTTTCCAATGGGAGAACGGCTCATTCCATTCTGGTTTAGGTAGGTGTCGTCATGTACTTAGTGTAGCGCCGCACTTGAGGCGTACTAAATTTGACTATGAAACTGGGCCTAAGTCTGGTTGATGGCTTACTTGGGTAACACATTGTTCCCTAACCAATACAGTCTTGTCTCTCGACAACTGACTGCTCATAAGACAGTAATGAAAACCACAGGGTGACCATAAAGTTCAATTCCATATGACTAAACCACTATAGGTACTTTATGTGTTGTCCATAACATAACAATTCAAGCATGTCTGAAGCCTCCTGTGGAAGCTTTGTCTAACTCTGGCAAACAGGGCAGCATCACCATCAATATTTGCGCAGATGGGAACAGGAACGGTGTGCAAGAAAGCCCTATGGAATGTGACTTTATTGTCACCCTGTATGGATAAGAGCGACTAAAGCAGAATTCCACATATTAGACAACAGTACTGATTGAGAGTTATAGAAATAGTGTCTGACTGTTGTCTGTGGCTGGCTAGACCAGCGAGAAAAGTTGGGGAGTTCTTGTCTCGACCTCTGACACAGCCCACCGCAACCACAGAATAACAAACTGAGTGATACACTACAATATTTCCTATAAATTTTTAGCAACCATAGCTCCTTACCCAAATAGCTTAATTAAAATGTGTATAGCCCAGATGGGTAGTAACTTGTGGTAGGGAAAAGAATACGGGTAGATATGCTTTATTTTCCCTCCAATTATAGGATGATCCAACAGCCAACCTTATAATGGAGGTGATAAAAAATGACAGTCTTCATAAGTTTGAGCGTCAGATGAAGCAAGAGGCTGAGAGGAGCATATTGACAGCTGCCAAACTCATCTCGCCCGTCATAGAAGACTCGTTCAGTACAGGTTAGTTGGCTGAGATGGCAGTTCACGTGAAGAAATATACATATGTGTGTTTGGTATATTTTATTAACAGTTACACCTTAGCTCATCCGATGATGTCTGCTTACTCAACTAAGAGTGCCATATTTAATTTCTAGCAGCCTAAAAAAATATCACTTAAAAATTGAGGGTATTTCTATTCAATTAAATATAAGTTAAACATCTAGTATTAAAATTGTTTTTAATACATAACTTATTGGTTTCAAATACAACTGTTTTATCACTATAGGCATCTATATGGGTCATTCGTGTTTGTTTTGTTTAATGACTGGGGGAATTTGGAATTTTTAAATCAACTTTATAAATTCAAACACATACCACCAATTAATCAACCATATAGGGGTCATTAATTCTATCACACCTTGCATAGTCTTCAAATCTTTTTCTTTACATAAATAAAATCATAAAAATCAAAAACTTGTGTTTTGGATTTTTTTTCAACTTAAAAGAATTATTATTAGAAAGTAGGCCTAAATAAAAACACTTAAACTGGCTCAATATGAAAAAATATAGAGATGAGGCGCTTGAATCCTCAAATATTATGGTATTATAGAGATTCGAGACACGTTATAATCTCAAAAAAGTATCTTGAAAACAACTGTCAAGGACTTGACTTGATATAAAAAATTTAAGCAATTAATAAGGAATTATTTATAGAGTTGTGTCATTGAGAGAGGAACATAATCACAAAAAGGCAAAATTGTGTTAATACTATTAATTACTAAAAAAAGAGTTAATTCTATTTATAATGTAGTTGACATGACAAACAAACATATGGTCGGTGGCACCAAGCCTTGAACATAATTTCTTTTTTTAAATCAATTATATATGGTTTCATTTTTTCATTCTGATAAACGTGCAAACAATCCGATCGTGTTGGATAACTTTTTCTGAGTATTGTAAATGTACAGACATGCAAAGATATGCGAACAGAGCTAAAATCATCTCTCAGTCCATACAGCATTTCAAGCAACATACTGTGCAGGTATTTTGGTAATAGGCAGATCTTTTTAAGGTACTTATGATTGATAAGTACTGTACAATATTAAAATCAACAGTTTTATACACTCGATTTGTGGATCCAAATTACTGTACTATAATACAGTATATACTGTAATTACATTTAAGCCCCGGCCACATATTATGGAGGTCGGGATCATCGCGAGTCTACTGTAACTAACAAAACTAGTAATTTTCAGTTGAGCAGAATTTATTTTAATCTTAGCTTGAGAGAATGCATTGTATCCACACCTTACTCCATCCAGTGAATTTAGATATTTCTCTTACGCTAAGCAATGTATCTCCAGGCTACAACTGGTGTGTGGAGACCATCAAAGCATCAAACTACGCACCTCTGGCCAATGACCTTGAGATTAACAAAGCCATAATGTTCCTGAGACAGAAGGACATTGTTCAAGCAGTCGATACACTCAGAATGTTTGAGAAGAAGGAGACCAAAGTGGCCAGCACGGCAGCTACTAACCTCGCCTTCATAAATTACTTGGTGGGTAGATGAACAATCCGGAGTTAATTTCATCCACCAATAAAACTTTGGTAGCTCAAAAATATTTGTATCTTTTCTCTAGGCTAAGACCCGCTTTGGTGAGTCACTGGTTTAAGATGTCACACTTGCAATAAACTGGCTTGCTGATGGCAAATTGGTCAAGATTTGAATTCTGGTCCTGTGTACTGAGGGTGTTTTTCCCTCAATGATTTTACACTCTTCTCCTATGTAAATGCGAGAACATTTCCTAAACATTCTACCTCCCTCATCCCTACTACCTTTGTTTGATTAGTGGACTTAGAGCACTAGTTTTTTTTCCATTCGAGCCGATCTCTAGTGAGCTTTTCACAAACCTCTTGAGTATCAAGTCAAGCTTGGGTTTGATAAATTATAATTTTAAAACTTAATTATGTAAAAAAATATGAATATATATTAAAGTTATTAAAAAAAGTAGGTGACCTGGGGGTTTAAGGGTAAGGTTTCAGACTTCTGTGCTGGGGTCCAAGGTTCAATCCTTGGTCCCGGCACAGATTTATCTGATTGCCAAACCCTTCCTTCACCTCTGACAAGACTTCTTGTGAATGTGGGGAATGCCAGGCCTCCACCGTGGTTCGGATTCCACGTTAAACTGTAGGTCCTCCATTTCATCTCACAATCACCCTACCATTACACATTAGCATAAGTGCGTATAAACCGAACAAGTAGTAAGAATAATAATGATATTTAAATTTTTTTTAAATTAAATATCACTAGATATTTTAAAGAAAACCAATGTCTCAAAATCTAAAACTCATCATAATAATCATCAACTGTTTCTAGACCATAGCCGGGTCAGTTTAGTAAAAATGCTTCCATCTTCTTATATTCTTCCACCATTCTTCCTCCTTTAATTTATCCCAGTCTTCTCTTCTCACATGAACACTTTCTGTTATCTGATCCTCCTTTCTCTTTCTTAGACTCACCTGTGGTCTTTTTTCTACATTCTTAATCTTCAACATTTTTTTTGGCATCCTCTCTTTTTCAAAATCTAAAACCAATTGTTTTTAAATCATTACAAAAATCAATCCATAATAATATTGATAAATAATTGGAATAATTTTTAAATATACTAAAGAAAAATGGCACTAAAAGGCTGTATTAAATTAAACATAGAAACGAGAATAGAAGGGCAAAGCCTACACACTTAACAGAAAATTGTATGCATCAAAGTTCATAGGTTTTTTTTATCGTGAACTTTGGGGCCTACACAATTTTCTGGCAAATAGGCCCTGCCCTTCTATCCTCCTTTATTCTTAAGATGTTCTGTGATAAAAACCAACAAATTAATTATATTAATTTCAATACTAATAAGGCCCATTTAAAAAAAAATTATATATATAGTCTTCGATGTGTGGATTTAGCAATATTTTGTACATAAACAACCCCTATTAAATTCTTGTCCCTCTGGATACCTACCTCCTACCAGAGAAAGAAGTTAGATAATGATGATTTTTTATTATGTGAATCAGGGGTCAGAAAAAGGGTATCTTGCATCAATTTTCAGTCGATCGCGCATCAATTTTCAGTCGATCACGTAAGAAAACCACATTGTCATAAAAAGGCAAGCTTACCTTGCATTATTCCACTATGGTACAGCTTATAAAATAGGGTCATAGTTTAACTAGTCAAGGTAAGACTGCTACCTTTCAGGGTAAACTGAGTGTACATTTTATGTATTTTCTATAAAGGCAGAAAGGCAGGGACATCAGTATTGAAAGAAATATTGAATTGAAGGCGTAAATACAAGATGTATAGAAAAAAACAAAAATATAAAATTAGATTGGAGAAACGAAGGGTGATCACAGGACCTTTGATAAATGTAAAAATAGATCGGGTCCTCGAAAAGGTTGCCGACCCCTGATATACATAGTAGAGATTTTCTTTACACCTCTGAACAACCAATAAGCAGGATTATAACTCTAAAACAAATTTCAATTGTAAAATTGAAAAAAAAAAATACATTTTGTTAGAGATTCGAGCCTCGAATCAGAGATTTTCTCGAATTTCGAATATCCCTATATTTTAGTCAACATTCTCACTCTTCTAATAATTATAATGGCCCACTTTGAAGAAATCGAAGTTACATCTAGCTTTAATGTGTTGTTTTTTTATCAGCAAGGAGACATAGAACAGGCAGAGAAGTATTCTGAATTAGCCCGAGAGTCTGATAGCTACAACTCCGCAGCATTTGTTAACTTAGGCAACTGTAGTCTCTCTAAGGGTGACCTTGAGAAGGGAAGGAACTGTTTGCTTGTGCTCTGGATAGTGATGCTTCATGTGTTGAAGCACTCTACAACCTTGGTAACTATTTAATTTTTATGACGGGTTTAGCTCTGGCATTAGGGAGAGGAAGTTAACTCAAAGAATACTAATACAGTAATGAGTAAGCTTATATTAAAAGGTTCAAACAAACTCTCACAAATTTAATCATCCAAATAAAAACAAGTTTATAACAAAGCAGGGTGTTAACTGGGTCATGAAAAGTTACTAATTGCAAAAAAAGGTCATGAAAGTCCCTGAAAAGTTATGAATTTTCAATGGTTTAGCTATAAAGTCACGAAAATATTTTTGTTTGAATTTCCTGCATATTGGGTACGCCTCAAGTGTTGCACTATACTAAGTACAAGATGACATTCTGGTTTAGGTAGTTGTTGTCCTGTATTTAGTATAGTTTGAGGTGTAAGTCTGATTATGTAACTGGCCCAAAGACTACATAGTTTCTATTAGAGTTGGATCGAATCCACTATTTATCTGAATCTTTAGTAATAAATGAACATAAGAGGAAATACAAATAGTAACAAAATGTTAACATTCTTTCTTTTAATCTATTCATTTTAACATTCTTACATTCAGCTAGGTGTTAAATTATTCATCTGGAGCTTGTTTGATAAGTTAATTCTATAACTATAGTTGGTTCTTAACCACCAATAAACAGTATTAGAGCTCTAAAAACAAATATCACTTGAAAAATTGCGATTTTTTAAAGGACTTATGTCTCAAATCCTTGAATCTCGAATATCCTTAAGGATTTGACTAAGGATTGTTTTGAAAACTCCTATTTCTGATTTGGGGTTTAAACAAAATATTAATTTCATGTACACAGAAAACTATTAGCTTACACTTATGTTTATTAATCATAAGTAAACATAAGAATTAACCATTTATTCATTGAACAGGTTTGGTTAACAAACAACTGGGACTTCTGGAGGAAGCTCTTGAATGTTTCCTGAAGTTACAAGCCATTGTCAAACATCATCCACAGGTTCTCTATCAGGTAGCCAGTCTGTACGAGGCCATAGGAGATGTTGACCAGGCAACTGAGTGGTGGGTACAGATGCACAACTGAAGTAGTAGATAGGTGATGTAAGAAACTTGAGAAAAACCCAGTGTTTTTGCAGTTTTTATAGCAAAAATATATTTTTGGAAAAATAAAATATGTATTGCTTCACCACAAATGTAGAGTTTAATTTTCTTCGCATGGTGATATCAACAAATCTTGAATGTTTGTCATGAGTACAGCGGCATTAGATGACAAACTTTTTAAATGAAGGAAAGAGCTGTAAATAAATTACAGGACACGCTTGACTGTTAATTTTACCATGTGGAGAAAATTAAACTCTGTACAGAAGCATTATTTGATTTATTTTGATCTTATATCGCATCCCTTACATCCCTACCCTTAATCTGCTATAGCTTAAAGATTAAAGTTTATTTATAACTTTGAAATTGACTTGTTTATTAAACTTAAAAATTTATTTTAAATTAGTAATAAGCAATTAAAGGTAAACCCATTAATGAGATTAAAGTAATAGTGATTAATATAATTGTATAGTGGTTAGTAAAAATTAGTAAGCTTCATTTAAATGAAATTGAGCTAATTAAGAAGGCAGAGTAACAAATTTTTAGATAATAGAATAAAGTACATATTACCATAATTGTTAAGACTAATTTTTGATTTTGAAATCTTAGTTATTGAATATGAATAACTGACCATTTAGGTAAAGATCCTAAAGATAATATATTAATACATTTCTCTTATTTGTTTTGGCATGGATTGATTAGATTTTATGTAAACAACAGCACTGAAATAAACAATTTTTTAAAGGGTCCTGCTGGTTGGAACTTTCTAACATATGGAACAATAATTTTAATATTGTCTAGAACGTAATTTATTTCTTAAGGTTTTTTTTGACCTATGTTCTTTTCACTGTAAAATTATTAATGTTTTTGTAATTTAAAAGATTTTTTTCTTATTTCAATATTTCGATATTAAAAAGCTTTTCAAGATGATCACTCAATCTCAGTTTGAATTAAATAATCTTGAGTCCACAGACCTTTAATACCGAGATTTGTTTTTTGCCTCTATTTTGATACTTTTCGATTATATACATATTATTTTTTTAATGTTTAGGTACCACCAATTGCTCGGTATAGTACCCACAGACCCTGGTATATTGCAGAAGATGGGGGAAATGTTTGATGGAGAAGGTGATAAGCAACAAGCTTATCAGTATCACTACGATGTAAGATCAATAAATCAAGTACTAGTATCTAAACTTTTATTCTTAGACATTGGTTTGGAAAAAAACTCAATATACTAAAAAAAAAAAACTCTGGCATGAGCCTGCAAGTGAGCTTTACCGACCAAGCTGCTAATGTCGTTAGCGATAATAGTCCCATCATTTGTGAATAGAGAATGTCATGTGTAAATATCTGGTTTGAAATAAGGATTCATACCAAATTCAGCGTATAGCTTTCACTGCCACAGAGAGATTTCTTAGATTCAGAACTATAATCTGTTGTTGGCTGGACAGCCAAGCTGACTGGCAACAGCTGATTTTCTTTTCTTCTCATAATTGTTCTTGTTTTTTATTTTCTGATATTATTTATTTCAGTCATTCCGACATTTTCCGTCCAACATGTCTGTGCTGGACTGGCTCGGGACCCACTATATAGAAACTCAGGTTCCAAGTAAAGCTATCCCATATTTTGAAAGGGCAGCCCTATCACAACCAGGAGAGGTTAAATGGCAATTGATGGTTGCCTCTTGCCACCGGCGCACCGGAGACTACCACCGTGCCTTGACCACCTTTCAAGATATACATCGGCGATTTCCTGACAACATCGAGTGTGAGTTTCTTCATGTTGTCTCGGTAAAGTTATCTTAACTTGACAAATACGTTTTTAGTAAAATAAATAAAAGTAGACCATTAGTAGGGAAGAGAAGAAAAACCACAAACCGACTGGTTTAGATGATTTAAATTTGCTAACTGTCTTTGTTTTTTGGTCTGTTTTGTGTTTTAAATGACGTTTGTGTAAATGTTGGGCATTAGAATTTACACACTAGTCTTTTATTTTAATTCCAACAAAATAATTGATTATTCGATTGATAGGTTCATTATAGAATCTTTAGTTGTAATCTTAAAATGCTCTAATCTAGTTAGTTTGTGAATTTTACAGCTTAATTTTAAATTTTTACAGCTTCTTAGTTAACTTTTTTCTGCTACTGCTTAACATTGGTTCGCAGTGATTACATCCTTACCTATTTGTGAAATGTAATGTTGGCCTTTAACCATTTTTTATGATGGCTTTTTAGGATTGTTACTATGCATGGTTTAATTGATTAATTTCTTGACATAACAGTTTTTTCTTTGAATATACTATTGCCTTGTTACATTCTTAATTTATATTGCACTATTTGACTAAAGGAGTTGTAAGAAATAATATATTGCTGTTCTACCAAAGTAGAGCTTTAACAATCTCTCTGATGATTTTTTTTAGAAATTATTATGCATGGTTTAATTGATTAATTTCTTGATATAGATGTTTTCTCTTTGTTAAATTGTTTTAATATTAAGATTTTATTTATATTGTTCCATTTGAATAAAGAAGTTGTACTAATTAATCTAATTGCTGTTCTATCAAAGTATGTTCCTTACTTTATAAATATATATGTTTTGTAGATAAACTTCAATTTTGTATGGTTAACTTTTTTTGTAAGACTTCTTGGGAATATCCCTCATGGTGGTTTAGAAGATCGTGTGGAGGTCATTTGTTTCTCATCGTAGTAGAGTGCCCAATAGTCAGATTGAAGTAGTTGAGCATTCTGGTGCGACGAGATGACAATGGACATTTGTCTTCATCTTCAGTCGGAGGAAATATCAGCAATATTTGATTGGTTTTGGATTTTATCTTATGAACTATTAGTTACCTTAAATTATTTAACCCGCCTCGGTGGCGTAGTTGGCTAACGCACTTGTCGTGTTTAGCTCGACTGCTGAGGACGGCGAGATCGAGGTTCGAATCTCGGTCGGGTGAACTGGGGGTGGTTTTTCCTAAATGGTTTTCCACTCTCCCTCCACGCAAATGCGGGTTCACTTCCTCTAATTAAAAACATTCCCGATTCCTAATCCATTAGCGTAATTAGTACTTAAAGCCTATAACCCGAACGGGTAGTAAGACGCGGTGCTAAAAATAAATAAATAAAAATAAATTATTTAAGCTTTGTAATTGAATAAATTATAAATCGATTGGTTTTTATTCTTAGATAATATTTTGGCTAACTAATTTTTCTGTAACATTTGTTTATTCACTTATTGAAATAAATTATAATTTTAATTAAAGGTATTTTTTTCCCCTTTCTTCTTGTGTTAAATGTTGTCGCGTATCGTCCTTTTCTCTGCCTTAGATGTTGTCCTGCAAAGTAAATTGTGTAAAATGTGAGACCATCCTATTAAACATGTTGCTTTTGTAAGCTGACAACGATAATGATTCTGCTATCATGGATTCATAAAATCATGAACATATAGGTATTTCTCAATTTTTTTTAGAAATAGGTTGAATCCACTATTTTATGAATCCGAATCGCCAATTTACCCTTGAATCTTGGAAAAAATTATGAACTTAAGAGGAAATATAAATATGATAGAATAATAGAAAATACAAATAGTAACTAAATGTTAACATTTTTTTCATAATCCATTCACTATAACATGCATACATCCAGTTAATTGCTAAATTACTGGCCTGGCGTCTGGTTGTTAAGTTCATCCTATAGTTATAAATGGTTTTGAACCACTAATAATCAGTATTAGAGCTCTAAAACAAATTTCATTTGAAAAATTGATATTTTTTTCTAAGGATTTGAATCTTGATTCCTCGAACCTTGAATATCCTTTATTCAAGATAATCAAAGTAGTATAGGTCCCATTCTTAGATTTATATGAAAAATACGTTGGGGCTAGAAAACCAACTTTTGAGTTAAAACATAAGAACATGATCATTGCAATTCTTCTCTAAAAAGAATTTGAAATTATTCATGAACTGTACCGCTCTATTTTGTGTGTGAAGTGAAAAAAACATTAATTTTTGAATATTTTTTTTAGATATACTTTATTACAAAAATAGGCAAACATTAAAACTGGTTTGCATTCATCTTTATGAGCCTAGCCTTGTCCACGAGACAATTACACTGTCACTTGTATTAATATTTTGTTTGAAGGATATATTATTGAAGAATGTAATGTTTAAATCAATATGAATATAGAGACAGCCAACACTTTATTATGTGTAAATTGATGTATTGTTAGGAGCTTTATGTTCATGATAGTAAGCTACAAGTCAACTAACCTTTACTAAAAAGTCGAAACCATCAATTACGATTACCTGAGTTTTCAACTTGAGATCTCTGGTAACATCAACTTAGTTAACTAGTACTTAACATTATATCGAAACATTGGTCACCAAGGGATTGTTGAATCAACATTATCTTAAGTATGATATTTGTAAACATTTGAATGGCAATTTCTAAAACCATTCAAGTCCACAAAGTAGTTTTTAAAAAACACAAGGAAAATGTTTTCTTTAATGGGTTTTGATTTTTTTTTATCCCATGAAACATAACATTAATTTGAATTGGTTTTACAATAGATTACACATATATTAATAATAATAATAATAATAATAATAATAAATAATAAAAATATCTTCGACTTAGCTGCTTTGAAAATTATTAAAATATCACAGTTCACACTTAACAGTGCTGCCACTACAGAGTTATGTTCCTCTTGAAGAAAATCAATTGTTAACGTCCAACCCCTCAATGTAGGTTTCATTCTATTGGAAGTTATCAGGAAGAGTTTTGAAGGTGCATTACATCTTCCTAAAAGAGTAACCCAAATAACACAAAAAGGGGAAAAATTAAATTGGTAAAGAATGATAGGACAGTTAGATAGGAAGTATGTAAAAAAAAATTAATATCAAGGACAAACACAGGAAATGGACATTGGATGCAAATATATCGTTAAGGAAAACCCCTCTTCACTTTATCAGACACGTTAAAATATTTCCAAGTGTTTGTAAATGTGTGTTTGTGTTATTTTTATATGGTTTCATTTTCTATCATATAATTTTTATTTAGATACATATATTAACCAATCTATGTTATATTATAACTTATTATACAGTTTACATGATGCTTAATCGTTCATTTGACATCAAGAAACAAGATGGAACATCATCTTGTTGTATGTGAAAGATGATTGAATTCACTGAGTGTTCTGTGTTCTAGGTTTGAAGTTTCTGATCCGCCTGAGCACTGACTTGGGTCTGAAGGAGGCTACAGACTATGCACTTGAGCTCAAAAGGGCAGAAAAATCAAGAGAAGTGCGAGAACGTATAGGTAGCAGCCGCCCAGGTCAGTGTGATCCTAGTTCAGATTGCTTGCACCTGACGAGTCGAACCTTTTTTTGTTCACAAAGTTTCTTCTAGAATAAAAAATCTTCTAGTCTGAAGCACTAACCACCAGCAATAAGAGTTTCTGAATCCACTCCAATGGACATTCGGACTAAATGTTTGGCTCATCTTGTTTGATTGGGCTATGGGGAAGAGATTGGAGTTTGAATCCCGGACATGCTTATTAAAGCTGAGAGTGGCTTTTTCTTAATGTTTCCCACTTTCCCTCCACGTAATTGTTGGTTGATTTCCTTTCAATTTTTTCTTTCTCTTCTCCACCTCATCAGCAAAATCAAATGTGGCTAGACTGGACAACCATGGAAAAACTGTTTCTAAAAGATTTTTTTTAGCACTGCATCTTACTACCAATTTGGGTTATACACTTTATGTTAGGGACGAGGAAGGTTGAATTTAGAGGAAGTGTATCCACATTTGTGGGGGAAAGAGTGGGAAAAAATTTAGTAAAAATCAGCCACAGTAGACCTGACCAGAATCAAACCACGATCTCCCCATCGTTGGAAGTCTAGTCTATTGTGAGAATAGTGCCTTAGACCATGCGGTGACCAAAGCAGGTAGAAGGTTGGTTGTTGGTTGAAATCTTGCCTGGGTATTTCAAGTGAAAACTTTACAATCAGATTATCCAAAAGTTCTTACTACACTAGAAGCAGGGAATCTCAGAAAGTTGGAGCAGTTTCTAATCTTTGTTTTGACAGGCTCGCTGCGAAGTGGAAGCGGACGCTCATCTCGAGGAAGCCCACTCAGCGACGGAGCTTCTCCCCTCTCAGCTGGACCCCGAGGTAGTCCCCAGTGAATCACTCTAGGGCTTCCTCTAGAGCCAGCAAGATGGCTGTCATAGACTCCAGTAATGAGACATATGCACCTTCTCAAGGGGATATTGGTAAGTTTTTTGGGGGTACAGTTGAAATTTTGTCTCACCTGAAAAGAAAAAATCTATTATTGATGCACACACCAACTTCCCCACACACTCTGCTTTCATTAAATGTTGTTTCTTGGCTAACAATTAAAACACAATTTCCAAAATAGCAGTAATTACTAATTGGTACGTTCATGAATACCTGCATCTAAAGTGAAACTGGCAAAAATAATAGTGATAATAATTATCACTAAAACAAATATTTTTTATCGACTTTGATGATCTTGGGTTAAAGTGCTTGACTCAGGATTCAATGTTTGTGGGCTCAACCCCAGCCAGGGTTGACGGATTTTTCTTTAGCAATAAAAATTTGTAGCACAACTACCTTTGGATTGAAAGTAAATCTGTTGGTCCCATCTCAATTGTGGTATGTGAAAATACCTTTCTCGGCAAAATGGATAGACCTTTTCGTATTCGCTCATAAACATTCTTGTGTGCTGATATAATCATTTGGTTCAGAAAGTGCATGTCAAATACCTCAAATAAACAAAACCAGGGATGGACCTTCAAATCCCTTAAATCCTTAAGGATATTCGATGATTCGACACTCAAGTCCTATTTTATATATATATAAAAAAAATAGATTTTTTTAAGTGAAATATGTTTTAGAGCTATTATACCGGTACTGAGTTCTAATACTGCTTATTGGTGGTTAGGAAGCAAATATAATTATAGGATGAACTTAACAACCAGACCCCAGACCAGTAATTTCCACATTATTATTATTTTATATTTACTATATTTCCTCTTAAGTACATAATTTTTCCCAAGATTTGGATTAAAATTTGATATCTGGGATTCAAAGGTAAATTGGAGATTCGAATTCATAAATAGTGGGCTCAACCCAACTCTAATAAAAATA
Source organism: Timema cristinae (assembly GCA_039000515.1). Taxonomy (NCBI): domain Eukaryota; kingdom Metazoa; phylum Arthropoda; class Insecta; order Phasmatodea; family Timematidae; genus Timema; species Timema cristinae. Next base: position 17,606,151 of record JBCFYV010001001.1, on the reverse strand, counting down.
AATACATATTTTTCATTCAAAATATTTATGTTTTTTTGTTCCTTTTTGAAGTTATTTCAATTTACAGGTCTGACTTTATCTAACCATTGTGATTATTATATAGTTATTAAATACAGTATGTGTTACAGACGCAAGCTATAGTGATCCTCTTGGTCCTCCAGCGGAAAGGCCTCGGACCTCTGCAGGCCGTAGAGCGCACCAAGAAGACGAGTTTGGGGACGAAGAACTGGGGGACGACCTCCTGCCAGAATAAAATATCAAAATAATACTTGTATATAATACATATCCATTATTTTTGGTATTCCTAAGATTTTATGTAAAAATTACATATTCAATACCTATTAAAAATTTATAAATGGAAGAAGTTAGAGAAAGGGCGATAAAAATGTACTGACAATATGTTTTTTTACTATGAAAAAGGTAACATGAGACTTAATAATAAACTCACACTAAAATAAATTATAAATGTTTGACTTACATTTCTAAAAGATCAAATATTGAGAATTGGGGAAAATCACATGCTACTTTGTCTACTAACACTACCCAATTTATGGCCACACATCACTATTAGAATACAAACCCGTCCATTAATGTGATATCCGTACAAGTTTTGTATAATATTTATCATTGATCTTTGTTAGCTTGTTTATGACACATGATCACAAGTGCCATTAAATGTATTGGTAAAAAATAAATAATCTTAATATATCCGTCCAAGAATGGCTTTATGTTTCTTGGCAGTGGGATATTATCGCACATTAAAACATATTATTTGAAACGGAAGTTTTATACTAAAGTAATAATATGAAAATAATAAGTCCCAGTGACTTGAGTCGAACTGAAATCCAAGTGAGTGAAAGCGAATAGTATTTATTATTTTAGAATAGAATGGATGAAACTTAATCACTTTTACCAAACTCGAATCAGTGTTGTAATTTTATTTTTTACTTAGAATGAGGAAACTAATATATACTGAATGATCGCTATAAGGAAAACCTCTTTTCTCTTTATGAGGTAATTGTATTATACTAAATGACATTTTTTTTTTTATTGATAATGTATACCTAACATTTACCGGACTCTTTAAAGAACACCTCTTTTCACTTTTTGAGTGTAGTTCAAATGTTACATTGTTTTCATTGGACAAAGAGCCAATAGCTACCTCTTGAAGCAAATTGATCGTTACCACTCAATTCCACAACCGGGTAGAAGTTTAATTACATCGGAGTTCATAAGGAGGATGTGTTAAACACGTCATAAAGAAGAAACCAAAATGCATAAATGTGGAAAAAGGAATTGAGTATAGAATGGTTGGAGACATAAAATAGGAAGATGTAAAAGGAACAAATGACAAATTTTTTGGGTCACACCAGTTTGGTTGCCACAGGCAAATAATTGTTCTCGGTATTAACATGACAGATGTTCCAAGATTGTACTTATGCATTTGTTTTTATCCAGGTAAATGTCTATGTTTGTGATTTTAAATATACCTTGGACAAATGTTATATATTTTATTAATCGACTTGTAAAAAAAAAAAATATTAACATCTACTTATCACTATGTTTTATTTATAATTGTGTTTGTAATTACCTTTATGATATTATCAATATGTTTCTAGTCACAAGTGTTTTCTTGAAAATTTTCAACTGTTTGTGTTATTAAAACGAGTTTATAATAAACCCTAATTAAATCTGTTTCGAGTATTTATTCCCATCCTTACTTCCTATCTATATAGGTATATCTGTTGTGAATTTGAGATATTTCAAAATCATATAATGATAATCTAGTATCCAACAAGTTGCTATTAATATATTTTTTTCAGCGCCTCGTCTTACCACCCATTAAGACTACATGTCCAGTACTAGTTACGTTAATGGTTTTAAGATGAGTAAGGTTGAATTTTGAAGAAATGTAACTGCATTTGTGTGAAGAGAGCGTGAAAAACCATCCAGCTCCAATCTCCTTATCATAGGCAATATAATCTATTGGGAAAGTGACAACTTAGACCAGATTAACTATCCTAATTATTAGTATTGATATGCTCTCATACTAATGCTTCCTATCTGTTGAGTTCCAACTTGACAACAGTATGACGGGAGTAAATATTAACCTTCTTTGTTGGTCGCATGGTCAAACTACTCTCGCAGTAGACTAAACTGCTTATGACTGAGGGATCGAGGTTTGAATCTTGTAGGGTGTACTGGGGGTGGTTTTTTAAAAATGGCTTTCCACTCTCACACTATGCAAATGTGGGTACACTTCCTATTAACATAACTTTTATCTCTAAAACAATAAGTATATAATCCAAACAGGTAGTAAGCTGTGGTGCTATAAAAAAAGAGTAAATATTAAGGAATTTTACAAGCATTTGCTCAGAAAGAGAATTTTAAACCTACATTGTGTAAATCTATATGTTGTACAGTTGACCAGAATTGAACACAATACAAATGTAAAATGCAATGAAAAGTATTTAAAAACTAAAAGCTTACATTTGCTAAAAATAACTATGATTTATAAATATTTGTTTCAGAAGTAATATCTACACCCTCGTACTGCAGCCCTCTCAAGCCTTACTTCGTCTTTTATCAGTGTTGCTGTAACAGTGTATATAATTTCATTTATTCTCTCTGGTGGAATATCTATGCAACAATTATTTTGTTTTTTTCGCTACACAAATCCTTTGGGTTTTTAGTAAATATCTCTATTTTAAGAAAAAAGAGAGAGAGAAAGTCTGTGCAGTCCAGTATTCCATTTATTTTAATATGTCTTGAAAAGATGAATTTTAATTAAATGTATTAGTTGACATGTTCATGCAAGAAGGGGGGTGGGGGTATACCTGGTCTGCTCGCCCTGCCCTCTTTCCTGATGCATGCTTTCATAATAATTATACTTGAGGTCTGTTATGGCCTATATGCCACTGCCAACAATGTAGTTAGTACTAAATTTAGGAGAATTCAATTTTAATTGCTTTGAAGAACTATATTATGTTTCCAAAGAGTATTAATATGATATATTAGGTAAAAAACATAAATTACAAAGTTACAAATTCATTTGAAAGAGATTTGGTAAGATGATTACAAGTCAGTGTCTTAGGACTTAAATATGTGATATATATTAGATTTATACATTTACAAATTAAATAACATATTGAAAACAATTAAAAAATATTTAAAATATACAAAAAAACATTAATACATCAAATGCTCGTAAAGTTGGTTGAACATTATCTGATATAGTACAATTAGTTTGTATAATGTTATTATTCTTCGTCAATTAATAAAGTGATAAAAAACAACTTGTACTTAAGGAGAAATATTAGTATGTATTAAGAAAACAATTTGTATTAAAAATATTCTGAGAAAAAAATATTAAAATTGAATTGTTCCTTATCTGTAATCCGTTGTTCCTTGGTTTCACATTCTTGTGATGTATAATTGCTTCGACATGTTTCGATGCACTACGGCATCATTCTCAAGACATGATATGGAGAGAATGAGTGTTCCAACTAATGGTGTGAGAAACTCAATGCTTCTATTTAATCTATTATAACAGGTATTGTCACAGTCGCAGAAAAGCATGGTATAACACTTTCAGAAGGGAAGCACGAGAGCAAATTTTATCATGAACCGACAATAAAGGCCAGTGACGGAACTTGGTTTGGTTGCGACGCTCACTTCCCCCCCATTAACTTAAAACATTGCACCCTCTTTATCACCTCCCTCCACTTAGCCGTCATGTTATCATGCCACTTCGGTGTTAAGATTAATAATAATATTTAGCACCGCGTCTTACTACCCGTTCGGGTTATACGCTTTAAGTACTAATTACGCTAATGGATTATGAATTGGGAAGGTTGAATTAGAGGAAGTGGACCCGCATTTGCGTGGAGGGAGAGTGGAAAACAATTTAGGAAAAACCACCCTCAGTTCACCCGACCGAGATTTGAACCTCGATCTTCCTGTCCTCAGCAGTCGAGCTCAACACGACAAGCGCATTAGCCAACTACGCCACCGAGGCGGGTCGGTGTTAAGAAACTTCCACTCTTTTTAGATGTAAAGGGTTGTATTAGTTATTTTTACATAAAATATTATTATTATTAGCACCGCGTCTTACTACCCGTTCGGGTTATACGCACTTACGCTAATGTGTAATGGTAGGGTGATTGTGAGATGAAATGAAGGACCTACAGTTTAACGTGGAATCCGAACCACGGTGGCGGCCTGGCATTCCCCACATTCAACATAAATATTGTTTTAATATAAAATATATTAATGTGTTTTTTTCCTCTAATATGTCTACTTACTAGGCAACAATTTAAATAAAATAATCAAAAAGAAGAGGATTGAAAAAAATGTTGGGAATAAGTAAAATCAAAAAGTACACTAAAATATAACTGTGCAATATATATACAATGCCTCTATAAATAGTATAACAAAGCCTTTTACAAAAACAACAACTAAAAACAATATTTTAAAATACATACAGGTAGCCTTTTATATAAAAAAAACTAAGTATTCTTTCTTCGGGAATTTGATGCAGCAAATTAATCGAAAATCAGATTAAAATATGTTTCCTGAACTGTCTCGTTTTCAAAACTCAAAATAGAAAATCCAATGAGTCCCTCTTGTGACAATGTAGTTATAAGACAGGTCTTAATTAGCTTCAATTTTGAAAACAATCTTAGTCGTCACAGGCAATATGGTGAGTGAAACGTAAACCGTACAAATCTCGGAGAAGCTGACAGACAAATGTTGAATGGTATTGCCGGTGTTTTTTAATTTATTTTATTATAAGTGACTGTTGTTTAGGGAAAGAATCCTTCAGATCCCTATCATATTGGTCACGGGGAATCAAGCGCCTTATTAAGTACTCATGGGCAGAATCGAGTTCTAAATGAATACCGTAGATATCATAAAATGACCCCCTCCAAGAAACCCTTCCACTCCTATAACACTGAAATATATCTGCTCTGGCTCTCAAGAAATCACTTGGGAGTAAATCTTCGCAGGGCTAAGACCTGTGTTGCTCGCTGAAAAACTGCCATGCAATAAAAAAAAACTGGTACTCAAGTCCTTTTAACAAACACACTAGATAAGCAAAAAAATTAATATCTTCTGTGAGGCAGAACGCACCGGTCGAAAAGTGGGGTGGGGAAAGAAAGAGAGAAATAAATCGTTCATACAATAATACAGTTAACATTCACCCTTGACACTACAGGTCAAAGCTACAATTTGTGGGTTGTAAAATCTAAACAAACATATTGGGAGACAAAGGTTTAAATCCCAGCTGAGGACACTTGATGTGTTTTTCACTTATTGTTTTGAAAGATATTTACACAAAGATTAATAATATAGTCTATAGTAATAAGCCACTAACGGCTACTCGACCCACCAATCATTAATAAATTTTAATATAATATTATATATATATATATATTAACTAGTTTATTTACCAAACCCTTCCTTCCCCTCTGACAAGACGTGTATTAATCACAACTTATGAATGTGGGGAATGCCAGGCCTCCACCGTGGTTCGGATCCCACGTTAAATGGTAGGTCCTCCATTTTAATCTCAAAATCACCCTACCATCACATTAGCCTAAGTGCGTATAAACAGCACGGGTAGTAAGACACAGTGTTAATAATATATAATATAATAATTAATAGTTTATTACAAGTTTCTATGGCATATAAATATGCAATAGTGAGAAGCGACATGAAAATTATCTTTAGAATAACATAGTTGCTACTCTGTATCAGTGAGCACGCAGAATAAATGTTGAGATCACTTGGTCCGGTTTTATGGTGACGGGAAAGCTTGGGTCCGAATCCCAACTAGGTGTTCTGCGGGTGATTTTATTAAATGGTTTCCCGTCCTCCCTCTACGGAAATTCGAGTAAATTTCCACTTGACTATAGTTTCTTCATTCCTACCGCTTTACAGGCTCATGGCAACCTTGTGAAGACGATTAGAATCTTGTGGCATCCCTTGTAAGAATTTCTGTAGGCTTTTTATTTTTCATCCACTGCTACATACAGGTCACACAATGATATTAACCATACATTGAAATGAGTTGCATTGTATTGGGAAGGGTTTCTGAAACAAAGAAATAACAAGATTCTTATTATTGGTATAAGAAAACAGAAACTGCAAATCGAATAAGGGTTTCTACTTTCTAGAAATGTGCGGAGACAATTCTACGAAGAGCTAGGCGAGAGCCTCCAGCTGGTCACTGTTGTCATATCTCGCTTACCAGAATAGAGCTTTGGAACGCCTGTTACAAACAGCCCACCCTGTTCAATCACGTCTAGTTCCCAAGCCTCTAACAGGTATCCGCGGGAAACAATTTATATCGCGCACTCTCAGTTGTTGCTCGCTCGGGATTGGCTGTAAAACAGTAGGCTCGTCACAGCCGAGACACACTCAACCCGCGCGCATAGTTTCAATACAGTAGCGACATGGCATACCATTAAATATGTTGAGGCATTATTGCGGTATTTGAAAACGTTCTATTTGCGATTTGTTTTTACATTGTTGCATATTTGTTACGATTCAAAATCGTACGTACCGTGCGTGACTTGTTTTGTGTTCGTTTCATATTTAAATGTGCCTCTTATTAAGAAACAAAATAAATGAAACACTCGCAAACTAAAAAGAAAACGAGTTGAATGAGACTTTGGATTGATCTGTTGTCATTGTTTATCTGTTTATTTCTAAACTTTATGTTGTAAGAGAAAATAAACGACATGCCGTTTTATCGCTTTTTATATAAATACTTCGCTTTAAGTGTCTGAAGATTTAGTTTAGGCTTGTTAGTGAGAGGATTTTGTGGTTTGAGGTAAGTACCATAACTAGTAGTTTATACTCTGTAGAATTAATTTTACATTTATTTTCTTACAAATGACCATTTGAAAGCCCTTTTAGAACAGACAAACATACTTTTTGCGGTCAACTTTGATGATAACTTTTTACTGTTGTGTTATAGGTATTGGAACCATCTATCAAAAGTAACATGACTCGACACTTGAATACGTTAAATTAAATATAGTAACTTATATTGGCTGTCAGATTCATTAGAAAATTTGGATGTACTTTTCTACTCATTTTACAGTGGATAATATTGAATTACATTCTAAAATGGCAATTTTATTCTTTAGTTCGGAATGTAGGTATCAGTTAAAATAAGTAACTGGATATATTATTATTAGCACCGCGTCTTACTACCCGTTCGGGTTATACGCACTTACGCTAATGTGTAATGGTAGGGTGATTGCGAGATGAAATGGAGGACCTACAGTTTAACGTGGAATCCGAACCACGGTGGAGGCCTGGCATTCCCACATTCACAAGATGTCTTGTCAGAGGTGAAGGAAGGGTTTGGTAATCAGATAAATTTGTGCCGGGGCCGAGGATTGAACCCCGGACCCCAGCACAGAAGTCCGATACCTTACCCCTAGACCGCCAGGTCACCCAACTGGATATAAATAGTTGAAATTAATTTTTAAACACCCAACTTCTTAAATAACCATATGAATCCTGAATTGCCAACAACATTTGTTGTACATGGAAGCATGGCTCCCACAGGGGGGGGGGGAGTATGAATATCCACTAGAGGCTACTGTGCGGAGGGGGGGGGGGGGTGTTCCTCTCGATTTCGGTTCCCACATATCATCATTAGCAAAGATTAACAGTACTGTTCTAAGTACACTTATATAATATCAATACTAATAGATGAGACATAAAAAAAATCTAGGATAGTTTCTTTTAAATAGCGATCATAGTAAATAAAAATGTAAAAAATGTTTTATTATTTTTAGCAGCGCGTCTTACTACCCGCTCGGGCTATAAGTTTATTTTCTAACTACGCTAATGGTTTAATGAAGATTGTATAAGTTTACCCACATTTGATCGGAGGGGGACTGGAAATACGTTTTGGAAAAACAACCCTCTAAACACCCGACCGAGTTTCGAACTTCAATCTCTCCGTCATCGGCAGTCTAATCTAACACGAGAGTAGTGCGTTAGACCATGCGGCCACCGAAGCGGGTTTAAATGAATTCTAACATAATATATACTACTACTACTACTACTACTACTACTAATAATAATAATAATAATAATAAAATTTAATTTGTTTTGAACTAATATTGTAAATATTTATCGGGCCCAAGTGGGGTATAATTAATCTATTTAAGATGATTATTTTCAAGTAAACTTTTTCGGTACATCCAGTCCAGTCCAAACGTTTATTAAGAATCCCCATATTAAACGGTCTAAGTTTGTCGACAATTTTGGAAATTGTTTTTACATAGTGAAATTGAAACTAAATTATACAACTACAACATAAGTTACACGATGATAATCTGATCAATTGCATACACAACAAATGTTGTGTAGATAATGGAATTAAGAGGTAAATTTTCGTTCGGTTACGTTATAACTATGCCTTACATATATATATATACACGCTATAACTGCCTTATATATGAATTTTATATATATATAAATTTATTAATCGATACACTGAATAATAAAAGCTTAGGGTGACCTGGTGGTCTAGGGGCAGGGTGTCGGACTTCTGTGCTGGAGGTCCGGGGTTCAATCCTCGGTCCCGGCACAGATTTATCTGATTACCAAACCCTTCCTTCACCTCTGACAAGACATCTTGTGAATGTGGGGAATGCCAGGCCTCCACCGTGGTTCGGATTCCACATTAAACTGTAGGTCCTCCATTTCATCTCACAATCACCCTACCATTACACATTAGCGTAAGAGCGTATAACCCGAACGGGTAGTAAGACGCGGTGCTAATAATAATAAATATATAAATAATAAAAGCCTAAATCACACATGAGCGCAATGAAATAAGTAGGGCACGACATACAAAATGAAAAAAAAAAAAAAAGATTATACCAGACTTTCAGACACTTTTGAACTTTATCTGTATAGAACTAAGATTTTAATTACAAATACAGGATGTACGTAACATGTGGGAGCCACTTTAGCGGTGGCCAGGAGACACAAAAACAATGAAAAAAAGTTCATATAAATGATGTTGGGGCTTGTATATGTGTATATTGTTTTATTTTGAACTATGGTTACTGTGTTGTTCTGGCGCCAAGAAACTTGGTCGGTGTCTGTTGTGCCTTCTGTTAACGGGATCGTGTTCGCGCGCGCGCATGACTGGTCGTGGACAGTCAGTCTCGTTTTGGATGTCATCCCGTGTATATCTTAAGAGTGTCGGATACCATAAACATTCAGTTTTTGTGAACACTAAACTATACAGTCCACTTCATACCTAACATTTGGTCCTCCGGGCCGGATTTGTACCTTCCTCACGTCGTTTTTATCGTATCGTGTTGTTTATTTGTGTCATAGGCGTATAATGGTCGCAGCGTATTATTACGTGTCACGATCGCCAGTACAATGTTTTTAGGCGTATATATGCTCTGATCGTGTGTTATGTGTTTTGGCCACTTCTCTCTCGCTTGAATTTACTTTGTCCCAATTTCATGTGGATTTTCGCGTAAATAATTTTGTTTGTAATTTATTTCATTGGCGGCCATCTTTAACAACGCTGTCTTTCCGTGCGTGAATGCGCGCCAACGCCATATTGGAACAGTATATTTTCCAAAGCTCTATTGATACGTTGTCAGATTGTAAATAAACCTTTGCTGTGCTCGCGTGTTGGTCGTGTATTCTGTAGTAGGTAAAGAATTAAAATGGCGAATTTATCACTGGACTCTGCGTTAATCAAACTGACACGCGCGGAGTGCCGGATTAAACGCGCGGAAACGTTAGCTAAAGCAAGTGAGAACCTAGACTACAAGTGTTGTGAGCTATTTATAGCCACCTGTCGGGATCTTAAGGTCTTGCGTGAGACCTACGAGACAGACCATTTAACCGTGCAATTAAGTAGTCAAGACATTGATGACTTCGACCTTGAGGCACACGAGAAGAGACTTTGTGACTTCGATAACACCTATTATTACATAATGTCTATCTTGGATCGTGTTAGTGCCACCAAATGTCCCGACAGCTCCACGCAACGACCTACCCCCTCAAGTGCTCCTCGCGTAACTCTCCCGGCCATTCCATTACCACATTTCAGTGGGGATCTTAAATTGTGGACCAATTTTTCCAATTTGTTTAAAACCCTTGTCACTGATAACCCTAACCTAACCAACATTGAAAGACTATCATATTTGAAGTCGGCAGTCAGTGGCGAACCGCTATCAATAGTACCGGCGCTTCCACTCACCAATGGAAACTATCCTGTGGCATGGGATTTGTTAGTGAGGCGATATGACAACAAACGTCTTATTGTGGCACAACACATCGATGCAATTCTTCAAATACCATCGGTGCCGGCTGAGTCTACTACTGGGCTGCGTGTCCTTCTTTCTACACTGAGGGAAAATGTAGCCGCTCTTCATGCCCTGGAAATTCCTGTGGTTCATTGGGACTTGATCCTCATCCATATACTTAGCAACAAATTAGACATTGCTCTTCGTGCTCAATGGGAGCGCACCTTTGTTGACTCAGAGTTACCCACTGTTGACAGCTTCATAAATTTCCTGGAAAGATATTGCCGTTCCTTTGAATCCCTGGCCTCATACAAGGTCAAACCACATCCAAGGTCATCCTTCAATGCCAATGGCTGTCGAAGATCATATCAACCAGCTGCAGTCATGGTTTCAACTTCAACATCACAGTGTGTTTTGTGTAATGCATCTCACCCCTTACACAAGTGCCCTGAGTACCTTCTCAAGGACCCAAAGGAACGCTTCAACTTCATCAAGCAAGCAAGACTGTGCTTAAATTGCCTCAGAGAGTCTCATCAATCTGTACAGTGTCCCTCATCGTATCGCTGTCGTACTTGTGATGCCAGGCACCATTCATCACTGCATGTTCCAGAATCACTTGTATCTAGTACACCACAGGATCACCCAACGCATCAAGAAACACAACTCGAGGCTGGAGCTCCAGTCAATATAATGGCCTCCTTTGCAGGAGTAACCCATCCGTCGACCATCCTGCTGTCCACAGCACTTGTTGAAGCACAGGATGTATCAGGATCATATCAAGTAATCAGGGTACTACTTGACTTTGGGAGTCAAGCTAGTTTTATTACTGACCAATGTCTGTCAAGGCTAGGCCTGTCACGACGCAAGGCGTCCTTAGCCCTTCATGGACTTTCCCATACACCGTTATCTGTGGCCAAAGGGGTCTCAACCTGTTTTGTCCGACCCATTGGATTGTTGTCTCCTAGCTTGTCTATCGATGTCTTTGTTCTACCCCGGATTACTGGTCACTTACCCAGTACCCCTCTATCATCTCCAACGTGGTCTCATGTTTCAAATTTAAAACTTGCAGATCCTACATGCTGTACCCCAGGACCTATCGATATGCTGATCGGTGCAGAAACCTTCTCCCACATCATCACAGGAAGGAAACTAGAAGGGGAATCCGGAACGCCTTGTGCCCTAGAAACTGTCTTCGGCTGGGTGTTAACAGGAAGGGTGCAGCAACCCTCGATGTCACCATACACCTCATCTCTAGACATGTCATCTTTCTTCATATTTTCGTCTTCATGCACACCAACCCTAACAGATATCGTAGAGCAGTTTTGGAAACTTGAAGAACTGCCGTCAACCCCAGTTATCACCCCCAAGGAAGCTCTCTGTGAAGACATCTTTATCAAACTGCACACTCGAAATGTTATGGGTCGTTACAGTGTGGCACTCCCATTTGATGGCCCCAGACCAGAGCTTGGTGACTCACACACCACTGCTCTTCGTCGTTTTCGAGCCCTTGAACGCCGACTACACAGGCAACCTCATTTAAAGGCCAGTTATTCGGACTTCATGCAGGACTATCTAGACACAGGTCACATGGAGGTAGTGACAGATCCATCCGTCAACTCTGGCTATTCTTACTACATTCCCCATCATTGTGTGATCAAACCTGACAGTACCACCACTAAACTTCGGGTGGTGTTCGATGCTTCGGCCAAAACAGACTTGGGAACTTCTCTAAATGATCAACTCTTAACAGGACTCAAACTTCAAAATGATATTACAAAGGTTCTCCTTCGTTTTCGTTCACATTCAATTGTTTTTACTGCTGATATCAAACAAATGTATCGTCAAATTCAAGTTCATCCTGAAGATCAAGACTATCAGCGCATTTTTTGGCGGTTCAATGACAGTGATCCAATTCAAGTGTACCGTCTGAAGACTGTGACTTATGGAGTATCATCGTCACCTTATCTCGCCATTCGTACCCTACACCAGCTTGCTGATGATGAAAAGACACGCTTTCCAGAGGCCTCAAGGGTGGTTCACTCAGATCTGTATGTTGATGATGTGTGTTCGGGCGCTGATTCCCCTGAAAAGGCAGTGGCTCTACAACAAGAACTTGTACACTTGTTGAAGATGGGCGGCTTCCAATTACGAAAGTTTGCAAGTAACCACCCAATACTTCTAGAAGGGTTACACCCAGAAGATATTCAAATGCCTCCATTGTCATACTCTTTTGATGACGATTCCACTGTCAAGGTTCTCGGTCTCCAATGGAACCCCGGGTCAGACACCTTTTCATACAAGGTACAACTGACCTCAAAATCCCTTTCCAAACGAGCAATACTCTCGGATATTGCAAGAATATTTGACCCACTAGGTTGGCTGTCTCCTATCATCTTGTTTGCAAAATATCTTATCCAAATCCTATGGATTAAAGGTGTTGACTGGGACTCTCCCCCCCCTCCTGAAATAGCTGAAAGATGGATTCGTTTCAAAGCTGAGCTTCCACTTGTTTCTAACATCTCAATCGACAGATGTCTGACCTCTGCAGATGCGGCTTGTAGCATCGAGATTCATGGCTTCTCTGATAGCTCTGAGAGTGGTTATGCAGCTGTTGTATACCTCCGGGTTATTTCCTCTGGCACAATAAAGGTGCGACTTTTGCTCGCTAAATCAAAGGTAGCACCCATAAAACAAGTGTCACTACCGCGCTTGGAACTATGTGCGGCGTTACTCTTGGCACGCATGTTACACTTGCTAATGGAAACCTACTCCTTCTTGAAAATTGACAAGGTCTACGCCTGGACAGACTCTACAATCACATTGGCCTGGATCCAATCTTCATCCCCCCTGTGAAAACATTTGTTGCCAATCGTGTGAGTAAGATCCAAGATCTCACTTCCCCCGAATGGTGGCACCATATACCTTCAGAGCAAAACCCGGCTGATTGTGCCTCTCGTGGGTTGTTTCCCTCTCAGCTTGTTGATCACCCACTTTGGTGGGCAGGACCTTTGTGGCTTATGGAGGATTCAACAAATTGGCCGCAACCTAAAGAATTGCCTCGCTTAGCTGAACCTATTGAAGAAAGCAAAACCCTCACTCTGACTACAGTCGCCCCTGACACCAACATTATGGACCTGTTAGATAAGTTTTCGTCCTTATCAAAAATAAGACGTATAACAGCGTATTGCTTTCGTTTTGTTTGTGCTTCTCGCCCTGGACGTGTCGCACCCACCGGACCTTACAAGTTGATGAACTACACAAGGCTCTGTTATTTTGGGTCAAACAAACCCAACAGATCAGCTTTGCTGATGATATTGCTCGTGTTGTCAAGGATCAACCTTGTTCATCCTCAGTACAAAGGCTAAATCCCTTTCTCGATTCTGCCGGTGTTTTAAGAGTCGGCGGCCGCCTTCAACAATCCAATCTGTCCTTTGAAGAAAAACATCCAATCCTACTTCCGAAGCGGAGTCGGCTCGTGGAACTTCTAATTGACCAACTACACGTTGATAATCTACATCCAGGACCACACAACTTGCAGTCCTTACTTCAGCGTGAGTTCTGGATAATTGATGCGTGAAACACAATCAGATTGCGGCTACGCAAATGTTTAAAATGTTTCAAGTTTCGTCCAACCTTAATGACACCAGCCATGGGAAGTCTCCCGGCAGCTCGTGTTTGTCAAGCCAAACCCTTTCTGAAGACAGGTGTCGACTATGGAGGTCCATTCACAATCACAATGGCTCGAGTACGCAAATCTAGAACTTGTTTGGCCTATATTTGCCTATTTGTCTGCTTCTCCACAAAGGCTATTCACCTAGAACTGGCGTCAGACTTATCAACTGAAGCCTTTCTTGCGGCATTTGTCGTTTTATCGCACGTCGAGGACATTGTTCAGATATGTTCAGTGACTGCGGAACTAATTTTGTTGGTGCTAATAGACAGCTCTCCACTCTTCAAAGGTTTCTCACAGATTCTGGCAACAATGAAGCTTTTAGTAGGCAGCTCGTTGACCACAACATCACCTGGCACTTTAATCCCCCTGCAACTCCACATTTTGGAGGACTTTGGGAAGCAGGGATACGATCACAGTCAAGTCATTGCTCCTCAAAACTATTGGCTCTCAGATCCTAACTTATGAAGAGCTGTACACTGTCTTGACACAAATTGAAGTCGCTCTCAATTCACGACACTTTGTGCTTTATCAGCAGATCCCAGCGACTTGTCATCACTAACCCCAAGTCACTTCCTAACCTTGGGACCACCACAGATACTACCAGAGTCTGATGTCACCGCCACTCCAGTCAATCGTCTGACGAGATGGAGCCTGCTTCAGCAAATCCACCAGTCTTTCTGGAAGCGTTGGCATCAAGACTACCTCCATCAACTCCAGCCCAAAGCCAAGTGGAGTCATCCACAAGACAACCTTCAAGAAGGGGTCCTGGTCCTCATCAAGGAACCAAACCTGCCTCCACTACGTTGGCGACTAGGACGTGTGGCGAAAACATTCCCTGGTCCTGATGGCGTAGTCCGTACTGCATAAGGTGTCCTCATCATATCAGTGGTGAAATTGTATTCCCCTCCCCTCAAACTAATTGAAATACGAGTATTTCAAGGGGGGCGGGATGTTTGGGGCTTGTATATGTGTATATTGTTTTATTTTCAACTATGGTTACTGTGTTGTTCTGGCGCCAAGAAACTTGGTCGGTGTCTGTTGTGCCTTCTGTTAACGGGATCGTGTTCGCGCGCGCGCATGACTGGTCGTGGACAGTCAGTCTCGTTTTGGATGTCATCCCGTGTATATCTTAAGAGTGTCGGATACCATAAACATTCGTTTTTGTGAATACTAAACTATACAGTCCACTTCATACCTAACAAATATGTTATGTCCCATTTGACCTTGTTTCCTAGTTATATTCATGTTTGTACTCCAATAATGTGGAGCTGCTTAACATTATAAGAAGTGCTCAAAATGGCCGCCATCGGCCTGAATACAAACCGGCAGTCTTCGTGTAGTAAAATGCCGCACTCTTTCAAAAATTATGATTTGTTTGGAATAATCATTAATAATAACCCATAGAACATACCTAGTCGACAGATCGAGATATATTGAGTATGGTACCTATTCTCAAACAGTTAAGTGGAATCACTAGGTTGATATTAAACAAGGTCAAATGGGGCGAATGTTTGTATGAACTTTTATTTTGTCATGGTTTTTGTTTCTCCTGTCCTCAAATTAAATGGGTCACATATGTTACGGTACAACCTGTATATTAAACTCCAAAGAAGAGGAAAAGGGTGCTCCTCTAAATGCCCGTGAGTAATTTTACCGTATTGAATCGTTAAAAATATGTAACCCCTTTAAACAACCCCGTTTTTTTTTGAGCTTGGAAACAAAATTATAATACTGTAATGATGGTCTAAGCTAATAAAATATTTACTGACTAAACGGTTAAAATATGATCTATTTTTAAAACCCGCTTCGTTGCCCGCATCGTGTAAGGTGTCATTCTCTCAAGAAATTAGACTGCAGATGACGAGGGGTTCGAATCCCGGTCGGGTGTACCAAGGGTGTTTTTTTTCGAAGTGGCTTTCAAATCTACCTCCACGCAAATGTGGGTACATTTCCTCTTAAATCCAACCTTTCATTATTTACTCAAATAAAATACAAATTTTCTGGGCGCTTCGCGTCTTATTACCCGTCTGTATTAGTAGTATATTCACACTAATGGCGTAGAGATGATAAAGGGGTCATTTTCAGAGGAAATGTACCTGCATTTACACGGAAGAAGGGGTATAAACCAGATATATACAAAACCACCCTTTGTTCTCCCTGCCGGGATTCGAGCCCAACCTCCCCGTCACCGTCAAACCAGATAATATGAGACTAACACCCTTATCCACCCGCCCACCGGAGCGGGTCATAAAACAATAGTTAAGTCATTATGTGTACACAAAGCCAAGTTATTGATTTCATTAATTGCTTATTTATAGAACATGCCTCGTTCCACAAATCAAGTAATTGATATTAGTATATTAAAAAGGCTCGTAAAATAGTCAACGTTTTAACGCAGTTAATAATGAGTCATGTACTAACATTATTAATGCTACTCCATTGTGAGCAGTATAACAATAAGAGAATGTATGCCATTTGCCATTGTTAAATGCCATTAGTTTCGATCATAAAAATGTCCGCAAGTATGTCACAAGGCTAGCGTATCATACAAATGTTTATTTACTCGGTATGAGTTATTCAAATGTCTTGTTTACTTATAGATGGTCTCGGATCCTACTATAGCAGAAATGTAAACCCCAGTTTGTTGGTGTAAGGAACATTTTCATTTCTAAGAAATACATTAGTGATTATTATTTCAGTTTTATTGTTATTGTGTGTAAAGTTACCCTACGTAACAGTCTAATATTTATAAGAAGATCCTTATTTCAACAATTAGAAAATCTGCTCGTTGTTTTATACCTGCTTTCATGTATTCATAAGCCAAGCCATGTTATCTGTAACTTTTGATGAACATTATCAATTCATTATAAAAACACCCTAGTTTTATAGTAAAATGTTATCATTATTCACCGCGATAAAATATGTTTGGATTTTTAAAAGTTTTTTTAATTGTAAAAAAAAAAATTCGACAGTTTGATGAATTTGGTTCAAACTCGATATTTAAATATACCTTGAGACTTTTTTAAAAAAAAATTGACTTTAGTCCCTAAAGTGAGGGTAGCGTACTATTAAGTGAATATTGAAAATTCATTTTTTAAATGCTTTTAACAATTTTGTTCAAAATGAATATTTCGGTAGTGTTGTTTGACCTGACAAATAACACTGTATATTGTACTTCTCTTTTGGTGGAATTTCGTTTAAGTAGAGTTTACTGATTTTTGAAAAGTTGATGTTTTTTCAAAAAGGGTCTAACAAATTTGTTTAGAAAGTGTATCTGGGGAGCGTTTAACATGACAAATAAAAATATATAGTTTTTTTGGGGGGAAAAAATGGTTTAAAAATTAGTTTACTTATGATTGATTTTTTTATTTGAAATATTTTTAAAATGTCTCAAACAATTCGGTTCTAAATAGATATCTGGTGAGTTTTTTTTACACAATAAATAATTGTATGCATTTGTTTTGATCAACCTTATATTTTAATTATAGTTAATTAACGAATGATTTTTGAAAAGTGTGAATTTTGGAAGGAAACTATAAAGGGCTTGATCCCTTCCCCTCTTCTTGCTACCTTATAGGTTTGGTAATGCCCTAAGAAAGAGATTTTTCTTGGATAGTTCCCATAAAAACCAAGGCTTTAAATAATTACAGACCCAATATTATATCATCTGCTTTGGTGGCCGCATGGCCCGGTGGTCTCTTTACATCTCACTCGCGCTAAGTTTTGTGCTGCGCATGTGCACAATGGGCAACTCTTCTCACCTAATCACTAATCAGTCATCAGTGTGCCTGTGAGCTATCTTGAAGAACGTGTGCTTGTGTTTATTTTAGATATTTTGTGTTATGTTGTTGGATTATCATTTTAGAAAATGGTGGAATTCACAGAAAATTAACCTCTTACGGCATATACAGTAGCCCCATGGCTTCTTTGGTGCTGACTGACAGCTAACAGCTGACTTCTGACAGTCAACAGCTGCTAAACACATGTTTTTGCAGATCATATGGTTCGGCGTAGGGATACATAATTGGGTCTGGTAACTTTTCAAAACCGTCATCTCTCAGCTGTGAGCTGTCAGTCAGCACCAAAGAAGTCATGGGGCTACTGTATCTCATGTACCCACAACAGTTTAGTTTCTTCGTCATCCATCAATGCTGTTGCTTTAACAACAACCCTTCCTCTTCCTCACAATGACTTCCAGAATAATCTAAACACTTTATATTATCACTGATACACTTTAAATTACAAAAGGCCATGTTGGCTCTAAGACTACAAAATATTCTACTAAACCTATCAAAGTATAGCGTAGTACAGTTCACTGTATCAAACACAAGAGAATAAATATCGCAAAGTATAGCGTAGCTTTATGTATGAATCCAGCAAGGCGACACTCCCGTGTTGGATTAGACTGCCGATGACAGGGAGATCGGTGTTCGAATCCCGGTAGGGTGTATTGAGAATGGTTTTCCACTCTCACTCCACGCAAATGTGGGTTCACTTACTCTATATTCAAACTTCTCAATGTTTAACCCATTAGCGTAATTAGTACCCGAATGGGTATATTCCGTTCACGATAGGTTTTTACCTGGATGACAGTTCGAAAATCATATGTTTAGGTTTTGGGTTGCCAACATTTGTGAAAGATCACTGTTTTGTTATAAATGTAAAGATCTTTAATTACCTGTTATATATTACATTTAAAATAACGTAAACTTAAGTTTTCTCATACTATTTAAATTTTTTTAATAATTTCTTTTTATCCAACTCGAAACAATATTTTAAACATAATTAAAAGTATTTATTCTTCGTTTTGGAACGTTATTGATTTTGTGTAATATAGTGCACACATCAATATCTTTTAATACAGGCATCGTATTTACTTGGAAAAGAGAAAATTGTTATCTTTTTTTACATACAATAAATGATTTTATGATTATTTCATCGTATTTAGAAATATTTAACTGAATAAAATATGTTCATCAAATACGTGTCTGCATCATTGTAAAAAACTTGTTTACCGTTATGTTCAATCATATGGTTTGGATTCGTCAGTCGCCATTTTGAAGCTATGTTCGTTAGAAGTTTTTGTGAAAGTGGTGTGAATATTTTTTTAAAGGGGAATAAAACTATAAATAAACTTTGTGTCTGACCTCAAATAAATATATAAATAATATTGGCCTAAATTACTGTGGTTAACTATCACATTAATATATTACCATCTGTTTTCATTACAGTTATCCAAAGTGATAGATGTCAGCTGTTGGCGTAGTGATATATTAGGGATTACTTCTAGTAACATTAGATCTGTCATCCAGGTAAACTTAGCTCGTGAATGACTTATAGTAAGACGCGGTGCTAAGTGTAAGTAGTGAAATGGGTGTTAAAAATTTGTTGTCCCCGATCAAGTTGAACTTTTTCTCCTTTCCTCCCAAGATGTCTGCCACTGCACCCATTGTCCTCCTCCCAAGATGTCTGCCACTGCACCCATTGTCCTCCACCCAAGATGTCTGCCACTGCACCCATTGTCCTCCTCCCAAGATGTCTGCCACTGCACCCATTGTCCTCCTCCCAAGATGTCTGCCACTGCACCCATTGTCCTCCTCCAAGATGTCTGCCACTGCACCCATTGTCCTCCACCCAAGATGTCTGCCACTGCACCCATTGTCCTCCTCCCAAGATGTCTGCCACTGCACCCATTGTCCTCCTCCCAAGATGTCTGCCACTGCACCCATTGTCCTCCTCCCAAGATGTCTGCCACTGCACCCATTGTCCTCCTCCCAAGATGTCTGCCACTGCACCCATTGTCCTCCTCCCAAGATGTCTGCCACTGCACCCATTGTCCTCCTCCCAAGATGTCTGCCACTGCACCCATTGTCCTCCTCCCAAGATGTCTGCCACTGCACCCATTGTCCTCCTCCCAAGATGTCTGCCACTGCACCCATTGTCCTCCTCCCAAGATGTCTGCCACTGCACCCATTGTCCTCCTCCCAAGATGTCTGCCACTGCACCCATTGTCCTCCTCCCAAGATGTCTGCCACTGCACCCATTGTCCTCCTCCCAAGATGTCTGCCACTGCACCCATTGTCCTCCTCCCAAGATGTCTGCCACTGCACCCATTGTCCTCCTCCCAAGATGTCTGCCACTGCACCCATTGTCCTCCTCCCAAGATGTCTGCCACTGCACCCATTGTCCTCCTCCCAAGATGTCTGCCACTGCACCCATTGTCCTCCACCCAAGATGTCTGCCACTGCACCCATTGTCCTCCTCCCAAGATGTCTGCCACTGCACCCATTGTCCTCCTCCCAAGATGTCTGCCACTGCACCCATTGTCCTCCTCCCAAGATGTCTGCCACTGCACCCATTGTCCTCCTCCCAAGATGTCTGCCACTGCACCCATTGTCCTCCACCCAAGATGTCTGCCACTGCACCCATTGTCCTCCACCCAAGATGTCTGCCACTGCACCCATTGTCCTCCACCCAAGATGTCTGCCACTGCACCCATTGTCCTCCACCCAAGATGTCTGCCACTGCACCCATTGTCCTCCACCCAAGATGTCTGCCACTGCACCCATTGTCCTCCACACAAGATGTCTGCCACTGCACCCATTGTCCTCCTCCCAAGATGTCTGCCACTGCACCCATTGTCCTCCTCCCAAGATGTCTGCCACTGCACCCATTGTCCTCCTCCCAAGATGTCTGCCACTGCACCCATTGTCCTCCACCCAATTTACGCTCATTGAACGTTATTAAACAAGTGACGATTTTCAAACCTACTCCTAGCAAGTATGTTGCAACTTAAGAAACTGGAATCTCTTTCATCACGAGTAATCCATGACTTAACGAATATGAACAAGAGAGAGAGGCCAAAGCCTAAATAGGCTCTTGTACATAAAATAAGCAAAAGCCAACAGAATAGGCTATTATAGACTCTAAAAAGTTAACATATTGTACTGGTAATAGCATGAAATGCATATATTATCTAACTGCCTATGATTTACGATTAAGTAAAAGAGTAGGCGAACAGGCAAAATCCGGTGCCTTGAACTGGTAAGAGCACTTACCAAGTGAAACAACTCGCTTTCAAATGAAGAGATGGCCTTCTGAACGCATTAGTTCATTTATATAATTCATTCACGAGCTAAGTTTACCTGGATGACAGCTCGAAATGTTTCTAGAAGTAATCCCTAATATATCACTACGCCAACAGCTGACATCTATCACTTTGGATCACTGCAATGAAAATAGATGGTAATATATTAATGTGATAGTTAACCACAGTAATTTAGACCAATATTATTTATATATTCATTTGAGGTCGGACACAAAGTTTATTTATAGTTTTATTCCCTTTAAAATAATATTAACAACACTTTCACAAAAAGTTCTAACGAACATATCTTTAAAATGGCGACTAACGAATCTAAACCATATGATTGAACATAACGGTAAACAAGTTTTTTACAATGATGCAGACACGCAGTTGATGAAAATATTTTATTCAGTTAAATATTTCAAAATGCGATAAAATAATCATAAAATCATTTATTGTTTGTAAAAAAAATGACAAAAATGTTCTCTTTTCCAAGTAAATACGATGCCTGTATTAAAAGGTATTGATGTGTGCACTATATTACACAAAATCAATAACGTTCCAAAACGAAGAATAAGTACTTTTAATTATGTTAAAAATATTGTTTCGAGTTGTATAAAAAGAAATTATTTAAAAAAATTAAATAGTATGAGAAAACTTAAATTTACGTTATTTTAAATGTAATATATAACAGGTAATTAAAGATCTTTACATTTATAACAAAACTGTGATCGCTTACAAGTGTTGGCAACCCAAAACCTAAACATATGATTTTCGAACTGTCATCCAGGTAAAAACCTATCGTGAACAGACTTTAGCAGAAATCCTTTAACCCCCCACCCCCAACTCACTCCCTTAATACCTTTCAATAAACTTTTATTTTATTTTACTTTCAATAAACAAACTTTTTCAGACAAGTAGGCCTAACTAGTCGGTTATCGGTTGTATTTGATAAATATTTACAACTACACAATTTTTCAAACATTCACTTGAACAGTAAAAAAAGAAGATACCATTGTAATCTTAAGTTTTCTTCGTTATTTGCAGTCTGAGTAAGGTCGTTTGTGTGTTGGTTCATGGGAAGAAAGATGGGCCAGAGTCGATGCATCAGTGATCATATAGGGACATAAGGGAGACTAATATACACATATATAGCTGATCTCTCCCTGGCAACACTTCCAGACACGCCACTTGTACGGTCTTAGCATGAGCCACTGGTACCGTGCATGGCCCTACTTGACGTATCTCCATTTTTTTTTAACACCGCGTCTTGCATACCGTTCGAGTTATACGCTTAGGGCTACGGCCACGCTTGCGACCTGGACGCTGCGACCAGGTCGCATGGAATGCTTTTTGTTGCTACCGGCCACTCTTGCGACTTGGTCGCTGCGACCAGGTCGCGTGGAATGCTTTTTGTTGCTACCGGCCACTCTTGCGACCTTGTCGCCGCGTTTTGTTACCAGTTATCATAGCACCCAGGCGTGAAGATGTGTCACTAGCCATAGTAGTAGTATGAAGAAGAAACATAAATATAGATAATACGGTGTCCACCCCATTAATATGCAGAGAGGTACTTATGGACAGACTTGTAAAAAACCTGAGAACACACCCTTATTTAACTATAATATTTTCGGTGTCACGTATAGAATGCAATTTATCGCTATGTTCACGGTATTTAAAACAATATTATTTACAAAGTGGAATTAATTACTATGATTGGAAACAACCTTTGCACTCCAAGCCCTTGCCAAGCATTGCAATCTATTGCTAGTTTGTATACCGTGTATGGTCTGATTTTATGATTTTATTTATGCTAATTAAAGAAGTTCTTACCTTGTTCATTTATTTCTTCATTGTTTAATTCATCCCAACCCTCCACTGTTGCAATTTTAACCTCTATCCAGAGCTCGGATTTAACATCCCTGTTTGCGTAGTCTTGATGTTTCAGATTCCACAGTGGTGATCTTGCATTTACTGCATTTATAAATAAATACCTCGGCATCAAACATTGCTAAGTATCGTACCCTACCGAGCAGTGACGGCTCGTAGCTAAAATTAGCGGGGGTGCTGCTCCAGAAAATATTTAGCTTTTGTTTTAAAATTGTATAAAAGGAAAAAGACAAGTATAAAATCAAAGGAACTTGATAAAATCTTAACAAAAAAAAACCAAACTTTTTTACTCACTTTAACTTAAATTGTTACAGTTCAAGCTTGATCTATTCATTTAAAAATAAAATCCATTCTTCTTGTTTTAATTTGCGCAAAAAGTTCAATAATTTTCTTCTTGATCTCTGGATGAAAATTGAGGAAATTTCTCTCCAATGAAAGCACTGCAAGCGCATTTAGTCTTTCTGTGAAATAAAAGAACCGAAAAAAATGAATCAAATAGAATAGCTGGAAGCAGAATAATAATCTAATTCTACACTCTTCTACACTTTACCACATTCAAGAATATGGTACACGGTTTTTAAACACAACACACGCTGAGTAAAAAAACACTTCCTTCCACCATCACGCAAGAGCCGGCACTACGAGAGCAACAGTGCTCTCTCTACCTGGCAGTCCCACCTTCCTCCCCGCCTCCCTCCTATGTGCGCATGCGCACAACAGTCAAACACCACGTCGCTGGCACTGTGAAGCGCACAGTTCCATACAAAGATTTTTGTATCTTTTTCATAAACTGGGGGATGGCTACTGAAGTACTGGCATTAAGCTTAAGGAATATATATATGCATATATATTTTGTACTACAAAAATAAATAAAGAATTAAAAAAAAAGGACTCATTATATTAAATGTTATCGATAATATCAAGTGGAAATAGGGGGTTCTGCAGTTCCGCAGTGCCTATACACGAGCCGCCATTGCTACCGAGTGTCAAACTCCAGACGGGCGGAAAACACAGGGCGGTTTGCAAGAAAGTTAGTGAAAATGCTTAGTGGAGGAGTGATAGCGTGGTCCCGAACACCTTATCGGTCGACATTTTAACCTAGGAAGACGCAAGAAACCCACACAAGTGTCCAGTGTTCTCGCGACAGGCTGCGACACGAACGCAAGCGTGGTCACCTCCATAAGAATCAATGTAATACACTACTGCGACCATGTCGCAAGCGTGGCCATAGCCTTATGTACTAATTGTACTAATGGTTTTAGGAATGAGGAGGGTTATATTTGGAGGAAGTGCACCCACATTTGCGTGGAGGGAGAGTGGAAAACCCTTTTTGAAAAACAAACCCCAGTACACCCGACCGAGATTCGAACCTCGATCTCCTCGTCATTGGCAGTCTAGTCTACTGTGAGCCACCGGAGCGGGTCTCTCTCCGACTAAAGATTCTCGGAGGTGTGGATAGAGAGCGAGAGATGGAAACGCGGGGTTTCCCCTCTCCGGAGGCTAGCTCTATTGCATGAATGAATGTCAGGGGGGTTCTCGGCTGTCCACATATCCCTGGCCCGTCTCCATGGTCGACCAGAATAACACTTGCAAGGTCACATTTGTCACGCAGTTGCAGGCGTCACTCTCGTATTAGACTGGCCTTCTGATGATGGGGAGATCGGGGCTCGAATCCCGGTCTGGTTTGTTGAGGCGGGTTTTTCCTACATGAGTTCCCATTCTCCTTCCACGCAAATACGGGTGGATTACCTCTAAAACGTTCCTCCATCGTCCCTACCCTAATTAGAATAACTATCATACATGTGTATAACGTGAACGGGCAGTAAGACACGCTGATAAAAATATGAAATAATTTTAAAGAAGTGTCAAAATTTAACATTATTTTTATATTCCAATTTTGTTATATTCCTCTTGCATTGTATCTAGAGCAGAGCTAATTATAGCGAGGGGGGATTTTGAAAAACTAACAGCATCGGTCTGAAGTGGGAGTAAAAACCCCCATTTGGGAGGGAAAATATCACCCTAGTGCATAAAATACCTACTCCCTGGGTCAGAGGCAGACACACTTGGTAAGTTGTCGGACTTCTGAGCTGGGGTCCGGGTTCAATCCTCGGTCCTGGAACAGATTTATCTGATTACCAAACCCTTCCTTCACCTCTGACAAGACGTTATTAATCACAACTTGTGACTGTGGGGTATGCCAGGCCTCCACCGTGGTTCGGATTCCACGTTAAACTGTAGGTCCTCCATTTCATCTCACAATCACCCTACCATTACACATTAGCGTAAGTGTGTACAACCCGAACAGGTAGTAAGACGCGGTGCAATAATAATAATAATAATAATAATAATAATAATAATAATAATAATAATACAATTCTATTATATAGATGTGAAAACTCTTTTTTTTTAATATTAAAATATATAATCCTAATTCCCTTGTTTATTATTTCAACTATGAATGAGCCATACTACCATCAATGAGTCTAATTTATAATTGCTTTATGATACTTTTATGTGTCAAGCAATGCCTCCGCTGTTGTTTTTTTTATTCCAATTTAAAAAAACATTAGTTTTATTCGCAAGGCTGGTGACTTCTTGGTCCACACGTACAAACGGTAGTAGTCTGGGAGGTGTGGCGCAGTAATAAAGCGTAGTGTAATCATGTGAAATATCTCAAGGTCGGCCACAAGTGAAGGTTGTGTGTGTGTGTTTCATATTACTTATATTCTTCTTGTTGAGAGGCGCCAACCACCTCAAATTTTAATGACGGGGAAAGTGCGTCACATTTTTTTTTTTTTTAACTATTGCTATCCCAATCACTCTTTACACAAATGTATGTATGTAATGTATGTATGTAGTGTATGCATGTAATGTATGTATTTATGTAATGTATGTATTTATGTAGTGTATGCATGTAATGTATGTATGTATGTATGTATGTATGTATGTAGTGTATGCATGTAATGTATGCATGTAATGTATGCATGTAATGTATGTATGTAATGTATGTATGTGGTGTATGCATGCAATGTATATATGTATGTAATGTATGTATGCATGTAATGTATGTATGTAATGTATGTATGTAATGTATGTATGTAATGTATGTATGCATGTAATGTATGTATGTAATGTATGTATGTAATGTATGTATGTAATGTATGTATGTAATGTATGTATGTAATGTATGTATGTAGTGTATGCATGCAATGTATATATGTATGTAATGTATGTATGCATGTAATGTATGTATGTATGTATGTATGTAATGTATTTATGTATGTATGTATGTAATGTATGCATGAGATGTAATGTATGTTTGTAATGTATGCATGTAATGTATGTATGTAATGTATGTATGCAGTGTATGCATGCGATGTATTTTATGTATGTATGTATGTATGCATGCAATGTATATATATATAATGTATGTATGCATGCAATGTATAGTTTATGCATGTAGTGTATGCATGTAATGTATGCATGTAATGTATGTATGTAATGTATGTATGTAATGTATGTATTTAGTGTATGCATGTAATGTATGTATGTAATGTATGTATGTAGTGTATGCATGTAATGTATGTATGTAGTGTATGCATGTAGTGTATGCATGTAATGTATGTATGTATGTATGTATGTATGTATGTATGTATGTATGTATGTATGTATGTATGTATGTATGTATGTATGTATGTATGCTCTGAGACCAGCATTCCTACCACAAATGTATTTTACCCTAACAGAATTTTGGTATCCGACACCTTTGCTCAGTTGATAGTGTGTCTTTTTTACTGAGTTAAGAGTCCCGGGTTTGATTCCTGGCATGGTCGAAAAATTTATCAATGGTGAAACGTGGGTTTACATTTGCCCAAGGATAGTTTCCCCCCCTATTTTAGTAGCTTATACTAAAAAACTAGCCTTTAAATAAAATTAAAATCTAACGTCAGTGCAATAATTGTTGGTACATTGTACAACTATAAAAATAAGTTATATAACTATTATTACACAATTTTTTAGTAAAACATAGGAAATGATGTCAAAAATACAAGGGCTTAGACTACTTAAATTTAATCATTTTAAAACTAACAATTTCAATTTTTTATGGGTGATTTAACCCCTCTAACCCCCTTCGGGGCTTACCCCCAAACTCCCTCTGTCATTATCACCCCCTCCAAACTCCGATTCTGGATCCGCGCCTCTGACGGAAGGGAGGAGTCTTCAAAAGAAGAATATTAATTTCTCCCGAGAGTACGGACTATTTAGGTTCGAATATTCAGAACTGATCCAATCGCACTCTGTGTGAAATGCCTCACTCATCATATATTAAAAATGTGAAGAGATTCCTTTCAACAGGGATTTCAGAACTCAGCCAATCAAATTTCCATCATTAAAAAAAAAAAATCAAAGCTTACGTACAAACACAGGATTTGCCAAAATATTTCAAATTTCAAAAATATTCACACGAGAAGCAGCAATTTCAGAAAATGACAATTTATTTTAACAGGAATGTTTCAAGTTCTATCGAACCAATTAAATGTGTTTATTTTTTCTAAAAATAAAAGCATTTACTTTTAGAATTATTATTTCAAAATGTATACAATCTCAATATAGAAGCCGCATACGTTAATGATTAAAATATCAACCCTGTTAAGTTAAAGTTCGCGACGTCATAAAAAAAAAGGGATTAAGGTCAAATAAAACCTTGGCTTATAGATCTGCAATAAAATCCCAACACTTATTTTCTTACTTTAGGCTCTACTACCGGGATAGCCAATCTCCTTACGACTGGACATATGACCGCTGGTGAAAAAAAGTCATTAGATCTACTTTTACGAATCCAAACATAATCGTGTGATCATAAACTGTCATTTTTGATAGATGTTATTATCTATAAAATAACTTTAATATTATTATAAAATGCTATCAATTTTAACCGTAAAAAAAGTATGTATTTTCAAAAGATGTTCCAGATATCCATTCGTAATAAAATCAAGGTTTACAATTCCTGTAACTTATACAGACAAGATTTTCAATTAAATGTAAGGGTGACCTGGTGGTCTAGGGTAAGGTGTCAGACTTCTGTGCTGGTGGCCGGGGTTCAATTCTCGGTCCCGGCACAGATTTATCTGATTCCAAACCCTTCCTTCACCTCTGACAAGACATCTTGTGAATGTGGGAATGCCAGGCCTCCACCGTGGTTCGGATTCCACGTTAAACTGTAGGTACCTCCATTTCATCTCACAATCACCCTACCATTACACATTAGCGTAAGTGCGTATAACCCGAATGGGTAGTAAGACGCGGTGCTATAATATATAATAATAATAATAATAATAATTAAATGTATATTGATAATCTGGACACTGGAATCGAAACGGCACTTTAAGCTTTGCGTTTCAATGCTCTCTACCACTGAGCCATCTTGGTTCGTCTCGTAGCCCGTGCCATCCCTCACTAGTCGTTGATGTATTGAAACTAACAAATAAAATACAAATTTTCGCCTTGGTAAGACTCGTTAATTGTCAAGGATGCCATCTTGTGTTGATGCTAATGTCGGTGTGCGCAGGTGCCCGGAAAACAGGAAAGGAGGTAGAGACAGGAGCACGAGGATGACGACAGCCACTCGTGATCATGTGACGCGACGCCTGGACGCCGTGGTGCGAGTCATGCCGCTCCAGCTGTCAGACACCTGGAGACAAGCGCAGGTAGGTTATATTGTTCTGTTGGTATTCTTTGGTGATATATCTTCCTATGATCGACTTGACTTGGGGAGGGGGGGGGGAATCGCTGTAAAAAGATAGGTTTAAACTTAAAGAGTTTATCAAAGGAGGCACCGCGAAAATATGAACAGATTTATAGTAGGTTCACGAGTATTGCATCATTTAGTGTTTATAGAGTTATTTTTTTAAACAAAAACGCTGTTTGAAAAAATTCATAGTAAATTTTCTACTAAGAGCTAACTGGGCTTGTTCTGTAGTGGTCAGTGCATTTGGCTACGTGCTTAGGGGTCCTGGGTTCAATTCCCGGCTGGTACATTGGGTATCTTACCCGAAGGGGGAACCACCCCAACTGATTTAGGTTTATTTAGGTTTAAGTGTTTCCACTGGTTCCACACCCTCATACTCACGATCACCATCATCTCATCTCATCGGGACAGTTGGGCGTCCCCTGGGCAAAGGTACGTTAGTACTGGCTAATCTTACCACTAGTGGGCTACGAATGATGAAACCCAGACACGTAATATATTATTACAAAGGGCTGTGTCTAAGGATGTTTCTTACTAAAGATAGGAGATCGCCCTGGTATAAAGGTTGACAAACACTGCTTTAGAACACTATACAAAATAATTAGTTTTCAATATTGACCCATTGTAACAACATTCTTACTTACCGGCAGTGAAAGGATTTGCCTAATGTCAAAGTTACATAAAATTATTCGGGACTATACCCATGCATATGATTATTTACATGTATTAACTTATTTTAATGTGCAGAGGGAGGTATTACGCTAAATATTTATAATTTAATAATAATAGGTATCTGATTATATCTGTATTAATAAATGTAAAGTTTTTCAAGGTTGTTTTAAGTAAATATTAAGTGCATATATGTGTTGTTATAATATTTATATAGTGGGTAAGATAAATAATAGTTAGTGGCAAATATTCGTAGTCGATAGTTGGTGGAAAGGCTGGCATTATTTACGGTTGATAGAATAGGGGAAATATACCGATAAATCAGACAAATGAAAAGTGTATGGGCGAGGTATTACAGATAGCAGAACCTTGGAGTGTGGCTTGACAGTCTACATTCATAAGAAAGGACGAGTGGAGAGAGTGAAGATGTGTGTGTTGGTTGGGTGGCACAGTTTCACGATAATTATTACAACATATCAATATCAACTTGAAAGTATCATAATAATTATTATGGTCAGTATACTTCCTAATTTTGAATAAAATAAAACTATAATGGTGTGTCCAGTGTCCTGAAAAACTGTGGGTACAAAAAACAAACCCAACTGGGATCTAAGGATTTTTATTGAGCGATGAAATTCCGTAGCACAACTTCCTCCGGAGGGGAAGTAAAGCCGTCGGTCCCATGTCGATTGTGGCATGTAAAAGAACCCTGAAAGGTATGTTAAAATATCTTTCTCGGCAAAATTGGTAGGCCCTTTCGCTCTCGCCCATAAAAATTCTCGTGTGCTGATGTAATCAGTCGGTTTGTAAAATTCGTGTTAAATAACTCAGTAACTGGTATGGCACCTTAAAACAGCGCTCTGATAGGTTGAATTTGGTCACGTGACCACGCCCCTTGCTCTATGATTGGCTGTTGGTTTTTCCCCTCCTCCTCCTCCTGACCCCCTTTCCAGTGTTCCAAACTTGTTTATTCTTGTATCATTTTTTTTTATTTGTGCTAATTGGTTATTTATTCATTGTTTTTTTTATGTCTGGGTAGGACTGGGATGGTGCGTTGGAGTTTATTTATTTATTGGCGTGCAGTCCACGGCGTCGGGCGTTCCTCCCTCGTCATCGGAGGGTACACGGAGCACGAAGCTCTCCTGACGGCAGCGTAACGAATAGTGGGAGAGATGGTTCCCCTGCCTTGAGACCCCTTTCACTTCCCTCTCACTACCCCCTCCTTCAAGGCATGTGTCGCAACCCCCTATGCGGTAATGGGTTTTCCCGGTGTCGCAACCTTCTATGTGGTAATGGGTTTTCCCTGAGACTGGTGCCAGTTTGGCGGCTAGACAAGACAAGTCGAGTCAGAAATAGAACACGACCTTGAATTAGGTCACAACCCTCCCCCTTCTATGTGGTAATGGGTTTTTACCGGTGATGTCGCAACTAGAGAGCATTGAAACAGCTCTAATTATGCACAATCAGGGGCCTCGGAAGCCTTACGGTGATTTATAATCCTTAGTTAGGGGACGATATCCCCCACCACAAAAGTCTACTAAAATTGGTTGTTTGGTATCGTCCGTCGACATGCGTGGATGTAGGTATCCGTCATGGACCGGAGGAGTAAGGTAGTAATGTTCCAGAGTTTACGTGGAGTGAGGGAGAGTAGAAAACCACCCCAGTTCACCGAGCGAGATTCGAACTCACGACCTCCCCCGCCATAACTATATGAGTGACACGTACCCCTTTTGGCAAAAACGTGTGGTAAGGATGATTAAGAAAATGTTCCGGAGGGAGAAATACCTTCCGTTTACACGGCGGGGATTCGATTTCCCACCGACAGAATGAGATGAGCCTGACATTTAGGCGGTGTGCACACCGGGATTCGAACCTCGATATCTTTAGCTCGGCTAATATCTGTTATAACGGCCGTACTTTCTTCCGAGTGCACCCCCCCCATTTTCGAAGGGGTTTTGCTGGTCGACCAGCTTTTTATAGACCAGGTAGAATGTGTACCCGCATTGGATTGTAGTGAGAAAATCAAACGTCAATTACTCTGTCATCGGCCGTCTAGTGACGCCTTAGACCATGCGACCATCGATGCAAGTATACAAATTTAGATGCCGCTCACACCGGGATTCAAACCTCGATATCTGCAGCACAGCTAATGTCTGTTATAACGGTCGTACTTTCTTCTGAGTGCACCCCCACCATTTTCGAAGGGGTTTTGCCGGTCGACCAGCTTTTTATAGATCAGGTAGAATGTTTACCCGCATTTGCTTGGAGTGAAAAAATCAAACGTCGATCACTCTGTCATCGGCCGCCTAGTGACGCCTTATACCATGTGACCATTGATGCATGTATACAAAAAAAATACATATAAAATGCATAGTGATGGTAGATTGCTACCCAAGGACCTAGTCTTTTTTTTTTTGCCAGTGATGGGGTTAAAATATTGTCGGATGAATTGATGTGTTTTTTTTTCAAAATGGTTTCATTATCTACCTTCACGCCAATTAGGGCACACTTACCTTTTAAATTATTCATAGATAGCAATTCCACACGGCGTTGCCCGTGACCCACTGTAGTATTGTGTTAAAAATAGCCTAATTAAACATCAAATTAAAAATCCGGCCTCGAGGTGCATTCGAACCCCCCTCCCGTACACCAATGTTAAAAATTTCAGATATCTGCGTGCTGTAGATTTGGCTGGGAATCGCACACAAACAAACACACAAACACTTGCTTTTATTATTATAGATTCCTGTTCCATTAATATAAATGTGCGTATAGCCCAGATGGGCGGCCGGCATGCAAGAGAGAGAGACAACATATATGTAAGAATAAATAATAGAATAACAAGATCGAAAATCTCAATATCGAGATTTATTCCCACTGCACCTAAACGAGATTCGAACCGAATCCTAGAGATGAACATGACAGTTGAGCACTGTCTCACCAAACTATCTTCCCATTTTTATAGGAACAACTAGAAAAGCCACAAGATCTAATTTCACGTATTCATACGTAGAGACAAGTGATCTGCAGCAACCTATTTTGATATACTATTAATACCTATAAAATATCACCGATACTGAAGTATTATTTTATAAATGTCGGCTGACGAAAGTTTGTATTTCCTAAAAGTCTCTTTGTATAAAAATTGGAATATACCTATGAACAGTTGTTTTTCCACAGCATTTTTTACTACCGGTTCGGGCTTTACTACACTTATTCCCCCGTCAAGTTAATCTAGTACGAGCCTGACGACTTGTAGCCCTGTGACCACCGATGTATAAAATATTAGTGTTACTTATTTAACTATGAGAGGGTGAAATCATAAACAAAATAGTCAAAACAAAACCTTCCAAGTGCAGGTATGGGCTAAAACTACCTCCCTCAATACACCCAACCGAGATTTGAACCTCAATCTCCCCGTCATCAGCAGTCTATAGCCCCCGTCCTCGGTAGTCTAGCTAAACACGAATTTGGTGCGTTAGCCAACTGCGTCACCGAGGCGGGTATCTATCACACTGCACCCTTTTTAGAGAGTTAACAATCTTTACGAGGCTGGCTCTTCTTTATGTACACTTCAACCAAACCAAATATTACAACAGATTGAAAGAAGAAGCAGAACCGCTAGTCCAACTGGATTAGGAATTGGGAAGTTTGCATCCACATTTGCGTAGCGGGAGAGCGGAAAACACACCTAGTTTACCCGACCAAGATTCGAACCTCGAACTCCCCCGTCCTCGACCGTCTGCCACTACACGAGACAAGCGCGTCAGTAAACTACGCCACCGAGGTAAACTAATTTAGAAACAACAATTTTATTAAATACAATTTTAAATATTATTTAATGTCTGCAACTTTATTTTGACGAAATAATATATAAACTACATAAATTGATAAGTAATAACAGGGCTGAGGAAGATATAAAATGTACCTGCACTTGTGTGAAGGCCAAGCGGATAACCAGAAGCTATATGGTCGACCTTAGAGTCCCAACAGGATTAGGAATTGGGAGGGTTTAATCCACATTTGCGTAGAGGGAGAGCGTAAAACCCCCATAGTTTACCCGACCGAGATTCGAACCTCGAATTCCACCGTCCTCAACCATTTGCCACTACACGAAACACTGCACCAGTCAACTGCGCCACCAAGGTAAATTATTTTAGAATTAACAGTTTTATTAAATACAATTTTAAATACTATTTAATGTTCGCAACTAAATTTTGATGAAATAATATATAACTTTTACAAAAACTCCTAAGTAATATTAAATACAATTTTAAATATCATTTAATGCTCGAAACTATATTTTGTTGACATAATAATAAATAGCATTTACACCAAACAAATAAGCCACTTAAACATCAAAGAAATTTAATGTTTACGATTATATTTTGATGAAATAATATATATAACTTTTACAAAAATTCATAAGTAACATTAAATATAATTTTATATATCATTTAATGTTCGAAACTATATTTTGTTGACATAATAAATAACATTCACACAAAACAAGTTAGCCACTTAAACCGCAAGCCAAAATTAGAGAAAGTACACCCACATTTTGCAAGGTGGGAGAGTGGAAAGTTTATTAGAAAAACTTCCCTAAATACACTCGACGCTGATGAAGGAATCTATAATATTGAATACTATGCCATGGATTTGTTTAGCTTACCCTGGATATTTATTAAAACTTATAATGTCCGTTTACACACACACACACACACACACAGAGCTTCCCATCGTTCTACATATCTAATATTTAACACAAGAAAGAATTAAGACTGAATAAATTAGATTTACTAAGAGAATGTATATCACTTTCCAGAGTTGGAAGTGGAAAACAATTTATGAAAATTTACCCCAAAAATGACTTTCTGCGAGATCAAACCCCGCCCTTCCCATAGTCTGTTTCTAAAGTGGAAACTCAAACGTGATCTAGCGCACATATTATTTAGAGATCACATGAACTTGACACATTTTAGCACCGCGTCTTACTAACCCTTCGGGTTAGGCGCTTAAGTACTAATTACACTAATGGATCAGGAATTAGGAAGTTTGAACCCGCATTTGCGTAGCGGGAGAGTGAAAAAACTCCCCCCCCCCCCCAGATCTAAGACAGCACTATCGCAGTATACTAAATTGCAAGGGGGGGGGTTCCAATCCTGGTCCACTGGCTGCCACCTTCTTTGGTCAGTTAGGAGTCTCCAACTCAAATGACTATATTTGACATAGGTTTTTGGTAACAATATAATTACTTTTATTTTGAAACAATGAAAATTTGAAAATTACTCTAAGGGGGTAAGGACAAGGAAGTGAACCCGCATTTTCTTGGAGAGGGAGGGACCGGAAAGTATTTACTGGAATCCGATCTCCCGACAAAACATCATGACACGAAGCTAATATCGGGTTTCGTGCTCCGTGTTCCCTCTGATGACGAGGGAGGAATGCCCAACGCCATGAACTGCAGGCCAATAAATAAATAAAATATCTCCAACACCCCATCCCAATCCTACCCAGACATAAAAAAACAATTAATAAATAACAAATGAGCACAAATACAAAAGCAATGAGCATACAAAAATAACCATTGAGCACACATAAAAAAGCAATGATCACAAATAAAAAACAAATGAGACAAGAATAAACAAGTTTGGTACACTGGAAAAGGGGTCAGGAGGAGGGGGAGATGGTCAATAGAAGGGGAGGGGGAAACCAGCAGCCAATCAGAGAGCGAGGGGCGTGGTCACGTGATCAAATTCAACCTATCAAAGCGCTGTTTTAAGGTGCCACACCAGTTACTTACCTCAAATAAATAATTAATAAATAATACTGTCATTAAAAATATATTTGTTTGAATTTTCTAAAAGGTTCTTCATACCAAAATTCTTATGTACCTCTTTCCACCGCCATTCCACCAAACCTCAACAAGGACTATTACGTCGAACTAAATATCCTCGAAATTGAACCCAGCCCCGTCAGCTAATGGGTGATAAGTAAAGAGCTGGGGTGGGGTCTCTCGGTTATACTTGGACTCGCAGGCAGCAGCAGAGAGGCTAGGTTACATCACAACCTTTAGGAAGCCGCCAATTAACAACGGCTGCTGACGGACTGGCTGGGAATTGCATGGGAAGGCCATGGTTTAGTAGAGGGCGGGAGGAGAGTGGGGTATTAACAGCGACGTCACAGGATCACGGCTCCTGGCGGGCTCACAGCCAACACTAGGATATAGATAGGCCTATTCATCCGACTGGAACGACTGATGAGTCTGGCCCGTTGTACTGGGGATGATTTTTCTACACTGTGTTTTTCTCTATCAAGCATCCAAGCGAAGGCAGTGAGTCACCAGCGTCAAGCTCGTAATAGGGTGGGGTAGCTCGCTGGTGATTAAAAAGTTGAGATTCGAATCATAGCTCCCCGCGTCAGTGGCTGAATGGCCTAAGGCAGAGGTGGCCAAACAGTCGATAGCGATCTACCGGTCGACCATGGCTGTAGTTTAGTCTATAACCTGATCGATCGATTAAAGAAGATTGAGAGAAATAAAATAAAATAGAGGGTTTGCAGATTTTCCTCAAATCAACACTATAAAATTGAAATATCGAAGCTGGCCGACTAATGACCATTTACAATCCTGCCTGTGTTTATGAGAGAGTAATAAATGAATTCTCATTCACAAACACTATACTAAAATTATGCGCTGTCATGCATCAACTTCATAGTCAAATGTTTCGATAGAAATACTTTTTTCAGGGAAATTAAATAATGTATTTTGATCAAAAAAACTCAGTTTTATTTTGTGAAAGAACTATAAGTTTTAATATGTAATATAATTTTACTATCAAAACACAAAATGGGCTATTAATTTTTTTTTTACCAATGAAAGAAACAACATAATCCTATGGTCCCATAGTAGATCGCAAAGGATTTTTCTTGTCTGGAGTAGATCGCTAGATCAAAAGTCTGGCCACTCCTGGCCTAAGGCGTCACTCAAAAAACAAAATTGAATCATTGATGTCTTATAGTAAATTAATTTCCGTAATCTACTGTCCTTAAGTAAAATATCGCCAAAAGACGTTTTAGATATTATTTCTATACTTGCTTTTCATTGGTTGGACGTTTACATCTGTAGATTCTTAGAAATGTATTGCTAGCACCAATTTTGTCCAAGTAAAAGTTTAGTGTTTAAGTTTTATAAATTGTTTAAAGCGTCACCTACTTTCTTTTAGATTATTACCATTGTCATATATATTATGATTGTTTCTAAATACACTTTACTTATGCGTTGATAAACTAGAGTTCAAGATCGCGAGGCTCAACTTGAGAAAATAAGTGTGGACTATTTACGCCGTCTCGAATTGTTGAAAAGAAACATGTGGACCGTTTCTAATGTCGGGTATCCATTTGTTGCGTATCAGTGAAGACGCGAGATAGTTTCAAAGTGGCCTGTAAAATGTGATACAAAAATAGGCAATGTGCCCGATCGGTCATTTGTCGGTTTTACAGTCACATAAAAGGAATGATACGGCACTAGGTTGCAACATGTGTGGACGGGCCACCATTTTACCGCGTAGTGCGCTCAATCTCTGCGATTGTCGAGGACGCCCTGCGGAAACCTTGTGTAGAGATTTAGTTTATCTTAGTAATTTTTTTTTTTTTCGTTTATTGTTGTTATAGATATATTTTTGGCCCAATGAAGTGGAATAATGAGACTAGAGGGTTTAAAGAAACATGCATGTAATATCTTGTTTAGAAATTTTGTATTCAATTGAAGATAGCAAAAACTCAAAATCATTTGGGTGGATCCTGGTGAAATTTTTGTACAATCCACTGACAGATTGGAAATTTAAGTCAGCCAATAAACTTGATCCACTGTACACCCTCCCTGCTTGCATACAATTTTGACATCCACTAACGTGGCGATTTTTTTTTTCAAAATTGAATAATGAATAAAAAATGTAAAAGGCTGCTGCTATTAGCAGAGATGTGCTCATTGCTATCACTAGATGTTACGCAACGACTACATGATACAAGGATACGCATTAGTGGATACCCTCCCTAACGGGGCGTTAAAGTAATACGTAAACACATTTCTGGCCATTTTTAACCCCTTCTCCCCCCCCTTGTAAGCAAAAATAAGCCAATGCTTGATCCCCCCCCTCTTGCTTACGCAAGATTTGACAACTTTTTATTTAATTTGATCACAGGAATAACCATTCATTTTTTTCGTACAATTTTGTCTCTAGCTTGAATAGGTAGTAAGACGCAATGATAAAAAAATTATAATTTTTTGCAATTTATAAATGGCTGGTAATTATTAGCATATAGGTGTAAATTAATATTTTGAAATAAATGACAGTTAACACTGGTATCCAATGAGTTTAAATTTAATGAACAAGTACAATTAAAACAAGTTATAACAATATAAAAGTTTAAAACTGTCATTTACTTTTAATTGACATTATAATAAAAAGTATTATTAATGAGCACATGAATATTATATTTATAAAAAACACCCTAAACCCAATTTAATCCGATGACCAGGTCCTTAAATCCACGTCTCAACACTTTCAATCATCATGTTTCTATTTGAGGGGGCTAGGTCACTCAAGTCTTGGCTTACTTCTATAGGCTTCTCCACTTCTTCCACGTTTAGCCACTCAGCATCTTCATTGCTGTCCGAAGCTGCCCTAAGTTCAAGCGGCTTGCGATGACCCTCCCTCAATTATGCCCGTCTTTCTCTGTCTTACCTAAGCACTGTTCTGACCCTCCTACCCACTTGTCAGCAAATATAAGCAAAGCTCATACCCCCTTCCCCCTAAGGTGCTTACGTATAACTTGAAAGCCCCCTAAGGATTTGAACGAAAAAGTAATAACTACCAACTATTTGACTGTCCTGTATTCGGAGCACATGGTCTCGAACAAACAACTTATTTCAAAGCTACAGTAGCCCCGTGGTTTCTTTGGTGCTGACTGACAGCTGACAGCTGCTAAACACATGTTTTTGCAGATCATATGGTTCGGCGTAGGGATACATAATTTGGTCTAGTAACTTTTCAGAGCTGTCAGTGAGCACCAAAGAAGCTATGGGGCTACTGTAGTTGGGCACCGTTTTAAGGTGTAGGGCCTAGGAGTTATTATCAACAGTCGAGCCATTTTGCTCCTTAACAACACTCCCTTTCAGATAAATAAGACAAATAATGTATCGAACGTTGACCTGGTAACGAACTAATGAGGCCTCAGGTTGGGCAAACCCACCAATAACGACGTGGGTACACTGTATTATAGATATGAATCTCGTGATTGGTCAACTTGTTTTTTTTAGTAGCCCTAAATTGCTAATTGATACTTACAGGGGAGAAAGTGTTGGCTGACTTGCCGATAAACTTGTTCTGAACACGTGTTTCCGTGTCTCACTACCCGTTTGTCTGTCCGCAGATTGATGCTTATTATTATTATTATTATTATTATTATTATTATTATTATTATTATTATTATTATTATTTTTATTATTATTATACTATAAAACCACACGGCTGACTCACTCACTGACATTAATGCTTACCCACTTCCAGATGAGCTAGAAACTTGAAATTGGGTAAACTTATAGCTTCTAGCCTGTAACCTACGGGAAAATTACAAAAAGTTAATAAAATTAATTTTTAACCCCCGAAAAAAAAATGGCGGAGCAGCTTTAAAGTCGGTGTGGACCTTTCTTTGGAGGTCTCTTGTGGCTAAACGGTAAGACCTATCAAAAAACGGCTCTGGAATTACATTAAGATTACATTCACTCGCAAAGAAAACTCACCGGGGGTTTCGGGGCGGAGCCCCCAACGAGCAAAGTGAGTTTGTGTGTGTGTGTGTATATATATATATATATATATATATATATATATATATATATATATATATATATATATAGAGAGAGAGAGAGAGAGTATTTAACGTGCACTAAAACAGACACAACACTCAACCTCGGACCGTTAATTCATCACTATGAAAGGGGAAACACAGATTTCGAAAATAACAGATTACTCGGCCATGCTGGAAATTGAACCCGAGACTCTTAGCTCACTAGACAGACACGCTCTCGACTAAACTAAGATGTTGGACTTATATTAATTGGGGGAGGGTTGGGATAAGGAAGGGAAACATTTAGATTAAGCGGGTCTGCATTTACGTTAAGGGAGAGTGAAAAACCATTTTAATAAAGAAAATAAAGCTCAATAAATACGGTTAGGATTCTAACCCTAATATCCAGCCAGACAAGATGAAATTAACAACTTTGTCCAAGTGTTCGCCAGTCATCCGCTTCCCCTCCCCTCCCCCCTCCCAAATGTTTAGCCAACTTTAACTCTTTTTTTTTGCAATTTCTACTATTTAACCTAATAGAGAAAAAGGTGAAGAATAGGGGAATTAGAAGGGTTGTGGAAATAATTGCACCAGCATTAGCCCGAACTCATTTCGTGGCCGATTAACTGTGATATTAGATATAAGGTTACGCTCAAACCAGAAAACGTATCCTAGTGCAATTTTCTGCATTCCACACTTCACAACAACAAAACTGGCATCAGTTTGATAGTAGTTTTTTTTTACTTTTAAAAATACTAATTTTTTTGAAAGTTATTGTAATTTTTAAAATACAGTAAAATGGTTTCAATGGTCTCAATTTCAAGTGGACTACAGAAAACTGCAACAAAATGTAACGTCTGACTCGAGTGCCAATATTTATTGGCGCCAATTTATTTACATATTGAAACATGTAAATTCAATTTGGCGCCACTTGACTGGCACCATTTATCATTGTACCAGTAAATTTAAAGTACAGATGTACTTTTTGGCGCCAGTGTCTTCATTGTTTGTGAGCAAGTGTCTTATTGCTGATAGTTTTCCTATAAACAATGGCGAAAACATCAAAGAAATGGTCGTTAGAATTCAGAACTTACAATAAGGTTAATGGAGGCTTACGAACAATATACATGCCTGTGAAACCACACACTTTCTACTCACAATGACAGAAATCAAAGAGATAAAATATCGAGAAAAATGGATAAAGTTATATCTGGCTCAGTCACTGATTTTGATGTAAACTCTCAAAAGTCCAACATTACATTACTCGAAATGACTATATACTAAAACAGCGTTTGCCAATTAATTTTAGTCACGGAACCCTTTTATATTTTGTACAATATAACGTAATCCACTAAATATTTGTGGTGTAGCACATAAAAAGGAAAAAAAACTATTGTTTCAAGGTCAAATACCTTTAGATTTAAAGTTACATTTTTCCAGTGGAAAGGTTTAAGTTTCTTTGCTTACTATAATTAGTATGACAAAATTTAAAAATGTTACATAAATTTTAATGAGAAGCGGATAATATTACCTTTTTTTTTTGCGAATTCTTCCTATATCCGGTTTAATTGTTGACAATATTTGTATTTGGATGTCTTGAGCCACCTCAAATCTGTTTAAATATTTCATTTTCGTTCCAGATTATTGCGAGTATCGGGAATGCAGTAAAATCGACCTGACCCAAATATTTTCTTGTACGCCAGATGTAAGCGAAACTACAATATTTTTTAACTCTTAATGCATATATATTTTTATTAAATATCGTGGAACACTTAATTTTATCTCATGGAACCCCATATGAGAATTGCTGCCCTAGAACAATGTGATTTGATGCCAAGTTTAATGCTGTGTCAGTTTAAAACTGATGAACGTGGAAAAATAAACTGGTGCCACTAATATGGCGCCATTAAACTTGTATACTTCTGGCACCAATAATATTTGCACGTGGAAGCCCCGCCTAAATTTGGTGTTATTAATTTTGTCGGTTGAGATGTCGTTGAATTATTATTATTATTATTAGCACCGCGTCTTACTACCCGTTTGGGTTATACGCACTTACGCTAATGTGTAATGGTAGGGTGATTGTGAGATGAAATGAAGGACCTACAGTTTAACGTGGAATCCGAACCACGGTGAGATGTCGTTGAAAAACATGCTTTGCGCTTTATTAAGGTGTGTGTCTGGAACAAGAGTTTTTATAGCAAAATCTTTATTTAGCCAAAACTAATAACATTTTTCTCTTGTAGAAACATAGAAAGAATTAGAGCGTGCATCACATGCCAATCAACTCTGTGATACAATCGGCTAGAAATCGTAAATTTACACGAACAGTATTGCACATGGATCATTTCTGATTAAAACATTAATGGAGAAAAATAATTAATAGAGATTCATATTTCCGAACATTATTAAAATATTAAATAATATCTGGTCAAAAAGTGCATTGAAAAAGCTGTTTTTGACTATTTTAGAATAACTTCACAGACAAGCAATTTGCACGAATTTTCATTCTGTCATAGTAGGTACATACTGCAGCTATTAATAAGATATTTTTTGGTCGCTTTGACCCCATTGTCACCGTGAAAATTTTCGAGTAATCATTCAAATACGAATGTACTGTACACATTTCTGGCATATTTTGGTATTTTCTTTTCCCTTTTACTTCCATACCTCTCTCTCTCTCTCTCGCACGCACAAACGTAGATGCGAGCTGATGAATCATGAACGCTCTTTAATAATAATAATAATAATAATTAATAGGGCTATACGCACCTACGCTAATGTGAAATGGTAGGGTGATTGTGAGAGGAAATGGAAGATCTAAAGCTTAACGTGGAATCCGAACCACGGTGGAGGCCTGGCTTTCCTCACATTCACAAGTTTTAATTATTACACGTCTTAAGTAAATTATTAAATTGGATTTAAAAAAATATCCCTGAAATTCCATTGCCCCGGGATCCCTGAATCTTCTAGCTGTCCATTTTTTCTTTTTCTTGAACACACGCCTCGTTGTTTGGATTTCCTTTCATTAGTAGATTAGGGAGGTCAAAAACACGCACTTAAAGTGTCCTTTATTAGCTATTTTTTTCTTCAAATTTTTTTTAGTTGTGTACTTATTTCTAGCATTATATGTTATTTTATTAAAAAAACTTTATCATATATTTAAATCAAATATATTGTCATTTTTAATCAAATATAAATCATGACCCCTGTTCGTCACCTTTGTGTGTGGGTCTACCATTGGGCAGTGAACCAATGACTATTTGACCTTGAGTGACCTCCCAGGTGATGTTTACTCTCACGCGACTACTTGTATTGACCCCAGTCACGTGATGTATACAGGAACATATTTACCCTGCTGTCAATAGTCGGCACCATCCATCCACATTCATGTCCTGACTTCGACTTTCATTTCCATCGAGTTTGTCAGGTCTTGTCTTCATCCTATTCTAGATCTACAAGAACAATGGATTACTTTTATAGAAATTTAACTATTTGACGTTTAATTACCAACGAGAGTTAATTACCTAAAGCCAGCAGAGCTAGCTCGCTTGGCTCTTGATGCCTGTATTGAGTTGCGGCCCGGCTTTTTGAGGGACATGTATGAATTGTGGCCTACTGACTTGATAGAGAGGTATGTGTTGCGTACACCTAATTAACAGTGTGCTTTTTTTTATCATGTTGTCTTAAATTGCAGATAGAAACTATCATCGTCTCATGTCGACATCCCTAGTAATATCCAAACTTCCTCAGTTATTTTAATTCAATGGTGTTTGCAAAAATTTGAAGGTTTGTTAGGTTGGGTTTAGGTTAGGTTAGGTTATGT
This sequence comes from Timema cristinae, assembly GCA_039000515.1. Taxonomy (NCBI): domain Eukaryota; kingdom Metazoa; phylum Arthropoda; class Insecta; order Phasmatodea; family Timematidae; genus Timema; species Timema cristinae. The sequence goes on along the minus strand of JBCFYV010001001.1, from coordinate 17,563,101 downwards.
CAACAGCCCAGGTCGCAATTCGTACGTGGATCTAAAAATGTGGGGCGCAATTTACCTGTCTTTTTAGAGATAAACAATTTAAGCAGGGTGACCTGGCGGTCTTGGGGTAAGGTGTCAAACTTCTCTGCTAGGGGCCTGGGGTTCAATCCTCGGTCCCGGCACAGATTTATCTGATTGCCAAACCCTGCCTTCACCTCTGACAAGACGTGTATTAATCACAACCTGTGAATGTGTGGAACGCCAGGCCTCCACCGTGGTTCGGATCCCACGTTAAACTGTAGGTCCTACATTTCATCTCACAATCACTCTACCCATTACACATTAGTGTAAGTGCGTACAACCCGAACGGGTAATAAGACGCGGTGCTGATAATAACAAATAATAACCCGTGCAGCAGCAACTCCCCTGCAACCTTTGACAGTTGGTGTTTAAATTTCATTTTAGTGCAACGGGGAGATAGGAATATTTTCTTTGAAGCCACTGAACTCGTCTTGTATCTTTAGATCTATGAGTGGAAACTGGGTCAACACAACAGTAAGGCATGCAATTATATATATATATATATATATACTCGTATCTTCGCCAACATGCGGCGGCCGCTAAATTGGTATAGCTCGGTATATAACTCCATGACTCATCCCGCAAGTAGCCCTACTGATCTAGCAGCCGCCGCATGTTGACGAAGATAGTGCCAATATTTGTAAATATAGGACGTCCTGTGGTCAGCACAATGAGCCTTCTACCGTTAAATTCAGTTTTCTAGGCCGGACCACTAATTCTTTAATCAAAATACCTCATTTGTTCTCACGAGGCTGAGTTGGCCCCGTTCCAGACCCACAGCTTGACAGAAAAGTCTGGAAGCGCCGGGGATCACACTCGGGACTTCTGGAACTGTATCTAGGGCCTTTGACCACTAACTATATATATAATAGCACCGTGTCTTACAATCCATTCGGGTCTTACGCTTATGTACTAATTAAGCTAAGGGTTAGGGATAAAGAAGGTTGAATATAGTGGAAGTGTACCCGCATTTGCGTGGAGAGATATAATGGAACCCATTTACGAAAAACCACTCTCAGTAATCCAACTGGGATCGAACCACGTATTTCCTTCATCGGCAGTATAGTCTATTGTGAAAGTAATGCCTTAGACCATGCGGCCACCGAAGCGATTCTACGATAAAAATATCTTCTCATTCTATTACTAGACATATTTTTTTATTCGCACGTTCAACAACAAAGATTATTAACGGCTCATTCTAAGAAGTAAGAATAGGGAAGTAGTTTTTAGGAAATGCATCTTCATTAGCATAAATAAAGAGTGGGGAAATCACAACTATCGCAATTTGGAAAAAACAAACCTCAATGCAACAGGCCAGGATTCGAACTCAAAGCAGACTAGACAAGCTTGGCGCTTAGATCGCGTGTCCACCGAGATTGGTGACAAGTATTTCAACACATCCTTCTAAAAGTGGTCTATTTCACAAACTAACGTTTAAATTCCAAACTTTATAAAGACAAGAAATTCCATAAACTTGTACACGTTTTTGAAATGTAATCAGTAGCTTGTTCTCCAATACCAATGGAGCACGGATACGGAAATGATAAAAATCTCAATACTACATTTTCAGGTCGTAACTCAACTTTGAGTCCTTGTTTTAACCGCGAAACTTTCAACGTGAGTGTTTATTTACCACCGCGTCTTATTTCCCGTTTAGGCCATAAGTTTATTTACATCCATTACTGACAGGCACAACATCTTAGTCCCCGCCCGTTAATTTATCACTGTGAAAGGGTAAAACTATCTTTCATCAATGATACATTTTGCGGCCATGCCGGGAATCGAACCCGGGACCCTTAGCTCAATAGGCAGACACTCTACGGCTGAGCTAAAGTGTCGGAATGGGCCACATGTATATGTACTTATGAGTTAAGGATTAGGAAGGTTGAATTTAAAGGGATTGTACTATCATTTGCGCGTAAGAAGAGTGGGAAACTATATAAGTAAAAACCATCCCTAGTTATTATTATTAGCACCGCTTCTTACTACCCATTCGGGTTATACATACTTACGTTAAGTGTAATGGTAGGGTGATTATGAGATGAAATGGAGGGTTTAACGTGGAACCCGAACCACGGTGGAGGCCTGGAATTTCAAACATTCATAAACTGCATGCCTAGTTCAACGATCGGGATTTAGACCCTGATCTCCCCGTCATCGTCAGTCTAGTCTAACGCGAGGGTGGCACCTTAGACCATGCGGTCACTGGACCGGGGATAATGTTTATAGATAGTGACATCTGCCAGGCCATAGTGCATATGACATGACACATACTTACGTGAAGGTAAATAATTTTGTAACGTATCTAGCTGTTAGATAATTATCTTTCTATGAAAATTGGATTGTTTCTACTGAAACAATATTTTATTAATGTTGGCAAAAAAAAAACGCATTTTTGGTCTTAAAACTTAAAAAAAAAATCATAGATTTTAACTTGTGTTCCCTTCTATCCGAACGTAAATATAGACTTAAAGGACCATTGTGTATATATATATATATTATATATAAGAGAGAGAGAGAGATATTAAAAAAAATATTGTGAACTGGTCCCGCCAGCCTTGCCTCTATAATAAACTATTCCTCAAATCCAACGACTATCAACCACAATTAAAAGACATTTTAATAAAACCTGACTGCAACAAATTGAACGTGGAGCGCCCGAAGAAGAGCTTGAAAATATGTTTTGTCCTATCTTGATGCGTTACATAACTTGAGGTGGCGTTATAGTTGGTACAGTAGCCCCATGGCTTCTTTGGTGCTGACTACAGCTGACGGCTTTGAAAAGTTAAAAGACCAAATTATGTATCTTACGCCGAACCATATGTTCTGCAAAAACATGTGTTTAGCAGCTGTCACTTCTGACAGTCAAATGTAGGTATATACCTAAATGTTGACTGTCATAAGTCACCTGTGAGCTGTCAGTCAGCACCAAAGAAGCCATGAGGTTCCTGTAGACACTCTTCTTTGCTGATTGATCTAACTACCAATATAACACGATGCCGGTGACAAAACGCCTTGACCTTGGGATGTCTGCCTTACCTCAAGATTGATCTGTACAGCCCTAAGCCGATTTTTACTGTCAAATATCTCATATTGTTTTAGTTAATCTAATCTCTGCCAGTCTTAAGAACTATGGCCTCCCCCCCTCCCCACCGAAAAAATTACCCTCATATTGTCATAAATAATACTTCGCTAAGTTTTTAAGACATAAAATAACGTGTTTAGAGGTTAAAGGGTTTGAAATAAAATACAATATAATTTTTCTTGATGTGAATCCTTAGCTTTGTCTATAGTGTGTCTACCTACTGAGATTAAGGTTCTGGGTTCAATTTCCAGCATGGTAAAAAATTATAACTGGGTAAATGTGGGTTTCCACCTTAACAGTAAAGAATTAACGGCCGGGGTCTTGATGTTCTGTTTATCCGAGATTTAATTTAGTTTATAAGTCGTTTGTTGATATAATCAGTTGGTTCAGAAAGTCCACGTTAAACAAAAAATAAAAAGTAGTTAAGGTGAATGAAAAGTTATTTTTTGAAGAAATGTAATTTATTTTTGCTAATATCCATCGGGGTTATCCGCATTTAACTATGCAAAGGGAGTAGATATGAATAAGATAGACTTTGAGAAATGTATCCACGTTTGAATGATGGGAGATTGGAAAACCATATTTGAAAAAAGGCCACCTTAGAACAGCCGGCTGGTAATCGAACCTTGACCTCTCTGTTACGTGCAAAATAGACCAGACTCGACTGATGCCTTTGTCTGCGTTCCCATTGACGAGTAAACAAAAAGTTTAGGGGGAAACCTAGCTTTTATAAGATTACATGGTACTCTCATTTTTGAATCAGTATATTCAATGTAGTTCTTTATAATAGATCCCAAAATTAATATTCATTAAATTGTATGATAACGCATACCTAATTGAGTCTAGAATATAATGATCACTAGCAAAAATTAAAAAAAAAGTTCTGACAGTAAACCACGACCTTTAATTTGTAATTTAAAATATACAGTAATCTAAATTTTTTATTTAATTTATTCGAAGTATTTAACGTGAATTTCTGAACCGACTGATTGTATCAGCACACGTCTTGTAAATAAACTAAATTAAATCTACAACAGACAAACACTCAGTCCCCATCACTGTGAAAGGGTAAACTATCATTTCAACATTAATGACGTTTGGACTACAGTAGTCTCGATTGTTCGAAGTTCTGTACGATTCGAAGTAGGGATGCCCAATCTAGAATAGTACTAATGATTATTTAGAAGGCAATAAGTAGGTAAACTTGACCTTACTTGTAAGACAACTTCCTGGATGTGAAGATCAGCTAAAACAAAAATATTCAAGAATGATGTACCTAAAAAGCATTAATTATTACTGGCTCTGATGGCCGCACGGTCTAAGGCATCAGAGTAGACTGCCAATAATACGAAGATTGGGGTTCGAATCCTGGTTGGATGTGCTGAGGGTGGTTTATACTAAATGGTTTTCCACTCTTTCTTTCTCTCCACGCAAATGTGAGTACACTTCTTATAAATTCAACCTTACTCATTTTTAACTAATTAGTGTAAGTAGTACATATGCATATACGCTGAACGAGTCGTGAGACGCAGTGCTTAAAATATTTACTTTTCACGGTTATTTCGTATAGTTCGAATTTTCGATAGTTCATGGTGAGCCTAGTTCGGTATTCCTCAAAGTTTTGGTGATGGAGGACCACATAATGTAAGCTATGCACACTGAGGGGCCACCAAGGCTCTGGAAGGAGTGAGGGTGGATGGGGGAATACAAGTTTTGCAGGAAAAACAATATTTTTTAAATAAAATGTTTGGCAAAAATATAATGTAATTACATTGAATTAGTAATATTATAGTAATGGTTTTTTGATAGTAATTTTTGATAAATAATTGTTCAGATTTGTTCGACTTAGGGTTGGTACAGACATTCTTTCCTATGTGATTTGTGTCTAACGAGAAAAGAAATACACCATACCGAATTATGGATATTTAATAATTAATCTTTTAAATTAATTTTTTTTGTATTTTATGTGATCAACATTCTTTAATTCATTATTATTACTAAACCTTTCTGGGAGCCTGCGGACCATCTGATAGACCATCGCAGGCCCCACTTTGAGAAATACTGACCTAATGTAATTCAACTCTATAGACTCTACTGTAAACTTACTTACACCATGGTATATGAACTCGAAAGTTCATTGCCACACTTAAAAACGTACGCCACATATCCCTATCTTGAGCTAGTTATATCCATTCCACCCCATTACAGCCTATCCCTATCTTGAGCTAGTTCTATCCAGTCCACCTCATTACACTATCTCTTTCCATTCCATTCTAATATCCTCCCATCTGCGTTTAGGTCTTCCCAATGGTTTCTTCTCATTGGGTTTACCAGTTAATACTTTGAACACGGTTCTAGATTCTTCCATCAACTCTACTGTATATCTAAAAAAAAATGTGTTTACAAAATAGGGCTTCCTTCTGGCCACGCTGCTGCCGAAAAGCAGCTTGTCATTCTGTTCAGTTTTAATGAGAAGTCTGTGAGCGTCAACTTGTGTGAAGGTCAGGTCGTTATTCCTGTGTCAATATCGCACGCCAAGGTCCCACGGCGGATTCCTACAAATTCCAACCAAGGCGTCATGGAAAATGAATATGACAAGGAACTTTCTAAAAATAAACGGCACCTTTTTTTCAAGTTTGGTTTTCTGCGGACTGGTAGTATGAGGCTCGAGGATGTTTTTTTCTAAATGGCTTTCCACGTTCCCTTCACGCAAATGTAGACACATCTCCTCTCCATTCAATTTTCCTCATCTCCACGTCTTACTAGCCATCCGGGTTTTCAGCATTTTACCACGCTAATGTGATAGGGATGAGGAATTTATCATTTGCGGCCGGGGTTCAATCCTCGGTCCCGGCACAGTTTTATCTGATTACCAAACCCTTCCTTCACCTCTGACAATATATCTTGTGAATGTGAGGAATGCCAGGCCTCCACCGTGGTTCGGATCCCACGTTAAACTGTAGGTCCTCCATTTCATCTCACAATCACCCTACCATTACACATTAGCGTAAGTGCGTATAACCCGAACAGGTAGTAAGACGCGGTGCTAATAAAAATAATAATTTATCATTTGGAGAAAATGTGTTTATGTTAACCTGAAGGGAGACTGGAAAACCATATAATGAGCTTAGCTTCTTACTCTCATAACTGCTAATGACGTTAATCTGTACATGGTGAACTTAGCTCTAGTTATTCCTACTCTTTTATTTGTCAGTGACGTTAATCATACATATTAATTTTTGATATAGTTTTATTTACTCTTGCACCATCTAGTTACTCCTATCCACAAACATTTTATTTTGACACAAGCTTAGTCTAAGTAATTTTAGTGTTTAAAAAAAATCCAATTCAATAAATACAAAGCTCTTAAATTATTATCACTTTATCTTTCCTAAAAGGATAGTCCTCTAGTGTGATTTATTAATGTTTTAATTGGTGAAACGTTTCTGCTCGTGATCATACAATTAAAAACAGCAATAAAAAGCGGTCTGTCCAAAGCGTATGTGTATCGATATTTTATCCAAACTACACATAAATACAGGTCAGAATAAAAAAACGAAGGTCAAGCTACAAGACTTGTTGATGGGTCAGTAAATATGTCTATTTGTAAATCCCGGACCAAGTCGAATTGGCACGAAGTCAAAAGCATACGATATATCTACCAGTTTATATTTAAGAACTTCATTTTCGATTTAATTTATAACTCTATGGCATCAACTCGCAAGCAAGCCTTACCGACCTAGTGGCCGTCGTCTGTTGGCGATTATAGTGCTGGATTCTGTGAATAGAGTGTGTCACGTGGTCAGAACAATAAAACCTCCTGCAGTTAATCTCAATTTTCTAGACTGTACCTGATACTTTTTCGTTCAAATGGCTCCTCATTTTGTCCTCACGAAGCTGAGTTGACCCCATTACAAACCCACTGCTTCACATAAAAGTCTGGAAGCACCGGGGATCGAACCCAGAACATTTGAATCTGTAGCCATGGACTCTGATACAGAGGCGGTCATCGATTAAATTTATACAAAAAGATAATCGACTTAAAGAACTTTCAATTTTGTCAATAAAATAAATACTCTAACATAATTCTAGTAATTAACGCCATTTTACAAGACTATGGAGGTGATTAGCGTTACTTAATTTAGAAGACCAGAATTCGATCCCACCCAGATGCACTGGAATGTTTTACCTACATTTTATTACTCCTCCCAAACTTTCATCAGATTAACTCCAAGGTATTTCCTTCAAAGGCACTTTTTTCATTCAGTTGAATCAGGCTGGATAATTTAAGTCACTTATAGTCATTTCTGGCACTAGAGTGTTTAGTCAAGAAAAATTACGGGAAAACAACGCAACACTAGTAATGAGACAAAATATATTATTTCTATATTTAATGTTCACTTTATAAATCCACCAATTATATCACACGGATCGGTGAACAATCGCACTAAACGTCAAGTTTGTAGTTATAGGAGTAATGTGGAGGTTGGGTTTCAAATCCAGGCAGTGTGTATAAAGACTTTTTATCTTATGTATACTGATTAACGTCAATAGCAGATAAAAGAATAAGAAGAGCTAGATCTAAGTTCATTATGGACTGTTTAACGTCAATAGCAGATACCAGAGTAGGAAGAGATAGATCTAAGTTTATTATGTACTGATTAACGTCAATAGCAGATACAATAGTAGGAAGAGATAGATCTAAGTTTATTATGTACTGATTAACGTCAATAGCAGATACAATAAGAAGAAGAGCTAGATCTAACCTAAGTTCATTATTTACTGATTAACGTCAATAGCAGATACAATAAGAAGAAGAGCTAGATCTAACCTAAGTTCATTATTTACTGATTAACGTCAATAGCAGATACAATAAGAAGAAGAGCTAGATCTAACCTAAGTTCATTATTTACTGATTAACGTCAATAGCAGATACAATAGTAGGAAGAGATAGATCTAAGTTCATTATTTACTGATTAACGTTACAAACAAATACAAGAATATAAAAAACCATATCTAGGTTAAATATGACGTATTTCTCAATGTTAAAAGCAGATACAAAAGTAAGAAACGTTGTATCCTTTTTCTCCAACTCTAGCTTAGAATTCAACCACGAGGTCTGAGTGTGTGTGGTCACCCCTAACTGACACAATTTATTCTTCAGTTCCCGTTTAGAATCTAGTGACCTGAGATCTTTCTGGTAAGAAGTGATCTACATCTTCTCGAGGAGGGAAAACTAAAGTGAATACCCATGACGTCATGAGAGGGTAAAAATAGCGTATATTTCTTTCTTCCTCTTGTTGACTTGGAACATGTCACTTTGATATCTGCACAATACAGTCTGATCAAAAAATAGACTTTACATGTTTTCAACTACGAGCGTATGCGGTGTTATTTTTTTCATCTAAACTTTAAACATTTATTTTAAACAAAATTGTTTTAGAGATATGTTAGAAATTTTTTGCCTTTTTAAAAACCAGTAATCCATAAACTAACCTTAATTATAAGGGATGTATTCAAAATCAAAATAAATTTCCTTATGTATAACATCTAAATTATCAGTGACCTGGTGGTCTATGGGTAAGGTGTCAGACTTCTATGCTGGCGGCCGGGGTTCAATCCTCGGTCCCGGCACAGATTTATCTGATTTACAAACCCTTCCTTCACCTCTGACAAGACATCTTGTGAATGTGGGGAATGCCAGGCCTCCACCGTGGTTCGGATTCCACGTTAAACTGTAGGTCCTTCATTTCATCTCACAATCACCCTACCATTACACATTAGCGTAAGTGCGTATAACCCGAACGGGTAGTAAGACGCGGTGCTAATAATAATAATAAAACATCTAAATATCGATTTTGAAAAACCGTTCAACCCGTAAGCCCAGGGACAGACATATATGGGGACGGATAGAATATTGTAAGATCTACTTTTTTGGTTTCGTAGGCGCATAAGACGTTAAAATTTATCATAATCTTAGAACATACAGTTTTTCACGATTGTAATACTTTCTTTACATAACAATGTTAAAAGATATATTAAAAATAAGCAGTTTTTTGCACCGCATCTTATTACCCGTTCGGGTTATACGAGTATATACTAATTACACTAATGGTTTTAGGGATTATGAAGATTATATTAATATGAAATGTACCTGCATTTACGTGGAGGGAGAGGGTAAAATCACCCTCAGTACGCCCGACAGAGATTCACGGCCACCGGAGCGGGTAAAATTAGTAGTTGAAGTCAATGCCAGTTATCGCCTATGTTATTAGAAGTGCACCTCGCCGGGAAGCACTGATGTATGGAGGGTTGTCTACAGTTCAGGATTACCGATACGTCTTTTCAAGTTCCCCGCTATGTGGAATGTGTCACGCGAGAAAGTTTATTCTAAAATAAATCGTCAGAAGAAATACACCGGTGAACATCTGGAGTGAGAATTGGAAACTATGTTTAAATCCACGTGGTTGGGTCTGAGGCCCAGCTATATTTTAGCATCTTCTCCGTGGAGGCCCGGATCCGAAATTTCCCGAAGATTTGTTTGAAATAACATCATTAGATATTTTTTTTATAGTGACTTCAAAATTGTGTTCACATTGTAAACATTGAAATGGAGATTAAAAATAAATTTACGAAAAACAATATGAAAAAGACAGTGAGAGTTAAAGGCTGAGCCACTAAAAAGTATAATCAAGTAAAAACCCTGTTTTTTGAAGGAAGGGTGGTCTGAAAGTCCTTTTTCCCTACCATAATTCTACCATGTAGTAGGATCTTGTTAGGAAAGAAGACCTTTAAAACATTATTTCCTACTATGAACGGGGTATACTTTACCGTTGTCGATACATTTGATACACTGTACCTCAGACGATACACAAGATCAATGGTGAATTACTTAGGTTCGAATCCTGGTCTTAACACTGCGCGAGAGCGGCTTATGAGTACGTAGTATCAAGCGCTAATAACACACTTGTATTAAATGCCTGCTAAGCAATAATTTCACGCCTACCGGTGAGCACGTGGACAGTGGCGTCAGGATCTTCCTGTTTGAATACCGGCAAGGTACATTGAGGTGTTTTTCTTTCTGTCCTTGAATGTTTTTACACTCTCCCTCCGCTAAAATCCAGATGTACATTCTTTAAAATTCTACATTTTTCATCCCTAACCCATCAGGATAAATATGCAAGTAGCCCGGATGGGTGGTAAGAAACAAAGGGAGGGAGTGGGGATGGGGTGAGATACAATAACTTATTATGTATGAATAGTGCTCAGGTCTAAGGATGGTTGGGTCCTCAACAGTTCCACTGCTAGCTGTAAAACCTAGGTTGCACTGAAGAGGCGTACTAGGGAAATGAGGGGTGAGGTAGTTTCTCGTTGCTTTCCTCACTGAGCTAGAAGGTACTATTGCACAGTCTGCCAAGCCCATCAAATTGCATAGACCAACTTACCCTACAAGACACCTTCACTCCATTCATCACAGGGATTGTCTGTATATTGAATGTTATTACTAGTATTGTTCATACACCAACTGACCCTACAAGAGACACCTTCACTCCATTCATCACAGGGATTGGCTGTATATTGAATGTTATTACTAGTATTGTTCATACACCAACTGACCCTACAAGAGACACCTTCACTCCATTCATCACAGGAACTGGTTGTATATTGAATGTTATTAATAGTATTGTTCATACACCATCTGACCCTACAAGCAACACCTTCACTCCATTCATCACAGGGACTGGCTGTATATTGAATGTTACTACTAGTATTGTTCATACACCATCTGACCCTACAAGCAACACCTTCACTCCATTCATCACAGGGACTGGCTGTATATTGAATGTTACTACTAGTATCGTTCATACACCAACTGACCCTACAAGAGACACCTTCACTCCATTCATCACAGGGACTGGCTGTATATTGAATGTTATTACTAGTATTGTTCATACACCAACTGACCCTACAAGAGACACCTTCACTCCATTCATCACAGGACTGGCTGTATATTGAATGTTATTACTAGTATCGTTCATACACCAACTGACCTTACAAGCAACACCTTCACTCCATTCATCACAGGACTGGCTGTATATTGAATGTTATTACTAGTATTGTTCATACACCCACTGACCCTACAAGACACCTTCACTCCATTCATCACAGGGACTGGCTGTATATTGAATGTTATTACTAGTATTGTTCATACACCAACTGACCCTACAAGAGACACCTTCACTCCATTCATCACAGGACTGGCTGTATATTGAATGTTATTACTAGTATCGTTCATACACCAACTGACCTTACAAGCAACACCTTCACTCCATTCATCACAGGGACTGGCTGTATATTGAATGTTATTACTAGTATTGTTCATACACCAACTGACCCTACAAGAGACACCTTCACTCCATTCATCACAGGACTGGCTGTATATTGAATGTTATTACTAGTATCGTTCATACACCAACTGACCTTACAAGCAACACCTTCACTCCATTCATCGCAGGACTGGCTGTATATTGAATGTTATTACTAGTATTGTTCATACACCAACTGACCCTACAAGCAACACCTTCACTCCATTCATCGCAGGGACTGGCTGTATATTGAATGTTATTACTAGTATTAACTGACTCTAAAAGACACCTTCACTCCTTCATCGCAGGACTGGCTGTATATTGAAGGTTATTACTAGTATCGTTCATGTATCTGCCACTGTCATATTTGTCAGAGCCAGATCAATGAAAGTAACACCTGACCAAAGATGGAGTGTAGCTGATAACTTAAAAAAATAATAATTAAATGTTGATTGAGAAGTTACTGGGACCTGATTCGGTGGCCACGTCGTCTAACGCGCTATTTATGCTTTAGCCTGGATTGGCGATGACGAAGAGATTGAGGTTCGAATTTCGGTCGAGTGTACTTAGAATTATTTTTCTCTCTAAAATTGTTATCCACTATTCCCCCACGCAAATGCGAGTACATTTCCTATAACTATAGCCTTCTTAGTACCTAAAACCATTAGCGTAATTAGTAAATAAATGTAAAAACCGAACGGCTAGTAAGACGCGATGCTAAAAAAAAGGTTGTTAGAACACCAGTTGATGGTATCATAAGACATCCTTTACTCACTACTCGTGTGTGACCACCATACCATACTATACTCGATTAGAATATTGTCCGGAGGGGGTGACCTTGAGAGTTGGTTCGTGGTTCCTGTCGTGTGGCAAGGTCACTCTTTCACCTTCAACCTGGCCCTGCCATGCCACTAGTTCCAACATAAGTAATGTTGACATTCTAGACCTGAAAGATAGTAATAATAATACTAATAATTACTGAAGATTTGACAAACACAGCCACTGTAACGTAATTTACTGTCGGTGTTTTCTTAAGCCGCTTAACAAACCTGAATTGAAGGTTTTGGGGCAATAAACATATGGTTTTATTTACCCTCACTATATCTTAGTACCTATTCTGGTTCTACGCATATATTAATTACGCAGGTTGAATAGAGATGAGAAACGTAGAATTCAACATTTTTGAGGAGATATAATGGAAAAATATCTATGAAAAACAACCCCATTACATCTGAACGGGATTCAAATCCCGATCTTCTCATCACCGCAATCCAGTCTAATGATATAGTGAATAGTAGAGAGCGTATTATTAATTTAAAAATATCAATTTTATTCTCCAAGATGGTGACTTATTGGTGGATATTTGCATAGTTATACGTCAGGTCATGTGATCTGAAACTGTCACTTTTTATGGATATTATCAATACCAATAAAATAACATTAATAATATAGTAAAATAGTAGCGATTTTGGCAGCAAAATATTACGTATTTTCTAAAAATCCCTTCTTATGAAAATTTGTCTGTATCCTTCGTTCGCCTCGAAAGGTGTCTACATTTCTTTGCAAGGTTTCACTAATGTGCAGCGTATAAGATAAAGTGCATTCCGTCAAGATAAGATTATTACCTTTCAGGATAAATGGATTGTACATTCAATTGCCAGAATGCCTTTACGTACAACCTACAGGATGGCCCACGGAAAAGTAGCCCGTTTCCTATATCCAGCAGGCGCCTCACTCTGAATTGGGGGAGGTCAATCCCCTTCCACCCATATTGTGACATGAATTATTATTAGCACCGCGTCTTACTACCCGTTCGGGTTATACGCACTTACGCTAATGTGTAATGGTAGGGTGATTGTGAGATGAAATGAAGGACCTACAGTTTAACGTGGAATCCGAAACACGGTGGAGACCTGGCATTCCCCACATTCACAAGATGTCTTGTCAGAGGTGAAGGAAGGGTTTGGTAATCAGATAAATCTGTGCCGGGACCGAGGATTGAACCCCGGCCGCCAGCACAGAAGTCTGACACCTTACCCTAGACCGTTGTGACATGAAGAATGAGCAAGTGAACTGCTTGTCTAAAGCTTTATTGACTCATTCTTCATGTCACAATATGGCTGGAAGGGATTGACCTCCTCCAATTCAGAGGGAGGCACCTGCTGGATATAGGAGGCGGGCTACTTTTCCGTGGGCCACCCTCTAGTTACTATATGGGAGACTCAAAAGTCGCTCCCTCATTCGACCAAATTATGACTTCCCAGGCCCTGCGTGCTGACACCTTAGATGCCATATCCTAGGACAGTGGTCCCCAACCTTTTTCAGATGACGCCCACCTCGGTAGATCAACAAATTCCAACCCCTCCCACTTTCTATATATTGTGATAGTCATAAAAACAGATTTAAAAAGTTTAGTTTTCTGGTCACTTTGTTATTCTATACAAAAAATCATTGTAACATTGGCAGCACAATGGTATCCAAAAAATTACTGAAAATTGGTGTGATGGCTGGCACTGTTTTATTTTCACCAGTTCTTGAATATTCACTCAGATGTTCGACAAAGCACACCGAAAATCACTTTCCAAATCATTCGACGACGATGTTTAATTTTTATGTGGGTCAAGAGTTAAAAACTTAGTGGTTTTGCAAGTGGCCGCAATGGTAACTGAGGGTCCAGGGTAGAAAGGAGAACTGTGGGGTGAATCATAAATAATCGAAATAATCATAATCGAACATATACACGTGAATGTGTACGAGTGTCTTACATTTAGCTGGTAACCTAGTAGTTTACATTGGAAAAGGGATTGAAATATAGGTCTTCCATACGTAGCTGAATTTAGTGTTATTTCCTAAATGCTCCACGTGCTCCCCCCGGAATGGCTTCACGCTCCCCAGATTGGAAACCACTGCCCTAGGAAGTATTATAACAAGTTAATAATGAAATGGTATTATCAAAACATGGGAGCTGTGTTTGCGCTGGGAACTGGGATTATTCAGTATTAAGATCTTACGGTGCTGTTGATAAGTGATAACACTTGCGAATGAAAGTTAGTTGTGTGCTACATTTTACTGGCAAGGATAGGCAAGCTGTTAGTGATACTGACGATGATTAGAAAAGTAGTTGTTTGGTCCTTACCGAGGGTAAAATTGTTCTCCTAATATCCTCCAGGGAAACACTATTGTATCTTTTAATCTGCTTTGAAGGAATGCTCGAAAAGCTTTTAGTCCTCTATACAGTTATCCTAATGTATTTTAATATTTTGTGGGAGAAATGCTATATAAGCTTTTAGTATTAGTTGAAAGAATACTAGTGCAGCTTTTAATCTCCTTTGCATGAATACTAATACAGCTTTTAATCTTCTTTGAAGGAATACTTTAGTGCTGCAGTTAAACTTCTTTAGAGGAATACAATAGAGATTTTCATATTATTTGTAGGAATGCTATTGCAGATTTTAATCTTCCTTGGAGAAATGTTGGATAGTTAGTTATCTTTGGATACATATTAGTGCAGCTTTTAAACTTCTTTGGAGGGATTCTGATGAAGCTTTTAATCTTCTTTGAAGAAATGGTAGATAGTCTTCTTTGGATGAATACTTGTACAGCTTTTAAACTTCTTTGAAAGAATGCTAATTAAGCTTTGGAGAAATGTTAAATAGTCTTCTTTGGATGCGTGCTTGTATAGCTTTTAAACTTCTTTGAAGATATTCTAGTGGAGTTTTTAATCCTATTTAGAGAAATGTTAGATAACCTTCTTTGGATGAATGCTAGTGCAACTTTTAAGCTTCTTTGAAGTAATGTTAGTGCAGATTTTACGCTTCTTTGAAGGAAAGTTAGTGCAACTTTTGAATTTCTTTGGAAAAATGCTAATGCGGCCTTTAGTATTCTTTAAATACATTATAGAAAAGTTTGTAATTTTCTCTGAAGGAATGCTAGTACTGCTTTGAAGGAAATGGTAGTGTTACTTTTAATTTTATTTGAAGTAATAATAGTGCAGCTTATTCTTTTATGGAATGTTAGTAAAGCTTTTAGTTATTTTCAGCCATTGTTAAATAAATCTAAACAATACAAATACCTAATTATAAAGGGGCTTCGCGTTCGAATTCATCGAATCATATTATATACAATTTTTCATTGTTACGTACTACAACAAGGTCACTAACATCTTAATCCGATGAATATGAATGAATTGAAGAGTATGGCTCAGCTCAGAATAAACGTACCAGCACTAGTGTAGGGAGAGGAGAAAAATCACATTCAATCTTCCCTAATTTAATCTACTTACAGTGCAATAGTTTGAAATTCAAAACTTGACATACTTGACAAAGTCTAATGCCTTAGACAGCTCGACCACTAATACGATTGAGATCAATAACAATGCATCTGCATGTCATGTATTTTAAACGTTCTTAATTCAAGTTGAAATCCCCAAAATCGAGTTAATTGTGGAATTTCGATTATTACTCTATTTATGGTAGATATTTGAAGAAATTCTCAATATTATTATTATTATTATTATTATTATTATTATTATTAGCACCGCGTCTTACTACCCGTTCGGTTTATACGCACTTACGCTAATGTGTAATGGTAGGGTGATTGTGAGATGAAATGGAGGACCTACAGTTTAACGTGGAATCCGAACCACTGTGGTGACCTGGCATTCCAAAATTCTCAATACAAATAAACCAATATATAATATATGTATATACTATCCGTTTCTTGGAAATAATTTGCTCATAACCTTACACCATAAAACTAGGTATGTCCTAATATTACAAGTGTAAAGTAAAACATGTCACTTGTTTTGTATTTAAAAGATCTTAACTAATTCATCTCAATTGTCGAAGAATGCGTGATAATCATTGTCAATTGTGACTAGGAGGGGATTGGCAAGTGGCCATTGATACCGATCATTCCAGCAGTCGTCCATCATCAAGTTGAAGTCTGACTGAATAAACCAGCTGAACGGGCGGGTCACTTTGCTCTCGCCAATTATTGCGGCTCTTTGAATTGTGTTGTATCATCTTCTACGTGTGAGCAGTGTAATTCAGAGAACAGAACAAGTGTAGAAACGGAAACTTTGATTTTAATTCCCATGAAATTTTGCAATGATTGTAAACTATGTTTGCCCTCATGGTTTTTTTTTTGCAATCTTGGTGACATAATTTTCGAACAAAACATCGACACATCAGTTGCTTCCCTATTCACTTAGTTGCTTTCGAACAAAAAAAAAACTATTTAACTTTTTTTTATACAAAGAAAGTATTTTATTTGGGAAAATTTTCATTCTCGTGATTATTATGGATTTTTTTATGCCCCTGGAGCAAAAATCGTGGGTGTTATAAGCTTGCCTATCCACATGTATGTGTAATATTATAATGTAATGTAATTTTACAACCATTCGTTACTGTTTCCAGTGTGTGGCCTAGGTCAGTTATCTATTTATCCATATATTTTCCACTACTGGCTTGTAAGGCCTGTCGTAGCTTCACATGCCTTATAATATATCTTAAGACTAGGACAGGCACAATATACATTCCCCGGCCGTAAACTCTTCACTGTCAAAGGATATAACCACACTTACCTTGATACATTTTTCTGTCTTGTCGGGAATCAGACCCGGGACCCTTAGCTCAGTAGACAGACACACTACCGACTGGGTTAAGGCCCTGCCTACCCATAAATGCACGGTTCTAAACAAAAGAATTTAGAACAAAATATATTAATAATTCAACCTTGTTGTTTTTTATTTATTTTAGTAACATATCTGGGCATCTTTCATAATTCTTATGGAATTTTCAAACCATGCTAAAAATAGTTATTGAAATAATTTCATTAAAATGTTTCCATTTCAATGCATTTTAAATGGGATAACAAAAATTATTAATGGATTTATTTATTTTCTTTGTACAATTAAGCTAGAGTGTTTGTTTATAACATACTTTTTAATGAATAATTTCTTTTTCTTTTTAGACATATTTTTTAATTTGGGTTAGCTTCAATAATCACGACGATATTGAGCTCTAACGACTCCCAAGTCGACTCTCTAGTCAAAGTACATGGTTTTAAATACAACTTTTCCTTCTGCAACTAGTTGTCTTAGCTGATAATAGGTGCCGTTAGTATGATCATTACCCATTTACAAGCTAGTATCATTTTGCAAGCGTTGGCTAACCTGCTGTATCGGAATGCAGGCGGCAATGGAGGGTTAAACTAATCTCTGTGACCTTCTTGAGTCAAAGAAACATTAATACCATGTACGTTAGGATAAGAAGGGCCAATGTCCAATTATGAAAATTTGCGTAATTAAATATAAACAATTAAACATCTTAATATATTCAGTAACTAAAATACTCACAAAGTCTTCCTGCTGTGTGAATAAATATACTTGGTCCCTACTTACTTCAATGAGAGTATTACTCTTGTGATACATTATTTTCAAAGACAAAACCACACGCTTCTCCATATACAAAGTTTTATGACATTAGCCCTTATTTAACTGAGGCAGTAAAACATGTAAAATTCTTCACTCTTATCTTATATTCTTTCTTGAGTTTTCTCATTCTTTAGCACTACACGTTGTAATAATAAGTGTTAATATTTAAAGTAAATGAAAACTACTGTACATTGAATTTTTAATCCACTATTATAATAAATGAAAATAAACATTCCTGCTCATATCAAACATAGTTATTTTAAATAAAGTTTGGTCTAAATGTAATTTGGAGACGTTCTCAGTATAATTTTATATACTAGTTTTTATTTTACTGTCTAGGATTTGACTCTCATTGGACTTTGGAATAAGTTATTTTTCAAAAAGATAATGAACGAAGTTTTTGGTAGTCAAGATGTGAAAATGTTAATTTTATTTTATTAGCGTGTTAAATGTGATTACTTTTAATTTGAACCTGTTGCATTCTCGCAGTTTGTGCGCTCGTTTTGGAAGAAATGTATCGAATCCCGAACAATAAGTACCCACGGTGATTACTTTTTATATAATTAACAATATGTGACCTTTGTTGCTTTCGAACAAAATCCAATGGATTGTATAAATGTTGAGGTGGAGAAGTATTTACAAAATATTATTTTATATCCTTGTGAATAACAAGTTTGTTAAGAAAGGGCGCACAAAGAAAATCAAAGATATAATTGATTATTTAACTTCTTGTAGTAAAGGGTAAGTTTTTTTTAATGGTATGCATATTACTGGCGCTTAGGCTATCTGTATCTACTAATTTAAGTACAATGGATGAGCAGCGATACTATTTTATTCACTGTAGAAATAATATCAAAATTAAGATACAAATAAATACTTCTATATAACAATGCAGCGATTATTCTGATATTTCAAGTACTTTTTTTAAAGAAAAGCTCTTAGCTGAAAGTTAATGTTACTAACACTCTGTAACGCACTTATTGTATGTTCAAAATCTCTTGTGCCTTGGCCGAGTTCGTATCACGCTAGTACTAAGTAATTTCAACCTAACAGGGAATCGAACTAGTCAAGTTATTGAGCTGATTAATTTACGCACTCAGTGCTCAGTCATAGCACTTTAGCAATATTGACCACGACATGAAGCCGATGATAAGTAAATATATATTTAAAACCATTAAAATTAATGAACTTTTGTGTTCCCTATGCCATAAAGTAAGTAAGTAAGTAAGTATTTGATACCCGACCGCCTCTGTTGTATATTGGTCAGATTTACTGGCTTCAGATACTGAAGTCCCAAGTTCGATCCCCAGTGCCCCTAATTCTGTCTGTGAAGCAGTGGGTCTGAAACGGAACCAAAATCAACCTCGTGAGGACAAATGAGGAGATAATTGAATGAATAAGTAGCGCTTCAGTCTAGAAAACTGAGATAGAAGTCTGGAGGGCTCGTTGTGCTAACCACATGGCACCCTCAGCTTGAAAATGTTGGCCCTATCTTTGCCAACATACGGCAGCCTCTCGATTGGTATAGCCTGCTTGCAGGCTGACACCATGGAGATATTACTCAAGTTAAACTCTACCAATAGGATAAAAAATTATTCCCAAAAATATTTATTTCTGGAAAATTGTGTAAATCCTATAGATGTTTGAAAACTGTAAACACCGTATTAAATAACAGATACCCACTTCAGTGGCTGAGTGGTCTAAGGTGTCACTAGTGTTAAATGGGCCTGCTGATAGCGGAGCACTTGGGGTGCAAATCCTGGTCGAGTCTATTGAGGGTAGTTTTTCCTAAATTGTTTCCCCATCTTCCAAAATAAAAATGCTGGTAGATAACCTCTCAAATGCTTCTTTACTCATTACCACCCAATTAGATTATCATATATGCGTATAACATGAACAGGTAGTATGACGTGGTGATATCAGTAATAAAAATAACAGATATATTTATTGTCAAAATTGTTATAGTCTTCGAAATGAAATTTCTTTTAAAATATGTTATTGCCTCCTTAGCCTTTAAATTTTAAAAATTAGCCAAAGCACAGTGGCCAAATTTAGCACATTAAATTTTAGTTATTTTTTATTTTACCTGCTTACTAATAAACTCAAATAAATGGTACGACAAAATCGTAGGCTACATACTCAATCGTATAGGTTATTTATTATAGTTAGTGACAAAATCTTCAAAAATAAGTTCTCTAATTTTACCTTAAATAAATTTTTCTCTGATAAATAAGTGTACATTATTATTTATCACTACCCTCACCAGATATTTATCTGAAAAAATTTCAATAGTGGTACAACAGCATTAACCTGGAGTCACGTGACACTTTGATATGCTAATTACTCAAAATGGGTACAGGTACAAAACTTTCTCTTTGTGGTACAAAACGGTACAGAACTAGTACAAAACTTTGGCATGAAAAAGTTCAAAAGTGGTACAACAGCATTAACCTGGAGACACCACTTTGATATGCTAATTACTCAAAATGGGTACGGGTACAAAACTTATTTGTGTTACAAAACGGTACAAAACTAGTACAAAACTTTGGCATCAAAAAGTTCAAAAGTGGTACAACAGAATTAACCTAGAGTCACCACTTTGATATGCTAATTACTGAAAATGAGTACGGGTACAAAACTTATTTGTGTTACAAAACGGTACAAAACTATTACAAAACTTTGGCATCAAAAAAAGTTCAAAATCAAAAGGGGTACAACCGCATTTACCTGGAGTACGTGGAGTACTCACTTTGATGTGCTAATTACTCAAAACGGGTACGGGTACAATACTTTTTCTTTCTGGTAC
This sequence comes from Timema cristinae, assembly GCA_039000515.1. Taxonomy (NCBI): domain Eukaryota; kingdom Metazoa; phylum Arthropoda; class Insecta; order Phasmatodea; family Timematidae; genus Timema; species Timema cristinae. The sequence goes on along the minus strand of JBCFYV010001001.1, from coordinate 17,542,348 downwards.
AAAACGGTACAAAACTAGTACAAAACTTTGGCATCAAAAAAAGTTCAAAATTAAAAAGTAGTAAAACAGCATTAACCTTGAGTCACCACTTTGATATGCTAATTACTCAAAATGGGTACGGATACAAAACTTTGGCATCAAAAAAAGTTCAAAATTCAAAAGTGGTACAACTGCATTAACCTAGAGTCACCACTTTGATATGCTAATTACTCAAAACGGGTACGGGTACAAAATGGTACAAAACTAGTACTAAACTTTGGCATCAAAAGGTTCTAAATTCAAAAGTGGTACTACAGGTTAATGGACGTCTAGCTGACTGGAATGAATAAGCTAATTTTTCTGCTCGAGAGTGTGATTGTATCTTGACGTTATGTCTCCCCACGTTTAGTCAAACTTGGTCGCCTACACACTTTACGGTCCGGCACTACACTTCTTATCTCTCTCAATTCTTGGAAAAAAGTTTGCTTGCTGCCTTTACTGATTACCGGTCGTGGTCGCCGGTCTCCCAATTGTTTAAACAAACCAGTAGTTCTGCCAACCTGATGGCTGGAATCCACCAGTTTGTATAACGTTAGCAACGCCATCTATTTTAGAGCTGAAAGCTCAATACGCCGCCAGGGAGGGTAGGCAGGGCCTTAAGGAGAAGGACTTAATTAATTAAATGTATATAATGTAATGTGATGTTATGAATGGTATGTATGTATGTATGTATGTATGGCCTATATATGTATGTATGTATGTATGTGTGTGTGTGTGTATGTATGTATGTATGTATGTATGTATGTATGTATGTATGTATGTATGTATGTATGTATGTATGTATGTATGTATGTATGTATGTATGTATGTATGTTTGTATGTATGTGTGTATGTATGTATGTGTGTATGTATGTATGTAATATACGTACCGGTATGTAATGTACAGTGCCAGGGGCTACGGCCGAAACAATCGGTTGGATTTTGTTGATATATTAGATGTTAAATGCTCATACATAAAGTAAAAATAGGTATTTTGATTCCAACCCTTTAATTGAGGGTAGTTAATTGATGACTGATTCATAAAAATTAAAAGTATTTCGAAACTGGCTTTAATTTTCAATGGATGTTTTTTCAGTGTTTTTCTAAAAAAAAAATTGATGTTGGTTTACTGGCGATGTATTTTGGAAAATTTGAAGTTAAAAAAAAATAGATATGACAATTTTGTTCAAAATGTATATCTTTATATCTAAAATGTATTTCATATGATTATCAAAATAACGTTGTTGTTTTATTCCAAGGAAAAAATATTCAAGGGTAGCTTACTGTAACCTATTTTATCTTATTTTTTTATCCTAATCTAAAAATCTTTGGGGGAAGCATTAGTCTAAATAGCTTTTAAAAGAGTAGAGTTTTCAAAAATTCTTCAAAAGAGGGTCATCCAAATATCTTCTCGCAGCACCCATTTTTCCAACATTAACTGTGGGGAGAAGGGTATAATCCCACTGCTACTGTATAAAATAACAGTATTCTTATTTCTTAAGGTGGGATGGAAACGGACGCGAGAAAAGGCCAGTGTTTTTATAGTTTTTATACCAAAACATTATTTTGGCTAAAATAAATCAAATACTGCTCCAGTAGGAACACAAGAATTTAATTTTATTCACACGATATCAGCAGTTGTTGAATAATATAAGCATAGCGGTATTAGAAGACAAGCCTTTTACATGAAGAGAAAAAGTTGTCGTTAAATTCCAGAGGACCCTCAACAGATATCCAACCACTGTTGATATCACCATGTAAAGAAAATTAAACTAGATTTTTCTACTAAACTATATGTGTTTATTTTGGCCAAAAAAAGTTTTGGTATAAAACCCGCAAAGATACTTATCTTTTCACGCGTCCTCTTCCATCCCACCTTAACATCATGTCATAATAATAATAATAATAATAATAATAATAATAATAATAATAATAATAATAATAATAATAATATTTAGCACCGCGTCTTACTACCCGTTTGGGTTATACGCTTTAAGTACTAATTACGTTAATGGATTTAGAAATTGTGAAGGTTGAATTATAGGAAGTGAACCCGCATTTGCGTGGAGGGAGAGTGGAAAACCATTTATAACAACCCCCCCCCAATTCACCCGACCGAGATTCGAACCTCGATCTCCCCGTCCTCAGCAGTCGAGCTCAACAAGACCAGCGCGTTAGCCAACTACGCCACCGAGGCGGGTATCATGTCATAAACTTAAAAAATTTTAAACTCCTTTACGCTTAAAAATTAAATTTTCCCTTCACTCAATGATGATTACTAAATATATCTTCAGCCCGAGGTGCAAACTGATAATCAAATTTGGCCCTTGTGATGAAAATGTTGACCCCCTCCCCTATGCCCTCCCGCCTTAGAGCATTTGGCCACTGAAGCGGGTTTAAAGCAGTGTGGTAGGCGGTGCTGATAATGACTCTGTGTAACGTTACGTCAGTCTTTCAGCAGTCAGCTCGACCTTCTAATCAAAACACTATCTGCCGTTATCGCAGATAAATGTTGGCCTGGAGGTTTTTGGTTCAAAGGATATTGGCCCTTTGATTGGACTTGTCTGACAAGCCTTATATCTTGTCACCCAGTAGGTTAATACACATTTCACAAGGAAACATATATAGTAGGGTTAAGACAGAGAGGTGCTTTAAAAAAAATACAAACATTATTTCTATTGAGGTCGACATTGACAACATTATACTTAATTTTTAATAATGTTTAACATATATCAAAAGTAGCAGCTGTAGGTCACATGAATTGACAATATATAGATAATACAAGAAAATTGTTTTAGTAATTTTATAACTGTAATAAACGTTTATTCCTATCTAAATTGGATTCTATAAACTTATAAAGTCAAATTTTCATAAGAAGGGCCTTATCTTAAAGCTAGAAAAGTTACTAGATCTATTGAATGTGGGGAATGCCAGGCCTCCACGTGGTTCGGATTCCACGTTAAACTGTAGGTCCTTCATTCATCTCACTATAACCTCACCATTACACATTAGCGTAAGTGCGTATAACCGAATGGGTAGTAAGACGCGGTGCTAATAATAATAATAATACTAGATCTATTTTCATGTATTCACACACCAAGTCACGTGATATGTCACTTTTGAGAGACATTATCAACACCTTTAAAATAGCACTGTTTTTTTTACTACTTATACACCTAGTAACACTAATAATATAGTAAAGTGTTATCAATGCTGATATAAAGAAACTATATTTGAATTTTCTAAAAGGCACTTATCTTGGTTCGTCGTAAGGGCCGTGGACTGCACAGAATCAGGGATCGGGTCGCAATTTTGACGTTTCTGAACTAAGGTGTAACGTGTTACAGGTGGAGAACCTGCTGAAGGATGTGCAGTTGACGGGGACGCCGTCCTCAAGATCCAGGACGTGTTCCTCACGGAACTAGAGAATGGGATCCACGAAAAACCCTCCTCTTTGCAGATGGAGAACACCTACATCCCCGAGCTGCCGGACGGAACAGGTTCGACCTAATTTATACTTTGGGTCACTAACTTGTTTGCTACCCCAACGCTCACCAGGGTTTGGTGTTCCTACTGGTTTCATAATCTCATACTCACCATCATCTCATCTCATCGGGACATGGAAAGAGTCTCCAAGGAAAGGATGTACGATTAGTTCATTCGGACGTACCCTGGGCAACAGTACATTAGTACTGGCTAATCTTTCCACAAGCTGTGCTACGAATGATGTAGCACAGAGACAGACGTGCAATATATAACCCCAAGCTCCCCGTCATCAATAGGTCAGTCTAACACGAGAGTGACATCTCAGACTGTTTGGCCACTGAAGCGGGTAAGTTTTTTTTATTGCCTTATAGAATAACTTTAATCTAGAACAGAGACAACACGCAGACCATCAATTCATAACCGTGGAAGGGGAAACCCACATTTTGCCAACTATATATTTTTTCGGCTACGCCGATATTCAAACCCGGGACCCTTAGTTCAACATTAAGACATGCTACCGATTGAGCTAAGATATGGTAACCGGGATATCTTCACATCTACACTATAGGGTTGAGGAAGATAGAATTGAGAGGGGATGTACCTGCATTTATATGGAGGAAGCCCATTTATGAAAAGAAAACAAAAGAAAACTTAGTACACATTGCCTGGATTTAAACTACGTTCTCCCCATCATCGGGAAAAGACAACATAAAACACGTCTAATCCCGCGTGCCCCTTGGTACAACGCGGATCATATTCGAGCTATATGCTAATTAATTTCATTTGAATATTTATTTATAACTATTTTTAAAGTCAGAGGTACTCTTAAATATGAATGTGTCACTTCTTATGAAAGAACTGTACGTCCCCCGCTGAAACGACTGGTTTGTTCTCCACTGTGTTCCAGAGGAGGGTCTGTTCCTGGCGCTGGACCTCGGAGGAACCAACTTCAGAGTGATCCTGCTGGAACTGTATCAGGGCTCCGTGGTAAGGGAGGAGGTTAAGCACTACCACATACGAGAGGAACAGAGACTCGGCTGTGGAGAGAAACTGTTCGATTTCCTGGCCGACTCTGTGTCAGACTTTGTGCGAGGACAGAAGCTGACAGGCACCAGGCTGCCACTGGGTGTGTATTGTAGCTCAGAGTACAAGCTGACAGGCACCAGACTGCCACTGGGTGTGTATTGTAGCTCAGAGTACAAGCTGACAGGCACCAGGCTGCCACTGTGTGTGTATTGTAGCTCAGAGTACAAGCTGACAGGCACAAGACTCTTTAAATACACAGAAATCCCAGACTGGTTTCAAGGTTTAACTGATTTTCTTTATAGCTGTTATTTATTAATGCTTATTTCCCAGACAAACAAAAATTTGAACAAAACACAAAAATAGCTTTGCAAGGTCGAAATACAATATCATTACCATTTCAAATCTATTGAATCAAACTATTTTTTGTATAGCACTGCATCTGACTAACCTTCGGACTATACGCCTATCTACTGATTACGTTAATAAGTTGAGGATGGGTAAACTTGTATTTATGAGAAGCAAACCCGCATTTGCATAGAAGAAGATAGGAAAACCATGTTGGAAAAACCACCCTCAGTACATTTGACCGGGATTTGTAACCCAAATTGTAATATACATACATAATCAAATATTTATCCCAAACAATATATTATATACACATACAAGTATTTCAATAGTTGTATGGTTTATTATTGTAACATTATATCATTTAAGTGCCATGGGCGTATGCTTTGCTGCCTTTAATAGCAAGTGTGTTTGTTCCAGGTTTTACGTTCTCGTTCCCTATGATCCAGAAGGCGCTTAACATAGGTTTGTTGGTAACATGGACCAAGTCTTTCAACTGCCCCTCAGTGGTTGGTCGAGACGCTGTCAACATGCTCCAAGAGGCAATCAACAGACGTGGGGACACACATGTAGAGGTGGTGGCCATACTAAACGATACCACAGGTCAGGTGTAATCTGTGATTTCCGCATGCTACCATCAACACGGTTAAACATGGCCTTGGATACCAGACAAATCTGGATTGCTCAGTTGGTAGATCATTGGCGCTGGAAGCCAAAGGACCCAGGTTCGATTCCCGTGTCCAGGTTGTCAATTTTCACTTGAATTTGATTCAGCTATCAGGATTGATCCTGTGGGTAACTATAATGTAACACTTTGTGATGCACATGAATTAATAATGTAGTGATTATGTTGAAATTAACTGCATCTTTTCTTGTCTGAGCATATTAAAGTACTAATTTGAAGCCATTTTTCTTTTGTGTTCGATGTATTTACTAACCGCCCGGGCTATCCACAGATTAATAATAATAGAGTGGTATGTGTAAAGTGGAATTTAAAATAAATGTACCTGCAGTTTTGTGAAGAGAGAGTGGGAAAACATTTAATAAAAACTACCCTAGATATGCCCAGTCGGGATTTAAACCTCATAACCAACTAACTGAGGAATTGGATACAAAGGTACCCGTTTAAGTGGCCGAATGCTCATCACTCTTGTGTTAGACTGGTCTGTTTAAGATGGGGTGGTCGGTGTTTGAATCCCAGTCGGGTCTACTGAGGGTGATTTTTCCTAAAATGGTTTCCCCCTTTCCTTCCATGCAAATGCGGGTAGATAACCTCTGAAATTCTTTCTTCCTCATCCCTACCCCATTGGAGTAATTATCATATTATGTGCCTATAACCTGAACAGGTAGTAAGACATGGCTATATAAAAAAAATTATACAATTTAATGCTTGAACAAGAAAACATATTCAAGTGCAGTTTTCTGCATTCTTCAATTTTTGTTAATAGTGAGATTGAGATCATTTAAATAATTTCTCATTTTAAAATGGTAAGGTTTTTTAAATTTTGTTGTCTTTTTAAGAATTTGATAAAACCATTTTACTTGTCTCAATTTCACTGTTTTTCTAATGAGTGATCCATAAACCATGCTATGGGTGACCTGGTGGTCTAGGGGTAAGGTGCCAGACTTCTGTGCTGGCGGCCGGGGTTCAATCCTCGTCCCGTCACAGATTTATCTGATTACCAAACCCTTCCTTCACCTCTGACAAGACATCTTGTGAATGTGGGAATGCCAGGCCTCCACCGTGGTTCGGATTACACGTTAAACTGTAGGTCCTCCATTTCATCTCACAATCACCCTACCATTACACATTAGCGTAAGTGCGTATAACCCGAACTGGTAGTAAGACGCGGTGCTTATAATAATAATACATAAACCATGTTACTCTTTTCTCACATTTTCAACCCCCCCCCCCTTCCCCCCTCACTCCTATGTAACACCAAGAACATGTACCCTGCCTCCTCCACCTTCAACATATGTTACATAACTTTTTACATCAAAAGTGAATTTCATGGGGAAGCTTTTATGATACTAAAAGAAAGACTCATATTTAATATTACTCAGAATATATTTTAAATCTTTAATATAAATGATTTTATAACAATATTTTATTATTTTTATTTATGAACAATAATATTATTTTTTCAACATTAGAAAGTATAAGATCTGTGTTACGTAGCACTGTTATGTATCCATTCCCCCCCCCCCACTCCCCCCATATAAATATTAGAACTCCCCCTCTCAACAGTGCTACGTGGTTTGTGGACGACCCCCAAGTATATTACAGAGAATCACACCAAGATGCAACGCCTGGTTTGAGCTGTATCACCCATGGCCACCTTTAGGGGTGTACAAATGGTGCGACCATACAGGGCCCCTTGATTTTGGGGGCTCCTCATTTTCTTAGGGGACAAAGGGGAACAAAACAAGTTGGGGTGGGAAATATTTGCTTGCCCGCTCGTATAGAGGGCTCTTTATACAGAAAATCTAGCAAATATTGTTTAAGTGTGAAAACAAATATCCAAAAATATAATCATGTGGTTTGTTTTATTGAACGAGTGAAGCAAGTTCTTTGTTTTAACCCCACTAATTTGCATTTGTCTGTCAGTCTATGGTGGATAAGTCTCACTATAACTTTCCTTAATCAATTTAATTCAAACTTGACACAGTTATTATTTGTAGTTCTATACATATCAGGTTTGTTGGGAAAGAAAATTGAACGAAGGGTCACGGAGAAATCAACCCTTATATGTATAAAAACACAGTTTCTAGCATTAATTATTACATGTATTTAATGTTTAGGGCATTTACTAGATACCTTATACAGCTGAAAATCTGTAGATACTGTAATAAAAATAAACAAAATTTAAACTTTTTAAGGTTTTTTTGGGCAGAGGGGGTGGGAGAGGCAGATAAAGGAAGACAAAGGAAGTTTTCCCAGGGTCCCACGTCTACTAAAGGGGTCCCTAGTATTACATACTTAAGTTATTTGCTAGCCATGAGATGCAATATGTCCAAGAGGTTTTTCCAAACTTGATGCATACTTAAATAAGTACTTGAAATTAAGTTTAAATATTTATTTCTAGTTTCTATGAGCGACTGAGGAATTTTTAACGATACTGATGATTTGTGTAATAATGTTCAGGAACCCTAGTCCAAGGTGCAGTATTAGACCCTCGCACCACGATTGGTCTGATCCTAGGGACAGGAAGTAACGCCTGCTACTTGGAACGGGCCGATAGAGTTCAGCACTGGGAACAACAACGGCATGGAGAGAAACAGGTACTTACATATTATGTTGTCATGACACATGGCTTAATTGTTGGAACAGGTTCAAGTACTCAAGTATTTTTTCATTATCACTTACTTCAGTGGCTGCTTGGTCTAAGGTGTCACTCTCGCAACATATTAGACTCACGATGATGGGAAGATTGGGATTTGAATCCCGGTTGGGTGTACTGAGATTTTTTTTTTTCCTCATTGATTATCCACAATCCCTCCACACTAATGGGTGTACATTTATTCTAAATTCAACCTTACTCATCCCTAACACAATAGCATAATTATTAGTACATATGCATATAACTCGGGCGGTAGTAAGACGTGGTGCTAAAAACATATGTACATATATCAGCTATTGGACATTGATGTAAACTGTTGCCAGGGTAGACAGAACTAGTTTAAACTGCACCTGTGAATTTCTCTTATAACTAATAACTAAATAGAACACTCATTGGCCAGGTATTAACAAACATACATTTCCATGTGAGGTATGTAGAGCAGAGCTTATGTATGATTTGTCAAATGAGGATTGAGCTGATGAAAACAAATCAATTGTACAGTTCAATCCAGTTCTGGTGCCCTGGAAACACTATGTGACATGACTCTACTTTTAGTTAAGATTATAGCAGTTTACTTGGTTTTAAATATAACTTAATTGAAAAATACACTGGGACAAGGAAATCACATTATGCCAAAGGTCTCTGGTCCAATTCTCATACCCAGGTGTAATTTTTCAACTATATGTAAATGAGCACATGGTATAAAATCTAAAACTAACTCAATATGAGCTATATTCTTAATATTGAGTGAACATTTTTCAAATACACTAGCGTCTTTAGCTGGATAAGACCGTGACTACCTTGGATTATCGAAAACTTGGGCTATACGGAATAACTGGGGGGAAAATTAGCTGAGAATTGTAATTGTTTGTTAAAGAACACTTAGTAAAAAAAAATGTCACTACACAAAAAACAAAAAACATATAACCTGAACGGGTAGTAAGACTAGATGAATAAAAAAACCTCAGACAGACAAGATTTATGAAAAAACTACCAAATATACAGGATATGATGACTTTTACGATATAACTCAATAGGATTTTTTATAATGTAAGGCAAGAGACCACGTTTCACAACTTAGAGAACAACCTGTAAAATTATTGGTTTTAAGTTCATCTCCTCACTGTGTACTTTATAAAGAAGCCGATTATATGACTAAGCCACAATGGATAAAGATGATCTAGAACACCCCAGTGAGTGATTTAACTTATCACCATTGAGATGCAAGAAGGCAAATGGAAGAACTCCAGTATGCTGGTCATTAATATCCATTCAACCATCAAACATATTAGTATGTATTTAATTATATTTCTTTGTATCATCAGCGACCTTTTGAGTGCCAAGTGTTAATAGCTATAATAAAATTTTCTTACAGGTTATTATTGACATTGAGTGGGGAGCATTTGGGGACAACGGCACCTTGGACTTCATCAAAACGGACTTTGATCGAACTGTGGACAAAAATTCTCTTATTGCTAACTCTTTCATGTGAGTTGCAATGCCTTGATGAACAATTGGTGATTTTACTATAACTTTATATTAATTTCAACATTATTAGGTTTTATATAAATATTTTAATTAGAAAACCCTAAAAATCTTTACTAAATACAGGCTACCATTAAGTTATTTAAAGAAATATGGAGCCCACTAAATATTAAGATTATAAAAAATGATAATTGGGGCTACCAAATTTTCTGGAACTGTTAATGGTTGACATCACATCACATATTTAAGGATGCAAAGTGTGTGAAGAAATTTGAAATAGTTAACTTGAGGATTCTAAGAAAATTGAGGAAAGTAAGGATACGGAGATGTAGACACTGTAGACTAAATTTTAATGTTGTGCTGTATTTTAGGGGTGTGCAAAGTCAGTTTTTCAATTCGAAGTAAACTTGAATCGAATATATGAAATATTCTCAAAGCTGAATCGAAGGTTGAATATTTTGTAGCTGTTTTATGCTCCAAAATGCATTGAATATTGTTTAGTTGTTTTATGCTCCAAAAAATATATCGCATTTTGGTTATTTAAGTAGCTCTATGCACTAAAATTACTTGTAAGTCTTTTTAATTGCATAATTGTTCATAATATTTAGTTTTATTCAGACAAATCAAGTTATTATCACAACTTACATTTCAATTACTTCAGATTTTTTCCATATGAATATTCTTTGTACTGTACATAACAGCTCAGAATGGCAATAATTGACTATTAATTGGCAAACATTTATAATTGTTGAAGCCAGAATTTTTTTGAAGTGAAGTCGATATTTATTTCGAAGCCAAGTTGAAGTTTCAAAGTTTCACACACCCCTACTGTATTTAAGATCTTTCTTTTAGGGAGGGGATAGAGAAGGAAGCATATCATACTTTTGAAGAGTTTTTTTTAAGGGTTTGGGGTGTACCACATCTTATTACAAATTTGAGCTAGCATATTTACACTAAAGGAGTATGAATGAGGATGGTATGGTTTAGAGGAAATGTACCCTCATTTGTGTGAAGGAAAAGTGGTACACAATTTAGGGAAAACCACTCTTGGTAAACTCAACCGGGTTTCAAACCCTAACCTCATTATCACTAGCAATCCATTATATTATGAGTTTACTGCTTAAGGTGATGCGAACATTGTTGCAAATTTAAGGCAGTAATAATGATGGTTTTGTGCCTCATTTTAAACACTAAACAATACACATAAGTAATGAATAGATAATTAACATGTTTAATTTTAACTCTTCAAAGTATTTAATTTTATTTATGTATTATCTTTATTTGTCATTTATTATTATATCTGTACATTATTCTATATAAGATTGATTTCATGTTTATTTAATATAATTTTGTGTAGGCATTTTATTTCATTAAAATTAAATTTAATAAATTAATACAGTAGATCCCTATTACAGATGGATCGAGTCAAAAACAAATTTATGTTCCATTTAACTTACTCTCTGTCCATCCCATGTCTCGTGTTTGTGAAGAATATACAAATGTGCACATTTTACCAAATAAACCAAATGCATGTCAAATTAGTCCTGGTTCAGGAAATATATATTTGTGATCGATAGATATTTAAATAACTGATGATTTTCACTACTTTCCCACAGTGGTGAGCTGTAGTGGGCTCGTGTAAGCCCATTGTTGGATTTTTTTTTTTTTAATTTGTGAGCCCATTGTTAAAATTTTCATTTATTTATTTCTCTATAGGTAGTTTTAAGAGTCATTGTCCTTTACAATTTTTTTAACATGTTTTATTAGAATGAAAATCCTTTTCTTTTTATATGTACCGATATAAATGTTCTAATATTATTTATTGTTTTCCTCTTTCTGCCTTTTGTATTCTTAGTTGCTTCTTTTGGAAAGTTGCCTTGATTTTCACACTCTTCGTTGAAGAGTTTTGATAAAATTGAATTTTGTGCCCTTATGGAATGAGCAGACTTCCTGACATGTAATTGAATCATGTATTGTTGCAGGTTTGAGAAGTACATTGGTGGGAAGTACATGGGTGAAATCGTGCGAGTGATTCTTGTTAGACTTACCAAAGATTGTCTTCTGTTTGGAGGAGAGACCAGTGACACGTTACTCACGAGTGGAACTTTCACCACCAGCTTTGTGTCGATCATTGAACAGTGAGTGATCACCACTAGTTGCATACATAGAACAATGATCACTGTAAGAATGTGTTTGATGAACATAATTGTTGACACTGTGAAATAGTATTCAAACTTCATTGGAATAAACACATGCATACACACATACCTAATCCCGACATTCATTTATGGGTTAGGCTAGAAACTGTGAATATAGCTCAAAAAACAACTTTGTACTTAATCCATCCTTACTAACTTTCTCCACACTTCCTATCATTGCATACTTCCTTCACTTCAACAACATCCATACACCAAATCATACATGTTCTTTTATTCTTAAAATGCTTTATGTTTCGCTTTTTCACATAATCCCATGTCTTACATGGTCTACCCCTTCCTTTTGATCCACACACTCTACCTTCATATATTTGCTCCGTCACTAGACCCACACTCATCCTCTCAACATGTCCAAACCAACGTAAGGCACTTCTTTCACATTGACCTATTGGATTCACTTTCAAACCACACTCCTTCAGCACCCATTCATTACTGACTCTGTCCTCCATATGAGTTTTTTCACACACATTTCTTAGATATATCATTACAACCACATGCACCTTGCTCTTGTGTTTCACGTGACAAACCTACGCTTAACATCCATATAACAACATTGGCGTGAACACATTTTTATATATTGTCATTATTGCCTCTTTTGATACTACCAAGGGACTATGCTCTGATACATAGAGGCAGCACCATAAGGGGGCGGAATAAGCAGCAAAATCAAAGAACCATTCAATAATTAAAAATCTTTATGCAACACTTTTCTATATTGGTCTGTGTTATTCCGATATTGATGTATACAATTTATGATTTATCGCACGCCTCTGCCTAAGCGCTTTCGGTACCCTTTGATTTCGGTTTCTGGTGCAGATGCATCGTTGGCGAGCGCTCGCCGAAAGACTTTGATTCAACAGCGTGAAGCTATTATTTCTGTTTGTAATATACTGCGCGGCCGCTCCTAAAAGCTAAGGTGGCAATTATCACAAAAGACAATTGCACGTATTACCTGTTGATAGTTTTGTTTTGAGCTTACAATTATTGACAATATTTGATTTTAATGTTAGTTTGTCCCGAGAAGTGGCAAGTGGTTGTGCTGTATTTAAATCAGTATATCAGATATATAATATATCTGTGTCAGTATAATATTATTACATTTTTACTAATTCAGTTTTTGTGTTTAAAAAGTAGATCCGTTAAGAGAATTATTGTTTATTACAGCCATTGTAGCTACTTATTATCATTGAGAATAATTATGTTATGACCATAGTGACTCAAATTAAAAAGTAGCATTTGCATGACTGGATATGTGTCTGTGTGCGATAGAGAGTTATTTAGGTAATATCAGGCTACTTTTGCATTCTGTGTGTGTGTGTTAGAGAGAGAGAGAGAGAGTTAGAAAGAGAGAGTTAGAGAGAGAGAGAGAGTTAGAGAGAGAGAGAGAGTTAGAGAGAGAGAGAGTTAGAGAGAGAGAGAGTTAGAGAGAGAGAGTTAGAGAGAGAGAGTTAGAGAGAGAGAGAGAGTTAGAGAGAGAGAGTCAGAGAGAGATTAGAGAGAGAGAGTCAGAGAGAGAGAGTCAGAGAGAGAGAGAGTTGAGAGAGAGAGAGAGAGTTAGAGAGAGAGAGAGAGTTGCTTAGGAAATATTTGCATTTGCCTACTTTTGCGTTGGTTATTTATTGCTCTATTTTTACCAAATTCATATATGTTGAAGTGGAGATAATACAATAGCAAGTTAAAGAAAGTCATATGTCAAAACAGCTCTAGCTGTCAATTTGACAGATATTCGTTATCTATTTATTATGTTCTATTACCTACAAATCTTACTAGCTTTGCAACTAATTTTTATCGTTATTTTATCCACCCTATTTTAATAGCATAATAAGCATCATCATATTTAAATTTAATCATTTCAATGATTCTCCCCTCCACCTGTTGCATCTTTGCGAAAGACTGTTGTAGCTCTGAGAATTTTATTAACACTCCCTTTCTCTGTAGCTAATGAGAAAATAAGTTTTTCCAAATTAAAATTAATAAAACACTACTTAAGAAGTTAAATAAGCCAAACAAAACTTAGAAATCTGTCATTAATTTCTATGGAATCTACATTGGCTGCCACTTTAGACTACACATCTCTAATTAACGAATTTGCTAGAGTTAAAGTTAGAAGGGTAAAACTTTAGTAGATTGTTGTAGTTGATATCGTTATTTTAAAGTAGTTTATATTTTCAAAATAAAAATAGTATTCGTACATTTTGTGCAGTTTAAAAAAAAATCACAATCAAAGGTTATTTTAAAGAAAAAAACATTTAGGGGGTAGCATTTCGAAGACTTGCATCATACTGAGAAAATCTACTGCATGGCGCTGATACTACCTCATTCTTTGCAATAGTCCACATACATCCAACTACTCTCCGAGAGTAAAAACGGTGAAATATAACTATAACAAATTCATCGTAATAAAACAGTGGAATATAATTTTATAACACACTTCAGTGGAATAAATACAGTGAATTATGATTATAACAAACTTAACTCAACTCAATACAATACATGTTAAAAAAAAAAAAGTAAATAGCTTAAAGGGAAATTGGGAATTCTGTTCCTACTCAAATATTACCAAGGTAAGAAGAATGATTATCACTTTTACTTTTAACCATAAATTAGTTAATTACCGTAAGGTTACTGTTCCAAGAGTTTAATTTACTCTCCCCTTTGTTTTTTATTATTTATTGTATTATTTATATGAGATCTTAACAGGTTAATGAACTGGGTGTTGTGTTTATTATATATAATTATATTAGTTAGTGTCTTATGTGCTGATATAATCAATGATTTTAGAAAGCTCTGCGAATAAATAATTTAATTTGGTTGACAGGTTTTCTCTGTTATGATTGTAATACCTTTTTTTTATTAATAGTGCCTATGTTTTGTGTTACTAGGGATACTATTGATGACACCAGTGAAAACACTGTGGAAATTTTACATAAATTGGGACTTTCCTGTGACGAAGATGATGTGGCCATTGTCAAATATGTCTGCGAGGTTGTGTCCAATAGAGCGGCACTGCTTGTCTCCGTTTGTGAGTAACAAATACATTATGTACATCCTGATGGTTAATGTCATTAATTCCCATATTTTGGACTTAAGGTGATCATGAAAGGGAGTGTGAGAAAAAGGTAAGTGATTTTGTAGGGTTTTTTTAAGGCAAAAATGAAAAGAATAATGCTGAAGTAGAAACAAAGAGTTTAATTTTCTTCACGTGGTGATATCAACAGTTCTTGAATATCTGTCATGAGCATAGCAATATTAGATGAACAACTTTTTAAGTGAATAGAAAAAGTTGTCATAAAATTCCAGGACAACCTTGACAAAGATTTATTTTTATTTATTTAAATGACTTTATTTATGCTAGCGAAGTTAAGATGTTACATCTTGTCTTACACTTAACCAGGTTACAAAAATTACAATCAAAGAATATTTTAATTCAAAATAGATAGCTAAGTAAAATTTATATTAAAAACTAAACCATTAGAAAATAAATTTTAAACCAGCCACATTCACAAACATTATCACATCATAAATTATTACAAATTTTATCTCATTCATACAACATTAATAGTCACTAAATTAACAAATCATTAATACTATAAAATTTATATCGATGTGTTTCATTACAAACAATTAATTCAACAACTGTTGATATCACCATGTGAAGAAAACTAAACTATATGTTTCTACTGGAGAAATATTTGATTTATTTTGACCAAAAAAATGTTTTTATACAAAAAGCTACAAAAACACTTAACTTTATCACATTCCCTACATCACCGCCTTAAGAAGTCTACTGGTTCAGTGGAAAGTTTAAGTGAACATCTATAAACAGGTGTTGGGTACTTTAATTTAAAGGTGAATATATAAATATATTATTATTAAATAATTTCCAATCTTTTTAACTGAAAAGAAAAATTACCCGCTTTGGTGGCCATAAGGTCTAACGCGCTACTATTGCAGTAGACTAGACTGTCGATGACAAGGAGATCGATGTTTGAATCTTGGTTAGTTATATTGAGGGGGATTTTTACAAAATGGTTTTCCACTTCCCCCCCATGAAAATGTGAGTACACTTCCTCTAAATATAACTTTCCTCATTTCTAAAACTATTAGAGTAATAAGACAGTAAGACAAGCTGTTAAAAATATTATATATAAATAGTTATTTTCTAATTTTTGTTGTTCAAACATTATATATAACTAAAGGTGAGCTCAATTCTTTATTTTATTATTCCAAATCTTGGAATAAAAGAAGTTGAAAACAAAAGGTAATAGGAATGTAGCATAATAATATAAATTAGAAATAGTAAGTAAATGTTAACATTTGTTCGCTAAACTGCATTCATGTTAACATTAATACATTCAATTAAATGTAAAATTACTTGTCTGATGTTAGGTTGTTAAGTTTTTCCTATAATCATGTGGGGAATGAATCACCAATATGTAATATTAGAGTTCTAAAACACATTACAATTCAAAATTTTGAAAGAAAAAAAATTCTTAAATCTAAAATCCAAAAATGTTGTCTAGTTTATTCCATCCTCGAATCTCGAATATCAGCAAAAATCAAGAGGGTTTGAGGATGTTATCACTAAATTTTACACAATTAGTGTAATTAGTGACTTTGACCACCTTATTATAGTAGAATTTAGACTCTTATTACACAAATAAATCTTCTACTTGAAGTTTTTGATTGTATTCCAGATTTGTAAAAATATCATAAAAATATCTCAAATTAAGAAGACCTTGACCTGAAATAACAATTTTAAGCAATAATGTTAATGGTAAATGGATTTAAGAGCTGTGTAGTTGTAGAGTAACAAAATATCATCAATTTTCAACCATTTCAAATCTGTGGCCTGGTCAGTTTAGTAAAATGCTTCTATCTTTCTCTATTTTTCCACCATTATTCGTCCTTTAATCACATTCATTATTCTATACTTACTTGCACACTTTCTGTTATCTGCTCCTTCTATCTCTTTCTTTGTCTCCCATGCGGTCTTTTTCCTACCTAAATACCTTATTTCCATAATTTTCTTTTGCATACTCTCCTTCTCCATCCTCATTACATGCTCATTCCATCTCAGGCTCTTCATATGAAAAAAAAAGAATATTTCCGAAAATTAAAACCATGTGTAACTGTGGAAGTGGGAATTAGTGGGAAGTGTTAAAAGTATAAGAATAACAGAAGAGAGGAGTGTGTTTGTTCCTACCGAGGCCCAACCTAACTCTCCTTTCAGGTTGGCTTACTTCACTATCACTTACTTTACATTATTGTAAAGTGTTTCTACACTGTCTTAGTATACATTTCCTAACCATTAGGCAATAATTAATTTTATTGAAACACTAGAAAAGATATATAACTAGTATCATAGTTCCCGGTACTATTTTTATACTTAAGTACATCTTAACACTATCGTTAATGTGTTTGTTGTTATGGCTATGGACAAATCTATCCATGCTATTGTCTCCAAACTTTAATGTGTCTTTTGTTATGTATATGGTTATGCCTATGCATGTTATTGTTTTTATATTTAATTTGTTTATGGTTATGTCTGTAACCAGGTCTCTCTACATTGCTATCCAGACAGGATCGGCCAGATGTTACTATTGCAGTGGATGGTTCGTTGTACAAATACCACCCTCGACTAAAAGGATGGATGAACAAGTACATCAAACTACTAGCTCCTGGTAGAAAGGTAAGTACGGGCCTAAGAGCTTGGGGTTTTTTTGTCATCCAAAGCATCTATATAAAGATATAACTTTCTAAACCTTCTTTATCATTGTATCCTACACTCTACCATTAAACAACCAGTTTGTTCAGTAGCTGACCTTGACATTCCAACGACCAGATGTCTGGACATTACCCTCTTTGTTGTATTCTCCCTGAGATCACCCTTTTACATCTCACTCAACCTTTCCTCACCTCAAATTCATATTTCCATTTTATAACAACATCCAGCCCCCACCACTTAAGTGGCCACATGGTCCAAGGTATCACTCGCAATATACAAGACTGTCGATGACGAGAATATTGAGGTTCAAATCCTGGTTGGATGTATTGATGGCGTGTTTTTCTTAATGGTTTTCCATTCTCCCACACAAATTTTTGTACACATACTATAAATTCAACCTTTCTCATCTCTAACATATTAGCATAATTAGTACATAAATGTATAGTCTAAACAGGTACCAAGATGTGGTGCTGCTCTATATAAATCACCAGACTATACTGTATGCTACAGTAGTGAGCCTATTATTAAATTTTCAAGCTCATTGCTAACATTTTTGTTGATTTATTTATTTTTGCCAAAAAATAGTAAACAATTTTTTATAAATAAACTATATTTTTCATAATATTATTAGGTACTTAATAATTTATTAATGAAACAAATCTGTTGTGCGATCAGCGTCACACGATAAGATTCATAAATACACTGACAACAATCATGCAAGCAGCAGAGGAAGAATGGACAAACTGAAATCGAAAACAGTGGGACTTGTGTGCCAATGGAGTTGAGACGTGTGTTTAAGCACAGTGGGGCCATGTTTATAATTGAATACTATTCTATCTAGAATATTTATAATTTTGTTTTAAATAATGAGTTATTAATATTTTGTTCCTGCATGCATCTAGCATAGCATGAATAATATATTTTATTGTTATTCTACTTAATAAGCCTGAATATGTTTGAAATAGTATTTTGTTTTCATAGATTTGTATTTTTTTTAACACCTGTGTATGGATACCTACCTTATTTATAATAATAGCATTACATTTTTAAATATTTATTTTAATAAACAGTGTTAAAATATTTTCCTGGGACATTTAACTAATATTTCCTTGTATTAAAAATAATTTAAATATTGAAAAAAAGCTACGAGTCCATTGTTAAAACGTTCACAGCTTCACTACTAAGTAAAGTTCCTCACAGCAAAGATTCAATTTGATTACATTCAATTCTATTTTACAATTACCAAACTTATTTAGTTATTTTAACTATTTGCCTCACTCTTTTTCTGAACCTGACGCCGAAAGATCTAACAAGACATGCCAAAATAAGATGGAACTAACCAAAAGTTTTCCCTTCTACATAATTAAGTTCAAATTCAAATGGTTTTTTTTTAACAACAATCAATCAACATAGTTTATGGTTTTACAAGTCTTTACAAAGATATAATCATTTAACAATACTTTAATTTGAACAAATCCACTCATTGTTTACTTTTATTTGCTATAACATTTAACATGTGTTAAGAGATTTACACTATGTTCATTTAAGTTCAATAAACATTACTTACAAAAACTTTATATGTTCAAAAGAACATATAAAACACAAAAACATCAGCAAGTTTTAAGGAGCTACCTGTTATGGCTTAAAAAAACAACATAATTCGGCCTGATTTAACCTACTCTCGTAGGAAAGAAAGAATAACAAATGTTCTGCCAATATAAAACAATATGAAATTTGTAATTTCATCTGGGCTATCCTAATTCATCAAGTGATGTCGGGAAAGAATTTATTAACTGCAACATGAATATGGTTCCACCAGTATTAGTGGCAGAATGGACATATTTGAATCGTGGGCGCCTACAGTAACGGGCAATGGGGGTCCCTTGCCCCCCTGGAATTCTTTGACAAAACAACATTGTTAACATTTTTTAATCTTCTAGTTTGTCTTACAATTTTCTTCTCCCAACATTTCACAACTATCAGATTTGTAATTGTGGTATATGATTACCACATCCACTAGATGCATTTACGAATAAAAACTGTCACTACATTTTAAACAATTGTTGACATTTATCATAATCTTCTCATTTGAGAACAGAGAAAACGAAGAATATCGAGTGCTGCTATATTTTTAATATATTTACAGTGAGATTATAATGCCAGTGCCGAGAAGTTCTTCTAGAATATATGTAGCCCCCCCCCCCACCCCACTTGGAAACATTTCTGCGGGCACCCATGCTTTGAATAAAGAAAACATTAATATAAATCAATCAAATATGAACAAATTAAGTAAAAGTAAATTTAAAAAATTGACAATTTTTGATGATGAATTAATGATGTTAGTGTAATAAATTATATTAAATGGAAGTTATAACTAGTGGTAATTTATATTGGAAACTTCTTTAATTCACTCTTCACATCCATTTTACTTCTTTTAAGGGTTTGTATTCAAATGATAAAAAAAAATCCAATAAATTATTTCTGAGGTAGAGATGATGATTATTATTATTACAGTAGAGTCTTGGTAACCTGACCTAATAATGTGGACTGAGATGGTGTTGAGTTATTGAAATAACGAGTTTTACGAATTAACTTGTATAAGATGCATGTTTACTATGTTATGTTTACTAATAAAGGATGAATCACTGTACAGTATCGAATATTATAGGTACAATTGTAGTATTGTATGGTACAGTAACAGTAATATATGTACAGTACAATATATTACGTGTTAATATAATAGTGTAAATACTTAATACGTGCATGTAATATACAGAAATGCAGTACAGTACTGTACGTATAATATTGTATTGATTCGAATAACATGTTACTGAATTGGAAAACTAACAAACACAGCACTTGTAAAAACACCACAGCAGGACTGTTCTACTCAAGTTACACAAACAAGCTGAGAGGTTATACAGTTGAATGACCTTGGATTGTGATGACTGGTTCCAACAACTGTGTGCAGGTGCGCGTGTCGACTTAGACAGAATTCATGTCGAGTTATCAAGTGTCGAGTTTCTGAGACTCTACTGTATTATTTTTTTTCATAATTTAGTTCGAGAATTGGATAGCTTCCAATCCATTTGTAACAAAACCCATAAGATTGTTTGAGCTTTCACATGAAGTGATTTGTGTTTTTATTCAGTTCCAAATGTTATTGGCTGAGGATGGTAGCGGAAAGGGAGCTGGTCTTGTAGCGGCCATCGCCCTCAAATTGCGTAAGCGTCTTCAAGACTCCTGATAGCAGACATCGCTACAAGCAAAGTTTAAAGTTAAAGAGGCCCGTCATTCCCTTGTGAGCTACACTAAAGAAAACTGACCATACCAAAACAATGTTTTGGTTATTTAATGTTGAGTTATAAGTAAAGATATACTAGGTGGTAACGGGGCAAGGGGGGCATCGACCCTAGATAACTTTGCTTATAATCAGTTAATGAGTATGATTCACAAATTATTACACCATGTTATATTTGGAAGAAGGCACAGGAGAGGTTTATATACAAATATAAAAGGAACAAACACAATATGATTTTTAAAATGAAAAGAACACAGCTCACACTTTACATTGCTGCCATTGGACAGATAGGAAATTGATGCTTCTTGAATCAAATTTATGGGCACCAACCAACCCCGACCTAGGTTTCATTCTATCGGAACTCAACAGGAGGGATTGTGAAACACGTAATGCAACTTCCTAAAATAGAAAACCAAAAAACATTTCCTGTGTTTGTCCTTTATATTATTCCTTTTACATGCTCTTATCTAAATGTTTATCATTTTTATAAATTTACTTTCTATCGCTTTTGTGTTTTTTTGGTTTCCTCCCTCCCGATGAGTTAGGATAGAATGAAACCATGTTTGGTGAATAAGGTGATAACGATCAATATTCTTCAAGCAGTAGCCATTTCCTCTTTGTCCAATGGCAGCAGTGTAAAGTGTGAACCGTGTTCTTCTTTTCGTATTGTGTTAATTCCTTTTGTACATTTTTATCCACCTTTCCTGTAACTTCTTTTAAATATAATACAATTACCTTATAAAGCAAAAAAAAAAAGTTTTCCTTATATATAAATATAAATTATTGCATTACTAATACTCAAACAATTTTTAGTTGCTAACCACCGCCCAGATGAGATGTGTGATTTAACTTTTTACATTAATAGTTAATCAAAATATCACTCTATAACTACTTAATAATAACTAAAAAAAGTTTAGATATAAGTTATATAACCTTATTTGAACATACTCAAAAGTCAAACAATGATTTTCTGAATAGTTAGGGCTATTTTATAATTTAGTTTTATCTATATAAATAGTGAAAATTAAAACAAACATCACTTTTAGATGCTATTCTATAATTCAGGTCTGGATGCTATTTTATCATTCGAAAAGTGTTAACTGATTTCATATACTTCAAACCATTGTTTCACTGTCCATTATTTCACTATAGCTTGCTTACAAGAGAGTTGAGGCGCTGTGGGAAAATTGTACAACTGGTCAGCAGGCTGCATAATATTTGTAAATATACATTTGTGGTTAAAATTTGACAGAAGATAGTAAGGCAAAACCTGCCTACTTACAGGGGAAAGGGTGTATTAGTTTAAGTTAAAAGTGTAAAAGCACCAATATGTTTACTTACAGAATTAGAAACTCGAAAGTTCATTGCCGCACTTATAAAAGTATGCCACCTATTCTATCTTAAGCTAGTTATATCCAGTCCACCTCATTACACCCTATCTCTTTCAGGTCCATTCTAATGTTATCCTCCCATCTGTGTCTAGGTATTACTATGGTTTCTTCCCATTAGGTTTGCCAGTCAGTACCCGAACATGCTGCATGTCCTGCCTACCGTAATCTGTGAGATTTGATATCCTAACAATGTACCAATATGTCTACATTATTGTAATATATAAAACTGAAAATTATGAATTTTGTTGTTATATTTTCCATGTATCACACTCTGCCTACAATTTTTTTCAAGAGTTAATAAACAATGTAATCTTATTGAAGACTCAAATGGTTTCCTGCCAAACCTCATTTTAGGTTGTGGTGTCGTTCTTTAGAAAATGGTTTCCCATTCTCTATGCAAATATGGATATATAATCTTTAAAGTCTTACCTTTCTCATCCTTATATTATTATTATAAATATGTGGTTTTCTTAGACGGTAATATTACACAACTCACATTAGTGGGCACGCAGGCTAAGGCTAAGATTGGTTCAAATCATAGCTGGGTAGAACAGGGTGTTTTTTTTCCTAAATGATTTTCTCATTCTGACAGAAAGTAAAATAGAAACATAAAATATGATTGAAGGAAGCAGGTGGCGGCTTTGTTCTCGTTAGAAAACTTGTTAGGATCACATACACACTTAAAACATGTATAACAATATAAAGGATAACTATATTTTAATTATCTTACAACTTCAATCACTCTAGAGAAAGAACACTTGTTTTTAAAATTTTCTTTTAATTGAATAGATACAGTTAAAAATATTATCAATATCTATCTAGAATTTGTTTTGTTGTTTGGCTTAATAGTATCTGTGCGCTCGCCATTTTTTAATAAGTGTGAATCCCATCCTGGATACAAATTTATATTTAACTATAAATAGTTTTTTAAATTTGAATTGTGTTGAATCCACTATTTTATGAATCTGAATCTCCAATTACCTTTGAATCCTGAATCTCAAATCCAAATGTTAGAAAAAATAATGAACATAAGAGGAAACATAAAATAATAGAATAATAGAAAATACAAATAGTAATTTTTTTTGTATTTTATTTCTTATAATCCATTCATTATAACATTCATACATTCAGTTAGGTGTTAAATTACTGGTCTGAGGCTTGGTTGTTAAATTTGTCCTATAGTTATATTGGTTCTGAACCACCAAAAAGCAGCATTAGATCTCTAAAACAAATTTCACTTGAGAAATTAAAAGGGAAAAAAAAGTTTTTTGAGAATTTGATGCTCAAATGCCTAAGTTTTTTCGAATATCTTTAAGGATTCGAGGATTCCACCCCTATTTTCAATATTCACTTTGTGTTTAACATATACATCGCACTTTTGTACACTTATTGTGAAGGCATGGCATTACACTACAGTAGACTTACGATTATCTGGTTAGCGGAAGAGAAGAATTCACATATATTTAAAAAAACACCATATAAACCAATTTTTGTTTAATTTTCTTTAACCATCACATCTCAAATGAACACTTCATCATCAAAGCGGTTTAATTAGGAATATATGTTGCTATGTTTGCCTAACTAGATCAATAACGACCCTTCGAAACACTGCAGTTCACCTAACAGCCTCGTTCACACATGGTTAAAGAAATAAAAAATATTATCTTGAATGGATTCACAAATGAACCATAAACTGGGTTAGCCCTTGTTTAAATAATTGGAAGTTAACTGTATGTATTTATTTGGTAGGCTAATATTATTTTATTTGTGATGCAGCCCACAAAAATATGTCGCATGTTGCAAAAATCATTTACCTATTTTTTTATTTTTACCCATAAAAAACTTAATTCTGAACATTAAAAAAGTTACCTTGCTAGCTATAAAATTACTTCATTGCAAACATCGGTATCTATATTTACCAATTTGCGGTTAATGGCAGCAAAAGTTTAAGACATGGTGTCATTTCCCACGCAATAACTTATTTAAAGCTAGATTTCTTGTATTATTAGTATTGTGGTAATACTGTTTACTGATTGATATCGTAGTTAACGTTTCGAACTAGCAGATGGTGTTGAAATCTAAAAGCCGTCAATTTTGACTCAAATTGACATTTTATGCTCTGCTGAACAATTGCTTTGAGCAACACATGACATATTTTTCTGAGCCACATCACATTTTGTCCTTGAAACCAACATTGTCCCATAATAAATAATCTTTATGTTTGATGTATAAAATATGTGCTGTCTATTTGATTTTGAACTGAGTATATTTACTTTCCTTCTTTTCTAATATTTGTTTTACTCCTACAAATTTTGGTAAGTTATATAAAAAAAGTTTTTTTTAACATTGTTACAGTTCCGATATGAAGACTATGATTTTATCATATCCACTATTTAAACAAGCAAATTATTCAAATGTGTATTTTAAAATCTTTAGTCATTCTTGTAAAAAAAAATATATAATGCATCCTAATAAAGTGATATCAATGTTTCTTAAAATAATTATTCAAAATAAAATGTAGACAATTGATTAAAAGGAACATTTTGAATAGTGTTTGAATTTTGGTCAACAAATTATGAATGTAATTTTATTTTAGAAGCAAAAACAAGGAATCAATTTTTTTCAAATAGTTGTATTAAATATTTGCTATACTTATTTTATTATTTTAAGAATGTGAATTAATACAATTTCACAAAATGTATGATATATTATACTCATGTGCAATATAAGTTTATGAACATCTGATCATATTAATTATTAATTAGTAACTACACTAAATTGGATTTAACGTTGAAAGGAGGATAGAAGGGCAAGGAAGACCTACATACAATACACACTTACCAAAAATTTTAAGTCTCACAATTCGCAATTAAAACACAACAAAACACATAATTATGACATTTTTGGGGTACATCAGTTCCCTTGTTCTCCTACAGTCCCTTTGGACTATCGCAACATGGCTAGAGGTTGATCATTGTCGCTTGTTTCTTGATAAAAAAAAAATTAGTCTTGAATTATATCCTCCATTTAGTGTTTAATTTAATCCAAAAATGTCAATTATTTTTTAACATCTATTTTATGTATATGAAACTCAAACTCCTTTATTAAGAACAATTTTACAAAATATGACATTGTATTAGTCGGCAAACAATTAAAAATAATAGGATTCTTGATTTATAGCTTTTCATAAAAAAATACTGGAAAAAACTGGAGATGTCATGGAAATTTAAAATGTTTCATAGTTAGTATATTGACTTTGCTTGGTTATTAACTAGATATATTTTTATTTTCATGTTATTGTTATGGTTATTAACTATATTGTTAATAACCAAGCAAAGTCAATTCACTAACCATGAAATATTTTAAAATACCTTGACATTTCCAGTTTTTTCCAGACAAAAATGAAATTTTTTCCAGTATTTTTTTATGAAAAGCTATAAATCGAGAATCATATTATTTTGATTGTTTGCCGATTAATTCAATGTCTCATTTTGTAAAATTGTTCTTAATAAAGGAGTTCGACTTTCAAATAGGCCCAACACTTTTGAAAAAAAAAAACTTCACTCATTGTTTTTTTTAATTAATATCATACCCAAAGTTATTAAAAAGATCTGAACTAAAACTAGAATTCGTCTAGAATTGTTGCCATTATAACAGGAACACATGTTTAGAGGCGGCTCTACCATAAGCAAATTAGGTGACCACCTAGGGCCCTGTGCCGTGATTAAACAATTGAGTAAGAACTTAATGAAGTCTACAGTGCTTGATGAAAAAAAAAAAAAGTTCTCATGTTTATGTAAACTCACTTAATTACTATAGCATTCATTTTCACAGTATTTTATAAGTGATATAAAGGAAAACAATATTCTTTAGTAACTATAATAAAAATTATTTGTTTCAATTTTTTCCAAAAAAATAATGTAAAACTCCTCAAATCTTATAATTTTCCCCCCACATCGCTTATCAACATTATGTTGTTCTGAGGTTACATGGCTACGTTTTTTTCCCTCTTAGTTCTTATAGTCAAATAAATATTCTGAATTTAGACTAGTTAACACAGTTTTGGGTTAGATTAATTTATTGTGGGGTGGGGGGAAGGGGGGGGCCTGCAAATGACCCTACCTACAGCCCCGCATACCCTAGAGTCGCCTCTGCACATGTTAACCTACATATATGATTGGGGGAAATAGCTTCACCTTAGACCAGATGGAATTTGATGTAATTGTATTTATTTTTAAAATTGTGAATGTGTGGAATGCTAGGCCTCCTCCGTGGTTCGGATTCCACATTAAACTGTAGGTCCTCCATTTAATCTCACAATAACCCTACCATTACACATTAGCATAAGTGTGTATAACCCGAACGGGTAGTAAGACGTGGTGCTAATAATGATATTTTAAAAATATATTGAGCATCAATGTCAAAAAGAAGGTTGTTAAGATCTACAACTTTGTGCACGATCTACTTATCATGAAAATGTTTTGATACAAAATTAGAGAGTTCTATGTTGAACTGGTCGACCTCATTAGTCTTGCTATAAAGTGCTCACCTTAGAACCTGATGTTAGTGGGTTCAAACCCAGCTGAGGTTTACAGATTTTTAAAAATCCATAGAACATCTTCCTTTAGAGGGAAAGTAGAGCTGTCAGTATGGGAATACTGGGAAATATGGGAAAATAGCTTTCTGACAAAATTGGTAGGCCCTTTTTCGTGCACCCATATAAATTCAGTGAGAAATGTCACACATCCTGAACTCCCCTAGTACATGGGATTTCTACAAGATGGTGCAGAAAGCACTAACCAGCCGAAGTGCTGAGTGCATGCCCAGCTCTGGTTGGATAAAAATCACATCAAACCAATCTTTGGGCTGTTGACTTAAAAAGAACAAGATGATGTTGAATTGATTTTGTAGACCTATAAAAAAATTCTTAACAAGTTATGTTTGTAATTTTAAGAAATTTTAAATCAGT
Organism: Timema cristinae; assembly: GCA_039000515.1. NCBI lineage: Eukaryota > Metazoa > Arthropoda > Insecta > Phasmatodea > Timematidae > Timema > Timema cristinae. The sequence goes on along the minus strand of JBCFYV010001001.1, from coordinate 17,515,042 downwards.
ATGATATTTTTATAAAAAATAAAATTAAAATAAAGTTAATTAAATCTTTTTTAATGTATTGTCTTGTATAAGTGTATGCATACCTATTAAAAATTTTGTGTTATGTAAATATATAACTTGGATATATACCACGGAGATTAAACGTTACATTTTCTTTTCATCGCAAGTATTTTAATGAATGACCTCCATGATCTTAATATTTTCATACTCGGTTTACAATTCACATAAGATAACTAACTGTAGGCTACAGTTGTTTAAATATCAATACACATATCATCATCTTTTTCCAGCCTGTGGCCGACACAATTTAGTAAAATGCCCCAGCTTCCTTATCCTTCCCCACATTCTTCTCCTCTCACTTGCACAATTTATGTTAGCCGCTCCTCCCATCTCTTTCTTGGCCTCCCGTGTGGTATTTTTCTTACATACTTCATTTCCAATTTCCATTATGAATACTAGTAGGTCATATGTGTCAAACTTATTATCATATTAGACCAACAATGAAATAGTAAATCTTTCAAGCAATGTATATGTAACTATTATCATATATATTTGGACATCTTTTCTTTTATGTTTAATTATAGCATAGTCATATTTACATTTTTGATTAACTAAACTATGCCTTCACTAAAATATTTACTACAGAAACTTAACACCTTTTACATAAAATTAGATGACACAAGTATTATTGTGTTGATACTATAATCATTTAATGTCATGATAGGACAAATGATTCCTTGAATCTTATGGTATTTTAGAGATTCAAGATTCGTAAAAATCTCTAAAAACCATTTCTAATAGAATTAGGAAGACCTTGACTTGATATAATTTTTTTTAAAGCAACTGACTAAAGGAACAATAAATAAGTTTAATTTAAATTTAATTTAGCACTGCGTCTTAATAACCATTTGGGTTGTACACTTAAGTACTAATTAAGCTGGGTGACCTGGTGGTCTAGGGGTAAGGTGTCGGACTTCTATGCTGGGGTCCGGGGTTCAATCCTCGGTCCCGGCAAAGATTTATCTGATTGCCAAACCCTTCCTTCACCTCTGACAAGACATCTTGTGAATGTGGGAAATGCCAGGCCTCCACAGTGGTTCGGATTCCACGTTAAGCTGTAGGTCCTCCATTTCATCTCACAATCAACCTACCATTTCACATTAGTGTAAGTGCGTATAACCCGAATGGGTAGTAAGACGCGGTGCTAATAATAATAACTAATTACTATACTGTTCGAATTAATTGGGACAAACATGTTTTCCTTGTCTAAGTTGATATGTGATTACGAGTGATGTCCCGAACCGCCTGAAATTGGTTATATCTGCCTAGAGGCAGTGTGACGGATCGACCTTGACAGTAATTTACTGGTTTGACTGGTTTTAGTATATCAGTAGTTCAGTTGTGAGACTTTCAGTGTGCCAGCTGGTGGTTATAATTTTGCGTTCCTTGTATCACGTGTTACTTTTGCTTGTTCAAAGATGGATATTACTCCGAGGAAGAGTTCTAAAATAATCGCTCTTAATGAACACACTTCTATGACCGTGAGAGATATAGCTACGGCTATTGGTGTGGGCAACTCAAGTGTTTCAAGAATTTTAAGAACATTTCAAGATTCCGGATCATCGTCTCCAAAAAGAAAAGGAAAATGTGGGCGCAAACGGAAAACTACTCCAAGAATTGAGAAAATTCTAGTAAGAAATAGCAAAATAAATCCAAGAAAGACAAGCACAGACCTTCGAAGGGATTTATTGGATTATGGTGTTGAAGTGAGTACCTCAACTGTACGGAAAAGGCTTCTGGAAGTTGGTCGTAAGGCTTCTGGAAGTTGGTCGTAAGGCAACAAGACCCATGAAAAAACAATTTCTAGCTCAGAAAATGACGAAAAAACGTTTAGCATGGGCCAAAAAATATCGATCATGGACTGTTAATGACTGGAAGAAGGTGCTTTTCATTGATTAAACACATCTATTTGTGCATGGATACAAATAAAGTGTAGTTAGACGAAGTGAAGGTGAAACTCTGCGACTAAATCATATCCAACATACTCCCTTCTAAACAGATGTTTTGGGGTTTTTCCGCAACAAATGGCACTGGAAGCTTAGTTCCTCTTAAAGGCATGATGAATTCTGTCAAAGACAAAGAAATATTACGCAGTAGGATTGTTCCATTCATAAAAACATTTGATGGAACATTTCAACATGACTTGGCTCCTTGTCACACTTCGAAATTGGTCCAGACTTTTATGCGAGAACATAAAATAAAAGTGCTTGATTAGCCTAGTAATTCATCAGACCTAGATCCCATTGAGAACTTATGGCATGTTCTCAAGAATCGCTTAGATAAGATGAATTGCACGACAACAGAACAAATGATAAAAAGTGCTATACAAGTGTGGTTCCATGATGATGAAGTCAAGAACATGTGCGCTACACTAGTGGAGTCAATGCCAAGACGTGTTGAAGAGGTCATTTCTGCTAAAGGAGGACATACTTCGTACTAATATAGGGATTTATCAGTCTACTTAAGGTGTGTAATGATTAAAAGCTAAGGTTTTAGAAAAAATAGTTTTTTTCCCGTTGTCCCAATTAATTCGAACACTATAGTAAGATAATAGATTAGGAATGTGAAGGTTGGATTTAGAGGAAGTGAACCCGAATTTGCGTGGAGGGAGAGTAAAAAATCAATTAGGAAAAACCACCCTCTAACTTGATCGAGATATAAACCTCAATCTTCCCGTCCTCCACAGTCTAGCTCAACATGAAACTAGCGCGTTAGCTAACTACACCACCGAGTCGGGTTCACACATCATCGCTGAAGGAACTGCATAGCTAGTAAAGACTTGAGTACCTAGTTGAGAGAGTAACAAATTCACACACACAAAAAAAGGACAAAATTGTATATACTTAATTAGCTAGAAAGTGTTTAAGTGAAAGGAGAAGAATGGAAGCAATTAAAGGAGGAAGAGTGGTGGAAGGATAGAGGAAGATGAAGGCATTTTACTAAACTGACCCAGTCACAGGCTGGAAACAGTTGATGATGATGATGATCATCATTATTTTAATACAAACATATTCTATTTGTTCTGTTTATAATATAATAGACACGACAGAAAAAAAAATCGCATTTGTTAGTGAGATCAAAAGGGAGGGTTCAACGACAAAGTGCTCTTTCAACACTGTTGTTTGTAACTGTCATGGATGTTGTACTAAAATACATGAAAAGAGAGAACGAAGACCCAAATGCCCTGGTATACGCGGATGATGTGGCTAGTTGAGGAGACACCGAAGGAGCAGTAAAGGAACGACTGGATAAGTGGATATCCAAGTTCAAAAAGTATAAGATGAATGTTAGTAAATCAAAGACAGTTGTCTTGAAATTCAGTCAAGTAAACTTCTACTGCTGCATTTGTCTGGCAGGAGAACAACTGAGAAGTATCTACGTAAGGCAGGAAGTACTCATAACGGTGACTAACATGTCAACACTCTTTAATTCGAAACATCAGATAATGTGGGACAAAAAGGTGCCAGGGAGAGTCAAAGTCTATACAAGCTATAGGCCTACCTTGTCCCCATGTGTACGTACAGTTTAGAGATTTGCACAGTAAGTAAGAATGAGCTGAGTAAGCTGCAAGTGTGTGAAATGCGATCTTTAAGAAGCACGCTTCAAAACACAGAGAGATAGAATAAGGAATGAGTACATGAGAAAGGAATTAGGAATGAAGAAATCAATGGAAGAAAGGTAAGGTCATTAAGAATCAGATGGTTTGGCCATGTGAAAAGAATGGAAAACACATTAACATCAAGTATATACATGGAAAAAAAGGTGAGGGAAAGGAGACCATTTGGATGACCCAGGAGTGGGTGGACCAGATAAAGGAAGATGTATAAAAGAAAGGAGAAAGCTGGAGAAGAGTTATGGAAGGAAACGTGTTCCTGGACAGACAGCGTTGGCAAGAGCTTATTCGCAAACACACTACCCAGCAAGCTGGGGGGTGTTTCACGATGATGATGATGATGATGATACCAAGTCTTAAGCAACTTTTTTTATTTTAAATTCAATTTTAATATTTTCATTCAAACTAATATCGTACATTCTTAAATATTAGAGGATTTTAAAGAAACTTTAAGATTCAGATTCAAGAAATATAGAATTTGAAACATCTCTGTTTGAAACATACATGTGTATGGAAATCTTAATCACACAAATAATTAATGTTTATTTATTTAGCAACACGTCTTACTATCATTCTGTTCAGGTTGTGCACATATGTACCAATTACACTAATGAGTTATGGATGAAGAAGTGTACCTGCATTTGCATTGGAGGAGAGTGGAAAACCTTTTTGGGAAAACCACCCTCAGTACATCCGACCAAGTTTCGAACTTGGAGCTCTCTGTAGTCGGCAGTTTAGTATGATTCAAGAGTGATGTCTTCTGAGACCATATGGCGACTGAAGCAGGTAACAATTAATGTTAAAGATGGTTCAATTTGTGTTTTTATTTATATATATATATATAGTGTCTGATTTTTTAAATATGATTTTCTTCTTTTGTTTTATAATGAATTTAACTACCTTTTTTCAGGTTATAAGCATTTATATTGATTATACTGATATTGTAGGTATGAGAAAAGTATAACTTAGAGGTAATGTATTTGCATTTGTGTGGAGGGTAAGTGGAAAACAAAAATAAAACACCTTGAGTACACCTGGCCAGGATCTGGACACACTTCTTCCAGTCTTCAGCAATCCAGCCCAGTGCATAAGCTTTAACTTAGACCATGCGACCACTGGAGCGGTTCAATCAAGTTAATTAGTGTGTTGTGCAGCAATGCAAATGAGAGAATACAGCCTATCTCGTGATGAGCTACCTTAATATGATTATCTCAATGTCCATGAACATTGATATCTTATTTACTTTATTTTGTATTTATCTTTTAAGCTCTGACAAAAGTGAATGTGATAAAGGTTCCTGTTCTACCATTTATTAATTAGCAATGATTAGACCTGCTTCAGTGGCTGCATGGTCCAAGGCGTCACACTCTCAATAGATAAGACTATCGATGACAGGGAGCTCAGGGTTAAAATCCCATTCGGGTGTACTGAGGGTAGTTTTTCTAAAATTGTTTTCCATTCTGCCTACACGCAAATGTGGGTATGCTTCCTCTAAATATAACTTTCACTATACATAAAACTATTAGCATAATTAGTACATAATCGTATAACTTGAATGGGTAGTATGACGCAGTGCTAAAAAAAATTATGTTCCATTTCTCAACAGTTTGTGAAAAAGCATTTATATTTTCCAGGTATTTGATAAGATAACGCTACTAGTATAAGTGGTAAAGAGTTACATATGGAGCTGATGAAAAGTGACAAATGAGACTTATAAATGTGAAAATGGTTTTAGAAACTTTTATAGGTGTCAAAAATATTCCTACCTATCCAAATCAGACTGTACTTAAGAATCTAGTGATAGTCATACAATTCTCCAAAACTTAAAGATAGCATCATATCAGTCAAGTGGATGTAAAACAAAGATACAAGATTTTTTATTTGGTGGTTTAATTAAAGTGTCTATATTACAATGTAGAGGAGAAAGCCATCTGTATTATAAATACAAAATTTCTTGTATTTTTTTTTTCTGGGGTCTTTAGGTTTTGTATTCCTATTTTTAATATTAAATTTAACATTAAAAGGAGGCTAAAGAGCAAGGCCTGTACACTAACCAGAAAACTCTAGGCCTCAGAGCTCAAAAGTTAAACTCAATAAAACACTAATTATGTAATTTTTGAGGCACATCAATCTCCTTTTTCAGCAGAAGAGAAAAACACGGACTGGGCTATGGCAGCATGGACCATGACCAACCTATAGCCATGCTGCCAGAGTCTAGTCTGTGTTTTTGTAGCAATTATTGCTCCAAGTCAACAGAATGGGGACTGTCAAGTATAAACATCACTTACCCAATACCACTAATCTTGCCGAGCACCTTACGCAAACTAACATCCGACTACACGAACCACAAGCGAACAACTGCCAAGACTGAGCCAAGTTCCGCCTCTCGCCACTAGAGCCCGGCACCACCACGACCATGATCAATCCGCCCAACTTCAAGAAACGAGAAGAAGATGGTAACTGCCAGGCTTTGCCAGAATAATATAGAATGTTCTTCCGCCGGCGCGCCCCCTTCCTTTGTGCCTATCCTGTTCGATGAGTGTGCCATATAAAAGACCATCCGTCGAGGAAGACGTCACTCTTGGATTGGCTGCGACCATGTAGGACTAAGCGTCGGCGTAAAGGACATATTACGTTAAATGTAAGAATAAAATCCAATTTCGGTTTAAATGTAAATTATGGGAACTAGTCAAAATTCTTTTTGGATCTTTTATCAAATTTAATTATAAAGTATTTGCGTAAATCTTCGTCTTTTGATTTACTTTGTAATGAGAGTATTGTAAAGTCAGACATTTTCTGTGTTATGGATATTAGGCATTATGCGCAAACTTTATACTCAACCAATTAACTTTATTTCGTCTCTATTGCAAATGTGGCATTTTGGGTTTGGTAAACATTAAGGTGGGAAAGTGTTTGAAATATGGTGCCGAGATTTTCAATATTAGTAGAATGGAGTATTGCATTAGATTATTATATAGATCAACTTAACTATTTTTTTTTTTACTAGTTTCTCGATTGTTATTTTTAGGATAGTTTTGTTAATATCTATTTTGTGCCAAAATAGTAACAAATAAACAAACTTAAAGGGGTAATGTTAGGAAATATCCTCGATCTTTATAATAGTACTATAATCCTTGTTTAGGACATAGGCGAAGGCTATTGTGAGTTATACTAGTAGGTTATTAGCGTTAAAGGTAAATGGTATTGGCATTAGGTATTTTGATGGTACTAAAACTTTTAGTAACATGTGGCATTTTCGCGACAACATCAAAAATGTGTTAGTGAGGAGAGATCATTTACTGTAAGACGTATGATCATATTAAATTATTGTTATGCATCAATTTTTGTATTTACGTAATATGTTTAGGGTACATAATAAATAACGTAATGATTAGAAGGAAAAGAGTAAATATTTATGGAACAATGTTTTTATTGGATAATATATATATAACTGAATTATTAAATGCTCTTCAAATAATATGCTTATTGTTTAATAAAGTTTGGCATAAATTAAATCTAAAAGATTCTAAGACTTGAATTTATTCTATTACATAATTACGCCATATTATCCCTATGTCTAGAAAAGGTGTGAGGGATTAGCCTTCAACCCTTTTTATATAATAATATGTTAGGCAACCTGTGAAGGTGGACCGTTGTTTCCCGCTACTCACAAGAGTGAGTTGCGTGCGCTGGGGACATGCTAAATGTCCAGCATTTTATAACTCACATCTTTAGGATATTCACTCTGCGCGCTCCTCTATATTCTATTTTATTTTTATTTGACTGTAGATTTTGTTTATATTTATGTATTGAATCCCTCTAGTTTGGAGCTTAGGGATTACATTTTATTCTTCTGATGAATTATTATTATTATTAGCACCACGTCTTACTACCCATTCGGGTTATACGCACTTACGCTAATGTGTAATGGTAGGGTGATTGTGAGATGAAATGGAGGACCTACAGTTTAAAGTGGAATCCGAACCACGGTGGAGGCCTGGCATTCCCCACATTCACAAGATGTCTTGTCAGAGGTGAAGGAAGGGTTTGGTAATCAGATAAATTTGTGCCGGGACCGAGGATTGAACCCTGGCCGCCAGCATAGAAGTCTGACACTTTACCCCTAGACCACCAGGTCACCCTTCTTCTGATGAAGATGGGAACAATGTACCTTGAGAATTACATAATTATGTGTTTTGTTGTGTTTTTAATTGTGAACTGAGGCTTACTTGAACATTATATTTTTATATGTATTAGTGCATCAGTTAATTCCAATAAATTCTAGGGACCCCCACCTTTATACATCCTTGGCAAGGCCTAAACACATACTAGAAAACTGTAGGCCTCAAAGTTAACACAACATAATTATGTACCCTGAAAATTTAATAATTATGTGGTTTTAATTGTGAACTTTGAGGCCTACAGTTTTCTGTTAAGTGTGTAAACCTTGCCCTCCCATCCTCTTTTCAATGTTTAATTTAATATTGACCAATAAAAATCAAGAAGCTCTTTAGGGCTGTAGTATCCTTGCTAGACATAGCTAGATCTAGGGATAATCGCTTCTGATAGGTGATACTGGTTTAGCCTCGACGGCTGCCGACAGTGTGTCGTTTCTTTGGGGTTAGCTCTGTTCTGTAACGGCTCAAGAAATGAGGGGTGGTAAACTGATAACCATGTAGATGACTTTTTTCTATTGACAAAGTCATGTGGGACAAAAGTTACAGGGCTAGTTATATAGTTTTTTAATTATATGGCCGCATTGTTATGGGGAAAAAAAATCATGCTTCGGGGCTAGGTTTATACAATACAATTTCTTTTGTCTGGTCAACATTGGGAAATTTTTACATAATAACCAAATTGGTTTAGTTGTCTATGTATGTTTGTTAAACTGAAAATTTTGTTTTAGATTGGTTATTGATAAATAGATTGACAACGCTGAATGCGGTTGATTACTTTTAGAATTATCAAAATAGTTACTTAAAACACTGGGAAAAATTAGATGTTAAAATTAGTATCAGGCTAACAAATTATTTATATTAAATAATCGCAAAAAACAATCTATTACTTAAGTTAGAAATCATGGCTTAGGACCAGTTTCATAATCAGATTTGAGTATTCGTCAAATGAGACGCTAAACTAAATACATGACGAAACATACCTAGGTCAGAATGGAATGGGCGAGTTTCATATGCTGGCCCATTACATTTGAGTTTAGGTAGGTGTTGTAATATATTTAGTGTAGCATCACATTCGAGGTGTACTAAATCTGACTTTGACATTAGTTTTAATTGCATGGTGTTTGGCAGTGGTGATGTTAGTGTCGGTTAATCTCCTTTACTAATAAATACATCGTATTTATTTTATGAACATTAAAGGGGATGAAGGGAACGCAAGAAAAGGTCAGTGTTTTGCAGTTTTTGGAGCAAAACTTTTTTTTTTTGTTCAAAATAAATCAAATATTGCTTCTATACAAACAATCTTCACCAAAGTTGTTGATGAGCGTAGTGCAATTATCTAAAAACTTTTTTAAACTAAGGGAAAAGTTTTTATGAAATTTCAAGACACCCTTGACAAATATTCAACAATAATTGTTGAGATAATCTTGTAAATAAATTTATATTTTAGGTTTGTATAAAAGAAACATTACATTTATTTTGGCCATAAAATGTTTTGCTACTAAACTGCAAAAAAACACCTTTTCTCGGTTTCCTGCATCCCCACCTTAATGACCTAACAAAGGACAAGAATGAATAGTTTCAGAAAAAGGTGCAGTACATTAGTGTGGGGTGAAGATGACAAGAGCACAATGTATCCCCATCCCTCTTTATTACTGTTCATCAGATCAAGAATTGAACCTAAAACTCTTCTTTACAGCAATCCAGTATATTGTGAGTCTGATACCTTAGGCTGCATGAAAACTTAAATAGGCTACTATTCTTATTGAGCTGGAAATATTTTACATCACTCAGTGTAGCCGCCTGTGTAGTCTAGTGGTCTTAGTTCCTGGCTTCAGATTCAAAGGTCCAGGATTCGATAATTGGAGAGTCTAGATTTTTCCGTGAAACAGTTGGTCTGGAACAGCATCAACTTGCCTTATGAGGATAAATTAGGAGTTTTTTGAGTGGAAAAGTAGCGGCTCTGTGCTAGAAAACTGAGATTATCACCAAAGGGTGTATTATGCTGATCACTGACACCCTCTACCCGCAGATATTTGCACCATCTTTTCCAACAAACGATGGCTGCTTGGACGATATAGCTCGAATGCAGGCTGACTCCATGGAGTTTTAGAGACACCAGTGTTGGTTGAATGTGTTTAAGGGGCTGCTTAGGAAGCTGAGATATTGCCAATAAGATGCTATGCATAGGTTGAATATTGACAAAATCTTTTAACAGCATGAAATTTGGTGTTTATTGTGTTGGACACAAAACTATTTTCTATGGCCCTTTACATAATTATTTAACTCATAAACATAGTTGAAAAGTTGAAGTTTTCCTCTCTGAAAAATAAAACAAAAATCTCCATATTTTGCTTGATCATTTAAACAAAAATGTTAAGGTAACAAAAGGTAGCTGATATAGAAACATAGAATGGCTCTTTGTGAATAGAATGATGTGATTTAAAAGGGAGGCCACAGCACAAATTTTACTGCCATTTGTATTTTCCTCTTGTTCTGTTTGTTCTGACGGACAGCTTAACCCAATATGTTATAAATCCCTTTGGTGTCTGGTGTTTATGAATTTCTGCTAAACTATTCTAGTGCCTTAATGGTATGTAAGCTGTTAAACATCTCCTTAAAGTATGCATAGGAAAGAGTCCTTGGTGTCCGCTATCCATGAAGAGCTTGTTGAATTATATCTGATTTAATGTTGCTTGTAGAAGTATCTTGCAAAGAGTGAAATGATCTGTTTGAGCTAACCGTCTTTTATTTAATAGTTGATAGTTTATATTGGGGTTATTATATTTTTTTGGTTTGGGCAAGAGTCTTCTGACGATTTCTTAAAAGTCTCGAATCTTTCTGGGCTGATCCAAGGTCAGATAATGTTAAAAAAACGTTTTTAAAGTGTGAATATGCAGCTTTCCCATAGTAATTTTATAATAATTATAATCAATGGTCTTCTCCATATTTATTTAAAGTGAATCAAGTTATTACTATTCTAGGCCTTAATGGTCTGTATGGCATTTTTATTATTAGGTGTTCTGTCTTAAGACAGGTCCATTCCTTTTGTCAGTGAACTAATACCGCCAAAACGCCCTGTCCTCTGCCTCCTACTTCAGCTATCAGAATCCTCTTCTTTCCTTTAAGTGATCTAGTATTTAAACCATCCTCCTTCCCTCAATCATTCTTTCTAGGCATCATGCAGAAGACTGTTTTTCCTAAGGATGTATCCGATCCAGTTTGCTTTGTACCAAAGAATCACATCCAAAATGGTTCTCTTCTCACCCACTCTTCTTAGGACTTTTTCATTTGTCACCCGTCTGTCCACCCAATCTTCTCAAGTCTTCTCCAACACCACATTTTAAAGTTATCCAAGTATATCTTCTTTACCTACATAACCTACCTTCCTAAGAGTCCAAGTTTTTGCTCCAAATGTAGCATTTCATCCGTTTCTTCCTCAGTTCCAAACTCATCTTTCTGGTCAGCAGAAACCTCTTTTTGTTGAAAGCTTCCTTAGCCACGGCGATCCTCGACCTAGTATCCTTGGTTCAGTAGGCATCATTTGGCAGCAGACTTCCCAGGTACTTGAACTGCTCTATGTTTTCCAACTCTTGTTCCCAATTTAGTTTTTCAGCGGCTCTTCATTTTTTGAAATCGCCATCACTTTTGAATTCTCAATGTTGATCTCCAAGCCATATCATCTACCTATCTCTATGTATGTCATAAGGAGGAAAATAATCACAGTCACACTTTATATGCATAATATAACTAGTGATTACTGAATGAAGAAGGGAAATCATAGCAGTTAATCAAATATTACTGACACACAGAATAATCAAATTAATCACATCCATGGAATTTTATTATTTTACAAATTTAAATGTAATATACATTTTTTTTAAACAAACCGAACAACTTGTTAAAAGGAAATACATAACAGCTATTCTCAACTATTTTTTATCTGTCTAGACGTCTCAAATTTCAGGGCTCGAAATTAACATTTTCCCATACACTGGTGTAAAAAAAAACAAGTCCCAGGAAGACCAAAAAATGGTGAAGTACTATTTATATATAGACTGACTAGCTTAAGAATACAATCTAATTACAAAGATATGGGTCTAATTAGTTTACACCTTGGGACAGTGGACCATTCATTGGTGGTTTGTTCTAGTGAATTTATTTTTACCACCGACTACAAAATCAATTTTAAGTTTCAAGGATCACATAGCTTGTCATGTTAAATGGGCCTTCTTATTTAAACACATATTGCACTAAATTGCTACCCAAAGTATAATCGTGGTATGATGGTACATTAATATATACAACCTAATCTTTTGCTGTGAACATTGGTAAAAAGAAATGTTATATATTTTATGTACATTAATACTATCTGTCAAAAGTGACAACTGCAGGACATGTGTGTATATTAAAGTTGCTCAAGTAACTCCATCATGTGGAAGCCACATCATATAGCTATATCTATGCACATACATAAAGGTACAATCCAGAACTAGTAACCATGTTTAAAAAAAATGCATGTCTATTGTTTCTGGGTATTGATTTATAGTTTACTAATAGTATGGAGAAAAAGATTAAGTTGAGTGTCATTATCATATTAATTTTACCAATAATACTGCCAAGTGCAAAGTTAGTTTAAAATCCCATAAAATGTTAATTCCTGCATGCAACTTTGGATACTCATCTAAGTATTAATTTAAATATAAAAAATACACCCATAAAATATTAACATTTCATTAAGAACAACAAATCAATAAACAAAAACCTACTTTGTAGAAAACAAATCAAACAAAAACCGACAAAAGTGGTTTTTCACTATCTGATTCACTTTCAAAACCTTTAAAAGAAGCAAACAGCGCAAGAACTTCCAAATCACTGATAAGCGCTCCAGTCTCTTGCTCAAGTGTAGTAGATTGAGTTAGTTGGTAACTGCTGCTGTCAATCATTAACATTCGCAAATAAACTTTTGAGATCATCTCATGATTAATTTGATTTAACATCAAATCAATTACAAAATTGAAATAAATCACTTTCAATTGTCAAAACAGTTAATCTTAATTATGATATTGATTACAAATTTAGAGTAATAAAATGTTTGATTAACGAGTATGGCTCTTAAATAAGAGCTTTGATTCAAATAAGCAAATATTGTTCCCAATAAACTATAATGGCACAAATGTACCTTAAATGTTTTTACTAAATTGTAATTGGGTTCTAATAAATTTTAGCAGTGTGACTAAAATTTGGTAAATGCAAGAACTGTAATACACAGTGCTAGGTCCAGAAAAACCCGATGATCTGAATCAAATGTTATGAAGACCACTTTCAAATCATTACATACTACTAATAATTGGAAACATTAGTATAATCCACATTGATAAATAAATATACATATACATTACAGGTATTATACAAAGAAAAACAAACTTTTGTCAGAAACAAATGTAATATAACTAAAGCTAAAAAATCTTACATTCCCACACATTTAATTTTTTTTTATGTATATCATAGGTATGTGCGCAGGGGAGTCACAGCCCATAACCCCCCTCACCCCCTCTTAACTAAACCTAGAATTTTACTGATGCCATGAAATTGCATCAAAATACAATATAAATTCATACATCCTGACTGTTGCAGTAATAAATAATTTAAATATTTTTTTTATATTTAACATTATCATACCTAAATACTCATAGATTGTATATAGGTACAAAATGAGCGCATGGTTTCATGCCTGAAAGTAGGTTTGTTTTTAAGTGCTTAAAATGATCTTATCAAATTACATCTACATAATTTATTAAGTTAATCTATAGGTGAAAAACATGGTATTTTACCTTGGATGACGAAAAAATTTAGGATATTCTAAAACAAGGTTCTTAGGTAGATATTTGGTCAAGAAGGGATGAAGCTACTAGGGATAAGAGGGGTTACATAATGATGAGTTATATTCTCTATACTCATCACAAAAATTGTTAGGGTAATCAAGTAAATTATGGTGGGCAGGACATTCAGTGCAAATGGGAGAACCATGTTCAAGGTATTACTGGCAAACCCAATGGGGAAAAAACCATTGGGAATACCTATACGCAGGTGGGAGGATAAGATTAGAATGGACCTGAAAGAGATAGGGAGTAATGAGAGGACTGCATAGAACTAGCTCAAGATAGGGACAGGTGGCATACTTTAGTAAGTACGGCAATGAATTTTTGAGTTCCTAATTTTCATAGAGTAAGTAATTAAGTTTACAGGTAAGAGATCCAATATTATGCTAGCTTTCTCACTCCCCTAATTGTTATGTTTACACACACCTATGAGGTTTGTAGAGTCCATCCCTATATTTTTTTTATGTGTGTTGGGGAGAGGGGGGAGGGGAAATTACAATTCAAGACACTGCTTTGGGCTTACATCTTTAAAAAAAGAAAGAGAGAGCATTGGGGCTATCACAATTTGTAAAGCAAAATACAAAACACAATTTTACAAGGTACAGAAAGGAAAAACTTTAAAAACAAACAAAAAAATAACATATATTTTATATTAAAAAAAAAGTGCCTACTGACTAAGAAATATAGAAACATGTAGCCTGTAAAATAGATGGTTCTAAGCATTGCTAGAAACAGACTTTTTCTCTTTCTTCAATTCCTATACTCACACTAACATCTTTTCATCACAATTATTCCTTTGACTATGTTATTTATTAGACAAAATTTACATTTATTTTTGCGCTAAAACTTAATCATAAGCAAAAGCACCAATGGCATAGCAAGGGGGATGAAATTCACACCGGGTATAATCATTAGTCAAAGGGTATCAGTTGGTAAAAAAAAAAAAACTGAAAATATATTTAACTTAAATAGTTGAAAAATATGAATTATTTAACTATCATTATTATTACTAAGCTATTAAAATCCTAATGTTATCAATTACATTATGATTGTAAGTATTCATTTTAAATCATTAAAATATAATTAAGTTATATACATTTGAAAGGTGCATCACATTTACACCCTCCAGTAGCGGCAGACAGCAACTCGAGATTTTCAAACCCTCCAGAAAGTTGCAGGTGTAATCCATCGCGCAGGCGCGTTAATAATATAGTGGCTGATGAGCACCAAAAAGATGTCTTCTTTTAGTTTGGAGATACAATGCTTTAACTGCTTTTTACTAGGGTGAAATTCGCTACATTATCCTAAGTCATTTTAAGCTTTTTTTTTTAAGAATTTAATTATAAGAATTGGGTTTCTACACCGGGTAGGAGGGTGCTAAAATCGAGACCTTTCTCAGGCATCAAATGCCCTTGCCACGCCATTGAGCAGCACAAACAAACACCGAATAAAAGAAAATGGCAGTAGAGTGTTGAGAACTGAAAGAGAAGTTTAAATTTATCGATCAAAGCCTGATTAAACTATAATTTCAGGTTGACTTACTTCCTTATCACTTACATAATATAATTTTATAAGGTTTCTGAATGGTTTCCTAATTTGAAATTATTGCAAAACAAATTCACAGTCCATCTCACATAAATTGCTATATCTTTTTCTGATCTTCACAAATACCTGAATTATCTCTTAAAGCGTTTTCAAGTTGGTATTATATTACTACAAACATGTTGATCCAGTTTAACATTTAAAATTATTAGAGCAGATAATTTAATCTATTGTGCTTAAAGAAAACAATCATATTGGGAAATTATTGGTTAAACTTAAGCAAATATGTATCTATTCAAAATGTAGTCCCCCTATAAAACTTGTATGATTCCTGAAACAAGCACACAAGTATTTTATATACAATTATATGCCCCCTCCATACAACCTTGTCATACTTGTCCAAATTCATTCACAGGCAACTAATCATTTGCCTAAGTTGGTAAAATTGTAGGCCTTTTTATTTAAACGTTCATTATTCAACAACGCATCTTTCTAAAAATATAGATTTGTTTTATTTTGTTTACTATGATAATGTATAGTAAGTGCTATGATCTATTTATTGTAAGGGCTACTTAGATCATGTGTGGTAGCACTGACAAATTACTTTGGAGTAACAAATACTTGACATGACCCTGTGCTGACAAATCAGCGTGATGACAGTTGGTGTACTACATTGTTCGATTTTATAAATGTAGCAACAAGTTTGAGTAAAAACAAAAAACAAAACAAAAAAAACTTAAGTTTTCCTTAAGTATTTGAACAAGATAGGAAGGCTGCTATTTTGGATAGTAAAATAGAACTATTTTGATATAGACCTAGCTACAACTCGTACACAACTCCCAAGCATTAAATTATAGTAAAAGAATTGAAATGTGAACTAGGAAAAAATTTTAAAGTTCTTAGAATAGATGTCTTTTTTTAAAATTGCATGTCTTTATGCTCTTTTAAATTATTCACAATTTACATTAATTCATGACACATGGTGGTATATTATAATGAAATGTGCCATGCCAGAATTTTTTTAGAAAGAAAATTTGAAAGTAGTCATGTAAAAGAAAAACCCCACCCCAACTAATTCATCTAAATGAGACTCAAAGTAAATCTTGTCAGAGCTAGACACAACAGTCAAGCTTGCCAACTTTGAACCAAAAATGCCATTTTTAATTAATTGATTAAATCAGTACAGTAATTACTAATGTGTAAAGTGATTTAAGCTTTTTTAAATCTATATGAAGGTGAATACATCTTAAAAAAATGTTCAGAGCTAAAACCATATGTTTGGTAATTATTTTTGTATGCTTTTTAGCTAACTTATGTACCCTCATAATATAACCCTGAATCAAGGCTCATACCTTTTACAATGTCACCATGCTCACTTAGTTTAAGCAACTGTTAATTTCGAGCTCTGAACACAATTATCATAATTTATTTTAAAAGCAAAAAATAAATATAACGGAATGTTTTCAACAACACAGAAGAAAGGTAGTATTGCATTTTTATTTGTCAAGTGACCAAAATTCTAACGGCTTTTTTTTTTTTTTGAGCTAAGGAATCAATCTGTTTCGGCCTTCATACCCCTAACTTTACCGACATTACGTTGCCGGTCCAATTCTTCTTTCGTTTTTTCCTCGATGGCCCGAATGTCCTCCATGGTGTATCCATGCCAACGGTCCATCCAACAGAACACCTGCCGATGGAACGTCGTAAATAGCCGTCGCTCCGACTTCTGGATAAACTCTTCGACCCTCGTTTGGAGACCGAACCATTTGAACTCGACTGTGACAAGCTTATAACACGTCATAACAGGATCCACCTGATCCATCCAATTCCCAGACAATGGACCGCGGCCTGTCTTCTCGCTGTGGAACTTAGTAGGATCCTCGTCTGGTTTGAAATCCGCTCTGGCCACATGGTCGTTGGCAATATCAATATGAACTACTTCTCGCATCTTCAACTTATCTGACGTTAACTCGTGGACATTTTCCTGGTGGCCCCGGTCACCAACGTGTAACGACTCTATCACGATCATAAAGTTGTTTTTCATATAAGTAGGGTTACTCACCACGGTTTTACAATAAGGGTAAGCATTCCATGCCTCTTCGTGAATTTCTAAAGAACCTTTAGGCGCCAGGAGCCTTATGAATGTGGGGACTTTGCTAGCAAGGTGGTATATTTTATAAGTGTACTGGCCTTTGTTGTATTTACCACCTAAAAGTGGAACTCCATCAAAGGGTTCATTCTTGAGAACCTCAATACCTTCCCCACCTCCTGTCTCATTCTTACTAGCTTCGGCAACCGAGTAGAGCTGAGCCACTTGGTATTCCTCTACTGTGAGGGGTAGAGTCACCCGAAACTCTTTGATCAACATTCTGAAACATATCAACATTGACTCACTTATGTACAATTTGATTAAGTCAAAAATTCATTAGGTTACATGAAAACTACTTTAAGATACATGGCACAAATAATCCTAATCTATACTTATAAAATAACATGTCCTGACTGACTGACTGTGATTCATCATCGCCGAGCGCAAACTATAAGGCTACAAGCATGAAATTCGGACTGTATATTCATTTTGTTATGTAGGCACCCACTAAGAAAGGATTTTAGAAAATTCCACCCCAAAGGGGTCAAAATAGGGGATGATAATATGTATGAAAGTCCGTCATTTTGAAAGTTACATAAACAAAATTTTGTATTTCGGTTATTGATGTAAAACAAATAAATACGTGTTTCAGGAATTTTGGAAATTTTATTTAATAAGGGATGAAAAAGGGGTGAAAGTTTGTATCGGACTTGCATTATTTTGATCTGAGGTCAAGTTATGGTCATCAACGTAACGTAATATTTTAAATTAATTTGTAAATACATATGTATATTTTCAGTATTTGTATATAATCAACTTCCACGCTAGCAAAGCCGCGGGCAAAGCTATCTAGTGGTGTATATAAGTTTAACATTGTCTTTAAAATTAAAACTATAAATTTAAATCAAAACCATTGTAAAAACAATGGACTAATTTGTAAGCATACTATTTTCCAAAGGGTGTTTGGTTTTTAAAATGGTTTAACTACTATTGTAAAATATAAAACATTAGGGCATGATCATCATACAACATTTGTCCCTATCAATTTTAATTTATGGAATATATTATTTTTTATAATATCTTCAAGAGAGGTTAATATGAGGTAAATGGTGAATATTGTTAAACATTAATATTCTTATAATAGTTGTTTAGAGCGTGAACCTTTCAAATACGCCAAGAATTATCAATACTATTTTAATACCAAAAAGCAAGTTTCACAATATAAATATATATAACTATTAACATTTTTTATTTATTTTTATTTAATGAGGTACGTGCTAGGAACAAGTGTAGTTTTAGAAAATGTGCACCCACATTAGTGCAGAGAAGGAATAGGAAAATTACAGTGATAAATCAGATGTGGATAAAATACCTAAAGGATTTGAACTGGATTCAACTTCCCCAACAATGAAAATACAGTTTATTGCAACATATTATCTCTTACACAAACTGTATGTATAGACATTCGAGTTATCAATGCCAAATAGTATGTATCTCAAGTTATATTTGACCAAAACTTTGTATGGGAATTATCCTGTTACACATTTTTACCACATGGTATGGATAGTTTTTTTTGTGGTCCTGAGATGCCTGTTACGCGATTTCAGATAAATGGCCACTGTGATTCCCCCATCTACTGTGTTGCTCTCCCAATACTACTGCTGAGTAGAGAACGTGTGCGAGTTTTGGTCTCTGTAATTCCCTGCACTAGTGAATTGTTTCTCCGCCACTGCAGCAGAGTAAAGCGTGTACATGAGTGTTAGTCTCTGTGAGTCCTTGCACTATGCATTATTTCTCCGGCAATGCTGCTGAGTATAGCACATGTGTGAGTGTTAGTCTCTGTGAGTACTTGTGCTATGCCTTATTTCTCCGGCAATGCTGCTGAGTATAGCACATGTGTGAGTGTTAGTCTCTGTGAGTCCTTGCACTATGCATTATTGCTCCGGCAATGCTGCTGAGTATAGCACATGTGTGAGTGTTAGTCTCTGTGAGTCTTGCACTATGCATTATTTCTCCGGCAATGCTGCTGAGTATAGCACATGTGTGAGTGTTAGTCTCTGTGAGTCTTGTGCTATGCCTTATTTCTCCGGCAATGCTGCTGAGTATAGCACATGTATGAGTGTTAGTCTCTGTGAGTCCTTGCACTATGCATTATTTCTCCGGCAATGCTGCTGAGTATAGCACATGTGTGAGTGTTAGTCTCTGTGAGTCCTTGTGCTATGCATTATTTCTCCGGCAATGCTGCTGAGTATAGCACATGTGTGATTGTTAGTCTCCGATTCTGCACTAGTGCCTTGTTTTCTCCGCCCCTGCTGTTTAGTAGGGTGCATGTTGGTCTCTCTGATTCCTCGCACTAGTACTTTGATTCTCTATCATTGCTGCTGAGCAGAATATGTGCATGAATGCTGGTTTCTTTGGTTCCTCGCGCTAAGGCCTTTTTTTTCTTTGCCAATGCTGCTGATTAGAGTAGGCCTGCACGCACAAGTGTTGCTCTCTTAGAATCCTTGACCAAGTGCCATAATTGTGCCTGCTTTAGATTACCTCAGTCTGTTTCCAGCTTTAATGCAAATACACTATGGTTTTCTTCTACAGCTTATTTTTCTATGTGTAATCAAGGCAGGTATTTCAGAATATTAATACTTTTATTTATGTTTTTTACATTTTTTTCATAAACAATACAATGTAGATAATAGGGCTAGAGAGCAAAAATGAATTATAAAATATAAAAGTGATTTTTTTCATAGGCTTGGTCAGTTATTTAGTACCACAAACCTATATTTTCCCATTTAACTTTAGTAATGTTTTCTTTAACAAGATTTTTCGATAACACACTGTTTTTCCAGAACGCAGCCTTCTGTACACTGTATTTTTATAAATATAAAGCACTTAACATTGTGGTCTCATTTAATGTCGTGGGTAACATTAATTTGCAATTTACACACAATTAATATAAACATATTACAAACTACAAAACATTATTATCATAGTATGTATTAAATTCACCAGTAACTTTCCATGCAGGTGACCTGGTGGTCTAGGGGTAAGGTGTCAGACTTCTGTGCTGGCGGCCGGGGTTCAATCCTCGATCCCGGCACAGATTTATCTGATTTTCAAACCCTTCCTACACCTCTGACAAGACATCTTGTAAATGTGTGGAATGCCAGGCCGCCACCGTGGTTCGGATTCCACGCTAAACTGTAGGTCCTTCATTTCATCTCACAACCACTCTACCATTACACATTAGCGTAAGTGTGTATAACCTGAACGGGTATTAAGACGCGGTGCTAATAATAATAATAAACTTTCCATGCAAGATTAGCTGACAAATCTTAGCAATCAATTTTTCTGAGATTCACTTTATTACCAATAATATTTCATGGCTTTGTTTCCTTATAAGCACGCTAAAGCCTCATATAAAGACTATGTATCCATAGGTCCGTAAGAAATCGATGCCATCGTATCAGATTGCTCTGTCTACAGAGTCCTAATCCTCCTCCGTAGAAGATGGTAAACTTTAACTTTCCAAGTACTAATTTTAATATAGACTACCAATCAAAATCAAGTAAATATGTGCACGTACATAAAAATAAAAACACCAATGGCAGTCAACTGATTTGTTTCTATTTATAAATTTGATAGTTCAAATCGTGTTATTTATATATTGATTCTACATTTCAAGTAAGTTGGCTATAATCTGGACGTTTTCTCAAAAAAATTATAATTTTATTTTATTGATCAGCTGACTGTGTGGCGATTGCTCCTTGCTATAGACGATTTTATTCAACATTTTTTAACTGGGTGAAGTCTCTTACTGTCTTTTTGAGTAGCACAGTCACCTGATTAAGGATACAAACCGTGTAAACGTGTATATAATTTTTAAAGACCATGGACCTACGAGTATAGTCTCTTTAGTTGTCATTAATTTGATAATCTCGAAGGTTGGTTAACTTAATGGGGATAGTTTCTTATATTTAAGAAAGTGAATAGATATAAAGCCTATTATACTAATGTTTGGTAAACTGGAACAAGATTGCAAGTTTACAAAATGTAATAAGTCTAAGTTTTTAATCATTATAAAGATGTAAAGATGAACAAACTCCAAATTACACTGTCCTACATTTAATTTATTACAAGAACATTTTTGTATTCCAGTAACTTATATTAGGGTGACCTGGTGGTCTAGGGGTAAGGTGTCAGACTTCTGTGCTGGCGGCCGGGTTCGATCCTCGGTCCCGGCACAGATTTATCTGATTTCCAAACCCTCCTACACCTCTGACAAGACATCTTGTGAATGTGTGGAATGCCAGGTCGCCACCGTGGTTCGGATTCCACGTTAAACTGTAGGTCCTTCATTCATCTCACAATCACCTACCATTACACATTAGCGTAAGTGCGTATAACCGAACGGGTAGTAAGACGCGGTGCTAATAATAATAATACTTATATTAATATGGAGAACAAAGAAATATCCTAGTTAATAACTTAACAAAAATGAAGTGAGAGTAGAATGGATCTACGCCTATTAAAAATAATATATATATGCCTATACTGTATATTACTACACACCTACACACACCCTACTGTAAATTTAACAACCAACTTAAACATTGTTCTTGCAGCTCCAAGCCAAGCCTGTTTGATAAAAGTGACATTATCCCATCAAATGTGGGAATTTAAATTTAAACACACTGCTATTAAAGTTTTATAATATTTTATTTTTATTTGCTATGCATCACGCTTTGTAAAAACTACTCGTTTCAGCTATTTGAATTCTTTTCTATACAAGATATACCTTTTTTCCCCAGCACAGCGTCTTACTAGGTTTGTTTGGGTTACACGCTTATATACTAATAACACTAATGGTTCTATGGATGAGGAAGGTTATATTTGGAGGATGTGTACCTGCATTTGTGTTTAGGTAGAGTCAAGAACCATTTTAGAAAAAAAAAAAACTCAGTAGGACCGAGATTGCTCTGTGTGTGTGTATTAAGTTCATAAAATCCTATGTCTAGAAAATTCTGTCAAATCTAAGTCTGAGTTTTGCTGTAGCCTATCTGAAAAAAGACTTATGTAAGGTTGTATCTGGTTGTGCCTGTAGGATCCTATCAATTATTAGATTAAGTTGCACTCATAAAAGCTAGCCATGTATGAGGTGTGGGGGCTAGAGATTTATTTTGCTATTTTCATTTTCAAAATAGCTATACATAATCAATACTAGATCATAAATTTTTATGGTGTGTGGAAATATTCAAAAATAACATTTAAATAATTTAGGCTTGGGGAGTGTTTTGCTTTGTTAAAAGATACTCGGAATTTTAAATGTTTTAATAAAATAGTTTAAAATAGGATTATAGTATTTTGTGACTAGTCTAATATGCTAACATATTTGAAGCAAAAAGGGGCCTAGAAATGATATAAGTGACCCTATCACTTTTTTAAAAAGATAAATTAACTGATTGTACATGGAAACAAAGTTTTAGTGTGTTGCCTAACACAGATTTTAATGTAAGCTATATGAGCCAAGTTTATCTCCAATCAATTCTTACACCTCTTGATTGAAAAGACAAATATTCTCAAGGTTATGCTACAAATTAGATCAGTTCACAAATTAGATCTTAATAATAGTTATAAATGCTCAATAGTAAAACAAAAAAAGTGCAAGTTTTTGACGTCTAACCAATGTGGAATAACAATATTACATCAAATCTGAAAATAGCTATTACTAAAATTGTAGTGAAACTGGGTCAGTAATGTCAGCACGTGTGAAAAGTGTTTATATACCTGATTTTAGGGGTATAAGTTGATTCAATACAGTATTTATATGGTTATAAAGTGAGATCTAATGAAAAGGAACGGGGTATTTATGATTAAAAATAAATGCAAAGTAAAGTATGATCGATTTGACAAACCTTGAGGATCCGACAGATGACTAGTCAAAACAACTGCATTTAGTTTGTGAATGTTTGTGTTGGCAGCATTTATTTAAATAGAAATTTACCGACCCCAGCCATTAAAATTACCTAGTATCCGTTGATTACACGTTTATAAACATTTATATAATATAATTTATACAGTTATTAACGTTTTAAAATGTCATATAACTAGGTGAAATTTCTCACTATAAATTATTGTGTAGTGAAAATAAATTACGCTTATTTTTTGTTCCAATTGTTTAAACGGTGTTAGGTTTAGCCAGTAGGGGGCAGAGTATCTGCACAACTGTCAAATATTAGGAGGTATTTTAAAGAGTGAAATTTTTAATTTACAATAATTTGCTTAAGAAGTCGAATCATTACACACTCTATGATTTATGAAATTTGTTGAGATTAAGTATTCATAGCCTATTATCAAACACAACCATTTCATTCATTAGTTGAGAAGCGTTCAGATAAAATAAGATTGACATATAACACGCTCAATCCCGGGCCGCTAGCAACCGAGCGAACCTCCCAGCTGACTGCTGTGTGTCAGAACTTTCTATCGAACAGTGAAAGGGCAAAACGCCGGTATGTGAAGCTGTCAAAATTTGTAAACTAATAAATATGAAATAGTACTAGATTTTTTTTAAAGTTATGGATTATATTGATTGAATGTTGAATGTTGTGTCGTATTACTAACTGGTTAACGTGATTTTAGATACACAAAAGTTATTTAAAATTTGCAAATTTTCTACTTAGACTAACAATGTATTAATTTTTTCTGTTGTATTTAAAAAAGTGCAATGGAATTCTATTGGAAATTAAAAAAACAAAAAACGCACGGAGAGTTGTGAATATTATCAACATTTTCCTCTTTAAAAAGAAGGCTTAATTCTTGTAGCAAATAATAAATAAAAGTCGTTTTTGTGGTTCGGATTCCACTGTACGGGAGAACATAGACTTAAATAATCTGTTTTGGTGTTAAGTTGCATGACATTTATTGATTCACAAAAAAAAAAAAAAAATTATTTAACTTTTTGTTGTGGAAATAGATCTAATTGAAAAAGCTCCTAACTATTTTATGATTTTAATCCAGCATAGGCCTATTTTGGTCTTAATCATTGTTTCATACTATTAAATAAATTAAATTTTGCAACCAACTTTTTTTTTCAGGTGTGTGGACCTTTGAAACGAAAGACTGATTGGACCGTGATGGATAGTCATTAGCTTATTTAATTTAAATACTTCTAAATTACAGTATTTTTCAGTATTATTTTGTATCTTAAATTTCACTTTCAATTCAGTTTTGACATATTTTGTACAAATTTGTGCTTTCACCATTAAAAATTAGACCTCAACAATTTGCAGAAGGTACTAATTAGGAACAAATAAGTCTGACTGCTAAAGGTTCATACTATTGATAGGCTAAATTTAACACATTGACTTTAAAAAAAATGTTTCTTCAAATGCCTGAGTTGAAAAAGAATATGATGAACAATAATGCAGTGGTCACCACAGCCACAACGACAGTGTCCATTGACATTGATGGTCGTTGCGAAAACACGTGTGCGGGCCCCGAAAATTTGGACCTCATTACAAAGTTCTGCATGCCAATTTGTTCTCGGGATGTTCATGCTCGTGAGGTTGCTTTGGACATTATAGAAAAAACTGTGGAAGGGTGGCTGGATGGTTACGGGAGCCCCAAACACTCTCGTCTCGCCACAATTCCAACCGGCCATTTGGACAATTTGACAACCAATGGTCTTTGTCATGGTGATAACAACTCATTAATGGTTGGTGATGGGATTAAAAGTGTTTCTAAAGAGTACATGTCACTCGTGACTCTACACTTACCTGTGATTCTTCGGTTATCTGTCAACTGCCCATTCTTGGACGTTCGAGACAAATGCTGCCATATTCTACACATCGTTCAGGTAAGGCTGTCATCAACTTTTTTTTCCCTCTTTAAGATAGGCCTACTAAAGGCCATACTGGTATCACTTTAAAAATTTTACTTTTATATTATCATAACTAATATTGGATAGTTTTATTAGGATTTTTAATTTTCTTCTTAAAAATAAATTTAGAAAAGGAATTATTTAAATATGATTTAACCTGCCACATTAGATGGGATGTAGGGAACGCAAGAAAAGGACAATGTTTTTACAGTTTCTTTAACAAAACTTTTTTTGGCCAAAATAAATAAAATAGGCCAAGGGGCGTTTGCTTAGTTACAAACATAGAGTTTAATTTTACTCACATGGTGATATCAACAGTTCTTGAATATTTGTCATGAGCAAAGCGGTATTAGATGACAAAGTTTTAATTGAAGAGAACATGTTGTCATTAAATTCTAGAACACCTTTGACAAATATTAAAGAAATGTTGAGGACACCATTTGAAGAAAATTAAACCCCAGATATGTGCTGAAGCAATATTTGATTTCTTTTGACAAAAAAAAAGTTTTGCTATACAAATTGCAAAAACACTGATCTTTTGTCACATTACATACATCCACACCCTAACTTAAATTGGCTTAATATAGCCTAACTAGACAAACTCGCCTGCCATATATTTTTACTATTTATTCTATAAAGCAGAAAATATAATGTTTACAGTAAGTCACTATTAACACATTGTTAAGTCGAAGGGTAAGCAGTATGAACTGTAGGGGCCTACTTAATTTATTTGACAATACAGTGACCAATACACAGTAACAGAAAACATGAAACTTATTTTGTAATCTATAAAACATTAGTGACAGTAGCCAAATTACTTTACAAAATCTGTACAGATTGACATATTATCTCCAAAATCCCTTGATCATGTATCATGCCTTTCATTAGCATTTGGTGTTTTGTGTTTTAAAAACCCCAATATAAATCAACAATAGCTTAGGGATATTTCCAACAATGGCAATTTATCTAATCTAATATCCAGTAAAGGTAAATATACAGTACATAATATGAATACACCTTATCTAACATATCTTAAGTCTGTAGCCTAGTCTGTAAGAGATAAAATGTATTATATATGTGTAAACAAAGTTCATATTCTGGGGTATGTACTCTTTAGAGTCAAAAATTTCGATAAATTTTAATTTTCCAAGCATTACCATTATAGAAAACCAAGCACTTGTAATCAAATAATCAAAGAAATGGAAGCACTAATAGCAGCAATGGATTTGTCATCATTTTATAAATTTTATAATGTCATTAAGATACCAGTCATCTAGGCACCTACTTTTGAAATAAACTCCTTGAACTCTTTACCAAATAAAGTATGCCTCCTATTTTTTGAATTAAAAAACACCAATGCTATTAATCATTGAAATAATTAAAACATGTTTTATAAAGTAACTTAGGCTAGTAACTAAATTTTTTGAAACCATTTTATTTTGATGAATTTTTTTGTATAAATTATTATATTTCCCACCACACTGGTTGAAACAATATCACATACGGATATAGTGTGTGAAACATATTTTTTCTAACCCAGCATCTTACTACACTTTTGGTTTATACACATATTTACTATTTATGATAATGAGTTAGGGGTGAGAAAGGTTGACTTTATATAAGTGTACCCACATTTTTGTGGAGATAGAGGATGAAACCCTCAGTATATCTGACAGGGATTTCAACCCTGATCTCTCCATCATCAGCAGTCCAGTCTACTGCGAGAGTGGCGCCTTAGACCACGTGGCCACCAAAGCGAGTTTGATAAAAATTTAAATAGGTAGTGCATATGTATGGATGTATAGTTTTCAACACACGGGTTGGTTGTGTCCTCAACAGTTCCACCGACAGCTGTAAAACCTAGGCACTGGCAACACTGAAGAGGCGTACTAGGGAAATGAGGGGTGAGGTAGTTTCTCGTTGCTTTCCTCACTGAGCAAGAAGGTACTATTGTACAGTCTGCCAAGCCCATCAAATTGCATAGACCAACTTACCCTACATGACACCTTCACTCCATTCATCAAGGGACTGGCTGTATATTGAATGTTATTACTAGTATTGTTCATACACTAACTGACCCTACAAGACACCTTCACTCCATTCATTACAGGGACTGGCTGTATATTGAATGTTATTACTAGTATTGTTCATACACCACTGACCCTACAAGACACCTTCACTCCATTCATCACAGGGACTGGCTGTATATTGAATGTTATTACTAGTATTGTTCATACACCAACTGACCCTACAAGCGACACCTTCACTCCATTCATCACAGGACTGGCTGTATATTGAATGTTATTACTGGTATTGTTCATACACCAACTGACCCTACAAGACACCTTCACTCCATTCATCACAGGGACTGGCTGTATATTGAATGTTATTACTAGTATTGTTCATACACCAACTGACCCTACAAGACACCTTCACTCCATTCATCACAGGGACTGGCTGTATATTGAATGTTATTACTAGTATTGTTCATACACCAACTGACCCTACAAGCGACACCTTCACTCCATTCATCACAGGGACTGGCTGTATATTGAATGTTATTACTAGTATTGTTCATACACCAACTGACCCTACAAGCGACACCTTACTCCATTCATCACAGGGACTGGCTGTATATTGAATTTATTACTGGTATTGTTCATACACCAACTTACCCTACAAGACACCTCCATCCATTCATCACAGGGATTGGCTGTATATTGAATGTTATTACTAGTATTGTTCATACACCAACTGACCCTACAACGACACCTTTACTCCATTCATCACAGGGACTGGCTGTATATTGAATTTATTACTGTATTGTTCATACACCAACTGACCCTACAAGCACACCTTCACTCCATTCATTACAGGGACTGGCTGTATATTGAATGTTATTACTAGTATTGTTCATACACCAACTACCCTACAAGACACACCTTCACTCCATTCATCACAGGGACTGGCTGTATATTGAATGTTATTACTAGTATTGTTCATACACCCACTGACCCTACAAGCAACACCTTCACTCCATTCATTACAGGGACTGGCTGTATATTGAATGTATTACTAGTATTGTTCATACATCAACTGACCCTACAAGCAACACCTTCACTCCATTCATCACAGGACTGGCTGTATATTGAATGTTATTACTAGTATCGTTCATACACCAACTGACCTACAAGCAACACCTTCACTCCATTAATTTACAGGGACTGGCTGTATATTGAATGTTATTACTAGTATTGTTCATACACCAACTGACCCTACAAGCAACACCTTCATTCCATCACAGGACTGGCCTTATATTGAATGTTATTACTAGTATTGTTCCATACACCAACTGACCCTACAAGCAACACCTTCATTCCATCACAGGGACTGCCTTATATTGAATGTTATTACTAGTATATGTCCATACACCAACTGACCCTACAAGCAACACCTTCACTCCATTCATACAGGGACTGGCTGTATATTGAATGTTATTACTAGTATTGTTCATACACCCACTGACCCTACAAGCAACACCTTCACTCCATTCATCACAGGGACTGGCTGTATATTGAATGTTATTACTAGTATTGTTCATACACCAACTGACCCTACAAGCAACACCTTCATTCCATCACAGGACTGGCCTTATATTGAATGTTATTACTAGTATTGTCCATACACCAACTGACCCTACAAGCAACACCTTCACTCCATTCATTACAGGGACTGGCTGTATATTGAATGTTATTACTAGTATTGTTCATACACCAACTGACCCTACAAGCAACACCTTCACTCCATTCATTACAGGGACTGGCTGTATATTGAATGTTATTACTAGTATTGTTCATACACCAACTGACCCTACAAGCAACACCTTCACTCTATTCATCACAGGGACTAGCTGTATATTGAATGTTATTACTGGTATTGTTCATACACCAACTGACCCTACAAGACACCTTCATTCCATTCATCACAGGGACTGGCTGTATATTGAATGTTATTACTGTATTGTTCATACACCAACTGACCTACAAGACACCTTCATTCCATTCATCACAGGGACTGGCTGTATATTGAATGTTATTACTAGTATTGTTCATACACCAACTGACCCTACAAGCAACACCTTCACTCCATTCATCACAGGGACTGGCTGTATATTGAATGTTATTACTGGTATTGTTCATACACCAACTGACCCTACAAGCAACACCTTCACTCTATTCATCACAGGGACTAGCTGTATATTGAATGTTATTACTGGTATTGTTCATACACCAACTGACCCTACAAGCAACACCTTCACTCCATTCATTACAGGACTGGCTGTATATTGAATGTTATTACTAGTATTGTTCATACACCAACTGACCCTACAAGCAACACCTTCACTCCATTCATTACAGGGACTGGCTGTATATTGAATGTTATTACTAGTATTGTTCATACACCAACTGACCCTACAAGCAACACCTTCACTCTATTCATCACAGGGACTAGCTGTATATTGAATGTTATTACTGGTATTGTTCATACACCAACTGACCTACAAGACACCTTCATTCCATTCATCACAGGGATTGGCTGTATATTGAATGTTATTACTGGTATTGTTCATACACCAACTGACCTACAAGACACCTTCATTCCATTCATCACAGGGACTGGCTCTATATTGAATGTTATTACTAGTATTGTTCATACACCAACTGACCCTACAAGCAACACCTTCACTCCATTCATCACAGGGACTGGCTGTATATTGAATGTTATTACTAGTATTGTTCATACACCAACTGACCCTACAAGCAACACCTACACTCCATTCATCACAGGGACTGGCTGTATATTGAATGTCACAGGGACTGGCTGTATATTGAATGTTATTACAAGTATTTACGTTTAACCTACTTATCACAATGTACAAACTTTAAATGATATTGTTTTTAATCAAGTACCAATATTCTTCATTTAAGGACTAATTGATTCAAATCTTATCTCTAAATGATGAATAATAATTCATAGGTTGTTTGATGAATTAAATGAAAATTCTATTTGGGTACCTAATTTTGTTATGTAAACCATGATTTCAACACCCACAGGAATTCATATTCACCTTTAAAAATTCTTTCCTGCATCCAAGGCATAGGGACAGTTATTGGTTCAGGTGTGATTAGCCTATTCATTGATGACATATTACGAGTAATTACAGTACCTACTAATCTTATGAATCATTTAGGATAATAAGGTCCAAAGAGATTACAATGATTACTTCAAAGTTACCTAATGGGAAATATCAAAGTCTTGGATTTTTTTCCAAAATTAAACCTAAACGATTGGCAAAATGGGGTGCAAAAAAAATATGTGTATATATATTAGGCTAGTACATAAAAATGATGAGGTTAATTAATATTCAATCTTGCAAGCCTAAGCTGGTTAGGAAAAATGACCAAATTTAAGATTAGGTATTTTTGTAAGGCTTATTCAGAATTAAAAGACAGCAGGTTTCAGCGGGTATGAATGAGGTCAGTTGAGGAATCCTTGCTACCCTTACCCTCTTGAGCTATCTGCATTTTACTACACTAATGAGGCACTGATGATGAAGGTAGAATTTTAAGGAAGTGTTTATACAAATTTGGGAAGGCAGAATGAGAAGCCATTTAGCAAATACTACCTTCAGTACATTGGATGGAGTTTTAGAACCCTGTACTCTCCGTCTCCAGCAAACCAGACTAGACAATGTTGGCGTTTAGTATGTGTGTTCACTGGTTAAAATTGCTCTAAACTATTTGTTCTTTGTTTTACGTATTTATATTAATTTTGATAATATATGTAGTGACGAGGATGGTATAATTTAATTTAGAGTAAATACACCAGAATTTGTGTTGGGGGATAGTAAGAAACCATTTAGGAATAATCGCCTCCACTACTCAAGGCTGGGATTCAAACCTCGAACTCTCCGTCACCGGAAAACCAGACTTAATTAGCTCGACTCTTATACCGCATGTCTGTTAATATCTGACAATTTAAAAACTTTTAGTGATCCGCTTCGGTGGCTGCATGGCCTGAGGCGTTACTCTCGCAATAGACCAGACTGCCGATGATGGAGAGATCGGGGTTCGATCCCGGTTGGGTGTACTGGTAGTGTTCTGCTCTCTCGCCACACAAATGTGGGTACACTTCCTCTAAATTCAACCTTCCTCATCCCTAGTCCATTAGATTAGTAGTATATAGGCCTATAACCCGAATGGGTATTAAGGCGCGGTGTTAGCAAATATATAATATATCATCAGCGCTATATAATAATAATTGTTATGGTGTATTTCATAGGTTTTAAGAATTTTTCAAAATTATTTGCAATCTTTCTTTTTACCATTTATCGAAGGAACTCTACATTCCCATTTACAAAAGAAGGTATTTTTGACAGCTAGAAAAATTACTATGATAGACCACTTTCCCGTATTCATACGTCAAGTCATGTAATGTATAACGGTCACTTTTGATGAATATTATCAATAACCCTAGTAATTTATTAAAATGTTCTCAATTTCGGCCACAATAAAAACTTTTTTGTTTTCTAAAACGCCCTTTTTGTAAAAAATTATACTGTATTTAAACTGTTGGTGCTAAAAATGGACTTATAATATTTTTTCTGTGGCACGTTACTTTTGGAATGTCTCTGGAAGTCTGGGATCGTCTGAAGGTCGAACTACTTGAAACAATTTGTCGCACTTTCAATTGTTCCTGTCGCCACTAGCCTTACTTCTTAATGCACGGTCAATTTGTAGACACCCGATATAACTATTTCTGGTCTTGGAAAAAAAATAAAAAATAAATCACGACAATCTTTTTTCTATTTGTGATTTAATATTAATGTATTATTCAACGTTCATGACTGATCTGTTATAAAAGTGTATTAATTGAATTTCTTAAATTGGCTGTAAAATAACTTTCAGTAATCATTAATTTTTTTAAGTGAGATTTAACTATATAACACATCTATTTGTCAGATTTAAATTTTTGAGGTACTTTATTTATTATTTCGGAGTTTAAAAAAATTATATATGTGCCTATATTAGCATAATGATTGATTAATTTAAATTAGTTGAAAAATGTCACCTGACCACGTGACGAATACTGGATAGCTCAGTGGTTGAACATTTGTGCGCTAAGCCAACGGTGCTGGGTTCTATTTCCGTGTTCAGGTGTCATTTTTCAACTAATTTAAATTAATTGAATTGTACTCTCCTTCAAATGGATCTCCCCGTAGTTACAATGATTTACACCTTGATAGTCCGACATCTTAGCTCGGTCGGTAGTGTGTATATTCTAAAAATTGGAAACTGACACCTGGACACGGGAATAGAACCCGGGACCTTTGGCTTAGTACGCCAATTCTCTAACCACTGAGCTATCCAGGAATCGTCCCGTGTCCAGGGTCATTCTTCACTCATTTTAAGGCAGATACAGCATGTCTGTCTACTGAGCTAAGGGTCCCGGATTCGATTCCTGGCATGGTTGAAAAATTTATAAATAGTGAAAATTAGGGAAATTAACTGCCGTGGGATGACATTTGTGCCTCTTCTATATTTAAGTTAGTTTATAAGTCGTGTGCTGATATAATCAGTTGGTTCAGAAAATGCACTTTAAATAAATTAAATGAAAAACTTTCTCTGTCTTTCCTTTTTTTAAAAAAAACACCACGTCTTACTACCCGTTCATGTTATACGCCTAAGTAGCCTACTAATTACACTAATGGGTAGGGACTAGTAAGGCTTAATTTAGAGGAAATGCACCCGAGTTTGCATGGGGGAAGTGGACAACCATTCATGAAAAACCACTCTCGATGCACCCGACTGAGATCGAACCCCGACCTCCCCGTCTTCGGCAGTCTAGTCCAACACGAGATAAGCGCGGTAGACCACGTGTCCGCCGAAGCGTGTAGATACAATGATTGATATTTATATTTTTGCTTCAGTAGAATTTATGGAATTTAAATTTAAAACAAACATTTTCGAAATAAATATTTAACATTTGGACATTATTTTTATGCTTTAAAAATGAATATTTTGAGATCTAAACATTTTGATTATGTGTTGCGCATTAATAACGTATTTTTGGTAGAGTTGGTCTTTAGCAAAAAAAAATAACGATGGTGTTCAAAAGCTGAATATGTGCAGTAAGTTTGTTTGAAATCCATCAAAACATAAAAAAAAAGAAAAAAATAGTCAAACCCAAAAGTTAGAACGCGCGCGTGTATGTCGAAGTATTAATTGGATATAAATTCTTAGCTGCTTATTGAACAGCAAACACGATATAAATGTAGTCTGAATGGTTCGGTACTGCCGAAAATAGAATTACACGAAATAGCCGGAAAAAATTAAAATACCTACTGTATATATATTTTTTAATGGAGAAAAATTTAATGTATATTTTAAACTACACGGCACAAAAATATGTTTTTAAGTTTAAACATGAACTATTATTGAAATTAAAAAAAAAGCCTGTAAAGTATTTTATTAAAAAAACTTGTGTGTGTTTTTCTGCGTAACTGCACATATTACATCCTAAATGGACGAGTCCCGGGCATATCCCCACCTCTAATTATATGGAACCTCGTACTGTCGAGACTACTGTATTTTTAAATTGTGCAATTTTGGTCCCAATTATTATAACCCCACAATTTTCTATTTCTTTTCGCAAATCATATATAAATATATATTTATCACCGAGTTCTACCACCTGTTCAAGTTTTTTTTATAAGTAATCTACCGAAATTTGCGTGGAAAGTTAGTGAGCGGGAAACCATTTAGGGGGAAAAAAAACCCACCTCAGTAGACCTGACCGGGATTCGAACTTTGATCTCTCAGTCTTCAGCAGCAAATCATATTATTAGGTAGCAGGTGTCAGTTGAGACCTTACATCTGACAGAAAAGTTATTAGATCTACTTTTGCGTGTCCATATCTAAGTCATGTGATCTGCATCTGTCACTTTTGATAGATATTATCAATAACAATAGTTATATAACAAAATATTATCAACAATGGCTGAAAAAATAATATGTTTGTATTTAAAAAACTTCTAAAACCAGCCTGAAGAAGGGTAAGTGACCCCCCATAACGTTTAACCTACATGGTCAAGGGTCTAATCATACGACCTTTCGGTTCAAAGATAATCCTACTAGACCACACCTAACTCTCTCGGCCATCAATAAGATAATAAATGTAAACCGGAAATACACCCCACATTGTGTACCTATTAATGAACCAAGCTCGAAAAGGCCCGCCATCCCCCACCTCCTCGATGGCATTTATATAAAGGGCGATCCTAGGCGTTAATAATGACACACTAACCACTTCGGTAGTTTAAGGGGGCCGGACTCTTTATTACATTAGGTTGTAATTGACCGGGAGGTTAGGTTAATCTTGGCCGTGTTCACTGGGTGTGGTTTTGTTTACCTTGTGATGGGTTCTCAAACGTTCCTACACCTTAAACTTATTCGACCATATATACATTTTATTGCACAATTTTAACACGTTTATAATTTATAAGCTATAAAATAGTGATTTATTTATTTCAAATCATTACAGTTCACGAGTTATAAGGAGTTAGACTTGCTATTTTATGCTTTTACCGCACCATTGTTGAGGTGAAATGAATGTATGGAGATGAAATTTGATATAGCTAGACATTCAAATGAGGTGTACAGAATGAAATATTTGTAATATTAATATAAATATTATTAAATCTACCATAACATTAATATTATTATGATACCATTAATAATCAATATTATTATTATTATTAATGATATAAAAATAGTACTAATATTAGCTATATTAAATTTCAGCTTCATACATTCATTCATTTTATCTCAACAATGGTACGGGTTCAATCCTCGGTCTCGGCACAGATTTATCTGATTACCAAACCCTTCCTTCACCTCTGACAAGACATCTTGTGAATGTGGGGAATGCCAGGCCTCCACCGTGGTTCGGATTCCACGTTAAACTGTAAGTCCTTCATTTCATCTCACAATCACCCTACCATTACACATTAGCGTAAGTGCGTATAACCCGAATGGGTAGTAAGACACGTTGATGATAATAATAATAATAATAAAATAATAATAATAACAATGGTACGGGAAAAGCATACAATATTTTTGTTAGCATCAATATTAACAATGAGTAACTTGAGGTAGTCGAATATTTCATCTTCTTTGGTTCCAAAATTGACTGTGTAAGTGACTTCCCCCATTAGATCAAACGGCGGCTGGCACTTGGTAGAGGTGCGATGACCAGCATGGATAAAATCTGGAAAAGATATCGGACCAACCTCATAGTCAGACTGACATTGAGCACGCCTCGAGTGCGCTGTTATACTAACTAAATAACAACATCCACCTAAACGAGAATGTAATGGGCTAGGAATGAGCCCGTTTCTCAAATCTAACTGGCCCATTCCATTCAGGTATAGGTAAGTGTAAGTCCCGTCTTATATTTAGTATAGCATCGCACTTTAGGTGTACTAAGTCCATGTTTGAAAATGGTCTATTCAATTCTAGTCTAGGAAGGTGTTTTCTTGTATTTAGTATAGCGCCGCACTTGAGGTGTACTAAGTCTGACTATGAAACTGGCCTATTTCATTCTGGTCTATTATATGTGCAGTTCTGTATTTAATATAGCGCCGCACTTGAGGTGACTAAGCCCATATTTGAAAATGGCCCATCAACGTGGCAACCAGATGCAAACTGTCCAGTGCAATTGTTTTCCCCCATAGTGACCTATGGTTTTGAACCCTGGGCATTGAAGAAAACTGACAGGATAAATGTCGATGCATTTGAGATTTGGTGCTGATGGTGACCTCATGAACAGCCAGAATTAACAATAAGGACAATTAGACCAGGTCAAGTCAAGAATGTCCTTAGAAAGTAAGGCAAAGGCTATCCTACTTTGGCCACGTTATGAGAATTAGCTCCCTGGAAAAGGATATCATGCTCGGCATTGTAAGTGGTAAAAGAGGAACTGGTAGACAACGTATGCATTGGATTGATGCTATCAAGGACACTGGCGTGAAAATGGCTGAGTTAAAAGGAGCGACTCGGAACAGAATTGGATGGAGGGAAATTATCT
Organism: Timema cristinae; assembly: GCA_039000515.1. Classification (NCBI taxonomy): domain Eukaryota; kingdom Metazoa; phylum Arthropoda; class Insecta; order Phasmatodea; family Timematidae; genus Timema; species Timema cristinae. The sequence goes on along the minus strand of JBCFYV010001001.1, from coordinate 17,478,657 downwards.
GTAGAATGGCCGATAGTCGTAATCGACTAAAGGATGGAGAGAGAGAGAGAGAGAGAGAGAGAAAGAGAGAGAGAGAAAACGATTAAATAAAAGAAACACCATTTTAGAAGGCTCTTGGTAACATTCTAATCGGGAAATTGTAACTGTGAAATCGTAATTGGAAAATGTTATAAGTATTTTGTAAAAACTACTTACGTTCTCACCTTTGAGCGCGGTTGAAATATAATATGTCTAGTCAAATGGCTTGCACTAAACTAACGATCACAGTTATCACATGGGGTGACCTGGTGGTCTAGTGGTAAGGTGTCAGACTTCTGTGCTGGCGGTCCGGGGTTCAATCCTCGGTCCCGGCACAGATTTATCTGATTGCCAAACCCTTCCTTGACCTCTGACAAGACATCTTTTGAATGTGGGAAATGCCAGGCCTCCACCGTGGTTCGGATCCCACGTTAAACTGTAGATCCCCCATTTCATCTCACAATCACCTACTTTTACACATTAGCGTAAGTGCGTATAACCGAACGGTAGTAAGACGCGGTGCTAATAATAATAATAATAATAATCACATGATCTAGTGTCGGAGGCTTGAGAAAAATTCAATTGAAATACACATCACACCTGGAAAACAGGTTCAGAAAGAAGTCAACGGAGTTAAAAAAAAGTTACTGAAATTTTCAGATATGTTTGTACTAATTTTCTAAATACGAAGCAGAAGCGCATAAACCAGAATAATAGGTCAGGCTACAACTCACGTGAATTTGTAAAACGCACTAATATATTAATTTGTCTTTGATAAATTCTTGTGTCAATAATTTAATATAAATCAGTGGGGGAAACAACTAGTTTTTTTATTTGTTGCTTTGTAAACAAACCACTGGGAAAATGCACTTTTCATTCAAAGCTTTGTATGTAGAATATCGGAAAAAATTTATGTTTTTGTTCTTGAAAAACGTGAAAATGGTGTTGAAATTCCAAATTTATTAAGCCCTGATATTGAAATTCATGTTCCTCTTCAACCACATATTATTTACCAAAGTGAAACCGAAACCACTAATTGATTCTTCTTTTTCTCGGACTTTGCAAATTCTGTAATGCTGCCTGAATTCTCCCGTTGACACACTGAATACCTTTAGTGACCACGTTTTCATGGCTCCAAAGTGGCACTTCTTATGAGTGCTCTTTACTCACTCACCACAACCTCCATTACCTCACTAAACTATAAAGATAAAATAACAGCTGATTTTCGATGGGGAAAGTAGAGAGAGCTTTTGCCACGAGCAGTAACTTCGTAATTGAAGTTTGAAAAAGACTACTTACTAATTTAATGTCTGCTTAGGCTTTTAGCGGCTTATTTTAGCATTTCCCCCCCCTTAACACACCGAACAACCCAAACTCATGGCAATAATAATATAATAATAATAATAATAATAATAATAATAATAATGTATTTATTTAGGTGAAGTTAAGGCCAGCGCCTTTTCTTACACTTAATAGTAAAGCAGTTACATTTAATGCTTGTGTGCTAAAAACTAGTTTATAATATCTGTACAAAATAATAAGAGGCAAGAAATATTGCCCTCATAAATAAATAAAATAAATTAGGAAAGTATAATTAATTAAGGAGAGAAAAAGAAGGGGGAAAAAAATCATTAAGGCACACACATACTCGTACACATGTCATCATACGAATAACATATCTAAACATGATGGAGTTAGCAAATAATTTAAAACGAAAACAATGCTGATAATTTTTAGTAACTATAAATTAAAAACATCTACACACATACATATATATACATGTATCTCTATAGTTACTAAAAATTCGTATATATATGTTGATGTTTTTAATCTATATAGTAACTATAAATTATCAGCACTCTTTTCGTTTTAAATTATTTGCTAACGCCATCATGTTTGGATAATTATGTTATGCGTATAATGATATGTGTACGCGTATGTGTATGCTGTATAATGATTGTGTGTCTAATGATTATTCCCCACTTTTTTTTCTCTCAATTAATTATACTTTCCTAATTTATTTATGTGGGCCATATTTATTGCTTAATATTATTTTGTATAAATACTATAAACTATATATATAAATATATAGTTGTATATGTGAGGGGAAATGTAGGGATACACTGCTACATTTTTGGACCATGCTGATGATTGAATTTGTTACCACTATATAAAATGAGTAAACATTTTTGAATATTTAGTCTTTATAATAATAGATGTATACCTCTTCATATTAACCTTCCGGTCCATCAGCATTTTAATTATGCTAATAGGCTATTCAAGGGGAAGGTATAATTTAGAGGAAATGTGCTCTCATTTTAGTGGAAGGAGAGTTGTAAACCATTTAGTAAATACCAACCTCAATTATCATGTTTATTTTTAACAGCAGCCGAATTTGAAGCTTTATCTTCGTGTAACACAATTTTAAGCGAAGTATAAAATGGAAAAAAATATATATATTGGTCGAATCAATTTTTTTTTCTCTAATCCGATTCTTCATTTTACCTACAAACTTCAAACGTTGAAACTGAATCTGATTCTTAAGTAACATAAGTATAGTAATAATTTAATCTCCCATTCAGGTATTTTCTTTTTTTAATCATAATTTTATTTACATTTAGTTCTTTAGTTGCTATATAAAATCGAAATAGTAACTAAATTATAGTTTTATAATGATGTAATAGTAATATTGTGCGTTTAAGCTACATAACTTGTAGCCTAGGAGTGTAAAGCTTAGCCAGTACTAATGTACCGTTGCCCAGGGCACGCCCGAATTTACTAATCGTACATCCTTTCCTTGGAGACTCTTTCCATGTCCCGATGAGATGAGGGGGTGATGATAGTGAGTATGAGGGTGTGTAACCAGTAGAAACACTTAAACATAACTTAAGCCTAGTTAACCAAACCATGGTGACCGTTTCCTGAAAGGAAAATTACCCATAGTACCAGCCGGAAATCTAGCCCGGTACTCTTAGACTCGTAGCCAGGTACACTGACCACTTCACAACGGGTCCGTTAAAAAAAAATGATAATGTGAATTTACAATCAGTTAAATGGTAAATTAATAGTTTTTCTTGTCCTTTAATTCTTTTGAGCTACCTATAATTATTTTATTTAAACCATCGGTAGTAATAATATGAATACAATAGCTGCTAAGAAATCAAAATTTTATAAATATTTTTCGAATCTTGATTTTTTCTTCTTCTTTCAAATCCTCGAATCTTATTAAAGATTCGAAAAAAACCATCTCTATCCATGAAGTTTTATATGAGTCAAAGATTGGGATGTAACCTCTCTGCAATCTATCTGTTACCGTTCAGTATTGATTGTACCATGCAGTATCTTGCTCCTTCGGCCTCGTGCTGCATAGAGAGGGGCCCCTCAAGGATCAAAGCTCGTACCCTCCGGGGAGAAACCTCGGAACATACATCACATTTGAATAAATATCATACCAGGTTTTCCACGCACTTTGGAGTACCGTGAAAACACAGCTAATTTTTGTGTGTGACAAACTGAAGGAAAAACGATTAACTTTACAAAAAAAAAACACAAAAAAAACCTGAATACTGATGAAATACGGACATTTAAGTAAATGTGTGTATGGTTACAATCTCGCTGTATTCAAGTGTAGTTAGGACAACTGTCTCAGATTGTGTATGGTTACAATCTCTGCTGTATTCAAGTGTAGGTAGGACAACTGTCTCAGATTGTGTATGGTTATACTCTTTGCTGTATTCAAGTGTAGGTAGGACAACTGTCTCAGATTGTGTATGGTTACAATCTCTGCTGTATTCAAGTGTAGGTAGGACAACTGTCTCAGATGTGTATGGTTATACTCTTTGCTGTATTCAAGTGTAGTTAGGACAACTGTCTCAGATGTGTATGGTTACAATCTCTGCTGTATTCAAGTGTAGTAGACAACTGTCTCAGATTGTGTATGGTTATACTCTTTGCTGTATTCAAGTGTAGGTAGGACAACTGTCTCAGATTGTGTATGGTTACAATCTCTGCTGTATTCAAGTGTAGGTAGGACAACTGTCTCAGATTGTGTATGGTTATACTCTTTGCTGTATTCAAGTGTAGTTAGGACAACTGTCTCAGATTGTGTATGGTTACAATCTCTGCTGTATTCAAGTGTAGGTAGGACAACTGTCTCAGATTGTGTATGGTTATACTCTTTGCTGTATTCAAGTGTAGGTAGGACAACTGTCTCAGATTGTGTATGGTTACAATCTCTGCTGTATTCAAGTGTAGGTAGGACAACTGTCTCAGATTGTGTATGGTTATACTCTTTGCTGTATTCAAGTGTAGGTAGGACAACTGTCTCAGATTGTGTATGGTTATACTCTTTGCTGTATTCAAGTGTAGGTAGGACAACTGTCTCAGATTGTGTATGGTTACAATCTCTGCTGTATTCAAGTGTAGGTAGGACAACTGTCTCAGATTGTGTATGGTTATACTCTTTGCTGTATTCAAGTGTAGGTAGGACAACTGTTTCAGATTGTGTGTGGTTACAATCTCTGCTGTATTCAAGTGTAGGTAGGACAACTGTCTCAGATTGTGTATGGTTATACTCTTTGCTGTATTCAAGTGTAGGTAGGACAACTGTCTCAGATTGTGTATGGTTATACTCTTTGCTGTATTCAAGTGTAGTTAGGACAACTGTCTCAGATTGTGTATGGTTACAATCTCTGCTGTATTCAAGTGTAGGTAGGACAACTGTCTCAGATTGTGTATGGTTATACTCTTTGCTGTATTCAAGTGTAGGTAGGACAACTGTCTCAGATTGTGTATGGTTACAATCTCTGCTGTATTCAAGTGTAGGTAGGACAACTGTCTCAGATTGTGTATGGTTACAATCTCTGCTGTATTCAAGTGTAGGTAGGACAACTGTCTCAGATTGTGTATGGTTATACTCTTTGCTGTATTCAAGTGTAGTTAGGACAACTGTCTCAGATTGTGTATGGTTACAATCTCTGCTGTATTCAAGTGTAGGTAGGACAACTGTCTCAGATTGTGTATGGTTACACTCTCTGCTGGGGTCAGAATTATATCATACTACCATAAAGCTACACGGCTGACTCACTCACTGACATTAATGTTACCCACTTCCAGATGAGCTATAAACTTGAAATTTGGCAAACTTGCTTCTAGATTGTAACCGACGGGAAAATTCCAAAAAGTTAAAAAAATCAATTTTCAACGCCCGAAAAGAAATTCAAAATGGTGGAGCAACTTTAAAGTCGGTGCGGACCTTTCTTTGGAGGTCTCTTGTGGCTAAACGGTAAAATCTATCAAAAACGGCTCTGGAATTACATTAGTTTACATCCACTTGCAAAGAAAACGCACCGGGGGTTTGGGGCCCAGCTCCAACGAGCAAAGCGGGTACTTACTATATAATCATAAAGGTTCTTAGTCAACTAATTCCTTTGTCTGAGATTCATGTCTAATGCCTAAATATTATGTATTTTAACTCTACGTATGGATAGAATAATAATAATAATAATAATAATAATAATTTCAATTTCCTTTATTATAGTTCTGGCCAACAGTCGTGAGACCTATAACAGGACAGCACTGAAAAGTACACAAGTACCTTAAATATACATATATTTACACGAGAAAATAATATAAACAATAATAGCTAAATAATTGTATATACTGTTGAATAGTTACGAAAAAAATAGTAATTAATAATGATAATAATAAAAAATAGCAATAATAACAAATAACTAAAGAGTGGTTAAAAGCAGTAACAATATGCAAATAATAATATTATAGCACCTCTCATTTCTTATGCTCGTGTACAAGGATTCAAATTAATTTAGTATTAATGTTTGTGTAACAAGTGTTCTTAGAAAAAGTGGATTATTTTTCGAAGGTTAGAGGGTTTGTTCTCATTGAGCTAGGTCAGGTTTGCAATGTCAGGTCAAGGTCAGGGGCCCAATGTCAGTGCCTTCCTCCTCCGCGCGTGCGCATCTAATTGGCCGCCATCTTTAGGGGTGTTTGGTTTAAAAATGTAGTGAGGTCGACGATCAATATTCCTGTGTGATGAGGAAACTGTGGTGTTGGGGAGGGCTTCTTCATATGAGAAATTGTTTTACAGTTATAATTTAAGTTGGAATCGGAGGGGCGCACATACGGGGTTAGGGGGGTTTCCACCGGGTCCGGATTCCCCCCTGGTGAACATGAAAGATAAATAAAATTATAATACAAAGCCATGATTTAGCAATGTTAAATCCCCTTCATGTTATGAATATGTATATAATCTATTGAAATTATTATTTATCATTACAGTACAGATGTAAAGCTTTAGGTTATACTGTATAATCTTTATGTAGTCCCATAAAGTAATTGTAACTTGTTCAAAGTATGAATCGTATACGAGTAATAGATTGGATTGACTGTTGACTTGTAACTTATTTACTTTGGACCCCCTTCCCCACCAGAAGAATTTCTTTGTGCACCCCTGGTTGGAATTGGAGTCGGTGTAGGTTAAGAAAAGTCTTTGTTTTAGTATTTTTTTATCATACTACTTAAAATAGATTAATAAAATGATTGTTTCTTTCATAACTGGTACTGATTTAATTTTTAATGTTTGTTTCATATTAAATATTTTAAACTATATGCTTCACAAATACTCTAGTGTTTGCTTATAACATTTGAAGCGCTATTATTTATTTTTTAAAAGCAACTTTTAATATGTTTCGAAATTTAACCTAGATCCAGTTAATAAGTTACTTTTTACCTTTTTTTTAGCACCGCGTCTTACTACCCATTCGGGTTGTACGCCAATGTATTAATTACGTCAGTGGTTTTAGTGAGTTGGAAGGCTATATTTAGAAGTGTATCCGCATTCGTGTGAATGAAGAGAGTAAAAACCATTCTTGAAAACTATTTTCATTACACCCAACCCAGATTCGAACTTCGGTCTTCCCGTCATCGGCAGTCTAGTACTCCAATATTTATTTATTTATCCCTACTTTCTGTCCTGAGTTCTAGATTGTAACTCAGAACCTATGTTAAATTGTTTATCTACCTCCGCAAATTACTAGTTATCCAATTTAAAATAATTTTACTTGACTTGATATTGATTATAGCTCCTAATATAAGTGTCCCTATTTCCCGAGCTTCTAATTTTATCCTACTAGGTGGTCCGCCCCGGGTATTTTACGCCCTTGGTACCCTGCTCCACTGTGTGTCCCAGCGTCTCCGGATATAATAGTCCCCGGATCGGTGTGGCCCCCAGTGGGGGCGAGCATCCCCTATTCATCAGCTGGGGAGGCGCCCTACCGGAAATTTCGTTCCACCTACCTCCAGCTAAAACCTTTACCTTGGGCCTAAAACTAAACATGAAACAACATAAGAAAACATCAACTAAAACTAACTTAACTTAATACATTTCTTGATACTCTGTGGCCGCAGAGGTTCTTAATAGTCTTCCTTGTCTCTCCGTCTACTGATAACAGTCAATAAATAAACCTTGATGGACCGGAAGCCCCAACTCAGCACCTCACTTGTTGCCAAGTGGGCCAGAACATGCGAGTTGAGGGTTTTCTTCCTCCCTCTCTTGATATTCTTCGATTACTCTAATTCCCAGCTGGTAACTTGGCTGCCTCAGGTCCCTCAGCAGCTTTCACTTCTGGCATCCTTAGGGAGCCTTCCTCAGCTGGGCTCCGGATGACCTAGAGTTCCTCGTCCCATTCCACTCTGCCAGCCGTTAAGATCTGTGTTTGGTCTCATCCAAGTCTTGGTACCAGTATCATAGTATGTCCTCTGATTCTGTCTCTGATGTCGAGTCGTCACCTTCTGTAGTGTCACTGTAGTCACTGGTCTCATTACCTTGTCTGTCTTCCGTTTGTTCGTCTTATCTAACCTGTCTTCCTGTCTGCTATATCTCTCGTTTTCTCTCTTTGACACGTCGTTCGCGATTGCATCTAGGAACCCCCACCTATCCATATCATGCAATATATGATAAATTGTTCTTGCCTGTAATGGAACTTGCATTGTTTCCCTCTATTTTACCGTTAGTTGAGGTCACAGTATAACGTGTTTGGGGTAGCCTCCATTCCGCATTCGCATAGCCTGTCTTCTATCAAGCGTCTTAGGTAGAGATATCTGGACATCTCAGGGTTGAATATCTGTCCCTACAGTAGTCCATAAAAACTCTGTAGAGACTCCCCGGACATTCTAGTTCCCTTAACCATTTGAACACTGATGGCCACCATAAATTATCGAATGCTCCCGATATGTCCAAGAATATCCCAATAACATATTTCCCACTTGCTCTATCAACAAGGTTCATGGCCTCGCAGATAGTGTCCTCCGTATATATGTCTCTGCTAAAGCCGTACTGCTGCTGGTGCATGCCAACAATCTCACGATGCTTCCTCAATCTGTTGCACAAGATCTTCTCTTGTAGTTTTCCACAAATATTTAATAAACAGATTGGCTTGCACGACCTAGGTAGCTGCGGATCCTTGTCCTCACCCTTATTAAGAATGACTACCTCACTTTGTTTCCATACATTAGGCACTCGGCCCTGGTCTATGCATTCATTCATTAAAATAGTTAGGAATGGTGCTACCTGTTCGCTGATTTTCTGAAGGACCTCAACTCTGATTCCATCAGGTCCAGGTGCCTTCTTACTCTTCATTTCGGCCACCAAGCTTATAATTCCTTCCCGTTTATTGGACTTGTCTCTGCTTTGTTGTCGTAGTTCCTCATCATATCCATTCTTGCAGTTTCTTGTTCCTCGTCGTCTTCCACATTATCGTCTGGAAGCAGCGTTTCAAGCAACAACCTTGCCGATTCTTCCCAGCAAGAAGTCATGTCACCACCCTGAGTATTCAACATTGAGATCACAGCTGGTGGGCCTTACCTTCCCGGTCACTAACTGAAATGGTATGCCCCAAGCATTATTTCTCAGCTCCTCCTGAACGTATCGTTCCCAGCTTTCCCTCTTAGCCAGCCTCCAATACTCCAATATTAGCGCGTTAGACTATGCGGCCACCGAAGTGGGTATACAGTTTTACTTATATTTGTGTCTGAAAATGACTACTTAATAAACACTGCCCACGTTACAATTTTTAATTGCTGTAACTTCCATACCACCTTAGTAAGGCCATGTCTACCACTTTAGATTTAATTTTAGCATTACACATTGTATTTATTTTTTGTAGAAAAATTGCTCTGCTTTCTGAAACTTACAAAACATAACTCTAAAACAAAATGTTGTTGAGGATATTTAACGATATTTTCATGACTATAATGATTGTATTGATGTTTTACTACCAAAACCCCAAAACATATACTCTGCGAAACACCTGGTATTGCACAGCTGATCACAGTTTGAGAACGGATTGCTCAATGACAAAGGTCGTCAACGTCATTGAGTATTGGAGCTATTTCAAAATGTCAAATTGTTTCGCGAGCTACCCAGATTAAAAATTTGCAGCATCGTATAAAACACCCTAAAGATCCCCTCGATGGGTCGTCAATTATTAAAGTCTCAATGAGGCCTATATATGTTGAAAGCCCCACTGTTGGGCTCCAATTACAGAAATTTACGTAAAGACGACTTATAATATTTATCTCTATCCCTCTGCTAGCTCAGCTTCCCTTCTCGACGCGATTATCATATAAGGAAATTTTCGTTATACAATAAATATGCGTTGATCCCTTTGTATATTAATTTATTGTTAGAATGTACTCTTTTATATGTATTACTATAATACTTAACAACTTCTGCTGTACAAACGACCCGTCTCTACGCTAGTCACCGTACATTATAACATGATTAAATATGAAACGCACGTCTTTGTCGCCACCCTGGTCACTGCGCGTCCTTTTTTTGTGTAACAGTGAGAGTTCGTTTCTCCCTCGCGTCTTTTTCAAATTATGATGGCATTGATGATCGCACCAAAGTGGACTGACAATCTCGACCTATCACATGAGAGTAGTTTGAATTTTGGCTTTCTGGTTGGCTGGACAATGCAACCTCTCCGTACTAAGGGAACGGTGTATTTCTCTTAGAATGAAAGCTCAGTGCTAGATCAGCTCTTTCCGTTTTGGTTTCATCGTCCAACGCACCCAGTAAGCACACTTAAAATAAAATAAATGCATTGACCTACAAACTGCCTGAAGGGCTTAAATATCCTAAAATGCAAATGAATAATTAAAAATAATATTATAAAATTAAGAGAATTCCAGAATTTAAATATAAAATACAAATAAAATATTAAAACTGCGGGATCATCCTTTCTTTTCCAAACAATATAGTGTTTACAAGTTGGGACATTACAATCGCGTATTGGTTATTAGTTATTACTGTACATTTGTAATTGTACTGTTTTGGACCACTCTCGTATATTTAAAAAGTCATGGATGAAGGTATTTTTCTTCAATAAACTGTATGTAAAATATCCTTTTAAGACCTCATTCATGGAGAGTCACGCGCTCTTCAGAATTAATGTCAATAGATTACACCATACAATTGATTTCTTTCTTTCAAAAATCAACTCCGTAGTGTTTATCAAAAAGAAAATGACGCTAGCTCCCTCTACCCAATAGGAAGCTAGTCTTCACAACACCTGTAGCCAGGACTCTTTCTATTAGTTGGTTTTGGCACTGGAGACAAGGGGTCCAAGAGGCAACGGGTAGGTCATACATAAGCAGCTTGTGCGTATGAATACACACAATGCCGGTAACTTAAATCTACAGAACGTTGTAATAAATGAGTATCGGTAAAATATATAAAGAAAAGCAGTAACATAAATCAGCATAGCACACGGTACTCAGAACGCGGAACGTATATTATCCGTAATTTCACAAAAAAAAAACTGTATAATTTAATATCAAATCTTCACCACCAAAGGTGCAATGATATAAATAAATCGTGTGCAAATTCAAGGGTCTTACTTATTTCATAAGTGTAAGAATTATAATTAACCTGATATCAGAACCCTATACAAGTGCGCAGTAGGACATGCTCGCGTCGACATCATCGTAAAGAACTGATATTAATATAATTAGTTCCCGATCACGGGCAACCATCACAATATAAAACCGCATCACTTTAATTGGCGCTCGATCACGGGGCTATAAATACCAATATATTTCCGTATCTCTATAATTGGCTTGCAATCGCGGGGCAATTAGATCATGATAAATACCGTACCGCTTTAATTAGTGCTCGATCACGGGCAATTATCAGCGAACTAAACAAAAAAACGTCATAATTAGCGGCCATCGCGGATGCATAACACATTATTTGGCGCCCATCGCGTGGCATCATAGAACAATAATATCCGTAACGTTACAATTAGCGCCCAACGCGCAACCATAACATTTTACACTGTAAAGAGGCTTTGCCTTCACACCTTTGTTAAATTGGGGGCTGGCTTTGTGACCTGCTTCGTAATTATAATAAAGATAAACTAAAAATTTAATACGAAAATTTGTTATTGAAAGGTACTTTTTAATGCTAGAAAACACGAGGACTAATTTTTTTCAAACACATAAAATAATAATATGGTGCTTAACTTGCAGAGAAGAATGGCATTTACTTTCTACCTCAATTTTTTTTTAAATTTAGTGAGTAACTTAAACTCTGCTATTCGACTGCAGTTAACAAGATGTTCATCTTGTGAGACTATTTCTTTATTTGATTTTCATAACCTTTAGATGAAAATGATAATTTTCCTTTGAGACAAGAGGTCATACATGCCCTTAACTTGACGCAACACTATTCAACGATAAGTAACTTTAGAAAGTGAAAAACACATTTTTCGTGTGAACTATTGAAAATGTCACCGCGAGCTACCGGTAGCTCGCGACCGACGGTTTGGTGATCCCTTCTCTAGGACCTTAGACTAATATACGCGAGTGTCGTGCGCTGTTTATTTTGCATTGTTGCATCTAACATTGCTCTAATAACGACTTAATTTTAAAATAAGAATAAATGAGGGAAATAGAGAGGCTATTCACCAAAACTCACCTAGGAAAAGGATGTTAAATCATATTTTGGAAAAATCACCTCCAAGGTATCCGGCCGGGACTAAACGAAACCCTTTCTTTTTGATCAGTGAAATAAGTTAATGACTTAAATTTATGTGCTATTTTATATATCTTTGACCGCCTTCTTGGTCTTGTGGTCAGAGTTCCTGGCTACAGATCTAGAGGTCCCAGGATCGATCCCCGGTGCTTCCAGATTATCTGTGAAGCAGTGGATCTGGAGCGAGGACAACCCAGCCTCCTGAGGACGAATTAAGAACTACTTGAATGAAAAAGTAGCGGCTCCTGGCTAGCAAACTGAGTTTAACGGCTGAAGGGCTCGTTGTGCTAATCACATTACACCCTCTATCTGCAAATGTCGGCACCATCTTCGCCAACAGATGGCGGCCGCTCTGTTGGTATGGCTTGATTTCGGATCGACAAAATGGAGTATATTTTTAATATAGCTTCAGTTTTCGTATGCGCTGTGCTAACGATTGGTGTAAACAATAGCTTTATCGACCTACTCCTTTTCATTCTTCATCGATAATATTCCGATTTTAAAACTGTACTGACCCGCTTCGGTGGCTGCATGGTATAACGTGCTACTATAGAAGTAGACTAGACTGCCGATGACGGGGGTATCGAGGTTCGCATCTCGGTCGGGTGGTTTAAAAAAGGTTTTCCACTCGCCTTCCACGCATATGTGGGTACACTTCCTTTAAATATAACCTTCCTAATTTCTAAAACGTTTAGCGTAATTAGTGCATAAGCGTATAACCCGAACGTGTAAAAATAATTTAGAAACTGGACTGTCAAACTCGCCACTCTTCTCAGTGTCACTAAAGCTCGGAGACTAAAGTGTCACGTGATCAAACTGCTTTGACAATCATGCGGAGGAAACACGAACTACACTCAAATATTCATAGGAAGAAAATTATCTAATAGAAAATTACTAGATCTAAATACTAATAATTTGTAAGTCTGTTATTAAAGGTAAAATGCCACGATATAGTAGGATTATGTTAAGTAAAAATATATCTTAGTACGAACTTTCTAGTTTATAACACAATCAGTGTATTTTCACGTATTCATACGTCAAATCATGTTATCTACCGCTTTCACTTTTGATAGAAGGTTTTTTTCACATGTTTCCCATTTTCTTTGCATGCAAATGTGTGTTCATTTCCTTTAAATTCAACCTTGCTAGCTCTTACCTCACTATCGTAATAAAATGTGTAAAACCCGTAACAGTATTATGACGTGCTGGAAAAAAGAAATTTGTCAGAATAAAACCTATAAAGAATATACATTTCTGCACGTGACAATACACATCGCGATGAGGTAGCAAAAGCAGGCAACAGGAACGAAAATAAATTCGAGAAAACTTTCGTCTTTTTGCTTCTCACCCCCCCCCCCCCGCAACCCCCCCCCCTCCCATCCCTCATTATATATGCACTATTTATGTTTTTTTGTGGGAGGGGGTGGGTGTAAGTCGGGGTATGTAATAGATGAGGTGAAATGTTTGAGAAATACACCCTGGAGTGTTTAGAGGTTTGAAAAAGTCGTATTTTTTTGTTGGTGACGGCGGGAGGCATGAACAGCAAAGTCAAAAAATTATGAGTGTGAAATATAGCACTGTGACTCACTCATGGTGGATATACTAACATTAGGATTAGGCTAAATCTCTTTACATCCATCACTGTTTCTAGCCCGTGGCCTAGGTCAGTTTTTTATTCAAGCCATATATTTTACACTACCGGCTTGTTGGGCCTGTCTTATCTTCATATGTCTAATAATTTAACTTAAGATTAGGACAGGCACAACATCCAGTCTCCGGTCGTTAATTTATCAATGTGAAAAGGTAAACCCATATTTCACCTATGATAAATTTTCGGCCATGCCGGTAATCGAGCAAGGGACCCTTATCACAGTAGTCAGACACGCTACCGACTGAGATAAGGTATCGGATCGATTAGGCTAATGTATACAATCATAATTATTGGTGTGTCGTGTATACTCGCCTTTAAATACAATAACTCTAGACTTAGTGCAGTTGAATTTATTGACAGCTAGAAAAGCTACTAGATCTACTTTCACGTATTCATACGTCAGGTCATGTTATATGGATACTGCGGCTGTTACTTTTAATAGATATTACCAATAGGCCTACCTGATAATGCTGGGCAAAACATTTGTTTGTATTTTATAAAAAGTTTTCCCAATTAAAATTAGACTGTACGTTTGTTATGAACATCCTAAATACTAAAAAATATATTATTTTAAACTACGAACTATTTCAAAGGTACTGGAAAATAAATATCGACAGACCGCTGTATTTTTTTATGAGATTGGTATTTCTAAATCATCAAATTCTTTGAAACAATCCTTGGATTAACTTACAACTTTCTCTTCTATTCCTCTCACCATGTACCTTAAGTTGGGATGGAAAGACACGCGAAAAAATACCAGTGTTATTGTAGTTTTTATGGCAAAAAAAAAATTGTTTTGGCTAAACAAATATTGACAGATATTCAAGAATTGTTGATATCACCGTGTGAAGAAACTAAACATTGCTACTGAAGCAATATTTGATTTATTTTAGACAAAGAAATTTTTGTTGGAAAAAAACCCCCATGAAAAATCACTGTCCTTTTCCCACGCCCCTTTCCACCCCACCTTAAGATGCAACCCGCCTCTCAAGACAGCAATGAAATCTCCAAGTAGGCAACATCGTCAAATAACAACCCACTTCGGAGCTTTCGGAGCGCGCCTCAGGGCTCCTATAGCCGGCCATCTTAAGAAGCCGTTAGCATGCCATTTACAAATAATTTAGTATTAAGAGTAAAATAAGGAAAAATGACTTCGCAAACGTATTTGGAAGAATTTTAAGCTAAAAGCCAAAATACAAAATCAAAAACGATGGAGACTGGAGAATCGATTTTTCTACCAAATATATATATTAATAAATATACCTATGACTAATATGTTTTCGACTTTCTTTATAAAAGATTTATGTTATACTATCGTGAATAATAGTCTTTGAAATTCCCCTAAAATAAATTTAAATGAAATTTGAAAATAGTCCACATCTGCGCATTAGGAAAGAGTGTTTGCCATACGCGTGTACACATGCACGCTTTGAGAATTTGCAGTTGTCAACAAATAAAGACCCGCGGACTAAACGTCAAGATCGTCAAGTCTGGTCAACGGGTGGTGGAGAGAGATTGGGGCTCGAATATCACCTGGGTGTATTAAGGATGTTTTCTCCTAAAATGGTTTCGCATTTGCCCTCCATGCCAATGCGGGTACATTTATTATAAAAGTCTACCTTCCTCATCCTTACTCGAGTAATATAGTTGAATGCTGATAGCGCGAATGAGTAGTAAGATGCGGTTTGAAAAAAAATCATCAATGAAAGCATTCTTTAATAAATTTACCATATGTGAAGGGTTTTTAAATTTGATAGCTTACATTTAAATGTGACATTATCAAATGGTGTATCCCTACGATGTCTATAAAAAATAGAATGAACTGCATTGTACGTTGAGTGATATTATTTCAAATGCCTACTAATATTATATTAACTAACATCATCAACATGACGTTACAATTCTCATTTTGAGCAACTCTATGTGTAATGTGAATAATATTAAATAGTCACTAACAGCATTTAAATTATAACTAAGAACGTTTAAAGGGAATACTTATATCAATGTGAATATTATTCAATTGTCACTAACAGCATTTAAATTATAAATAAGAAAGTATAAAGAGAATATATACGATATTTACAGCTTTTATGCAAATAATTCGTTTCAAACAGCATCAGCTTAATATTTGACGACTGTGTTCCCCTAGTGATGTATAGGTTTTCCCATTTTCACATACAACTATTACAACACGGTGACCTGGTGGTCTAGGGGTAAGGTGTCAGACTTCTGTGCTGGCGGCCGGGGTTCAATCCTCGGTCCCGGCACAGATTTATCTGATTACCAAACCCTTCCTTCACCTCTGACAAGACATCTTGTGAATGTGGGGAATGCCAGGCTTCCACCGTAGTTCGGATTCCACGTTAAACTGTAGGTCCTTCATTTCATCTCACAATCACCCTACTATTACACATTAGCGTAAGTGCGTATAACCCGAATGGGTAGTAAGACGCGGTGCTAATAATAATAATAATAATAATACAACACACTATTTATTTATCTAGCCTCCGTCTCTACTATAGTCTGTCCACGGTGACTTTACCCATTTCTAACAGTTGGAAATATTACCCGGCCAGTAAGTTGTTGACATCTCGCCTACGTTTAAGGAATATAAAACTCAGAATATACAAATCAATAAATTTACTGGTTGCTATCCATGCGTGTGAAACGTGGTCTCTTATCTTACATGTATTTAGGGTGTTCGAAAACAGGGGGCTTAGAAAGATATTTGGTTCAAAAAGGGATGAGGCTACTTTGGAGTAGAGGAGGTTACATTATGATGAGTTACATACCCTGTACTCATCACACGACATTGCTAGGGTAATCAAGTCTCGTTGATTAACTATTATTTTTTATTTCCTACATTTAATGTTTTATACCAGCCTGCTAAGCAACATATTTTGGATAAAATAAACATCCCAAAGAGATTTTAATTCTATATGCTCCTTGTCTTGGAATAGAAGGTTTTTTTAAATCATAAAAATTATAATATTAAAAAAAATGTTCGGTGTCTTTTGAGCTAGCAAGTAAAAGTCTTAATATAATTTATTTTAAAAAATATATGGGATTTGGTACCTGCTTCGGTGGCCGCATGGTCTAAGGAGCAACTCTCGCAATATCTACTAGACTGCCGAAGACAGGGAGATCGGAGTTAGATACCGGTCGGACGTGTGGTTTATCCTAAATTATTTTCCACTCTCCCTCCTCCGTAAATGTGGAGTACACCTTCCTCTAAATTCAACCTTCCTAATCCCTAACACATTAGTGTAATAGTTCGTTTCTTGGTTTGGCCGAAACATTTATCATTGGTGAAATGTGGTTCTATCCCTTTCACGGTGGTGATAAATTAAATACTGGGGGGCAGGATGTTGTGTCGGTTCTAGATTTGAATTTGTTTATAAGTAATGTGATGATATAATCAGTCGGCTCAGAAAGAAATTGACTGTTAAATATCTCAAATAAATTAAAATTATTGTATTTATAAAACTCCATCCATATTTCTATCAGTGCCAATCATATGTTGGAGTTGGAAAATATAACTTACTTTACAAAAAATATCTTAGCAGCCCCGGAAATGTTGGTATTTTTATATTTTAAAAATAATCAATGTGCATTGTTTTCTAAACCTTACTTTTGGCTTTACAATCGCATACAATTTAAGCTAAATCCGTTAAAAAATATAGACGTGAAAGTATCAACTTCATTCTTTATTTGTATGGTACATTTTGAAATATTATTGAAGTATTAAAAAGTAAAATCTTAAACTTGGAAACATAAATTCTCTAGGTCTAAAACCTATATATTAAACTCGAGTCGAAAAACCCAACTGTTTTCGTTATTCATTTCCTTTATTGTTCTTTCCCTTCCCTCGTATCTCGAAACAGTTTATCTTCGTTGTTTCGCTTGCTGAATGAAGCGTTTTGAGAAGACGTTTGAATGAAACAGATCGCTACTATATCAAAAGGTTTCTTAAATAATTCTAAGAAGAGTATATTTTGTTCTATTTTGAGCCTTTATTTATCCAGTACGGTAGCAATGGTTATTGTGTAGCTGCCATCTGGTTTTAAGTGCTTTTTGAACCCCTACTCGGGCGGGATAACGCCATGGAATAGATTTTTTTTTAAAAAGCTTAAGTAATCTTTGACCAGGAGATATATATATATAAACACCCAATATCATCTCTAAGGACACTCCAGGTCTTACGGAAAAGAACTATATCTTTGCTCTCTTTCTCTTTACTGTTGGAAAATCTCTTTTTCAGTTTTGTCGGAAGGTGGTGTGCTGGGGTAAATAAGTATAGTAACCACATGGCTTCTTTGGTGCTGGCTGACAGCTAAAAGCCTTTAAAAGTTACCAGACCAATTATGTATCCCTACGCCGTTCCATATGATCTGCAAAAACATGTGTTTAGCAGATGTCACTTTTGATGATCAAAATTTAGGTATATACCTAAATGTTGACTGTCAGAAGTCAGTTGTGAGCCGTCAGTCAGCACCAAAGAAGCCACGGGGCTACTGTTGCTACTGAGAACTTTGACAAACCAGCGTTGCGAAATTTTGGTATTTTGTTTAAGGGAAGATTGACCACGTGAGAACAAGAAAATGGCAACGCTGTTTCCCATTATTAGTTCCCTCAGCGATAACGTGTACATTATACAGTAGTTTGGCCTAGTGTTGTGTGTGTGTGTGTGTGTGTGTATGTGTGTGTAGGCACTTTGCCGCTAGGGTGGCACAGAACGTTGCTAAGTCTATATATAGGCTACATATGGAGGTTGTCTACAAGTCATACCCGCAATGAGATGATGTGATGATAATGAATATGAAGGTGTTGAGCCAGTAATGATATTAAACATAACTTACCAAACCTTGGGTACCAGCCGGGAATCGGACCCGGGACCCCTAGGTTCGAAACCAGGTTCACTGACCACTACACAACGGGGTTTGTCATGGTACCTTCCCAAGTCCTATTGATGGTCTATTGGTTTTTGTAATCTAGCCTATTGCTATTTACATGTATAATTTTCAGAATTATTATTTTTGCTATTTCAAGCTTTTCTAGAACCTCTCTCTTGAATCTAAACTACATTTTGAAATATAGGGCCTCTATCGAAATATTTTGGTAATATTTCGTTAATTCTGTTAAAACTTTTAATTTTGAGTCCGACACCTTAGCTCAGTCATAGCGTGTCTATCTACTGAGCTAAGGATCCCGAGTTTGATTCCCGGCACGGCCGAAAAATGTATCATTGGTGACATGTGGGTTTCCCCTTTCACAGTGATGGATTAATAGCTAGGGGTCTGGATGTTGTGTCTGCTCTAGATTTAAATTAATATACAGAGTGTTTCGCTCACTCTCTGAGTGCTTCTCGCACACTAATTACGTCCAGTAGTTTTAAAAGTATAAAGGGAACTCAGGGACCGAGTGTGAGTGAAACACCCTGTATATAAGTGTGTGGATATAATCAGACGGTTCAGAAAGTATACATTAAACACGTCAAATAAATTAAATTCTAATTTTTAAAATTATTGTCATCTTTTAAATCATTTTTACTATACTTGAGAATATTTTAGGTAATTTTCAATGGCTTTTTATTTTTTTATTATGATACTCCGAATTAAAGCATGCTTACGTTTATTAGTGAAACTTAAAGCAGGTGCCCTCATGATCTAAACTCTAAGGCAACGGCTCTAATTATAATTATTATTAGCACCGCGTCTTACTATCCGTTCGTGTTACACGCACTTACGCTAATGTGTAATGGTAGGGTGATTGCGAGATGAAATGGAGGACCTACAGTTTAACGTTGAATCCGAACCACGGTGGAGGCCTGACATTCCCCACATTCACAAGATGTCTTGTCAGAAGTGAAGGAAGGGTTTGGTAATCAGATAAATCTGTGCCGGGACCGAGGATTGCGTGAAATGATAGTGGAAAACCATTTTTTTTTTAAACCACCCTCATTACACCAGACCGAGATTCTAACCTCGTTCTCCCCGCCATCGGGGAGGATTTGTTGTGGCGACCAAATGACACCTCTCCACATAATTCTTCGCCAACGGACGACAGCCGGTTAGTCGGAATGGTTCGATTGCTGGCTGACGCCATGGAGTTTATTTATTGTGTGTGTGTTCAAAATTCGATTAACTAGATCAAAGCTATGAACGAAACACACGCCCGCAAATACATACTCGTTATTCCTTCCATTACATATGAAATACGCTAAAGCACTATGCGTTAACCATTACTGTAGCTCCAAATATGTCTTGTTTGTATTAGAATGTAAACCAATGGTAAACTACCTATCCGACACTGGATGTTTCCATTTGAAATTCCAACCCGAATCATTCAAAGCTGGAAGAGGAAGGGTTTTTTTTAATCACAAATTTAAATATCTTTGTACTAAAATTGACTTGTTATTCTGTTCAATCCACTCACACACTTTTATTTGAATGGTGTAATTTATTTCCTGCATGTGACCGGTGTCTATACTTCAACCGGAAGTAGGCAGTAAAGCCACCGAATTCACGGTCATGTTGAGGTAGGTCCTGCCTTTTTAAGACTTGACCTTCACATACAACTGTTACAACACACTATTTATCTAGCCTCTGTCTCTACTATAGTCTGTCCACGGTGACTTTACCCATTTCTAACGGTTGGAAATATTACCCGGCCAGTAAGTTGTTGACATCTCGCCTGCGTTTAAGGAATATAAAACTCAAAATATACAAATCAATAAATTTACTGGTTGCTATCCATGCGTGTGAAACGTTGTCTCTTACCTTACATGTATTTAGGGTGTTCGAAAACAGGGGGCTTAGAAAGATATTTGGTTTAAAAAGGGATGAGACTACTTTGGAGTAGAGGAGGTTACATTATGATGAGTTACATACCCTGTACTCATCACACGACATTGCTAGGGTAATCAAGTCTCGTTGATTACGGTGGGCAGGCACATGCAGTGCGAATTGAAGAATATAAGATCGTGTTCAGGGTATTGACTGGCAAACCTAATGGGAAGAGACCTTTGGGAAGACTTAGACGCAGGTGGGAGGATAACATTAGAATGGACCTGAAAGAGATAGGGAGTGATGAGGGGGACTTGATATAACTAGCTCAAGACAGGGGATAGGGTGTAATGAGGTAGACTAGATAGAACTAGCTTAAGATAGGGATAGGGTGTAATGAGGTGGACTGGATAGAACTAGCTCAATATACATATAGGGTGTAATGAGTTGGACTGGATATAACTAGCTCAAGACAGGGGATAGGGTGTAATGAGGTAGACTAGATAGAACTAGCTTAAGATAGGGATAGGGTGTAATGAGGTGGACTGGATAGAACTAGCTCAATATACATATAGGGTGTAATGAGTTGGACTGGATATAACTAGCTCAAGACAGGGGATAGGGTGTAATGAGGAGGACTGGATAAAACTAGCCCACGATAGGGATAGATGGCGTACTTTTGTAAGTGTAGCAACGAACTTTCGAGCTACAAATGCCAAAGATCAAATAAGTTTCATATTACATCTGCTTAGAAAATAAAGTTGTGCCAATTTGGAAAGTGATGTAAAGTAACTTCGCTTTTCAAAATGACAGCGCGTATTTGCGAGGAAGATGATCACTAAACTGTGATCTATTTTCATTTAAATTTCAGAAAAAAACAAAGCGAGAATCATCTCATCCCGATGAGTGTGTTAAGATGAAGTAATGACGTATTAGTTGTTTTGGACTCCACGGCTACCATAAGGTAACATCATTATAAACATTGTTACGAAGACAATCGTCATTTGAGAACTACAAAATTTGTAATAAAAGTATAATTTACAAAAATGTCGTCACTCAAGTTGGTCTCGCGTTTTTGTTTTTTTAGATACACAATTTAAGAAAACGGGCGAAGAAGGATGGATTTAGAAGTATTTAGAGATTTGTATGGTTAAATGATCTAATATCACAGTGCATGGGTGATAAAGTGCAGCTGGTTGCAATCAACTTATCTCTCCGGCCCATTTAATTAATTATAATTTTCATACAAAGAGGATAAGGGTTCGTGAAATCAGCCAAAGCTTCCACATTAAATCAACCAAAAATCCTCCACACCTGTATGATGAGTCAACCTTCAATTTTTGCTGAGAAATGGCAACATGGGGAAAACTCAGGCAGGGTTCTAACCTCACAACCACACTACCAGGCTCCATTTAAATATATCAGTCTTGGAACACGCAATCTCGAACTGATATGACATCCTTTACAATAATTTTCACAAGCTGTGTGAGTTCAGTCGGTAATTACGACAATCTCAAGGTCACCGATCACGTTATAGTCATACTTTCGGCCGAGAGAGTAGCTGAATGTTCTCTATCGTATCGTTTTGTGATAAATGTAAGTGAAGTCTGACACCCTGACATGTTCTCGAGGCGAATGAACCTTTCCTGGCAGATAAACTAATAATTGCTCACATGCTTAACTACGTTATATCCTTTGTTTGATATAATTTTACATGTTCTAAAAGTGCGAGTATATTATTATTATTATTATTATTATTATTAGCACCGCGTCTTACTACCCGTTCGGGTTATACGCACTTACGCTAATGTGTAATGGTAGGGTGATTGTGAGATGAAATGAAGGACCTTCAGTTTAACGTGGAATCCGAACCACGGTGGAGGCCTGGCATTCCGCACATTCACAATATGTCTTGTCAGAGGTGTAGGAAGGGTTTGGAAATCAGATAAATCTGTGCCGGAGCCAAGGATTGAACCCCGGCCGCCAGCACAGAAGTCTGACACCTTACCCCTAGACCACCAGGTCACCCGCGAGTATATTGAATTTTATTTTTAGGAATCCAAACGATGTCACCTTTGTAACAGTATAAACATCGTATAGACCTAATACTAAATCAATATCAAATTGTCTATGTTTAAGAGTTTAGTTTGTGTCTGGTTCGAATGTATAACTGTTATATACTTGTATAATTAGGCCAATTTTCATAGGAAGAACCTTTTATAAAATACAGATTTTTTTTTCGGCCAACATTGATAAGATTTTACCTTTTAAGTTCTATTTTATAGGTTATATCTATCAAGATTGACAGCTGAAGATCACATGGCTTGACGTATGGATACGTGAGAGTATATCTAGTAGCTTACCTAACCGTCAGATACTGTCGTCTTATCATAGACATGGTTTTTAAATAACATTTACTTGGAAAAAGCTCCAAAACTATACGTCTCAAAAGTCTAACAAAATGTAAACACATAATATAACTTTATTTTAACTTTGGTATAGGAACATGGCTCTAGGCCTTTGTCCTCTTCACCGTGTCACCTGAACGAATTGCGTGTCGTGCAATTTCTCCATTAATTCTCCAAGTTTAGGTTAAGGCTGGAGTCGGTATGAGTTTTGTTACCTAAAGCAGTAAAACCCCTGCACCACGCTAGTCTAGTCGAGAAACCTTTAAAAACTACTCCATGTATGGCTAGATCGTGTCCCGTCTGGGAAAGCCTTACTCAGTCGCGCGCCTAAAAATGTTCTTGTGATGGGACGTATAGGTGTATCGAAGATATTATTTGTGTACTATTTTTTTTTTTTTTTTTAGATTTTAGCGGCACTTTAAATTTATATACTAAAATACTTTTATAATATCAAGTCGTAAGTCTGGTCTTAAAATTAAGCCTATTAAACAAATGTTCATGTCTCTATGATATAATGTTTTATTAAATGGTTTCTCACTCTCCTTCCATGCAAATGCGAATATATTACCTCTAATATACTTCCTTCCGCACCCCTACCCCATTAGAGTAATCTATACTTATAAAATAACATGTCCTGACTGACTGATTCATCATCGCCGAGCGCAAACTATCAAGGCTACAAGCATGAAATTCGGACTGTATATTCATTTTGTTATGTAGGCACCCACTAAGAAAGGATTTTAGAAAATTCCATCCCAAAGGGGTCAAAATAGGGGATGATAATATGTATGATAATATGTATGAAAGTCCGTCATTTTGAAAGTTACATAAACAAAATTTTGTGTTTCGGTTATTGACGTAAAACAAATAAATACGTGTTTCAGGAATTTTTGAAATTTTATTTAATAAGGGATGAAAAAGGGGGTGAAAGTTTGTATCGGACTTGCATTATTTTTGATCTGAGGTCAAGTTATGGTCATCAACATAACGTAATATTTTTAATTAATCTGTAAATAAATATGTATATTTTCGTATTTGTATATAATCAACTTCCACGCGAGCAAAGCCGCGGGCAACAGCTATCTAGTTATCATATATGCGAATAACCTGAAAAGTTATTAAGACGCTGTGATTAAAAAAAATCAAACCAACATTTGTAGGTACGCGGACTAAACGTCAATATTGTCTGGTTTGCTTTTGACAGCTATAACAGAATGATAAATATCTACAAATTATTATTATTATTATTATTATTATTATTATTATTATTATTATTAGCACCGCGTCTTACTACCCGTTCGGGTTATACGCACTTACGCTAATGTGTAATGGTAGGGTGATTCTGAGATGAAATGAAGGACCTACAGCTTAGCGTGGAATCCGAACCACGGTGGCGGCCTGGCATTCCACACATTCACAAGATGTCTTGTCAGAGGTGAAGTAAGGGTTTGGAAATCAGATAAATCTGTGCCGGGAATCTACAAATTAACAGTCGTTTTTCTCTCTTATGTTATCCGCATTGAGGTTCGAAATATCACCCAAGTGCACTAGGGATGATTTTTCTTATCGCCCCTTTAAAGCTAATGTGGATGCATTTCCTTTATATCACTCCTACAACTCCTCACCTTTAATAATACATCGTTAAAAGCCTTAATATTAAGCTTAATACTAATTTTTTTATGTTAAGTTTGGTGAATTTTTGGTGATACTTTTGCTAGGCACCAT
Organism: Timema cristinae; assembly: GCA_039000515.1. Taxonomy (NCBI): domain Eukaryota; kingdom Metazoa; phylum Arthropoda; class Insecta; order Phasmatodea; family Timematidae; genus Timema; species Timema cristinae. The sequence continues at coordinate 17,454,015 of JBCFYV010001001.1, read as the reverse complement.
GCTTCGTCGCCAATATTAAAATTAATTTATTATTATTATTATTATTAGCATCGCGTCTTACTACCCGTTCGGGTTGTACGCACTTACGCTAATGTGTAATGAATAGTAGGGTGATTGTGAGATTAAACGGAGGACCTACAGTTTAACGTGGGATCCGAACCACGGTGAAGGCCTGGCATTCCCCACATTCACAAGATGTCTTGTCAGAGGTGAAGGAAGGGTTTGGTAATCAGATAAATCTGTGCCGGGACTGAGGATTTAACTCCGGAGCCCTAGCATGAAAGTCTAACACCTTACACCTAAACCACCAAGTCAAAGTTAATTTTAAAGTTATTAGTCGTTATGTCTTTAATAATATACCGAGGTGGCTGCCCCGCGGGTTGAATATGTTCCGTCACAAGTATTGGACGTGTTCGCGTTGTTTGAAATATTGTACAAGTGAACCGGTACAGTACGTCTTGTCTTGTCAAGTATTCACTATAGTTAATTAGTTTCCTCAACCTTTTTATACGACCTGCACAAATCTAAGGGCTGCATCTGGGTTCAATTGGGTAATTAGTTTGCAGCGAGTTCCGGTCGTTGAAAAACGGTTCATATCAACGGTTCTCTCGATATAAGATTTAAGTTTCCAAAAATGCAAGAAAAAAAATTATATCCTCATTTTGGTTGAAAAACTGTTCCGGAAGGCCTTGTTTCGTACCAGAATTCTACTGTATAGCTCAGGAAGGCCTTGTTTTGTACCAGAATTCTACTGTATAGCTCAGGAAGGCCTTGTTTCGTACCAGAATTCTAATGTATGGCTCAGGAAGGTCTTGTTTTGTACCAGAATTCTACTGTATAGCTTAGGAAGGCCTTGTTTCTTATCAGAATTCTACTTTATAGCTCAGGAAGGCCTTGTTTTTTTTTTTTACCAGAATTTACTCTATAGCTCAGGAAGGCCTTGTTTCGTACCAGAATTCTACTGTATAGCTCAGGAAGGCCTTGTTTCGTACCAGAATTCTACTGTATAGCTCAGGAAGGCATTGTTTCGTACCAGAATTCTACTGTATAGCTCAGGAAGGCCTTGTTTTGTACCAGAATTCTACTGTATAGCTCAGGAAGGCCTTGTTTCGTACCAGAATTCTACTGTATAGCTCAGGAAGGCCTTGTTTCGTATCAAAATTCTACTATTTATTTCAGGAAGTTTGGTGGTTCCCCGTTGCCTTACTCATTGCATTTATATGAGCGAGTGTTTAAGGGCCTACCAATTTTGCTGGAAAAGGTATTTTCACATACCTTCCAGGGTTCTTTTGTATTCCACAATCGACATGAGACCGACGACTTTACTTCTCCTCCGAAGGAAGTTGGGCTATGGATTTTTTTTTTATCGCTCAAGAAAAATCCGTCGACCTCGGCTTGGTTTAAACCCACGATCATCGGTTCCTAAGGTGAGCACTTTACCCCAAGACCACCGAGTTCGACTAGAACATAGGTAATAATTATATGTACCTGTACTTATTGTTCAACTTGATCTCGAATAATAATTTCCTCACTATTGCATGTTTCAATGTAAAGGCTCATTGGCTTGCTATCAGCGCATGACATTCGTTGGCGAAGCGATTGCGAAAATCGATTTAATTTTATCATAAATATATATTTGTTGATTCAGTAAATATAACCACCACGAGTTTAACTAAACAGTCCCCTCGGCTTAGTGACCAGAGTGATCAACCACAAGGTCAGTTAAGGCCGCGATTCGATTATGGGGGGAGCTGATGAAGCTATTTATTATTTATATACGAGTTCGTCCTGCTCTCAAAGTAGTTAATGTTTAAAGGGTTGGGTTTGCAGACACAGGCGTATTTTTATAGGATAAGTTAGTAACACAAAGATGGTTGCACAGTGTTTATTTGTGCCACATTTACACAGTGCCACAAGTTTTGTAGCTGGTAGTTTTTCTTTCTTAAATAGGATCATTTAGCAAGTATAAAATTTGTCAACCACCAAGGAATAATTCAAAAATGTAGTCTACTAAATAGCCTGTCTGTGTATTAAGCTAAGGGTCCCGGGTTCGATTTCCGGTGCGGAAAAATGTATATTGGTGAAATATGAGTTTATCCTTTCACAGTGATGAATTAACGGTCGGGGACTGGATGTTATGCCTGTCCTAGTCTTAAGTTAGATTTTAAGGCATATGAAGCTAGGACAGGCCTAGCAGGACGGTAGTGGAAAATATAGGGCTTGATTAAAAAACGCACCTCCCCCCCCCCCCCATAGCCTAGAAACAATAGTGGATTCAAAGTAAAGTCTACAAAATCGGGAAACATTGGGGAGTTATATTATATAAGTTTTTTTTAGCCACCCTAACTCTGATATTTAATGGGGGGGTGGGGGGTAGGGGGGAGGCTAGAATTAAATCAGAGCCACAAGTTAAGGCCTACCTATATGTTCTCTCATTCATCACCCTCCCTTTTATTTGGTCCATTTTACCTATCCTTTGACAAGGCAAACTAATTGAAGGGGTCCCTCTAAAAACGTTTCAACTGACATTTGACAAATTTTTCAGGAAAGTAGAAAAACACTATACTCATAATTTTAGTAAAATATTCCTACCATTTTTGCTCAGAATCATTAATACGGCCCACCTTAAAAGGTTAATGGTTATTTCTTCTTTAAAATTAGTATATTGTCCTTAATAAGAGTAATTTTTACTTTGTTGTAGTGAAAAAACGTTTCATGTGCACAGTTGTAACCTATTTACACCATAAAGGCTTTAACCAAAATGTGCATTTGTAACCTTTTTATTTTGTTTACATTTTCGTTTCAGTAATATAAACCCCATTTTAAAGAATATTTGAGGCTTTTCAAAAACAAGGGGTGGGGTCCTTCAACCTTTTAATGAAGGCAACCCCACCCCCTCCATTTTAAAATAGCCTCCAAGTCAAACTTCTAATGATAAGACAAAGGGTGTAAAAATAACAAACACACAATGAATACAATCTGTAATATTCTTTTAAAAATAAATACAATGCATATTTTTAATGGCACTTTCTTGTTACTTAGTTGCTACTAACATGTAAGTATATGTTATAGACATCAAAAGTAGTAAAAATGTATTTCTTGAAAAAAAAAATTAAAAGGCCTCGAGAAAAACAAAGTAGGCCTAGGTGACTTTTAAAATAAAAACAGTATTTTTTAATATCTTTTAAATTTAAAATAAGTTTTAAAAAACTAGAAACTGTAGGCCTCTATTATAAAAATGAACGCTAAGGAATGTCTTTCTTGATAGAAATTAAAGAAGCCCTCAAGAAAACCAAAACAAAAAAGGTCTGTAAACAGAATTCTAAAAACTTTAATATCATTTTAATTAGAAAATAGAAAAATTAATCTTTCTTTTCAACTAAAAGTCGGTTTGCAATATTATTTTCAGACAGCACATGTCAACAAAAGGTAGAATGCTCTATGTTCTGGTGGTAGATACTCAGATATCTTGACAAGATCTGCTTTCTTGGCAGAATTTATTGGCAGTTTTGGTCCAGGCTAGAGGTTATTAAGTTCTGATAGTTGAACTTTACGGTACAAGTTGTCGATATTCGCTGTTTTCCCTTTTTTCTTCTTGAGGACATTGAAGACCCTCCAGGCATCAAGTATGCTATGGCATTTTCGGGTACGAATTTCTGTTGGACTGTCCTTTGAAAACTGTATCCATCTACACTCGCTGATTTTCAAGTTGGGATGCTTGTAGATTTGATTGTCGACAGGGGCAAAATCGATAAAGTGTCCTTCCATCTCCTCAACTATGAAGGGGTTTATGTCTTTTACAGAGCGTATCATGTTGACTATGTCATCTGGAATGTATAGTGTTGATATCTTTTTGTGCTTCTCAATGAGGGCAAAATCCCGGTCACATGGGAGAAAGCTATGTCCAGTTACCAAAAATTTTTGGTTGACTTCTGTGAAGAAACCCAATGAAACCAGGTAATGACAGAGTGCAACCATCTTCCAGTTGTTATTCTGGCCAACACATCGATCAGACCAGATAATAAGTTTACGTAATTCATACGGAAGGAATTTCTCAAAGTTTTTTTTAACATAACGAATAATGCACGATACTATTTCTGATGCACCTCTTTTCCCTACACTTTCATTCCAAATACACATGGTTGCTTCATTTGTCCCCATATTGTGAATACAAAAATTGTAATTAGAAAACTGCCTCTGATAATAAACATCGGAATGTGCTAGGTTTGGTGTGAAAATCACCTGCTGAAGGTCTACACATAGTACAATTAAATTAGGATTTTCTTGAGCATCCTTGCTGTCATTAGCGAGTGTATTGTAAGCTTTCTCAGCTTTCCGGTGATGGAGTTCTGATTCCACCTGCAGTTTCTTCTGTTCCTCCTCCGAATGTGCTGCAGCCATCTGAATGAAGTACTTATCACAAGTCTTACATGTATCAGATCTTGGCAACCCAAATTTCAGATCAAACTTTTCCCGGAAGATTAACCTATACGTATGCAACAAAACTTTTGATTCTGGGTATTTGCTCTTAAAGAGATTGAACATTTTACTGATGCTCAGATCAGGACTCAGATACTTGGCTTTGTTGGAGTGACGGGAATAGTGACTTTCTTGACTCGGAAAAGAACGAATGTGTTCCTCCACCAACGCTTTGTCAGCATCAAGGAGGTTACGTGGTCTATTTTTGTGTTTGCCTCTGTCATCATTAACACTTTTTCCAGACTTTACTTTTTCTATAAGAAGTTGTAGTCTTCTTTTGGTTACATCAAAAGTATTAATAATTTGCTTTTGACATACCTGTAGTTTTGAAGTTTTACCCGAAGTGGGTAAGGTGTACTTAACTGTGCAGTGGCGCTTAGATATAATTTCTGAAACAGTTCTCCTTTGAGGTTCTCGGAGGTTGATACATTCAGCCAGAAACTGCTGCTGCTGGTTGTAAGGAACTCCATAAAACATATTATACAGCATCAGTTTCTGTGTGAGGTTTCCGTTAAGCCATGAACAGCCGTTGTATGTGCAGTTCCCCGAACATAGGTCATCCTTGGGAAAATATGATTGAAATTAAACAGGCTTTAAAAGAAAATTACAAAGAGCTAGGCCTAACACAATGATAAACAAAAGATAACCCAGATAAAGCTTGCTTTTTAGCTGATGTCTGTATTATTTTCTTTTTTTAATATTATATTATTTCTCTGTTTTAAATTTGATAAAATATGTTTGTTTAAAAATGTTTATTTTTTTATTGTAGATGACTGTATATATATATATATATATATATATATATATATATATATACATATTTTGTATAATTATTTTATACTATTTCTTTATTTTAATGTTTATAGTATAATGCACATTGTTGTATTTAATATGAGACTTGAGACTTTCATGAATAAGTAAATCCAAGCAAAACTATCATAGCCTAATCTAAATAGAAGTAACGTTTTTACACTCACCACATCTGGAGGCTTTTTAGCAGGTTTAGCAATGCCTTTCAAGCCCAAATAAGCCATTCCACTATCCTTGAGATGTTTATTTTTAACCTGTTTCCACTCATTATAGTTTATTTTACGTTTTTTACCACGATTTAGCTTATTTACAAGGAGAGATTCTGGTGATTTTGAAGGTACGTCCGCCATCTTCCTTGCATTTGAAACGTTGTTACACTAGCTGACAATTTTGAACATTAGAAATAAATAGAAATAGTTAGAAAATCAGCCGACAGATGATACCACTTTACAGACCAGGTAATAAGGAACGTTTTTACACAGAAACATCACTTTCTTAAATTTTGTCAGTTGAAACGTTTATAGAGGGACCCTTCAATTAATGAAATGGAAGCAAACCATTCTATACTGCTATTTCATAAGGCATGTGTAACATATCAGTTAATGTACAGTATGTGTAACTCATAATTTCTAACCTTTATGTTTGGATAGCGTGTATATATATATATATATATATATATATATATATATATATATATATATATATATACATACATACATACAGTAGCCTCATGGCTTCTTTGGTGCTGACTGACAGCTCACAGCTGACTTCTGACAGTCAACATTTAGGTATATACCTAAATTTTGACTCTCAGAAGTGACAGCTGCTAAACACATGTTCTTGCAGATCATATGGTTCGGCGTAGGGATACATAATTTGGTCTGGTAACTTTTCAAAGCCGTCAGCTGTCAGTCAGCACCAAATAAGTCGTGGGGCTACTGTATGCATGCATATGTATATATGTATATAGATGTATAAATATACAGGACTATAATAAAGGCTGTAGATGGTGACAAGACAAGTATTTCCACGCAATGAACTTGGTGTCTGCGACGCCAAATGGTGGCGTTACGAGACGTCTCAAAGTTGGCGTCTTGATTCAGACGCTGTGCTGCCAGTGCGTGGATCTCAATACGAAGTGAATCCACTTCCTCGGTCTATATGCCTCTGCGCTCTCAATAACGGCCCTTGTCGGGGCAAACAACCATTTTGTCGAGATAATCAGCAATTCCTCATAGATACCTTCTGTCAGGCCTGTTACCAGTCCTGATCTGTAGAGTCTGTTCATGATGTGTCTTTCACCTGGATGACAGAAAATCATATGTTTAGATTTTGGGTTGCCAACACTTGTAAAATATCGCTGTTTTCTTATAATTGTTAAGTTTTTTTAAAATTATTATAAGTTATATTTTACATTTAAAATAACGTAAACTTAAGTTTCCTTACACTGTTTGATAACTTTTAATAATTTATATTAACCCAATCCGAAACAATATTTTAAACATAATTAAAAGTACTTATTCTCAGTTTTTTGGAATGTTATATATGATGTGTAATATAGTGCATCCATTAATACTTTTTAATACAGCCATCGTATTTACTTAGAAAAGAGAAAATAATTGTCATTATATATATATATATATATATAATTTATTTTATTATTATTTTATCGTATTTTGAAATATTTAAATGGATAAAATATTTGTATCCACTGCGTGGGTGCATCATTGTAAAGAACTTGTTTCTGTCACGTTTAATCACGTGGTTTAAATTCGTCGGTCGCCATTTTAAAGTTATGTTCGTTAGACCTTTTGTGAACGCGATGTGAATAATAATGTTTTTAAGTGGAATAGAACGATAAATAAGCTTTGTTACCGATTTCAAATAAATATATAAATACTATTGGCCTACATCACTGTGGTTAACTCTCACATTCATAATCACCATACGTTTCTATTACAGTTATCCAAAGTGACAGATGTCAGCTGTTGGCTTAGGGATATATTAGGGATTACTTCTAGTAACTTTTTGAGCTGTCGTCCAAGTAAACTAAGGTCGTGAATGTATCATACCACACTACACTTGTTATGTGCTAAAGATTGATGAGTTGTCTACCCATAAGGTGCATACAGCGTCAACTTTGACGTCACGTAGCGCGGCCATTTGACGTCGCCGACCCCAAGATAATTACGTAGAAATACTTGTTTGTTACCCACCTACAACCCTTTTATTTTTTTACCTGCCGATCTGAATAATTCTGTATATAGTATGCAGTTTGTATAATATTATTTACACCCGCTTCAGTGGTTGCATGGTCTAAGGCGCTACCCTCGCAATAGACTAGACTGCTTATCACGGGGAGATCGTGGTTCGATCCCAGTCGAGTTTACTGAGAGTGGTTTTTCCTAAATGGTTTACACTCTCTCTCCGCTCCCTCCCCCCCTCGCTCCCCACGCAAATTCGAAAACGTTTCCTCTAAATATAACTACCGAATCCCTAAAACCGCTAGTGCATAACCGTATAACCCGAACGGGTAATAAGACGCGGTGCTAAAAAAAAGCTTTTTGCCTGTCCAAGTCACATGGTTTGTACAATCCAGTAAAAAAGAACACTTGAATAAAACTTTTTTGTGGTCACTATTGATAACGTTTTACTATATTATTAGTATTATTCTATAGTTATTGATAGTATTTATCATTAGTGACATCTGCAGATCACATGACTTGAAGCATAAATACGTGAAAGTAGATCTAGTAATTTTTCTAACTGTCTTCCTATAAAAATTGGACCGTAATACAACCCAGCATAAGTTCAGATGTTTTGTGAATTCTGTGCAAATCTTCAGAGACGATTGTGGCTTCGCTTTCGAAAATTTGTAAACTTTGGTATAATAATGAATATGTTGTATTTACATTTAAAAAATCTTTAAATTTAATTTGTAAGTATTTTAATCTATATAATTTACTTATATACAGGGGTGATTATTTTTAATGCAGTGAATTAAATTAAGGAATACTTTATGTTGTATGCTCTAGTATAGATGTTGGTCATTCGACCTTCTCTGACCTCTGCTCTCCTGGCGTATAATAGAATTCATTTTTGAGGTGGGAACACCATTAGGGAGAATTCCATTATACGCAGATGATAATATGATACGTGAGAATAATGATGGTGGAAATCAGAGGGGATCCACAGTTTAACGTGGGTTCCGAACCACGGTGGTGGCCTGAAATTCCACACATACACAAGGCGTGAACGCACACACTTTGTTAGAGGTGAAGGAAGGGTTTGGCAATCAGATAAATTTGTGCGGGAACGGGGTTTTTAACTCCGGACCCCTAACACGGAAGTCCGACACCTTACCCCTAGATTGCCAGCTGACAGGTCCCAATAATTCTTAAAGTAAATAGGTTTATTTAAAAATATAATTAAAATTTGTTTTGTAGAACTCAATATATTGCTGCCGAAAGGAATGGTAGTTTTGTGAAACTGCGTCTTCCCTTTTGGATATATTTTGAATTTTTTTGAATTGTTTTTTTTTTGCACTTCCTGGGTGTATACAAGCTTTTTTTTATTTATTTTAAAGATGGAAATCGGTTGGGTAGAACTCAGGGCGTCGTCAAAATAAATCACATCACATTTTTAAATATATAAATGTTTTGAAAAACACTTCTATTAAAATATAATGACTCCACTTGGATTAGAACTGACACAGTACCTTAACAATGATACCGCCCACATCGCAGGGCCGAGTCTCCACCGAACAATTGTTTTCCAGCGACCTTGACAATTGCCTTCAAACAATGGTATTTATATTTTAAGGTTGGCCTAAATTATTATTTGCGTTTATCTTACTATCGTTATAAATTATTTTAATCGATTATAGTAGTAAAGAACACATCTTTGTATACGATAACATGATATAAAAGTGAATATAAAACAGTCAAGGCAATATAAATAGTACATTATAATTTTATGATACTTTAAAATATTTCCAAATGTCTTCGAATTGAAAATAAAAAATAAAAAAAAGAGAATGAATAAAAATTCTCTTGTATTTTTAATGCAGCGGTATATACTAAATATAATATATTTTTATGTAACTATTCAATTGTCTCGACTTTTATACGATAACCTTCGTTGTTTAAGAACTTACGCCGCCATTGTTAGCTAAGTGCCAGCGGGATCGACTGACGTGTTAAGCTAACATACCATGAGTCATTATATCGTGATTAGATTAGAACTCAGAGTGGTGATTTTTCACAGTGGGACATTAGTTTTAACCGCATCTTACTACCCGTCCGGGCTATCCGTATGTAACTATACTACCGGGTAAGTATGAGTAAGGTAAAGTTTTAGTTGAAGTGTACCAGAATTGGCGAGGCGAGAGCGGTAAACCCTTTATAAAAAAACAAACACCCATAGTGAATCCGACCATGGTTTTAACCCCGACCTCGAACGGTAAACAATTTAGGAAAAACCACCCTCAGTACACCCTGCCTTGATTCAAACCCCGACGACCCCAGATGTGGATTTTACGGTCCTTTTTTTTATGGTGAATGCTGGTATTTCTTAAAATTTATCTTCATTTTTTCGGGATAACTCGGTAACAAGAAATGTTTCTTTAAATTATTATTATTATTATTATTATTATTATTATTATTATTATTATTATTATTATTATTAGCACCGCATCTTACTACCCGTTCGAGTTATACTCTTAAGTACTAATTACGCTAATGGGTTAGGAATTGTGAAGGTTGCGTACAGAAGAAGTGAACTCGCACTTGCATGGAGGGAGAATGGAAAACCATTTAGGGAAAAACCACCCCAGTTCACCCGATCGAGGTTCAAACCTTGATCTCTTTGTTCTCGGCATCTATCTCAACACGAAACTAGCGCGTTAGTTAACTGCTACGCCACCGAGGCGTGTAATTATTATTACTATAGTATATTGCATTACAATTAGATTGCTTTACATTAGACAGTCATGGGTAAAATTAATACAATATAACCTATATCATATTCTAATATTCCAATTATGAATTGCAAATGGTTGATTTACGAAATACAATATTTGAGTGAGAACAAGTTTAAAATAATGAGAATATAACATGGAAGACTTGTAAATTAATTAAAATGTAGAGGAATATACTTTAATTAGAGCTTATATTGATTATAATAATGGGGTGACCTGGTGGTCTAGGGTAAGGTATCAGACTTCTGTGCTGGCGGCCGGGGTTCGATCCTCGGTCCCGGCAAAGATTTATCTGATTACCAAACCCTTCTTCACCTCTGACAAGACGTGTATTAATCACAACTTGTGAATGTGGGGAATGCCAGGCCTCCACCGTGGTTCGGATTCCACGTTAAACTGTAGGTCCTTCATTTCATCTCACAATCACCCTACCATTAAACATTAGCGTGCGTATAACCCGAACGGGTAGTAAGACGCGGTGCTAATAATAATGATTATAATAATGAAAAAATAATTTTAATAGCAGAGTAAGCATAAGGAAATCTTTAAAATGAATACGAATTTACAATTGCCTATTAAAATATTAGAATAAATAATTAAAAGTGCTAGAATAAGTCAGTTAGATGACGTGCCACGCAAATGCTGTGATCAAAGAGGACATAGGAAGTTCCAAGCTGGTTTAGGTCTGTTCTTTCTTTTTTAAACTCTAACTGTACATTTCTTGGGGGTAGAGTGTTAGTTTAAGTGTGTTGTATTAAAGCTGTCCGATGGCCACTGAATTTGGAAACCTGGATATGTGAATTTAACAACACTAATGATGAAGAGAAGGTAGAATTTAGGGAAAACTGCCCTCAATTACATCCGGCCGATATTTTAACCTTAACCTCTACGTCACCGGCAAACCAAACTAGGTGAACCTGACGTTCATTCTTCGTGTCCACTGATGCGAAGGATAAATAATATAATTTCACTGACCAGTAGGAGGATTCGAAGTAATGAATAGGGCAATTTATTTATGATAAACGAATAATAACTATACATTTATTTACAGCCATCGTGAAACATTGTATCGTCACCAAGGAGTTATGTTTTATTTGTTTTTATATCCATTTACAACTAGGCCTACCTAAGACAAGCTGAAAGTCATTAGCACTCGGTATCATACTCATGGTGAGTTACAATTCACTCTTATATCACCTAGTTGTTATTAGCACCGCGTCTTGCTACCCGTTTGGGTTGACCGCACTTTTACGCTAATGTGTAATGGTAGGGTGATTGTGAGATGAAATGGAGGACCTACAGTTTAACGTGGGATCCGAACCACGGTGGAGGCCTGGCATTCTACACATTCACAAGTTGTGATTAATACACGTCTTGTCAGAGGTGAAGGAAGGGTTTGGTAATCGGATAAATCTGTGCCGGGACCGAGGATTAAACCCCGGACCACCAGCACATAAGTAATGAGTAACGTTTTAACTGTTAACATAAATCTAAAACTACACTAACATAAAGATAAGAGGATTTTAAGGCGCTTTGAATAGTTTTAAATACATTGACTACCACTATAAATGCAATCAACGGTTTAATTGTGATGAAACAATGGTGGCTCTCTCTCTTACCCTCTTTATATATACGCTTATATAATATATATAAATAACATTAAATTGATCTTAAATTTTATTATGAAATGAGTAATCAGTATTTGGTTTTAGCATTTCCTTCTCGTCAATGTAATCCCGTTGGGTGCATAAAACTTATTACGATGGCAAGAAAAAGACAAAAGATAAAAATAAAATAATAAAAAACATGAACTACAACAGTTTATTATGTCAAAAGGAATGATAAAGCTAATTAAGATCATAGTTGATACAAATATACAGCCAGTGTTACACGCATTGGAAATAAAACCATATCGAACCAAATCGACGAGAGAAAAGTACGTATGTTTTAGAATCAATATTTCTTTCTACATGTAGAAGGTTTAAGTAGCATTAAAATTTTAATAAAAAAATTGTGTACTTGATAGCTTTCTTTGGCGGCAGATTTACACTAATTACGTCTTATACAAAAGACTAATAAGAATAATAGGGGTGTTCGCCAGACAAAGATTGCTGATGGATGAGAAATTACACTAAATTGCGCTGCTTTTGCAACTTCCTAAACAGTGATTTTAATGTATAAAAACCAATATCTGAAATACTTCCCTAAATCATATGTGTTTTCTTTGATTATATCCAACCCGCCCCTGTTGCGTAGTTGGGTAACGCGCTAGTTTCGTGTTGAGCTATACTGACGAGGACAGGAAGATCAAGGTTGGAATCTCGGTCGGGTGAACTGAGGGTGGTTTTTCCTAAATGGTTTTCCACTTCCCCTTCACGTAACTCATTGGTCTAATTAGTACATAAGCATATAATAACCCGAACAGGTAGTAAGACGCGGTGCTAAAAAAAACAAGATAAGTCTCTGGGCTATCTCAACGCCAACGTGTTTGACTTTGATCCGCGAGGTCAAGATTTGACCGCGTGCATCGGGGGTGGGGGGTATCTTTCTTCTAACAGCGTGTTCCTCCGTCTTTTTATGCTAACGCTTTAGCTGTAGTCGTTAAACATGTTAGTTTGAAACCTACCGGTAGGCTATATATATATATATATATATATTATTATTATTATTATTCACTGTTTGATAATATATTCCTTGTTTCGTGACCATTGTGTGCAAGTACAGTATAATATTATGTACAGTCTAATTTTTATTGAAATAACCTTATCTGATACCTAGAAAATTTACTAGTTATATTTTCACGTATTCATAGGTCAAGTCATGTGGTCTTTAGCTGTCATTTTTAAAAGGTCACTATCAATGCCTATAAAATAACATTAATAAAAGTAAAATTATATGTATGTATATGTATATATATATATATATACAGTCGAGGTCGTAAATATAGTCGAGATAGTAAATATCTTCGAGACTTCTATAAAGATTTAAAGTATTATGCTACCCTGTGCTCACCACTCTCTTTCTCTCTCTCTCTCTCTCTCTCTATATATATATATATATATATATATATATATATATATATATATATATGGCAGCTCCTTGGGGACATATGGAAGACCTGAAAATGCCAGGGAAGTTGTAACAGGCGGGAATATCTGGAAAATATCAAGAAAATTTTCACTTTTTCTTTATAGGTAAAATAAATCGACCTCAGTGGTATTGGGGTAAAGTGCTCGCCCAATGTTCTTGGATTCAAATCCACCCGAGGTCGACGAATTTTTCTTGAGTAATAAAAATCCGTAGTACAACTTCCTTTTCAGGGGAAGTAAAGCCGTTGGTCCTATGTCGATTATGACACGTAAAAAGATATGTGAAAATATCTTTCCCGGTTAAATGGTTGGGCCTTTCTCGCCCGTTCATAGAAATTCAGTTAGGAAGCCAACGGAGAACCACCACACTTTCTTAACTCCCCTAGTACATGGGACTTCTACCAGATGGCGCAGGCAGCACTAACCAGCCGAAGGGCTGAGTGCAGTCCCATCTCCTGTCAGATAGAAATCTCATCAAACTGACCTTCGGGTTGTTTACTTTTATTGCATCCAATTAAAAGACTTTTTTTAGTAAGTTTAGGTTTGTTTACTTGTTGGCATTCCAAAAATAATTATCCCTACCAAATCCTAAATGGACATTAGTAAGTGAAATTTGGATTTTTGGATTAAACAAAACAAAAGCAAAGGAATTTTCTGAACATCTCGATGACTTATCGCCTACTTCCCTTCTTCACTGGAGATAGTTGTGGGGATGCTAGAATAATCTGTTAGGAGGGTGAACAGATCGAGAGGGATGGTCCATGGGATTGGAGTTCTCTAGTGGACTCAAAATAGATTCAAATTTGTATTTCATTCCCTGCTTGTCGAAAGCAAAGTTTGCTTGTTTGTCAACATGAAGGGGTGTACAAAATGTCACAGCTAGTATAGCTACTTTTTAAGTAAAGTTTAATTTACGACAATGTTATTCACAGCATCATCTAATTCTCTCCGAGAAGTACTTGTTTACTTAACAAACTTTCTGACATAAACAACTATACACGAAATGTCCGTGTGCATGCATTCATGTTTATGGTTGTTCAATATTTGACTCAAAATATAAGACCCTTAAAAGCGGTATAGTCTCATTATGACTTGGTACAACACAGTATGAGCACGGGGATTATTGCTAAACTGACTATATCTCCTCTTAAGCCCGGTCCACTCGCAACATTTTACTACTCATTTATGACTCCGCAGGTAAAACTGTACTTGCTGTTCAAAGGGTGTCCACAAAGTACAGTTTTTACCACCGTCCATCCCAATCAGTTCCGTGGAATCCATCATGGGGTAAGTGCTAGTCTGGCCAATTTTTTGAAATTTGTTTTGTTAAGAAGAAGACAAACTAAACATCTTAAACGCACGCCACGCTCAATATGGTCCAAACATTGGCTGGCTACTGAAAAGACACAAATTCAGGAGTGTCCGTAAGAAACTCACGTGACGAAGATAAGTCATCGTTTAGCAATAAAAAAATTGATCAGTAAAAAAAAAACATTATTTAAATCCCGCTATCAATGTTTCTGCACAAATATAGAAGTAAAACTGAGCAACATGACGTAGGGGCGTGTTCACGCGCGCCGAGGAAGTCTCTGCAGTTTGACGATAAATACACTGTTGGGCTCAGTTTTTCGTCTCCGTATACCTTCTCCGCGCAGTTCACATCAAGCGTACCGGGTGTGTGGGTACAGTCTGTTAGCAGTACCATCAAGATCCCTAACTAAGCACCACAACACCCAGTCGCCATTATTACAAATATGAAGAATAACCACAAGGGTTTTATTTGGATATTCGCTACAAGCCCAATTATTCCCTGTCTCACCTGAGAAGTATCAACTATGCCTATGGGAAGATTCAGTAAATAAAATTATGTATAAACAAGAACGAAGTGCAGGTAACAAACATTGCCCAACGGCTAATTTATTGTAGTGGTAATTTACATTGAACCATATAATAAACATACTCTAATAAACATGGGAGACTCATCACTTCTCCTATTCAACTAACAAACAATGTCTAAGACCAGGCTAAACGAGGAATAGTAAACGACTAGCATCCCCGTCTATACATTATTACAATGTAAACAATAGGTAAATTTAACCTCACGCTAGCTATCGCAAAAGATTACAATGTTAGATATATTTCCCAAAACCCAGTTTACAACAGTTAGCTCGCTAACGCCTGAAACCATTAACATATTCTTAGGTTCTTATTTTTGATAGATTTATCTATACACCTCATTAAACCACATGTAAAGAAACATATGGATATAAGATAATTGAAATATATCACTTGCCGTTTATAAACAAACTAATATGCAAAAATGTCCTACTAGACTGAGAGCATAAAAAAGGAGCGTTAATTTTGTATGAGAGATAACCTTAAATACCAACCAATATTTACTAAATCCTGCAAGATTGTAATAACAACAACCAGGAATTACAGCCATCTGACTGATCGCTAACTGTATTTTCCATATACACAATCAAACTAATAATGGCATCTAACAAATAGTTTCCCTGGCCTTTGCACCAAGAATACAACCCTAAGCTGAATATTACAATAAGTTGGCACATCAGCACCACCATTACAACCCTAACCTGAATATTACAATAATTTGGCATATCTGCCCCAAGATTACAACCCTAACCTGAATATTATAATAAAATGGCATATCCGCACCAAGATTACAATCCTAACCTGAATATTATAATAATATGGCATATCTGCACCAAGATTACAACCCTAACCAGAATATTATAATAATATGGCATATCTGTACCAAGATTACAACCCTAACCTGAATATTATAATAACGTGGTCTAAGATTAATTTCCTGTCATCCTAGGCAGACTTACGTTCTATTAGTCCTAGGGCCCTACATATCGCCCATGTGAGCCTAACGTCTATCAGGCACCAAAGAGTGACTTCCTTAGCAAAACATAAGCTTATATCTGATCTTACTCAGTGGAGGAAACAAGGGAAGGAGAGAATTACATCATAATGCGGTCACTATAATCCAATCATGAAGTCTATATCTGCCCAAGCGCGTGTGCATAGCGCTGGTTGGACGGACACACAGTCAAGGGGGCGGGAGTCACTTCGGGCCGCGGGAGACAGAGAGCCTTTCTTCTAACAGTCTTTTCGCGCATGAGCGCTTTTGATAGATGTATTAGTTCACAAAAGCACTAGAGCGCGTTAACTGTCACTTTCTCACACAGAGTTCGATGTTTGTTGACGTGTTGTTGATGTGGCGTGATCATTGTCGTTGTACAAGAATCCAGCCGGTCCGTTGAATAGGGTGAGTAAGATATGTAGTTTGTGCCGGGTTAGTCTCTCCACGGTACACACATAATTGCACAGTTTTCCGGTCCACACGTAACGTCTTGTCTGAAGCGTCTCGAATTGCGCAGGTTAAACGTTGTACAAAAACCTTGCGTGTGGACCGGGCTTTAGGGAACTGCAAGTCTTATGGAGGGAAGATTTATCATCGTTATCTCTCGGTTAAATGTTGCCAAATCTCCTCATTTTCAGTTATGTTGGGAGGTAAGAAGGAGCTACTGGCAACATTGAAGAACCGCCGTTGTAAAATGTATCTTAGAAGACTTTCCCAATAGTAACCGTGCACTTCCCTCTAAGATCATATTCAATGTATATTGAAATTATATTAGAGCCAATAATCATTTCAATTTGTTTACGGCTTTTATCTTGAATTTTGTTTGATTCATTTGCTTATTTTTAAAGGGGTTTTTCACCTTGTCTTACCACTCGTTTGAGCTACACACTTTTTATTCATAATAACTTATAAAACGATAATCTGGTTGTTATGAGGAAGCTAGAATAGAGGAAATGTCCCTACATTTTTGTGCAGTGATGCTGATAAACAAATGGGATACAAACTAATTGATTTTTTTAATCCCCAAAGCTATTATTCCTTAATATGTGTTTGTCTTTGTGCGCGTGCAACGCGTCCTACTATTTGTCGGCTATCTGAATATTTACACATTTGGGGAGGAATTACTAAGATTTGAACTTAGAGAAAACGCACCATTATTTACGTGGAGGTATGGGGGATGAAGAACCACTAAAAAAACCCATCATCAGCACACTCGTCCAGAATTCGAATCCTTGACCTCCCATAACCGGCACTCCAGATAATTCGAATGTGACACGTTAGACCATGCAACCATCAATTATACGTTAA